>CM024675.1:33119405-33719405 GCA_014182725.1 Eucalyptus brandiana
TTTGTTCCTCGTTGAGGCCGATGAGAGTCGTTGCAATTCATCGACCACTAGGCAAGGCCATAGCAGCCCTGCGAAGAAAAAACTAGCCATGCATAAGCATCGCACAACCAACCACGAGGAGGCAAATACAAGTGTGTGATTTCTCATATCTAGTATTTGATAAAACCTGGAACGAAAATTTCGAAAAAGAGATGTAATGTTAATTTTTGTGCTCTCATTTTGGTGTTGAAGATTTCGCTTATAAAAGGGGACCAAGCAAAAGCACTTTTGCAACTCGTACCAAAACAACAATGAAGAGATCCTCAAGTATATTGGCTTTGTTCTTGTGTTCACTGACAATCCCTTCTGATCATGCAATCGAATCGCCTCAATACGCAGTGGCGTTGTTGGCCTCTGATTTCGAGATCAGACTCTGCAGGAATTCCACCTAAATGGCTGCTCCTCTCCGAGGAACATCCTTCGAGAAGTCCACAAAAGAAGGATTTTACAGGTTTTAGGAGTTCGATTCTTTCTTTGATCATGTAGGATGTAAGGTTTCTTAATGATCATGCATTTATTGAATCAGGTTGTACCAATTCATTCACGGCGCGAACCTCAACTCCTCCCAAACCGATATGACCTCTCCTATCGTGACGAGCATCGCGCAATCTTCTCAAGGGTCCTTCAGATCATGCTGGGTCAGCTTCCATTTGCCATCAAGCTCCAAGGTGCCCCTCCACAGCCTAATCCCGAGCTGAGCTTGAAACTCGACGAGAAGAAAGCACAATGCGTGGCCGTGAGGAAGTTCTCCAGGTTCGCTAGGGTTGATAACATCAGCCAAGAAATGGAGGCTCTCGCGGCCAGCTTGGACAATTATACGTCTAGTGGGATTGTTAAGGACGACAAGAACGCGTTCACAATCGTGTAGTATAACGCTTCGCATCATCTCTTGGGACGCTTAAATGAAGTTCGGCTTAGGGTTGGCTTCCGTGGTTGCATATAAATGTCAACCTCAAGCATGCAAGTTGGCTTCCGTGGTTGCGTATAAATGTCAACCTCAAGCATGGGTGCAGACAAATGTCGACTCTAAGCATGTTTGCACGTACTATAGGAATAAATGTACGTGACGAATGTCTGTGTATTGTGAATGCTTGTTTGGTAATTGTAAACGATGGAATCTCGTAGCAACTTAATCAATGCATTTGAATTGTGATATCTCTCATAAGATGGTTTTGATACTCAAAATTCAAACCATAATGAACCATCATAAGGCATTCATAGATCATTTGTATTGCGTTTTCGATTAAGTGGATATAAACTAACTATTGACAGAGAAGATAATTCAGTGATTTGATATCACCATGTCAGCATCCCATGTGTTGTATATTTTTTCACTTATACCCACTAATATATTGGCATGTGTCCATGGATCCATGTCAATAGTTGAAGTGGAATTTAAATAAAATATTAAAATATCTCCTCTCTTTCACCTCTCAATGCCCCTCTCTTCCCCTTCCTTCACCCACCACCGTCGGACCTCCGCTCCTCCTCTATCATCGCTAGTGCCATGATTAGGCTGACCAACGCTGCGTCCAAGCCAAGCATGGCCGGCTTCCTTTGTTTTCTCCGTTTCTTCGTTCTCCAAAACCCGAGTCTGGCTGTCAATGGCAAAGATCATTAGCGCCGCTTGTCGCTTGTCCATAGCCACCTTCCTCGCCATCTATTCCTCTATTTTCCTCTGCCTTTTCTGTTGTTGTTTGAGCTCACAATCCATGGTTGTGGGGATCTTAAGCTCGCTGTCAAGGCTCATGGCCCATGGTGGACATGCTGCGGTCACCAAATCTGTGGAAGAGCCACTTAGCGAGCCATAAATGCACTAGGCTTGCGGCCATGGATGAGACCGGATCTTGACAGGAAACGATTGCGAGCCATCTGGTGCATGGAAAAACTCCAATCACGGCTTACTACAGTATCATTGCTGTTAGGGCTATATCTATCACCTACAATGGGGTGAATAGGTGACAATGAGAGATTGAAATAAAATTAAGATTACTACAACAGGACAACGTCTAAAGACAGATTGTGCAGTGCTCAGATCTTACAAAATATATTACAATCTATTACAAAATATAAGTAAGAGATATAAGGATAGAAAAATTACACACAAGTTTATAGTGGCTGAACTTTGACATGTTGGAAATTTCCTATAATATGGGCTTACATTAATTAATTGATTTTCTATTTTAAATAATCGGGTTAATGGATATTCTAATATTTGTTGAACCCTACAGTGATCTGATTGAATTGGGTATTGGCATCTATTGATAACGGGCCTAGTTGAGCAGCAAAGTGTAGGCAATTGTGTTTGACTGAAGCCCGTAATGGGAAGAGCCTAGTTGACACGCTATTGATTAGGGTTTCTTGCAGTCCCCTCTCTAGCCTATAAAAGGATAGGTTATACCTATCAGTTGCTTTAATCCCATTGAAAGCTGCTATATCGAAATAGGTCATAGAGAGGAAGATCTGTCATTCCGATAGATCCCTGATTATCAGAGTGATCTACTTTTCTACAAGTAAAGGAATGGCTCAAATAGGTACGCTATAATTCCGCTGTATTTATTGATCTCGGTGTTTTACAATCATATATGGATCCGTTTTTCTTGATTGATTAGTTGTATATGTGAATAAATTTTCTACATGTGGTATCAGAGCTTGTCATATATGATTGTAGAACCCAAATTTTATCTTTTTATGGAAAAATTCGAAATTTTCCTCTTTAAGCCAAATATGGGCATTATCTTTCATGTGGATTTTTATTTGCTTGATTGATCTAAAACCATAGGGCTTTTGTTCTACATGTCGAGATCTTTTCAACCATATATAATTTGTATAATTTCGTTGAGAATTGAGAGAGAATTTTAGATTTGAAATTCTAGGGTTTATACATGAAAAAGTTCTAGAATTTGCAAATTACTTGCAATTGATTGATGTTTGTTGTAAATCGTTGCATAAGCATTGTTATATATATGTTTTAGCATCTTTCGATCGCAATAAAGAAAGTTCCTTGGGCTCCATCTCCCATGGCAAAGATTGTTTCTTTTTTCGGTGTTCAAAGGGGTCAATCCTAAGTAAGTGCCCGTGTTTGATCACCCTTTTCTTGTTTTCTTTAGAGATCCGAAATCTTGTGGTAGAATTCTTTAGATGCAGCTTGTGCAGTGATTTTTTTGTTTGGAAGAGAGAATTTTTTATTTATTTTTAACTGGCTACTCGAGATTTTGGATTTTGGGTTGCCATGTATGGTGCAATTGGAGTGTTTGTCTCGTATATATATAGAAAAAGTCCTAGAATTTTAAGTTAGATTCTAGTGTTACCTTCGATTTTTATTCGACGGTAGCAACGGTTGGTTTGGAGATTATTGTAGCTGATTGTTTGCTCCGCTCTGGACGAGTGGTTAGAGTTTCTACCTTCTAGCCTCATGCTTCGGTGCGATTGTGTGTACGGGGTTTCTGTGCGTTCGCATTAGGTTCTTGCACCTCTTTCCTTTTCCTTGATTGCCGCTTTGCCGTTTTACTCGGTGGACCGAGATTACGCATCAATTGATCCACGTACGCAATGGGTGACGCTTATGGGGTGCTTTGTTATAAAGTTGAGATTTGTGCCCTATTTTTCATTGATTTGGGTGATTTCTATATTAAGTAGTTAGTGAGTCGCTGAAGCTTTGGGGCTATGGTGCTCCTTTTAGCCTGGAAAAGAGAACCAATGGTTAAGATTTCTCAAGTTGTCGGGATATCAAAATTTAAAGATGGAAATAGTCGGTTTTTGCTTTTCACGTGCAGTGTGTGCATCTTGTTGCTAGATTCTAAATGAAACCGCTGCTTTAAGGCTTCATTGTGATTTCGCCATAAATATGTTGATTGTGGGGTGAGCAAAAGACCAAACTGTGATTTTTGTTTGTACAAGTGGTTTTATGCTAAGTTATCTATCTGGATTTAGTTGATTTGCTGAGTGATGTGGCATGACCAACAAATTCCAAACTTGCAAATTTTAATCTTTTTGCAAATTGCTCGCACGGCTCTTGCAATGCATTGGTGTTTTATTGACTAAGGTTTAAAATTCCATTGAAGGCGATACAATGAAACCAAGAGATTTGTGAATCGAGATCCAAATGTATGTAGATACAAACAAGAGGATGTTATTTATCAAAAAAAAAAAAAAATAGGATTAGGCTAGAGAGATGTAAAAGCTGAAGGTTTCAGCAGTGGAAGAAAAGTCCATAGTCTACTGTGTAGTGCTTTGTGGAAACCCCAGGTTCTAATGGAGATTATTGTGTATATTAATTTGAAAATTGCATGAAGATAAATTCCAAAATTAAAAGATGGGAATGTATGACTCAAAAAAATTTATCTGCCCAAAGGGGATAAATTTTTGAAAGTTATATGTAATTCTCATCTATATTAATATATTAGAGATGAATGATGGGGATGTGTGACTCAAAAGGTTTATCTGCCTAAAGGGGATACATTTTTTAGAGTTATGTGTAATTCCCCTCTATATTGAGATAATGGAGATATATATAATTTAAAGGATTTGTTTGCCCAAAGGGGATTGAACCTTGAAGTAATTCTCTTTTATCATATCTATATGTTGATATCATGGAGATGTATAATTTAATGATTTGTCTGCCCAAAGGGGATGGATCATTGACAATTATATGTAATTTTCCTTATTGTTACTTTATAAACTTCATGTTGTGAAAAATAATGGTGCATTATACACTCTGCCCAAAGGGGAGTTTATAATGTACTAATTATTTTTGTTAAAATACTTATTGCCCATAATTGATCTTATTGCATTATGTGTGACAAAACGTTATTTTTGCTATAAATAACAACAATGCCACGGTTGAAATGTTAATTGGATCAAACATTATACTATTAAGAACTTTGTCAAAAAGGGAGACATTGTAATTGAGAATATTAGAACTAAGTCCATATTGGTTGATCCTCTAACAAAAGGCTTACGACCCATTTCATTTAGAGAACTTGTAAAGAATATGTGTGTTTTAGATTCTTTTGATTTCTTTTGTTAGTGGGAGTTATACAAATTGTATTTCTAGAGATTATAGTTATATGCAGACTGATAATGCTTTTATGATATATATTAAAGCATTTATTTTCAATGATTGTTGTTATTGATTTTGTTGTTATCATTTCTCCTATTGACTGAGAAATGGAAGTATAAAACAATATCTTTAAACAAATTTTAGTTTAAAGATGACTGGATGTCACTAATTATGAGATCTCATGTTGGATTGTGACATAATTGTGCAATTTCATGTTGTTTAGAAATCGCACTGAGGCAATTTCATGTTGTTTAGAAATTGCGCTAATGCAGTTTCATGTCGTTGAGAAATTGCATTGAGGACCGATAAGAAATAGTGTATATTTTGATCACATGTTGGCACTATTTCTTACTACACTACTAGGCCCATGATCCATGAATATATAATACTTATTATATGTGATTATGGAAGGTATTGTGTTGTGGTATTTTCTTAACACATTGATCTCCATAGTCCTATATTGAGGTTATATAGGATTGGATTGGTATTGAGATGCCATTATTGGAATATTATTTTTAAAAAGTTGTGGCCACATAAAACAAAATTTTAGTTATTAACCCGATAGTGTCGTTTTCAATATAAAATCTTTTTCAAAATAAAATAAGTTAATTAATGTAGCCCAAGTGGGAGAATGTTGGAAATTTCCTATAATATGGGCTTATATTAATTAATTAATTTTCTATTTTAAATAATCGGGTTAATGGATATTCTAATATTTGTTGAACCCTACAGTGATCTGATTGAATTGGGTATTGGCATCTATTGATAACGGGCCTAGTTGAGCAGCAAAGTGTAGGCAATTGTGTTTGACTGAAGCCCGTAATGGGAAGGGTCTAGTTGACACGCTATTGATTAGGGTTTGCTAGGTCCCCTCTCTAGCCTATAAAAGGATAGGTTATACCTATCAGTTGCTTTAATCCCATTGAAAGCTGCTATATCGAAATAGGTCATAGAGAGGAAGATCTGGCATTCCGATAGATCCCTGATTATCAAAGTGATCTACTTTTCTACAAGTAAAGCAATGGCTCAAATAGGTACGCTATAATTCCGCTGTATTTATTGATCTCGGTGTTTTACAATCATATATGGATCCGTTTTTCTTGATTGATTAGTTGTATATGTGAATAAATTTTCTACATGACAAGCCTAGATTCACTATCTCGCACTGATAGTCTATCGGCTGAATTCCATTATGATGAATCAATCAAAGATTACAAGGATTGAGTATTCACTAATCAAGCTTGTGTAAAAGATTATTTGATCTTACACCCACAACCTTCAAGACATTACAAAGTATAGCTCACAAAAGACGAATTTATTTGAGAATAAAACTGTGTTGAACTTTGGAATTCAAAACTTCGGTATTTTCTTCTAATCCTTCAGCATTTACGACTTCCTTTAATACTCCTCAGTATCCAAGCTGATCGTTGGACGCACTCTGAGGATCATCCATACAATCAACCCGTTGGACTTGAATTTGAAGGAAGATCTTATCACTTCTAGATTGTCGAGAATGAAGTTCCTTGAAAGATCTATTGCCCATATAGCATATGGGATTTTCATAAGTTGAGTCCTTCCTTTGGAGAACATTCCATCTTCAATTGATTGTTTCATTGATGAATTGAGATATTCCAAATAAATAAGACTATATCCAATATTTTCCTTTCGGACAATCAACATATATAAGGTGAGGAATTTATGCCAATCTTCTAGTCAATAACACAATAATTTATTGGTCGGATCGACATCCTTATTCCATTGATATTGAATATGAAGGATAAAATTTTCACTACAACCTTAAATCTGATAAGTAACATCTTATAATACATATCGGAGTCTCTATTTGAAAAAGCTTACTGTTATAATCAAAAGACAAATAAGAAAAGTGTCGTCAATTTTCAAAATCAATTAGGGAATTTTCCTCAAAAGTCGCCGTTGTGATGGATGAACACATAGCTTGTGGCTGCAAGGCTAGATCTTGACAAGTACTAACGGAGCCGACTACAAGCGATGATGGAGGTGTAGCTTGAGCCAACCACAAATGACACCGAATGGGGTGGTGATGGTGGTCGGAGGTGTAGCTAATAATGGTTAGGTGGAAAGGTGTTCTGTGATGAAGAGAAAATTCATATTCTTATTTTTCATTCCACCTCAGCAAACACATCAATAATCAAATTATTGGATATGAGTAAAAAAAATACACGTCACATATAACGTTGACATGATAAATATCAAATCACTAGATATTTTCTCCACTTTGACATGATCACATTGAATTTCCACGATAGAGGGTCACCTGCACCATCCTCGCCAAAGGGGGATGGTGAATCCAGTTCTTTATAAGCGATCGTCATAGTTGAGCTCTTCATCCCCTTAATAGACATATACATTCTAGGAAACTATGCGATAAATGAAAACTTACTTGAATGCGATAAATGTGTTGGAGAAAACTTCCTTGTGTGTTTTGAAAATGACAAAACGTTTTCATCAATCTAGTCTGAAGACTTGTAGACTCTTTAGTCAAAGTCTAAAGATCGCCAAACCGCCAGACTTAAGATTCAAAGTCTATCCTCATTAACAGTTTCTAGACCGTCAAAAAAGACTTATCTAGATTTGAGTATCTTGTTAAGGATTTGATTCTATCGATTGAAGAAGATCTCTTGGCTAGAGATAGCATCTTGGAATCTGTTATTCGTTTTGATTTCAATTCGGATAATTTAGATCCGTTGATTGGCGAAGCATACTTTGAAGGTTTTACTTATGGAAACCTAAATCCTGATTGTATGGGCGAGCATGATTGGTGGGCTATCGTCATGTTCCTTAAATAACTCGAAATCTCTTTAATTGATTCTGTCCAACGGATAGATTGGAAGAATTCCTTTGGTAAGTGCCAACGGATATGAAGGCATGAAGGAGTATATAAGGAAGCTGTTCCAGTTATTCAAGTGTGTGCGCGATAGAAAAATTCCAAAGTCTAAAGCTCCTTGTTCCTTGTCAATTTAATTGTTAAGCGAAAACTTGTACTCAAAAGAGCGTTTATACTTCTGTGAGACCTTAAGAAAGTGTAGTAGAGTCTCTACACTGTGGAATCAAGGAAGAGCAATACTGTAATGACTATTTTGATTCATAGTGAAATCCAGTTGGTGGGCTGTTAGTGCGGAAGAGTGGACGTAGGCTTGGATTAAGCCGAACCACTATAAACCCTATGTTCTTATTCTCTTCTCTAAGCTCTTTACTTTGATCGTAACCCTGTTTGATTATTGGAGTCTAATTTCTTTTTCTTAATCTATTGCTAAACATAATTGGTTTATAAGCGAAATTATTTTCTTTACATTGCAAAAATTTGTTTTCGCACCTATTCACCCCCTCTAGGTGCTCGTACTAGCTTTCACAATTGGTATCAAAGCTTGTGTACTCATTAAAGTTGAAATGTTTTTACTTCAGAGTTAAAGATCCATGGCTAGTATGTTGGCTCCAGGTCTAGTTAAAGGACAAAACAACACCAGACCGCCATATTTTGATGGAAAGGATTACAACATATGAGAAAACAAGATGAAGGCATTCCTAAGATCAAAGGATCCTCTGGAATGGGACGTGGTAGACAAATGAATCATTCCTAAAACTGCAACAGTCTCAGAAAAATGAAAAGAAGTTATTGAGTCTAGTGAAATGACTCAAGAAGAGAAAACCAAGAGACAAGCTCTTGATGCAAAAGCAATTTATTCCTGATATTGTGCATTATCTCCTACTGAATATAACAGAATATCCTCTTATGCAACAGCTAAAGAAGTCTGGGATAAATTGCACATCACCTATGAAGGAATCAATCGAGTGAAAGAAACTAGAATCAATATTTTGCTCGGTTATTATGAAGCATTCAAAATGAAACCAGGAGAATCTATCACTGACATGTTTAGTTGTTTTACAGAAATCGTAAATGATATTAAATATCAAGGTCAACCAATCTCTGAACCCATGAAGGTTAACAAGTTACTGCGTGGACTTTCCAATGAGTGGAATCACGTAAAGACTTCAATAAGGGAGACACAAGGGATCATGCCTCTATCTGTTGACGAATTGGTTGGCACCCTTCAGTCTTATGAAGTGGAGCAAATCAACGAAAATGAAGATCCCAAAGGTAAGAAATCCATTGCGTTGAAATCTAATGATGATTCTGATGTCACAGATTCTGAAGACGATATGGACGATGAAAAGCTTACTCTCATGATAAGAAGATTTAGAAAGCTGAATAGAAAAGGAAGAAAATTCAATTCGAAGAAACAAAGTTCTCAAAAGCTACAAAATAAATCAGCTGAGGATGATGAATCCAACAAGGATGTAATCTACTTTGAATGCAAGAAAAAGGGACACATCAAACCCAACTATCCTCTGCTAAAGAGAAAAAAATGAAAAACTGAGAAATATCGAAAAGTACTTAAAGCAGAAACTTAGAGTGATAGTGAGTGTGAAGAAAATGATGATGATTATGCCAATATTTGTCTCATGGTACACTCAGAATCAGATTCAGACTCTAAGATAAACTCAGACTCAGACAATGAAATTGAGGTAAGTAATTTTAAAATTCCTACTAAAGTCTCTAAATATATTGATAAATTGTGTCTTAGTCTCAAAACCTCTCTCAAGAGGATTTTCGAGCTTAAAAGGGAAAATTCTGCACTGAAGCAACAGGAAACAGTTTGGAAAGAAAAGGTCGAAAGTTTAGATAAAAATGTTATTACTCTGAAAGAAAATGCAGATAATCTTTCAAAAGAAAATGCATTTTTGAAAAATGATATTTCAAGTATTTCTAAAAGGTTTTCTATAGAATCTAAAAAATTAGAAAAGATTCTTTCAGCGCAAAGATCTTACTTCAACAAATCAGGTTTGGGAATGACTGCTGAAACTATTCTTTTAATTGATTTTCCTAAAGTAAATGAAAGAATTAAACAAAGACCTACAAAAGATTCTTACAAAAATCTTTTCTAAAAAGTTTTTGTGAAACCTATAGGCCGCAGTGCTCTTAAATATTTTAAGTGTAACAGCTTAGAGCATTTTGAGAAAGAATGTCCTATGGTTTGGAAACCTGTTAAGAAGGTTTAGGCGAAGACTGTATATCACACTAACTCCATTGGACCCAAGAAAATATGGGTACCAAAAAAAGCTTGAGTTTCTTTTTTAAACGTAGGTCACTATCAAAAAAAAGGTCAAATGGTACTTGAATAATTGATGCTCAAGACATATGACAAGAGACTCAAATTGTTTCATAAAGCTTATGCAAGTTAATTGTGAAAAAGTTTCTTTTTGTGGAAGTAGCAAAAGCAAAATTGTGGGATATGGAATTATAAAGATTGGAAGTCTCACAATCAATAATGTATCATTAGTGGAAGATCTCAACTACAACTTGCTAAGTATCAGTTAGCTGTGCGACACCGGTTTCAAAATCAACTTTCAAGAAAGAATATGTTCATGAACCAATAAAGACTCATCTCAGACTTTCACGGGGCGAAGACATGGGAATATCAAACTAGAAAAATCCCAATGTCTAATCTCAACTCAAGAGGAAGCGAATCTATGGCACAGAAAACTTGGGCACATCAACATGAAGCAAATAGCTAAAATCTCAACGAAGAAGCTTGTTCGTGGACTACCTAATCTGACATACCAAAAGTCTAACCTATGCATACCATGCGTATTTGGAAAACAAGTAAGAAATTCATTCAAACCAATAAATCAAGTGTCCACTAATCGTGTACTGCAACTCATGCATATGGATCTCTTTGGATCAACCAGAACTCAGAGCATTGGAGGTAAGAAATATTGTCTAGTAATTGTGGATGATTATTCACGATTCACCTAGGTATACTTCCTAACAAGTAAGTCTGAAACATTTTCTTATTTTATAAAGTTTGCTAAGAAAGTTCAAAATAAGAAAGGCTATATTATTTCTAGTCTATGAACAGACCATGGAGGTGAATTTGAAAATCAAGACTTTACTAAATTCTGTGATGAATCTGGTTTTCAACATGTATTCTCCTCTCCTTATACTCCAGAGCAGAATGGAGTTGTGGAAAGGAAGAATAGATCTTTGCAAGAAATGGCTAGAACTCTTTTAATTGAAAGTAACATTTCTTCTCGTTTTTGGGCTGAAGCAGTTTCTACAACATGCTATATTATTAATAGAGTCTTCTCAAGGCCCATTCTGGAGAAAACTCCCTATGAGTTTTTCAAAGGAAAAAAGCCAATTGTTTCATATTTTCATGTGTTTGGATGCAAATGTTTTATATTGAAAAATGCAAATGATCGAGTTGGTAAATTTGAAGAAAAATCAAATGAATGTATTTTTCTTGGATATTCAATCACAAGCAAAACTTACAGAGTTTACAATAAAAAGACTCAATCTGTGGAGGAATGATAGAATGTCAAATTTCAAGACTTTATACAAAATCAATCGATTCAGACTCATCTTGAATAATCTGAACCTGCTCTAGACTTTACAAAGTTTAAATCTCCAGAAGCAGCTTAGACTTCAGAAGACCAGCAACAAATGATCGTTGAAGAATCAAATGAAGAAAAAGATCAACAGTCTGACAAATCAACCAGCAACTAGAAACACAAGTCCAGTCATCCTAAAGAGCTCATTATTGGAGACATTAATGAGGGAATTCGTACAAGATCCAAAAGGCTTGAAGAGTCTAGTGCTGTAGCTCTTATTTCTGAAATAGAACCTAAGAGCATAGAAGAAGCTTTAACCGATGAAAGCTGGATTGAAGCTATGCAAGAAAAACTCAGACAATTCAGTATCAATGATGTTTGGAAATTGACTCCTAAACCAAAAGGTAAATCTATCATTGGAGTTAAATGGGTTTTCAGGAACAAGATGAATGAGAAAGGAAAAATCGTAAGGAACAAAGCAAGACTCGTGGCCAAAGAATATACGCAAGAAGAAGGGATTGACTATAATAAGACTTATGCACCAGTAGCAAGGTTAGAAGCAATTAGATTGTTACTTGCTTTTGCTTGTTATAAGAATTTCAGGTTATTCCAAATGGACGTCAAAAGTGCTTTTCTAAATGGATTCATCCAAAAAGAAGTCTATGTGGAACAACCTCCTAATTTTGAAGACCCAAGGAAACCAAACTCTGTATTCAGACTTAAAAATGCGCTATATGGTTTAAAGCAAGCACCTCAAGCTTGGTATGACAAACTAAGTAAGTTTTTAATTCAAAATGGCTTTGTTAAAAGTAAAGTAGATACTACTCTGTTTATCAAAAGAGAAAGCAAAAACTTTCTACTTGTTCAAATTTACGTTGATGATATTATTTTTGGATCACCTAAAGAAAATCTGTGTAAGAAATTCTCTAAGACTATGCTGGATGAGTTTGAAATGAGCATGATGGGTGAACTATCATTCTTTCTCGGACTTCAAGTAAAACAATTGAAGGAAGGAATTTTCATTCACCAAGAAAAATATGCTAAAGAACTTGTGAAAAAGTTCGGTTTGGAGAATTGCAAAAAGATTGATATACCAATGTCAAGTTCCTTGAAGCTGGACAAAGATAAAGGAGGAAAGAAAGTTAACCAGAAGTTATACAGGAGTATCATCGGTTCACTTCTTTATCTTATGCTTCTAGACCTGGCATTATGTTTAGTGTTTGTATTTGTACAAGATTTCAATCAGATCCCAAATAATCTCATTTAAGTGCTGCAAAACGCATCATCAAATGCGTTGCATCTACTTCTAATCTCAGTCTCTGGTATCCTAAAGAAGGAGACTTTACTCTTCTTAGATATTCAAACGCAGACCTAACAGGATGCAGAGTTGACAGGAAGAGCACCTCAGGCACTTGTCAATTGCTTGGGAACAAGACAATATCTTGGTTTTTGATGAAGTAAAGTACCGTAGCTCTTTCTACAACGGAAGCAGAATATGCGGCTCTTGGAAGTTGTTGTTCACAAATTTTGTGGATAAACCAACAGCTAAGAGACTTTGGAATTGAAGATTCGTGCACTGAGATCAAATGTGACAACACTAGCGCAATCAATCTCACCAAGAATCCAATTCTTCATTTAAGAGCAAAGCATATAGAAATTCGACATTATTTCATTAGAGATCATGTTCAAAATGGAGAAGTATCGATTCAGTTTATTGACTCAAAGAATCAACTAGCGGACATCTTCACAAAGCTTTTGGAGAAAAGTCAATTTGAGCTTATTCATTCCATACTCAATATCTTAAAGTCTGAAGAAGTTCAGACTCGGGGATAAAAGTCTATTGAAATTCAGACCCAGAAGATGAAGATCAACGACTGTAAGTTATTTTTGTTTTTAAATTTATCTCTCGGATAAAATCACGAAAAGGTACGATTATCTATTAATCTGTAATTGATTGATCTCGAAAAGGTACGATCATCTTCCCCAGTTTTCGTAATTATTTTAATCATTCCTTTTCGAAAAAAATAGTTATTTTTGAAAAGGCGGTTATCTATTATTTCAAAAAGGCAGTTATTTTTTGAAAAGGCATTTTCTGTTTTTTTCTTTTTATGTCGTTCCGTATGACTCTTTTCGACTACTTTATATACCGTTCGTCTTCCTCACAAACCCTAAAAGTACAGACCTTCATTTTCTTACTTTTTCTCTCTAGTTTAATCTTCAAAGTTCTCACCTTTCTCCGCGAATCAAACTTGGAATCTCTCAAAAACTGTGAATGGCATCTCAAAGAAAGTCTTCAAGGATCGCGAATAGAGGACCACAACACATGTGGGAGGGTCCTACACATTTTGACCTCACCGAGGAAGAAGATTCCCCAAGACAGCAATAGAGCCCACAACATTCTCAACAGCGTCAATCTCCTCAAGCTAGACCTCAAGGTGGTGTTCGTAGAATAGAGGAAGAAATCATTGAAGGCGTAGAACTTGTAAGATCTCAAAAGCCCACATTTATCTTTAAGCTTTACTCTGCTTTGAAGAGGGGAGGGACTCCCTTGAAATATATTGATGAATTTTTTAAAGATAAAGGGTATGGAAATGAAACCCATTTTTTGAGAGCAATGGAGTGATTGGAGATTGCTCCTGCAGGGTCGGCAGATTGAGCTTTTGCGAATATTCCTAGTGATCCATGTGTTGGAGGTCTTAGTAAGCCCGATGGGAATGATGATGACAAAATGTATACTAATTTCAAACCTAGAATGGGTGTTGGGGCAAATATTCGAAGTAAAATGACAGACTTGTTTCAATCGGAGGAACACAAGCGACTTTACTCGAAGTTACTAAAAAGAGGGGTGATTAATTCGAGAAGTGTAGATTTTGATTTTCTTGATTCTGTGAATTTGAAGCTGCGAGAGAAATTCACTCAACTTCAGCTGGAGCGATTTTGTTATGAGACAACTGAGGCATATCAAGAACTTACTACTTACTTCTATTCTAATCTAAGCTTCTTGGATGCGAATAGATTTTCGTTTAGTGTTCGAGACCAGGACTATATTGTTGACATGGACATATTGGCGGACGTGATTGGAGTAGACGAGGGACGTTCCAATCAATTAATGTGTCTATTGGACGTGCGACAGTAAATCTTGTTCGGGATGGAATGGCTGAAGGAAGAATCTCGTACTTGAGGATGAAAGCCTCTAATATTTTGCTTCACAAGATCGTAATCAATTACCTCAAACCCAAGTCAACCTTGAAGACCGACGTCTCTAACTCAGAAGCAAAGTTAATGTATGCCATCAATGCTGGGAAGAAATTCTCTTTGCCTCACGCAATCATGTTTCACATGTACAGAACAATGGCGAAAGACAGAGGGCAACTTCCATACTCAATGCTTGTTACAAAGCTCTTCAAACATTTCGATATTCAACCTCCCAGGATTTTATGTGTTCGATCATGTGATCAAATGATAGTGGGACTGAAGATAGTTTCCAAAATGCGTTTGAAAGAACTAAACAAGGCTTTGGAGCGATTAAAAGAAAAAACCCCTGTCAAGTCTCACCAAGGTTCTTCAGTTGCTAAAAGGAAAGGGAAGAAGCCCATGACAGCTCCATCCAAGAAAAGAAGAGCACTTGTTCTGGAGGATGAAGAGGATGAGGATGATATTACCATTTCTGCTCTTGCACTGAGAAATCTTCAAAGTGCTATTCCAAAGACTGAGGAGAGAGAGGATCGAGACTTGGAGGAAACAGAGCATGGAGAAGCAGAGGAAGGGAGTAGAGAGAGAGAATCAATGTGAAAAGAAGCAGAGGAAGAAAGGATTGCAAAAGAAGAAGAAGGCAGAGGTGATCAGGCAAAAACAGAACATGAAACGTACTTCTCACCTCCTGAGGGCATTGAAACAGGGGGAGTTGCTGAGAAAAGAGGTACATCTTCAATTGCTGCTACTAGTGAAGGTGTTAGTCGCTTACCTGCAGATCCAGAAGACATCTATGCCTCTCAATTCCCAGAGGAAGGTCATGAGATTTCATCGCCAAATCTAAGTGATCATGCTGGTTTGCCATCATCTACAAATACTCCCATGGATCATGCAGAAGCCAGTACTCATACTGAAAATACAGCAAACTAGAGTTCTTGATGTTCTTATGGAGATGAGAGGATAGATTTATGCCCTAGGATGCGAAGTTCAAAACTTGCAGAATGCAGGTCAAGCCTCTTCGGTTTCCTTACATGATCAAATTCATGCCCTTGCTCTTCAAGTTCAAGCTAATGCCAAGGGTGAAGAAGTGGCTCAACTGAAGGAGGATTTCAAAAAGCTAGAAGGGATTGTCCAGTCAATGGGAGATTTCCAGCTTGTTCGCGTTCCTAGGCAACCTTAATTCCATTATCTTTTTATCTCTACCTTTTTTTTAATGCTGAAAAAAAGGGGGAGAGATGGTGTAGATTTGAAACTTGACTTTCGTTTGACTTTACTCTTTGAATGACTTTTTGTTTGGTTGTTTGGCTGTGACTGAATTTGGTTTGGTTGTTTGGTTATTTTAAGCATTATTGGTATTTCATGGCAATGATAGTTGTTTATTTACAGGACTAACTTATTTCCTGTGGATGCAGATTTAACACTGTCTATATTAAGTCAATTATCTGTTGTGAGATATCCATGTTTGCTTGAGTATTGTTTTGCAGGTCAAAATATCCAAATCTACAGGAAAGTTTTGTCACCATAAAAAAGGGGGAGATTATTGGAGAAAACTTCATTGTGTGTTTTGAAGATGACAAAACGTTTCTATCAGTCTAGTCTGAAGATTTGCAGACTCTTCAGTCAAAGTCTGAAGATCGCCAAACCGCCAGACTCAAGATTCAAAGTCTAGCATCATTGACAGTTTCTAGACCGTCAAAAAAGACTTATCCAGATCTGAGTATCTTGATAAGGATTTGATTCTATCGACTGAAGAAGATCTCTCGGCTGGAGATAGCATATTGGAATCCATTATTCGTTTTGATTTCAATTCGGATAATTTAGATCTGTTGATTGGCGAAACATACTTGGAAGGTTCTACTTACGGAAACCTAGATCCTGATTGTATGGGTGAGCAGGATTGGTGGGCTATTGTCATGTTCCTTAAATAACTCAAAATCTCATTAATTGATTCTGTCCAACGGGTAGATTGGAAGAATTCATTTGGTAAGTGCCAACGGGTATGATAGCATGAAGGAGTATATAAGGAAGCTGTTCCAGTTATTCAAGTGTGTGTGCGGTAGAAGAATTCCAAAGTCTGGAGCTCCATATTCCTTGTCAATTCAATTGTTGAGCGAAAACTTGTACTCAAAATAGCGTTCTACTTCTATGAGACCTTGAGGAAGTGTAGCAGAATCTCTACACTGTGAAATCAAGGAGGAGTAATACTGTAACAATTCTTTTGATTCATAGTAAAATCCAGCCGGTGGGCTGTCAGTGCGGAAGAGTGGACGTAGGCTTGGATTAAGCCGAACCACTATAAACCCTGTGTTCTTATTCTCTTCTCTAAGCTCTTTACTTTGATCATAACCCTGTTTGATTATTAGAGTCTAATTTATTTTTCTTAATCTATTGCTAAACAAAATTGGTTTAAAAGCGAAATCATTTTCTTTACATTGCAAAAATTTGTTTTCGCACCTATTCACTCCCTCTAGGTGCTCGTACTAGCTTTCACAAAATGAAGGATACTAGCAACTAGGTTGCAAAGCTTATTTCCTGGTCCGATATGATAACGGATCGATCAAAGTATTACATAATTCAATAATTGGAGGACCAAACTATACATGGCAATAATCGAGCATCCTATTGGAATCATATGGGCGGCATATCCTTTATGCGGACCATATGATGATTCTTTATATAACCTCCCGTTATATATCTACTCTGTCACGTATTGAATTTTCTGTATATCGATATCTGGTTTGCTATGTCGGCTCTTTTATATAAGCCACGGATACAGGGGAAAGAATAATTCACAAGATAACCAGTAAAATCACATCTGAGGCCGTGTCTGGACAACATAGATTTTCCCATCCTTCACGACGCCTTCAATGTCTTGGGGAGAGCCATATAACTCTTCAATTGCACTCCCCGCACGGGCAATGCTGGAGAGCACTGAACGCCGAAAGTTACCATCAACGAGCAGCGGGTCGGTTGTGTAGTCGACCACGACCTTTTCTTCTTCCTCCATGGGAACACTGCAACAGGCAACTTGATGCATAAGAATCATTTGAGACCGAAATGGAAGACTTGATGTATGGAAGACAATTTGTCTAGGACTTTGAGGTTTGGATACACTCACACACACACACACACACATGAGAAATTGGCTCAACTAGAAACTAACACACTCATATAGGCGACAGCTATTGATTATGTATATTACAGATTGATTTTCTAGTTTATGCAGAATTGGAACGAAGGTTGAACAATGTTTGGGCAGATAAACATGACTAAACTCCATATCCCAGTATCTATGCCTGCGCTTTTGCCAGACCATGTTCTGATTTTGCTGTGAAAAATTCACAGTTGACCAGCATACCGACACTTTGCACATAGTCAACTAATTTCAGGAGTTCTGACCTTTCAAAAAAAAAAGTTTTAAGAGTGTCAACTTATAAGGCACGGCCTCATTAAATTTTTAAGTGCTTCCCAAGTTAGGATTTCTTAATGGGAGCTCTTCCAATGCCTGAAGAAAAACTTCATCAAGTGCGGATTACTTTTTGCGCAATCAAGAACCGATTGGCCAGTGCAACTGACAACGACGATAGACCATCTGGTAATAGGGAAAAAATTGCATGATTAATGAAGCTACTAGCCTCCTATTGAAGGATGTTTATTTTGTACACTATAATAGACAAGGCTAAATGAGGATGAGAATCATTTGGCAATCAAGAGATTTAATGCCCTTCTGTATAGGGAAAAGAGAGGAGAAATGCTGAGTTGGTATAGAAGAGTCATGTAGAATGATTTGACCTATCATAAAGGCCTGCACCAGCATAACCTTCTAGATCCTCGCCGTTTGAGTCAGATCGGAAAATAACGAATTTTCTGATGAAAAGTCCAATTGGTTTGCTTGGGTAACCCATTAACTGAAATAAGTATTTCAGACCAAAAACTTTTTAGAAAATTCAAACTCAAGTCAGATACTCAAGGGAAAGATAATTCCACTATTTCCAAAAAACGTTTCTGCGGGTCATCAAATTTGTTCATCTTCAACAGAGAGAAATTGCATTATCTCGCCATTCAGGCATATCTTATGAAATGGACTTCATTGAAAAGAAAGTGTGTCACGTGAGGAGACGTCAGATCATTTTTCTTGCAGACAAAGCTCAAGGCACGACCTGGATAAGCTCCAACTAGAGTTTCACCAAGTCCCTTGACAACCTTCACAAGGAAGACCAGAATAAAATTCCCTCACCATTAGCAACTATTAGGAATTAACATTTACTATACTGAACATGAAAGTACCTCCGCATATATCTCTTCTGAGTCTCCTGAGGACGGATTAGTTGTGTGGATAACAAATGCATAATCAGCATTTATTATCTCTTGTACCAAAACAGCCATGCTAAGGCAATCATGATCTAATTTCACTTTTCTGGTGCTGAAGTAAGCTCTTTCGTTCCACTTCGAAGCCCAGACCTGAAAATTTGTCGAAGATGAGGACAAACCACAAACAGATTAATTATCATCACCCGGAATTATTCACCTAGACATACCAGCAACAGGATTTGGAAATGGTCACCCGAACCCAAATAAAGGTTAACCCAATATTCTCTATATCAACCTCTAGCTACATTTGCACTACGACAACAACATGCCATATGAGTACAAGTGATGTTGTATTTAGAATAATTGCTACTAGATAAAATTCCCAGAGATTTTTTCGTCACAATGATTTCTGGACCACTTATTCAGAAGTTGTCCGAAAGAGTTCCAGAAAAGTCAAATTAGAGTCAACTTCCCCTCAAAATCGTGAGACAATACACGAAACAATGCCCATAAAGAGCGACATCACTCTGAACTGTAAGTTACTTTAGAGATCTAAAACTTAGAAGGAACTTTTGAGAGTTTCCATCATTTTAGTTTTAGAATTACAACAACTGACGTGTCATGTAACATGGTACTAAAAAACCAAGTGAAAAATGTTCTTTTCCCCCTTAAAAACACTTATGAAGAAGTAAGGTTTTACATGGGGAGGATGAAAGAGAAACAGAAACGTAAACATTATTGTTTTCATTTTCTTCTTCAGGGTGGGGGCAGGGGGAGTTTAGGAAGGACCTAATGTATTAAAATAGATAAACATATTTTAACATGTGGAAAAGAAGATTTATATTCAGCTGGCAAAATACAATATAAAATGCAATGCTTTTAAAACCATAATGGTGCAAGAACCGACAATGTCGGCAATACATGGTTCAACTAGTCTTCACAGGATTAAGTGGCTGAGCTGAACAATCCATTTTGAGTTAAAAGAGATGTTTCAGAGTAAAATCCTGATAGAAAATAACGCTATAATGAACAACCATTCACAGCCCAGATGGTAAAACACACCTTCTTAGATATAGAGTGCAATAATTTCAAATCTCCATCAGTGAGGATGAGCTTTTCATTTCAGAAAGGGCCAGATGCTAATAAAATTTGTTTGCTATTAAAGGACCAAAAGAGAGGCTTGGCTCTAATTGCTATGCATACGATGGAATTTCCATAGGACAAGATTGAATCCTTCCACCACCAAAGGGCTTTTGTCTTTTACAAACTCTACAGATGCTGTTCACCTGTTTGACCAGTTGAACCTGGTCAACTCTGGGTTTTTTAGTGGTTCCAGGACTAAAAGGTATAGGGTGCTGGATTCCAGGTTCGATCAGACTGGAAGAATCAGTCGAACTGGCTGGTCCAACTCTAATAACGCCATTGAAATATAGATCATAGTCTTGAATATTGATGCTACTGTATTAGTAAAGTCTGACCTTCTTTATAGCCGTCCATGCTTGTTCCCATCGCAGCTCACCTTCATCACCAGGCCATGGCATTCCTGAACTTTTCATTGTCAATTTCAGTTCCTGAACCTGCAAGTGAAAAATTGCGTGTGGGATTAGAGCACAGATGTCAAATTATGGGTCATGCCTTGACAAGCTGGAGTTACTTTACAGCTGTCAACTCTTTAAATTGGCATCGGCATGAGGTTATAGGTAAAAGCTTGCTGAGAGCATCAGAGTGACTGATTCATCTCTTTCTACTAATTAACAAGAACATTGGTATGGGAATAGAAGCATGGAAACCTCATGAACATAAGATATTTTTCTGCCACATAACCAAGTCAAATGCTTCTTCTGATGTGCCTAACTTGGTCATCAATAGAGTGAGTGTGGGTGCAGAGTTGCATAGGTGTGTGTATGTGATTCCCCTTCCCACTTTCTTTCTTACCCTGCTTACCCTCCAAGGGTGATGCCACTGTCGAAATTGCATATATGTTCACAGAAAGTCTTTACTTAAGGGCATTACATTTTCCTACTATGACGTTTGATGGATGTAATCAATGTAGCAGCTACAATTACTTGTTATTCATCCTGACAACAATCTACAATTTGGCATTACAAACAATACCATAACTTCACAGCAAAAGAAAGGTCACAGAATAAAAAGAACCGACCAATTGCTCTGGTGCTCGCAGCTCTAAAACTGTTTCTCGTATCTCTCGAAGAGCACTGAAATCACCCGTTCCAACTTCCTTTTCAGGTTTTGCAACTTTTCCGCAACCACCTGTGCAATAATGATGAATATATGTCAGTTTAACTGAACACCTTTATGATTGAACAGGTCACTTTATCTGCAGAGCTTGAACGATTACTTACTGGACAGATAACCTGCAAGTTTTAAATTGAGGATAAAAGGCTTAACGATCATAAAAAGTTGAATGCACAATGTGTCTGTTCCAAAAATTTAATTTTTACTGAACAACAGGGATCATTTTTTTTTTTTCATGCCCCGTCTTATTAAGTCCTGAAGTGTGAATTGACAAATGTGGTCAAAGAATGGTTGAAAACACAATTTTTAATAAAAGGAAAATTCATTCATGGGTTCAAGAACTCAAGACCTCCGACTTTAACAGTAAGTAAAAGGTTGAATGCCCAATGTTCTGGTCAAAGAGCCTTAAAACCTTAATATTAGAGAACAACATAATATTTCTTATATTTAGAATTATGCATGGTCCATTAACTGTCATGTAAAAAGTGTGTTGCAACCTGTCAAAAGCACTAATACTTCAAAGAACAGAAATGACCACAAAAGTACAGTGACAACAACTAAGTGTGGTTGGATATACAGATATACCAATCTATAGTTGTATGTAACTCCTATTAAATTTCTCTGCTCTTCCGTAAAATAGATAATCACAGCGGTAAAGACAACAAATTCTGTATGCCATTTCATTCACAATCACATTTTTAGCCCACTTTCTGTTCAGATCTTTATTTGTTTTGGCCATATAGTACAGATCACTGTTAAGGCTGCCCAACAAAGTAAACATAGGCATCACTTAAGCAGCCAACATTAAAAAGTGAAGCAGTTGATAGTCAGCAAATTATTTTTTCCTTTAAATCAAAATAGAAAGATATAATAAAACATATGATCCCAAATGAAGACAAGTGTGTGTTTCATATGTGCAGAAGAATGCAACTCATACACAAAAAAAGTTAGCATGTTCAAGTTTATCGTCATGATTGGTAAATGGGTTGTCTTCAGATTCAACCCTTATAATCCTAACTTGGATTGTGTCTATCAGATTGGATTGGACCTGTATTGACCTCTTGACCTATATAATGGAATTATTATTTCTTTATGAGGCTTTACTATTTGTTGACAAGACCACAAATGACCTAGCATTTTGTTGCATTTTGTTGCATTTCGTTAATAAAAAGTAGAAAAACTAAATATGTAGGTTTTGAAAATCATTTGAAAAGTAGATTTGCAGATCGAGTATATTGTGTCCACAAATAAAGGCTAACAGAAATAAAATTTTGTTTCAAATAATAGGTTGGAGAGAAAAAATTACCAACCAATTAAAAATAGCGCATTTTCCAGTTTGAGATTGAAACTTTATTAATTGGTCAGATGACACTATTTTCTTTTCTGATCTAATTATACGTTTGACCATCTCTAGTCTCTATGAACTAAATTCTATATGAAATTACTGCTCATATACCCTTCAGCTAAATATAATCAGAAAACTTGATTTGGACCACTATGTAATAGTGTAAGGCACTCAAGACTACGAAGCCGGACAAAAGACAGAAGGAAGACACAAAGAAATCAAGAAAAAAAAAATTGTTCTTGCAGCTTCTCGGCTTCAGAAATGATAATACCTGATTAGCACTTTCTGATAGAACCCTTTCAAACACTCCAAATGGTATGGCAACTGAGGTAGGAACTCCAATCCAGGATGGTAATTTCCCTTTCATATGGGCGATGTTACGTGACTTGGCTCCAACCTAAAGTTTTCAGCCACATAGAAGAAGTAAAGACAAACTTCATATGCACAATTTTAATGCTAATTTGAAGCTGATTTTGCAAGCCTAACCATTTCTCCCGTGAACTCATCAGATGTTATGGCATATCTACCACTAAACATTTGCTTGGCCAAAGTCAAAGATGGAAAAGAACCGCCCTCCTCAGATTCGGTTGCACTTGCATCCAGTATCTCGATCTCCTTTAGCTCACTGACATAATGAAAACTTTTGTTAGCTGTTAAGAACATGACAGAGGTAAACGATTTTGAGCTGAACTCAATTCCATGGAACTTATGCATATGCATTGCACCATGCAGGATCTAGAAAATACCAGAAAAAAAAATGCCTAATGAGCAAGACAAATGAAATTACTTGTACAGGATGGCTGTAGATGTTGGTTTCAGGCATAATAGCTTCCCTTCATTTGCTTCATAATCAGCAAGAATCTCTGGATCAAAGCATGTGGCAAAGCAGACCTGTTATTGCTTAAATGTTCAGTGAATTTTCAACCAAAAATCAGATATAAGAAAATTCTTCATCTGTACATGCAAATCATTACTTTGCTATTTCTTGCACGCACGGAAACATGAGATAGAACATCTGGCATGTCAGGTGTCAAAACAGCAACTGCACCCTCTGGAATTTCCTCCTCTCCTCTTACACTTTTTGCCACCAAAATTGTCGGTTTTTCGTAAGATTTATTCTGAACTGCTAACAACTCTTTCACAACTGAGACATATCCCACAACTTCAAATGAGCTGATTACCTGCCAACTGAATAATGATGATCAAGTTAGGACATTCGTTGCACCGTGTAGTCAGTGAGATCAAGATTCAAGTCCTCAACCTATTTGTTGTGATCAGACAGCTACTTCTAACCAAGACTTACATGCCAGATTCTATTATTAACCATTTAAAAATCTACCACAAAAGAGTAACGATAGGAGATTAGTAGAACCTTCCAAGATTAGCAGTTTTCCAGAGAATTGGATCAAGTCGATTAAGAAGTGAGGTTAATGATGCAGCTGACCCAGCTCGAATAATTTCTTCAGTGAATATATTGATCTGCATGAAACATTTATAGACACAGTTGAGCAAAATTATGGAAATGGAGAAACATCAGAACAGATGTTAATAACTGTCACATACAGCCCATCGGTCAACTCCAAGCGATGATCCCAGGTACTCCGCAGATGGTTGCAAAACTTGCTGGAACCACTCTGCCATGTTTGTAAGTGCAAGACGGGTTCTGTCTAGTACAGATTTCGCATATAATGCCCAGCTATTACTTCCAGTCTTGAGCATGCTCATTGCATCATTCCATCCCTTGACAAGTAGATATGTGATTAAGGACATTACATTTGCAAATACAATAATAAATGAGTTAGAAAGTCCAATCCCAAAGCTTAAACTAATAGGTGGAGGGAAACTACATGAATATAGAGAGCATTTAGGACCCATTGTCAAGCGATGTAGGATAACATTTCAACACCTCCTCTCAAGTGCAAGTTGCATTACAAGCTACACGTAGAATTTTGACTATGCACATTCACGTGGAATTTTTTACCACACCCCTTTTTGTAAGGGATAACTAGCTCTAGTACCATATTAGAAAGTCCAACCCAAAAGCTTAAGCTAATAGGTGGAGGGAAACTACATGAATATAGAGAACATTTAGAACCCATTGTCAAGTTATGTGAGATAATATTTCAACAAGATGCTTACAAGGACTGAATTGATCTCAGAAATTTTTTTTGCCCATAATCTAAAAATGTGAAGACTATTGAACTTGTCATACATTGCTTTTCTATGGGGTTTATATAGGCCTTTTACACATATAGTTACCCTCTAGCTTGAACTTTTGATTAGACATTCTAATATTGTGGCACCCCTCGACGGCCCCCGGTCTGTTAGGGTCGCCACAGTTCGATTACCTTTCACTTTCCCTAATAACATGTCACTCTTATACCATTTCAATTGCAGCGGGTCCATATAACCATGGGGTTTACATCTTTTAGATTGGTCCCTTGCGCAGTTTATATACGGAAGCATATCCAACAACTCCCTTCCCTATATTCAGAAAACAATGCACACCAACTAAACATTTATAGGTAAAAGCCATACACTTTTATTTACTTAAACCAGATGGACATCATTCATCGGTACATCAAAATGCCATAGTCTTCTATTCGGCTATACTTCAAAAGATAACCAACATCTCCTCCAACAGTCGTATACTTAAAGTCCATCGATTAGTGTCGGCGTCCAAAAGTTCATTCCTTTGTTATCCTCCTTCTCACGGTCATATCCAACCACTTGATCCATCTACCGGTGGTAGTGGCAGCAGAGGTATCTTATCTAGTCTAAAATGTTATTCCCCAAATGGGGTGAGTACAACCACTCAGTAGTAAAGATCCACCACACTACTCAATGCGTCAAACAGAACAATCAAGAATAAAACACATATCATTCATGCATATCAAGCATACCTTACCTTGCAATCGTACATATATCACTATGCCACATGTGCACATACCACCATGCACTCATCATCAAGCATTCATGCATACTCATGCCATATGTGTATATACCACCATGTACTCATCATCAAGCATTCATGCATACTCATGCCACATGTGCATATACCACCATGCACTCATCATCAAGCATTCATGCATACTCATGCCACATGTGCATATACCTTCTATGCACTCATCATCAAGCATTCAAGCATACTCATGCACACGATACAATCTCAAATTTTATCCTTCCAAGGACCAGTGTTTTCATCCCACAATTTATCGCTCGTATCCATCTTGGCATCACGAGGAACCTCCGGCACACACCTCCGGGCATCCGGCACCCCCACACTCCGGGCATCTTGTATCCCAACTGGCATCACGAGGTATCCCCCCGGCACACACCTCCGAGGCTTCCGGCACCCCCACATTCCGGGCATCTCAAAACTCCCGAGGACATCCGACACCCCCACATTCTGGGCATCCGGCACCCCCACATTCCGGGCATCCTGAAACTCCCAGGGCATTGTCGACTCACATCTCCGACAGTCTCATTATTATCTCAATTTATATTCACACGTGTATCTCAATTTCAACATGGCATTTTATGCAACAATATTAAGGGTCTCAACCAACTTTTCATGCCATATAACATACCATATGTCATCACATATGCAGAAAAATCAACCACTCAAAGTATTACATCACATGGACAAATTTATTTATTTTTGAAAGTGCAGCAATTTTCGGATAAAAGCATATTGCACTCCTTTGGTCATAATTCTTGAAAAATTAGTAAACAGCCTTAATAAATTCTAAAAATTCTACATTGTATATATAAGATTTAGAGGAAGATATTTCATGAAGAACACCATGTCAAAAGAGCATCACACAAATCAGTATAATTTACACACCACAGTCCTTAAAATTTCGGAATATTGCCATACACAGTTTACTCCAAAAATTCTGAAATTTTTATTTGTTATAGAAAAGATCCAGAAGTAAACATCTCATGAAGAACTCGAAATCAGATTTGTGATGGATTAAAAACTATAGCCATCATAACCGTCTCTAACTCTCGGCAAAATTCCCAGATCTGACCATTTCAAATAAAATCGTTTCACCAACCTAAACTCATTCATTTCCTCTAAAATTTTACTATGTTACTCCTTAACATGTCATAACCAACTTTCATTCAGAACACAAGATCAAATTTCAACCGGAGAATTTTGTAAAATTCACAGAACCCTACTAAGTCGGCATTTCGTTTCCAGATCTGACTTTTCCAAAGAAAAATAGTTTCACCGGTCTATACTTGTCCGTTTCTTCTAAAATTTTGTTATGTTACTCTCCAAGAAGTTCTCTACATCTTTCATCAAGGAGTCGAATTAAGATTCCAACTAAAAAGTCACATGCAACACACAAACTCACGGACAGTCGGACTGGTCTTTCTAGAATCAGCATGCATGACCAACGAATCTCTCTTCAAAGCTCCGAAATCTCATCCCATCTACCACAACCAAGACTTACCATCTACTACACATACACACAGCAATGCAAGGGGTAGGTTTAGGACTTCACTTGCCTCTAATTCCTTAGCTTGACAGCAAGCAAAACCAAAAGCTCGGCTTGGCTCAACGGCGACAAAAACGTGACGACGGCAGCTCGCACTAGCACGGACGGAGGGCGGCCTTCCTTCTCAGCCCTCTCACACACAGACCGCTCACTGCTCACCCTCTCTTTTGGTCTCTCACTCGACCCTCTCTCCCTCTCTCAATTGCTCGGTTTACTCCCTTTCTCTCTCTCCCTTCAATTCCAAAACCCCCTCCCCTTTTGTTCTTTGATTGCATGCAGCCGCCCAAAAAGGCCAATGGGGGCAGCCACACTTGGCTCAACCTCCATGCCACTTGTTAATTTTGCCATGCAAGATGACACTTGGTCGATCCCCTTAGCCATTTGTCAATTCTCTCATGCAAGGTTAATGGGCTTCAGTTTTTGGGCTGGTCTTGGGCCTTCATGGCCGTTCGAATGGGGGGCTGCGTGGGCTGGTTGGACGGGCCTTGGGCCTAAAAATCAGCCCACCCTCTCCTATTCCTATTCCATGTAATCCCCGATTAAATAAACACCTAATTTCAGCTTATAAGGTCACAAAACTTTGTAATTTAAATCAATAAAATTCTACTTATAAAGTGCACCCCCAAGAATAAGATTTCTATATCAATTTGCACCTTAATAAAATCCTTGGGTTACATCAAGACACATCTCCATCCAAACAATTGTCCATTACAATGCTCGGCCTTAAATTAGTTGAAATTCATTGATTCAATGGCTGATTCATAATCCATTGGCACTTCCATCACCTATTGACGGTTCATAGCGTATCCAAGGGTTGTTATGAAATTTTAGGATGCCACAAATATGGTATCAAAGCCAAATTCCACCTCATTTTATGTTGAGTGTGTGGCTCCTCCTCAAATAATTCCATATGGTTTTCTTAGTCCAGCTGCACATGCGCTAAAAGTGTCCCATGCCGCTTGCCTATAGGGTTTATATAAGCCTTATATGCATGTGGTCTCTCTGCAGCTGATTGCTTAAGCCATTGGGTTGGGCATTTTGACATAGTATCAAAGCTAGGTTTCACATCCTTCATTGCTCAACTTTATTTCATGTATGTGTGGCTCATTGTATGCAAATTCCACATGTTGTTCATAGTCTAATTTGCAAATGAGATGAGATGTTAAAGTTGTCCCCCATCCCTTGTCAAAGGGGTTTATATGAGCATTTTAGTACATTTTGTCTTCCTCCCACAAATGACTTCAATTTTTTTATTGGACATTCTAACAAAGACCAAGAATTTGGCTATGTAAAGCATGGTGGGCTATATATCATAAGAAGATTTCTGATGAGATAAGTGGCGTGGAAGAAATTAATACAGACTTCTACTAGTTGGAAAAAGGTTCAATTACAGTTGCTAATGACAGAATTATTCATCCTCAACAAAGAATAGGTAACAAAATCATTTATTAATACTAAGGATGCTTGGACTAAAATTCTTAAAATGTAAGAACAAAGTTCAATCGAGTCCTAGAAAACCTCAAGTCTTTCATTTAAGTACAAACATTGCTTAAATCCTTTATGGGAACATTGACACAATTGCCGAGGTAGTAATCTTCTTCTACCTCCAAATGGGTCGCCAGGCCCGTTGTCCAACATAATTGGGTTTTAAAAGTTTATTGATTTTTAGTGAATTTCACTCAATTAAGGCTCAAGGTATTGTTTAATTTTATTTTATTTTAATCTGAGGGATAGGCAAGTTCGTGATTTGTAAGATTTTTTTTCTCCTTAGTTATAACCAATTTGTGCTATAATTGCATGCATTAATATGAATTGAAAAGGAAAAATAAGTGCCAAAGTAAAGCTTAAGAGGCATCATCTTTATTTTTTGTTAGAATTTGATGGAACACTAAAAGCAGGGGCCTGGTTAGCTTTTTCAGTCAAGCAAAGGACTTTATATGATAATCCAAAAAATATAATAAACCAAAAACTTTCATCACCTAATTAAATCCCACACATTTTTGTAAACTCCAATTAAATTATCTTTCTCCAAATAGCCTGCCATACTGCCTTGGGGCAAGTGCAACCTCCTCAACAATCAAGTCCCATATATGGTATGTGAAGCTTATAGAAGAAATGAATTCTCCAACATGTAAATTGTGAACTAATGAAGCAGACTCAAGGTCTTCAAACGTGTTCAAATATAAGTACTTCTTTCCAGTCATCAGTCAAAACTTAATTTTTGGATGCATCTTACTAAGCGTCATGACAAAGAAGCAAAGTTAATGCAACTTTCATGATTCTTGTGGGGACTATTGCATTAGGTTGAGAGCTTTCCACACACACATGCTTTAAATGGAAGAGCCCTAGATTTTACTAACTACAGTTAATGAAGCCTCTAGGCAGCATAAACTAAACATTAGTAAAAAATTACCTTCAGGCAGTAGATAAGATCCTCATTGTCATCTGACGAGAGTGCAAGATTTTCCACAACCATAGTGATGAAGTAAATAAGTTTCTGCATGATGTACAAGCTATAAACATCCGATGATGGAGGGAAAAACTGATTATCACACAAGAATTATTATTTAAGGATATCAAGCAATAAAAGCAACCACTTTAAATTAAGATGTACCTCAGGCCTGGCCTTATTCAACTCCTCGTATCCCCTTTCAACTACAGTCCTTACAGTAGAGTCAAGGGCAATGTCCAAAAACAGAAGGTCCTTCAAACGAGCATTGGGTTTGAAAAGCAATGGACGTAGCTCTTGTCGAGCCTCAAGAAGACCCTACATTGAAATTATTTTAGAAAACATAAACAGTAAAGAAGGGCTAGGAACGACAGGGAGAAATAACATTTTTAAATTTCTCAAACCTCAAGCAACGGTTCAACATTCTTATCTTCAACATGTTCAAGAACAAACTGTAGCCGTTCCTATTACACAAAGACATAGTTGAGAATTTATTTTGTCTTGCAAACTTTTATGCCAATCCTAAGCATAAAAGACGTTGGATCGTGAAAGAGAAGGCCTGGAACTCCACAACCAAATCTGATGTGGCTGGAAATCTACTGGTATAGATATCGGTGAGTCTTCCTTGATGATCTATGGATATTGAATCCATCGCTCTTTCTATACTCCCTAGTTGATAGGATGCATCAATATTACATTTTAAGGTGCTCGGATCGAGTGGTCGCCAGATGTGGGCAGGGATCTGGTTTGCAATAGCTTGTCTTGAAGAGGAAGGAGAAGAGATCTGGTAAAGTCGAGTCTCTGTCAAAGCAGCCTCTACTGCAAGGGATGGATCCAACCGTTGATTGCGAAATATGAAGCCATTCCGCATTTTCCAGATCTACCAACAAATGTTGGCTATTACTTCCAAAGAAGGTGAGTTGCTTGTCAATACAATTTTTATTGCTAACTGTGGCATCCCAAAATTTCATGACAACCCCTGAATATACCATGAACCATGAATAGGTGATGGAAGCGCCATCGGATTATATTATAGCCATTAGACCGAAAAAATATAATAGATTAAGGCCGAGCATTTTAATGGACAATTATTTAGTTGGAAATATATCCTATGTCCATGAGTGATTAAGGATTTGTATTAAATGATAAATTGATAGGAAAATTTTTATTCTTGGCCATGTACTTTATAAGTTGGATTTTTATTGATTTATATTACAAAATTTTATGGCCATGTGAGTATTTGAGATTATGAAATTAAGTGGGGATTAAAGTAAATTGTTAAGAGCAATTATAGGCTTATTTAGTATTATTTTGGGCCATTTAAAAGTTGGACTTTAGACCCAAATGTGTTGGACCCAAAGTGGGCCAAGAGGCCCGGCCCAAGGAGCCCATGAAGTAGTCGACCAAGGCTGGCCCAAGCCCAGCCAAATGAAGGCCCATCATGTGCATGGCAAAAATGCCAAGTGGCAAGAAAAGCTTGCCAAGTGTTGCTCCTTTATAGCCAAGTGTAAGAAGCCATGTAAAATCAATGATTGCAAATCATTGAGGGGGGAAACGAAAGAGAAGTGGGCGGTTTGAGAGAGAGGGTTACTGAGAGAGAGAGGAGTGACGTGCGAAGGAGAGGAAGAGAGAGAGCGGGCATGCGAGAGAGGAAGAGAGAGAGGAAGAAGGAGTTTCGTCGCCGCCGTCGAGCCACCATGTATTTGCTGTGTTTTGCTCGGATTAGAGGCAAGTAGAGTCCATTGATATATCCCTTGCTTGCTGTGTTTTGTGTGTGATGAATGGTGAATCTCGGATGTGGATGAAGTGTGAAATTTCGAAGTTATAGGAATTGTGTTCTAGCCTAGTATTCTGTTTATATTCGACCTTTGATGATTTCGTGAGTTGCATGCGATGTTCTAGTTGGAATCTGACTTTGACTTCTTGATGAAAGTTATACAGAACTTCTTGAAGATTAACATACTAAAATTTTGAGATGAAACGGACAAGTATTAGTTGGTGAAATGATTTTCCTTTGAAGAAACTAGATCTGGAAACTGTTATGTCGACCTTTGATAATTTCGTGAGTTGCATGCGATGTTCTAGTTGGAATCTGACTAAGACTTCTTGATGAAAGTTGTAAAGGACCTCTTGTAGAATAACATACCAAAATTTTAAATGAAACGGACAAGTATAGGTCGATGAAACCATTTTTCTTTGATGAAGCTAGATCTGGAAACTGTTATGTTGATCTGTTGTGATTCCGTGAATTTTGTGAAATTATCCAGTCCGAATTTGATCTCATGTTCTTGATAAGAGTTGTATACGGCATCTTGAGGATCAACATACTAAAATATGAGGATAAACATACAAGTAATGATCGGGGAAAACAATTTTCTTTGAAAATGATAAATCTGGACAGTGAACCGAGAGATGGGAAGAGTTATAAAAATTATAGGTTTTAATCCAGAAGGAATTAAATTTCAATTTCTTCATGAGACTTTTACCTCTATGTCTCAATTATAATATATTTAAATCTCAGAATTTTTGGAGTTCATTTAAGGTTTTAATCGAAATTATTTCCGAAACTATGCAAAAATGATATTGGAATTTCTTTTGCTGTGATGTATGGATTTATGTGATGGATGTGAAACTTTCTTGACATAGTGTTCTGCGTGAAATATCTTCCTTTGAATCTTGTTTACATCATGTTAAATTTTCAGAATTTATTGAGATCGTTTACTATTTTTCCTGAATTTTAATTAAAGAAGTGCATTCGGCTTTATCTGAAATTTGCTGTATTTTCAAGAATAAATGGACTGCCCTACGACATATGATGTCTTGAGTGGTTATATATGCTGCATATATGGTGATGTTTGGCATATCATGTGACATCAAAAGATGGTTTAGATCTTTGATATTGTTGCATCAAATGCCATGATGAAAATGAGACATATATGAGATTATATATTGTGATAATAATGAGACCATCGGAGATGTGAGCCGACGATGCCCCGAGAGTGTTGGGATGCTTGGAGTGTGGGTGCCGGATGCCCGGAGTATGTGTGCCAGATGTCCTCGGGAGTTTCGAGATGCCCGGAGGTGTGCCGGAAGCCCTGGAGGTGTGTGCCGAGGGGGTTTCTCATGATGCTAGTTGAGGTGCAAGATACCTAGAGGTTCAAATGAGTCAATGCCCTTTGGATGCCCGGTTGTATTATGATACATGCCCGGAGGGTGAGGGGTTGTATCATGCCCAGAGGGTAGGGGTAACCATTTTTATGGCGAGCCCTAGAGATTTCTCGTGATGCCAAGTGAGGTGCGAGATGCCCGGAGTGTGTGTGCCGGATGCCCGAAGGTGTGTGCCAGAGGCCCTCGCGATGCCAGGTTGGATGCGAGCGATAAATTGTGGGATGCAAACATTAGTCCCTAGATGAAAAATAATGAGATCCTTATGAAAGATAAGAACTGAAATTGAATCATGTGCATGGGTGTATGCATATGGCATGATGCATGATCTGCTTATGAAAGTAAATTGATGCTATTTGATATTGAAAATGCGATCATGAAGGCGTGAATGGATCTCATGGTGATGTATGCTTGATAGCATGAATGATATGTGCTTTACTCGTGATATCTTGATTGTCTTGCTTGTTGCATTGTGTAGTTTGGTGGATCTTTATTGCTAAGTGGTTGTACTCACCCCATTTGGAGACTAACATTTCAGACTAGATAAGATACATCTGCTGCCACTGCCACCAGTAGATGGATCAAGTGGTTGGATATGACCACGAGGAGGAGGATAGAAAAGGAATGAACTTTTGGACGCCGACACTGATCGATGGACTTTAAGTATACGATTGTTGGAGGAGATATCAGTCATCTTTTGAAGTATAGCTGAGTATAGAAGACTATGGCATTTTGATGTACCGATGAATGATGTCCATCTAGTTTAAGTAAATAAAAGTGTTCGGCTTTTACCTATAAATGTTTAGTGGGTGTGTATTGTTTTCTGAATATAGGGAAGGTAGTCGATAAATGTGCTTCCGCCATATAAATTGTGCAGAGACCGATCTAAAAGATGTAAACCCCTAAGATTGATAGACCTTCAGGTCAAGCAAGAGAATGGTAATTGAACTGTGGCGACCCTAACGGTTCGGGGGCCGTCGAGGGGTGCCACACTAACCATGTGTCTATTCAATGGATTCGGTGAGGTTGTATGTCAATGTTGATCTGTGGATGAGCCCATATTGGTCGAGTCCATGAACAGAGTAGGAACAGATACTCTAAAGTTTCTAGGGTTTGCTAGTGACATAGCTGACAGTAGGGATCGGTTATGATTTGTCGGCGAAACAAATTTTCTCTGAAAGCTACTTCATTTTGACAAATTGACTAGAGAAAAGTCCTTATTTTGGGAGCCGTTCGCATTGACCAGATTTTTCTCCATAGTATTCTAGGGTTCTGATAAGAGGATGATGCCATGTGATTGTTGTTGTTGCTAGAGATTGCTGTTAAAATATGATAATTGCTCTTCATTGTGTGTCGACCATCCTTTGTTGCTAGCTAGATTAATTTATCTTCTATATAGTGAGGTCTAACTGGGAAGGTTAGAATCTCTTGAATAGTCTACTCATCCAGAAAACGATGGAGCAGAGATGTGTTCCAATTGCTGTGGATTGGATCTATTAGATCAGCCACCAACTGTGGTTCCTCTCTAGTCGTGGGTCCACCAAGAATTCCTCTTGGTAAGCATGGATCCTCTCGGATTCTAGTTTTACTCCCATTGCCGACGGACCATCTAAGATGTGGGAGAATAGCATCTCTACCCGTAAGAATGCTCTGCCAAACCCAGGACGGTCGAGTTCCTTTGTTCACTAACTTAAATTCTGTAGAATGATAATAAAGACCCTTGAGTAGCTAACTCCATAAAGCTTGAGGATGTTGTAGTAAACGCCATGCTTGCTTTCCAAGCATGGCTCTATTAAATTCAATAAGATCACGAAATCCGAGCCCACCTTTATCCTTACTACCTTTGATGATATCCCATTTCTTCCAATGTATTCCTGCTCTATTCAAATCATTTTTCCACCAAAATCTTGCGATACTCTTTTCTATAGTTTTACAAAGAGACAAAGGTAGCTTGAAGACCGACATAGCATAATGTGGAATCGCCTGAATCACAGACTTGATAAGAATTTCCTTACCTCCCTTTGAAATGAACTTTTCTTTCCATCCTTCTAGTTTGGAATGAACTCACACTAGAATCCAAGAAAACATGTCCTTTTTGGAACGACCCCAGTCAGATGGGATTCCCAGATAATTTCCGTACCTTTGAAGCATGGGTATTCATAACTCTGTAGACCTATTTTCCTGTAGTCTGATAGGGCAATGCCTACTAAAAATAAGTCCGGATTTGTTGCGATTCAAAGCCTGCCCTGTGGCCACACAATATTGATTTAAAATGTTAGCAAGGTTTTGGCATTCCTGAATGCTGCCGTCTAGGAAAAAGATTGCATCATCAGCGAAAAACATATGGGAAAGGGTAGGACACCATCTATTCAATCTTATACCTTTTATATGTCCCATATTAACTGCTTGGCTTATCAAAGTTGACAGAACATTCGCTAAAAGAATAAATTTATATGGAGATAGAGGGTCACATTGTCTTAGGCCACGAGTTGGGTAAATAAAAGGAAGTTACTCTCCATTAAACCTGATGCTATAAGAAGTGGTGGTAATGCATTGCATTACCCATTGTACCCACAATGGATGGAAGCCCATTTTTAGAAGATAGTCCCTAAGGAAATCCCATTCAACTCTGTCATATGCTTTTTGCATGTCGATCTTGAGAATTGCATTGAATTTCCTGGTCCGCTTTCGGGTTTTAAATTGATTAAGAACTTCTTGAAAGATTAAGATATTGTCTTGGATCTGTCATCCACTGACAAAATCGGTTTGTTCCATAGAAATCAGCTTAGGTAACCAAGGTTTTAGGCGATTGGCAATTACATTCAAAATGACTTTATATGCAAAGTTACAAAGACTGATTGGTCTGTATTGCTCCATTCTCTCTGGAAGAGGAGTCTTGGGAATCAAAGCTATAATAGTGCGGTTCAGATTGGCCAGCATCCGTCTTGTCTGAAAAAAAAAATGAACTAGAAGAACAAGATCGTCTTTTATAACCTCCCAATGTGTTTGATAAAATATTCCATTGAAACCATCAGGGCCTGATGCCTTAGTAGATCCCAGCTGAAAGGTAGCTCGGCGAATCTCCTCTAAAGTAACCACTTCCAACAATTGGTTGTTCATTTCATTGGTAACCACCCGTGGGCATTGTTGAATTATGGGACTATAATCTCGATGACCCATCGTTGTATATAAACCTGAAAAGAAATTGCGTGCCATAACCTGTAAAGTATGAGGATCTCGAATCCATTGTTGGTGATCATCTTGAAGCATGCTAACTCTATTTCTTTGCCATCTTTGAAGAGTGGTCGCATGAAAGAATTTCGTGTTCTTATCGCCCCACCTTAACCATTGAATTCTCGATCACATAGCCTATTATTGCTCTTCTTGCTACCAAGTCCGCCTTATTTCCTCTCTGATCTTAGTTACTTCCTCTCTATTATAGTGAGCATGCTGCTAGTTTATGATTTGTCAAAGATGTTGCTGTAGAGAAGTTACTTTAAGATCACCTCCGGAGAATTTTAATCGGCTCCACTTAGTTAGGGCTTCAAAAACATGCTTTAACTTTGAAATTAGTCCAAATCCTTGAACCCTCACTGAGTTCCATGCTGCGGATAGAATTTCTTGGCATTCTTCATCTTCATTCCAAAAAACTTCAAAATTAAAAGATTTCCTTTGTGCTTTATAGGTTGCTGAAGAGTTGATAATTAATGGGCTGTGGTGAGACCCAACAGCGAGCACCGCAAAGACCTCAGCTGCAGGGAATAATAATCACCAATCCATCATACACATCGCCCAATCCAGACGTTCCTTCACCAGCTCATCTCCCTCGCGGTTGTTCATCCATGTAAACTTACAGCCCTTGCTTGGTAATTCCATAAGGGAACAATCATTGAGGACAGCTCGAAAGGATAACATTCGATAGGGATCTGCTTGTCTCTTTCCTATCTTTTCCCAAGGGTAGAGTATTTAATTGAAATCCCCCACACATACCCAAGGTAATGTGTTAGCATAGCTGATCTCTCTAAGTTCATCCCACAGAATTTGTCTATTGTGGTACACAAAAGGAGCATGAATACAAGTTAGACGCATAGTCCAATCATCTTGGAAATCTATGTAGAGCATATCAAAATAATCCTACGTTGAGCGAATCACATTTAAGCTTACCTAATTGTTCCAAAATAGCGTCATACCTCCCGCCAGACCTGTAGGGTTGATTATATAAGAGTTATTGAAGTGAAGGCGGCGCTGAATACTTCGAAGCTTCACCTCAGTATTCTTTGTTTCCATCAAAAAAACTATAGTGGGCTTTTCCTTGGCCGTCATGGCCTTAAGAGCTTGAACTGTTAGAGAGTTGCTCAATCCATGACAATTCCAGCATATCATCTTCATTTGTGAGTTGGTAGCTGTTGAGAGCTAGCCACTGAAGCCCAATTTCCAGCTTCACCTGCTACAAACATAGGTGTCTCCGTGAGATTGGAGTCGTCCAGGTTCTCCAATATTAAGCCTGTAGTGTCATACGGAGTGTCTTTTCTGTTTTTTGGTGACACCCACTTTTGGTGTCAATCTAGAACATCTCAGCTTCTTATTCAGTTGAATATCTATAGATGGAGTATGAATACCCTTCATTTTAGCTGCTGCAAGAATGAGCACAGTGTGAAGGGATGTCTCTTGCATCATTGCCTCCTTAGCATGTCATTGATTAGGGACCATTACCTGGAGAGCTACCATAGTGACTGGAGTGGTAAAAGTGTTTGCTGCTGTGTGTCTTGGAGGGGGCAGAAGGGGGATATTCTGAATTTGTGATGGAGGCATTTCAGGTATGCTTTCTTCAATCTGCTCTATTTTTTTCTTGTGGTGAGTAAAAGGTGCACTAGTAAGGACTGCATTCTTTTACTTCAGCCCTAAGCCATTGTCCATAGGTCATTTTGTCTCGTCCTTCTAATTTAGCATCATCATATGGAATATCCTTACAATACATAGCATAATGTCCCAATTTGCCACAAGAGTAACAGAAATGGAATAGACGCTCATAGTGGAAATCAAGCCATAGAATTTTTCCATCTAGACGAATCAATTTCCCTGTTCTTAAAAGTGCTTGCAGGTTTAGCTCAACTCTAGCTTGACCAGCCTGTACTGTAGCCCCTTCTTTAGTGTCAATTCTAACTTCTACTACTCGTCCCATGTCCGGCACAACTTTTGTAATCATTTTTTTTTGTAGTCCATTCTAATGGCAGACCAAAAATCTATACCCAGAAAGCACAGGTTGAAAAATCATAACAATGTAAAGAGGTATTGAGCTGCCACGACTTAAGAATGACAAGGTGGCCTGAAAAAAGCCAAGGACCTCCTTCGAGGACCCTCTGTTTGTCAGTATGTGAGTTAAATTTTGCCACATATATGCCTATTTCTCTCTGGGATATATCGACTTGTTCAGTCCGCCAAGCCCTCTTTGGAAAGCTTGGAAGTTTATTGACGGGTTGGAAAGGATTTTGCCTACTAATGTTAGTCGACATTCTTCCAATTTTTCAAGGGAAGGATCATCGTCCCAGACTTCAATCTGTTGCTCAGTATTAAGGCGACCCAGTCTGGAACAAAGAGCAGCCAGACGAGTAGATTCATCCAGCTCACTAAAATCCATTCCAATATGAAAAGCAGTAGCACACAACAGAAAACGAGGGAAAACCAGAATCTAAACAGGAACGGTCCAATTGCACCACAGAATTGTCTAAAGACAGAAGAACCTCACAGATCAACAGATACACAGGGGCAAGGAAACATGCAAAGAGCGAACCAGTCGAAGAAGGTGTTCCGCTTGATTTTTGGTCCCACAACCGAAATTCAAAGATGACGGAGATGGCCGATCGGAAAGGCTAACGGGGGTGAAAGGTAATTGACGACGACCAAGGTTGAGAGGGGGAATCAAGGAATGGAAGGAGGGTGTCGGTGGAATTGGGGATAGGGTTTCGGTGAAATTTCGCTACCAAGAGGTAGATAAAAACTCTAGATTGTCGAGAGAGAAAGTAAACCCGGTGATCCGGTCAAGGATGAACAAGTTAAGAGAGCGGAAAATGCGTGAGGACTTGGAGAAACCAATAGGTGAATGGTAAAATTTTACTTTGGGTACCTGAATTTGTGGATTTTTTTTTTTTTTTACAATGAAGTCCTTAGACTTTTAATTCACCCAATCAAGTCTTCGGACTTGCATAACTTGTCAAATCAAATCCCTTTGGCTCACAAATTTGGTCAATTGGAGATTACGTCTCATTAGAGCTAACGAGACTTTCTAACGTGGAAATATTGAATGCAACATCAATCTTGACAAATCTCATTGCTCATGGTTAAGTTACGGCTTGATCTTTGAGATTTCTAGTCCTACATGTCACTTTAGTAAAAAAATTTCTATGATAGTAAAAAGCTTTTCCATGTCAATCACTTGCTAACTCCAATGGACACGTCGGCTCCAATTAATTAGATGTGAAACTAGACAGACTTGAGTAGCAAAATTATGCAATTTTGAGACTTAATTAGATAAATTTATAGTTCCAACATTTGATTAAAAAGGTGTCAATTAAGGATTAAAGATATACTTTTATCAAATTAGTTACGTCCTTCATTTTATTCGTATAATTATCCACTTTATTGATTAGGTATAAGTATACCATAATTCTAAAGTTGTAGTGAAAATGTAGTTGATTCTATAATTTAAAATAATGCAATTAAGTCCTCAAAATTTGTAAAAAAAATGTTGAACTAACCTTTTTTTGCCAGCTTCGTCCATTCTAAGTTTTGCAAAACTCCAATGTGACTTTTTTTTTTTTTTTTTTTTTTTGGTCAGAAATATAGATATTTCATTACTAATTAGTAGCTTTACAAAAGATCGGGGTTGTACAACCGAAGCTAATGCTTCGGCGGCTACCAAATTGCAGTAAGATTAAAGGAGGAAAGACATTCCGGTTATGGGCCATATCGATCTACCGTGGGCCTTGGCAGCCCAATCGGCAACTCCATTAGCTTCCCTCTTGCAATCGAAGACTAAAGTTAGGGCACGAGAGAGAGAGCGGATGAACAATCTCTGCGAACAACGCTCGTTCCGGCCACGGGGGATCCGTTTCTCATGAAGAATCTCGAGCATGGCCAAGCAATCCGATTCGATGATGATGTTAGCCATGTTGAGTCCCCGATGCGGCGCAGATGATTAAGAGCGCAAGCTAGCGCCTGTACTTCGGCTTGAAAGGGAGAAGCAGCGGGACATCGACGGGTATAGACATCAGTGAGTACCCCTTGATGATTTCGACTGATACATGCTACGTTTCCTTCTTGACTTCCTGGTTGATGAGATGCGTCAATATTGCATTTTAGGTATCCCCGATCCGGAGGTTTCCAAAGTAAAGCTGATCCTCGATCAGCCGGATGCTGTGAGTGCGATTCCTGCGGTTCTTGATGCTGTGCAGAAGAAAATCCATGAATCCGAGTCAGGGCAAGGGCATCGATCACAGCTCGGATCGGATCAGGACGGATTCGACGGAAGATCCGATTGTTTCGTTGGCACCAGATCTGCCAAAAAACATGGGCGATGGTCTCCAATCCAGGTACCAGGTTAGTGCTGCTGGCTCTATCTGAAAACCACTTATCAAGGCGATGAATGCTGAGATGAGAAACTGGAATACTGATCTGCTGATGCTCCCATATCCTGTGTGTCCATGAGCAAAAAAAGAATAAATGTTCAATTGTTTCTGGAGAGTTTTGGTTGCATATGTGACAAATTGGATCAGAGGTGATGTGCCTAGCATATAGATTCGCCTTGGTAGGGAGGGCATTGTGGCATGCTGACCATAAAAATAAACGAATTTTCTGATCTGTATTTATCTTCCATAGTTTGCGCCAAAGAAAACTAGGTGGTTGATACGATGATGAGGCATGATGATCCCATGGCTTTACTGGCTTGCTGACAATAGTTCTATAGTTGCTTTTCTTGTATAATGGCCATCCTTCGTTGCTGTGCACACTATCTGATCAGCAGCATATCGCGGTCTGATAGGGATGGCCAAGATTTCTGAGATGATGTTGTCGTTAAATAATTGGGTGATAAGATCAACGTTCCAGGTATGGTGGACAGGGTCAATAAGATCAGCCACTAGCCTCGGTTCGTCTCTTGTAGCTGGTCCGCCAATAGGGCCAGAAGGCAACCAGCTGTGTTCACGAATTTTAATGTTCTTCCCATCCCCAACAGATCATCGTACATTAGGTAGGATGGCGTCCCTTCCAAAAAGAACACTCCGCCAACCCCAGGATGGGCGTGTGCCGAGTTCAGCAGAGTGGATATCTTTGCTGTGGAAATATAATCCCTTGAAGAGACGGCACCATAACAAGTGTGGCTGTTGAAAAAGACGCCATGCCTGCTTGCCAAGTAGTGCTTTGTTAAAAGCTAACAAATCCCGAAAGCCTAGCCCACCCTTCATCTTGTCTGTCTTTAACAAGTCCCAGCTTTGCCAATGCACCCCTTTCCTCTGTTTATCATTTCTCCACCAGAAATTGGAGATTTTCTGTTCAATCTTATGGCACAAAGATATAGGAAGTTTGAAAATGGACATCGCATACTGTGGAATAGCTTGCACGACAGATTTCAATAGGATTTCCTTTCCCCCTTTCGACAGCAAAAGTTCTTTCCAGCCTTCAAGTTTTGCATTCACCTTGCCTAATATCCAACTGAACATATCTGTTTTGGATCGGCCCCACTCGGAAGGGACTCCTAAGTATTTCCCATACTTCGCTAAGATCGGGACCCTAAATTCTGCCGCTAGATTAAGCTTAAGACTCCAAGGACAGGATTTAGTAAAAAACATGCCGACTTGTTCCTATTGATGGCTTGGCCGTAGCTAGACAATATTGGTTCAATATATTAGCCGATTCGACACTCCATAAGTGTTCCTTTTAGGAAAAAGACCGAATCATCGGCGAAAAATAGATGAGAAAGAGTAGGACGTAGAACACGTTAAAGTTTGGATCCCTTGGAGATGTCCTGTATTAACGTACGATGAATAAGGGAGGAAAGGACATTCGCCACTAAAATGAATATGTAAGGGGAAAGTGGGTCTCCTTGACGTAAGCCTCGTGATGGTTGGAAATATGGGAGTTGTTCTCCATTGAAACGTACATCGAAAAGAGGAAGTTGTGATACATTGCATTACCATACTAACCCGGGAAGGATGAAATCCCAATTTAAGAAGATAATCCCGTAGGAAATCCCATTCAATCTTGTCGTAAGCTTTTTGCATGTCCATCTTGAGTAGTGCATTAAAATGACGCTTCCCGATCCTTGTTTTGAACCGATGAATAACCTCCGAACAATCAACACATTATCCCGTATTTGACGCCCGCTCACGAAGGCCGCCTGTTCCGAGAGAGATAAGATCCCCAAGCCAAGGCTTGAGACGATTCGCCAATACCTTAGAGATAATCTTATATGCATAATTACACAAGCTAATTGGACGAAATTGATCTAGGCTCTCAGGATGATTGATCTTAGGGATCAACACAAGCACAGTTTTATTAAGATCTTTAGGCAGAACCCCCGAAGAGAAAAACTCCTGAACTAAACGGAATAGATCATGCTGAACAATATCCCAATGTGTCTGATAAAAAAGTCCATTCAGACCATCAGGCCCCGGAGCTTTCAGCGCCCCCAACTGAAAAGTTGCCAATCTAACTTCCTCTCTTGTAGGCTCAGCAATTAAGGTCACGTTCATCTCAGCAGACACTAACGGGTGACATTGATCTAGGATGGGTTTATAATCCCTGTAACCAACAGAAGTGAATAAGTTGGAGAAATAGTCATAAGTCATGTCCTTTAAGGTTGGACAATCTCTCACCCAGGTACTATTCTCATCCCTTAACATTCCAATCTGTTGCGTTGCCTCCGTTGCACTTTTGTGGTGGCATGAAAGAATTTACTGTTTTTATCTCCCCATTTTAACCAATTAACACGAGAACGCATAGCCCAAAATTGTTCTTCCTGCTGCCATAGTGTCCTAATTTCCCCACGTAGCTGTTCTGCTTCATCAATATCAGTGATGGAATGATATGGCTTGTTAATAATAGATTGGAGCTTCTGTTGAAAGAGCCGGCACCCTCAAGTGCCCATTCTCAAATTTTGACCGACTCCATTTTCGTAGATTAGAAGAAACAATTCTGAGTTTGCGCAAAAGAGGGGAATTGCGTACCTGGATAGAGTCCCATGTTTCTGAAATAACCGCTCTACACTCCGGATCTTGATTCCAAAATGCTTCAAAGACAAAAGGGCGTGGACCTCGGGGAGAAGATAACGATGTGGACAAGAGAAGTGGGCTGTGATCAGACCCCATAGCTGGCAAGGCAAAAACCTGAGCTGCAGGGTAGAGAAGTTGCCACTCCGATGTGCATAGCACACGGTCCAACCGTTCTTTGATTTGTGCCAGGCCCTCCCTATTATTCGACCATGTAAAAGTGCAGCCCTTGCTCTCAACCTCCATAAAAGCACAGTCATTGATTACATCTCTAAAAGATTGCATTCTATACCCTTAGGAGCCCGCCTTCCAACCTTTTCCCATGGGTACAGGACTTCATTGAAATCTCCAGCACATATCCAAGGGAGGGTATTGGAGCAACTAATCAGACGAAGATTATCCCAAAGTAACTGTCGAGTATGATAGGAGTAAGGAGCATGAAGACAGGTGATGCGCATAAGTTTATCTTCCACGAAATCCCGACAGATGAGATCAAAATAGTCCGCTGAATACGATACCATGTCTACCGAAATAGTATCATTCCAAAAAAGCGACAAGCCACCTGCAAAGCCTACAGGATTCTGAACAAAAGAGTGACTGAACTTTAAACGTCGCTGCAAACGATTTAGAACCTTCTCAGAATTTTTAGTCTCCATTAAAAACAAAAAGTCAGGCTTTTCTTTGGCCGTCAAGGCCTTTAAAGCTTGAACTGTCAGGGGATTGCCCAAACCCCGACGGTTCAGCAGATAAGCTTCATTTGTAAGGCGGTGGCTGTTTAGGGCCGCCACCAAAGCCCACGGATTCCCTTCTGTTGCATCCAAAACAGGTGTGTCCAGCAAGTTAGCATCATCAAAGTGCTCGATTATGATCTGTTTCGATTCATAGGGAGAATATCTTTTCTGTTTCTTGACAGGGCTCATCTTAGTAGTAAGTCGGGGAGCATGCATTTTCTGATGTGTTGGTTTTTCGATACCGAGAACTAATGGGGCCCTTCGTTTTGTTTGGTACGTGCGGGGATTAAATCGTTGACAAAATCTGACCTGGTTGCATAGAAGCGCCGAGGGTGCTTTGGATAGGCTCACCGAGGAGCGAAGAAGGATGTTGCACCGCTTTGGTGGAGCAATTGAGCCGCTGGAACCTCGGGCGATGCTCCATATCGGACGAAAGGAACGATGCGGAGTAAGTTTGGAGGAGTCTCAGGTACAGAATCTTCATTCTGACTAGGATGTTCCGGTGGGTTGTAGAATGCTTGCCAATAAGGACTAAATTGGTTGACCTCCGCTCGCAACCAAGGACCATAAGCCATCTTGTCTTTACCATCATTTTTAGCTTCATCATAAGGATAGTCTGCACAATATGAAGCGTAATGGCCAAGTTTCCCACACGAATAGCAGAAAGGAGACAACCGTTCATAACGGAAATCCAACCACAGCATTCTCCCATCAATTCTAACCAGTTTACCAGCCTTTAGAGGTTCATTTAGAGGGAGCTCAACCCGAACCCGGCCAGCCCTTAAAGCAGAGTGTGTGTTAAAATCAACTCGAACTTCTAAAACTTCTCCAATTTGGTGAACTGCCTTTCGGATCAACCGTTCTGTGGTCCACTCCAATGGCAAACCAACAACGCGCACCCAAAAAGGACATCTTGTAAAGTCATAATGTTGGAGAGGAGTATTAGGAATCCAAGCCCTAAAGAAGACTAGGTGACTAGAAAAGAGCCATGGTCCACCTTCCAAAACTCTTTTTTTCTCGTTTCGACCTAAACTTCGCCGAGATATAAACCATTTTCTGTTTGAGCGAAGTCGACATGTTCATTCCTCCATATCCTTTTAAAGTGCTCGTAATGCTTTGTGAAATTAACAGGTGATTGGGTGAAAACTTTACCCACCAGGGTTAAACGACATTCTGCTAAGGTGGCCGGTGTTGGCTCTTCCTCCCATATTTCTATTTCCTGGTCAGAGCAAAGGCGACCCAGACGTTGACATAAAGCAGCAAGACGCACAGATTCTTCCTCAGGATTCATAACCAGGAGCCGTAGATGTGAAGTTCAGAAGTTAACAGAGGTAAATCGGGTAAATTACGTTGAAAGAGAACAGAAAACCCAACCATGGGACAATTGAGAAGTGATAAAGGATGAATCGGCCAGACACCAGAACACCCATGTTAGTAAATCACCTGGAAATGCATAGGCGCAGCAGATTAAGACATGCATCCAAAGAGCTGAGACCGGTAGAACACCAAGAGAAACTACCGTAGATGAGGACTTCAAGCAGAACGCACCAAGGAGAAGCAGCAGAAGATATCATACATTCGCAAGTAGCGATGGGCCTCTGGTATATAATTGGGTATTTGGGAGAGAACCAGAAAGTTGAAACATGCACAACATTGTAGACGTAGATGAAGAAATTTGGCGTGGGCTGATGATATGGGTTTAGCGAAGAAGCAGAAAGGAAAGACACGGATGGGAAGACAGTTTTTAGGGTTGACAAGGAAAAACTACCATGGATGGTAGAAAAAGCTCTTCATGTCGAGAGGCATAGATTTAGGGGTGAGCTTGTCCCGTCCAACCTGAGAACAAGTCCAGCCGACTCTGGCTTTCCAATGTGACTTTATTCCGTGTCTTTGAGGACACTTAGTACTGATATGATGCCTAATAGGTGTTACGTCGACAAGGCTTATTGGTCAACCTTACAAAGACCATGGAGAGGGTCGTGGACCGTCGTCGTCGAAGGAGGGCTAGTGGCACCTCACTCTCCCTTCTCTCTCTGGTTTATATAGCTTTTACTATATATGTTGGTGAGAAACCCATTTGAGAATATTTTATCACCAAATGTCCTTGAAAGCATTGAAAAGAGTCGCATTAGATTTATTTAATTATTACAACGACAAAAAATGACTTGACTACACTTTTTTTGACAAATTTAGAATTTGAATTTTCACATTTTAAAGTTTCAAAATGTAACTGCATTTTAACTTATTCTACTGCACTTATCCCTTTTTTTTTTTTTTACCAAAATGGGCATGTTTTGTTTTACGGTAACAATTTTGGACACGTCCTAACCTACTTTGCTGCCCAAATGCACTGCCCAAAATGAAAAATGAAATTCGACCTTTGACACGATGATATGTTTTATCCGTAGATCAACATCAAATTTGATGCTTAAAAAGTAAATTACTCATTAAATGTTTCTCGTCTGAAAATTATCGTTGACTTGATTGAAAGTTAGAAGACAAGCCAGCAGAGAACTACAGGATGAAAGCTTTTCATTCATAAAAGAAAAAGCTTTTTCGGAGGAAAATTGTACCTAATCCAGTGTGTACTCTCCACAATCTGCACCCAGAGACGATCGAGCATGTTCTTTTGCTTTGCCCGTGGACGTCGAAGTTATGGTCTCGCCCGGTCCTAAATATCAACATATCACATCCGGGTTTGTCTAGAATTGAGGAATGGCTTATTAACTTTCAAAGAAACCTTGGTGTCTTTCGAATTTCTCTATGTTGTGTTTTTGTTAATTTGGGAGGAAAGGAACAATTTTATGTTTCGAGCACAAGTCCGAGACCTTGGGAAGCTACTGGAATCTGCTCCGACCTTGTATGATAGTATTGCTCGCTAGATATAAGAAAAGAACTAAGCCCAAACAAGCTTTTGAATTGAGTTTGGAATCCACAGAAACGGGGCGTGTTGAAATTAAACGTCGATGGAGCTTACATGGAAAGAACTAACATAGGAGCCATAGCAAGTATGGGTCGCGATAACTCTGGTCTTCTCATGGATGGCTTTCCGCAAACCGTCATGACATAATTTGCAGCTCAAACTGAGGCCCTAACTCTGTTGGAAAATTTTTCAGATCACGCTCAAGTACTTCTTGCGAACTGAACTCAGAAATGATAAATTGCTTACCAGAGAAGAAGTTTCTTGAGAGCCCATGCCTAACATAGCTTTTATTTAGATTTTAAACGGCTGATTGCAACCAAAAAGCAACTAAGATGGCGGACTGGGTTGTCAAAATCTAACATAAGAAAAACCTTCTTGCTAACTGAACCTTATATTATCCGCAAACACTCTGTACCCTAATTCGTTCTGCATCTACATTTGCTTATGCTCGTCCTTTATCTTAATAAATGAGAACCATATTTTAGGGAAAAAATTCGGCAAACTTAGTGGAAGATTATTTTGGAGAATATATATAAATTATCTTTTCACTGGAATACCATGCGCGCTTACTCCGTACTAGATACCCCAGATTTGCAACATCAAAAGTGAGCACTTCGATTCTTTATCCATTTATAAAAGAATATAACACCCACAGTTTTTGTTATTGACTGAATCTTAAAGTTGTGATAGTGGTTGCCTTTGTTTGGCAGGAAAAAGGTGATGTATGACGCCTTGACTTAGTGGATATTAGTTTAGGATTTATGTTTTCTGATTCTCATGCACTTAGACAATGTTTGGGCACCATAGCCTTTTGCTTATGTGATTTGAGGGTGTGAAAGAAATGTTTACTGGCAAATATTGAAGGGACATCACGTGTATTCAGACTTATTCACATAACCGGCTCTTCCACATGTCAATCTCAATAATAATAATTTTATAAAATATTTCGGACCGAATGAAAATCGGCATCGGGACATGCTTTACCGTTGTTTAGATACAAGGACCATTGCAACGCCAATATCATGCTATAATCGGGTGAGGTTTTTCAATTCATTAAAGGATGATGCTTCCCTCTAACCCGGAGTGGAGGCAACTTCTGCCGACCAATCTTTCAATTAGTTAGTTACAAAGGCGGACCTCAATCACATTCACATATTGTTAAATTCGCATGTAAGTGATATTTATAATTCGTGATCCTCCAATTCAGGATGGAGGAAACTATAAGCCCCTTAAAAAGACCACGCTCCAAAGAATATATTTGCAAAACAAATCAAATGTGTCATCACTAAGCATAGTACGACCGACCACCAAAAGGCAAATACAAGTGTGATCTCTCGTATCTAGTATTTAAATAAAACTGGTACGAAACTTTCAAAAAAGAGATGTAATATTGATTTTAGTGCTCTTTTGCTGTTGAAGAATCCCGCTTATAAAAGGGACCACGCAAAGGCACTTTTGCAACTCGTGCTAAAACAATGAAGAGCTCGTCAAGCATATTGGCATTGTTCTTGTGTTCACTGATGATACTCCCTTCTGATCATGCCATCGAATCGCCTCAATACGTAGTGGCGTTGTTGGCCACTGATTTCGAAATCAGGGTCTACAAAAATTCCACCTGGATGTCTGCTCCTGTCCGAGGAACCTCCTTCGAGAAGTCCACAAAAGAAGGATTTCACAGGTTTTTGGAGTTCGATTTTTTCTTTGATCATGTAGGATGAAAGGTTGCTGAATGATCATGCATTTATTGAATCAGGTTGTACCAATTCATTCACGGCGCAAACCTTGACTCCTCCGAAATCGATATGACCTCTCCTGTCATGACGAGCATTGCACAATCTTCTCAAGGGTCCTTCAAATCATACTGGGTCAGCTTCTATTTGCCAGCCAAGTTCCAAGGAGCCCCCCCACAGCCTAATCCCGAGCTGAACTTGAAACTCGATGAGCAGAGAGCAGAGTGCGTGGCCGTGAGGAAGTTCTCCGGGTTCGCTAGGGATGATAACATCGACCGAGAAATGGAGGCTCTTGTGGCAAGCTTGGACAATTACACCTCCAGCAGGATTATTAAGAACAAGAAAACGATCGCAGTCGCGCAGTATAACGCTTCGTATCATCTCTCAAGACGCTTAAATGAAGTTTGGCTTAAGGTTGGCTTCCCTGGTTGCAAATAAATGTCAACTTTAAGCAGGGCGGGCAGATAAATGTCACTCTTAAGCATGTTTGTATGTATTATATGAATAAATGTATGTGACCAATGCCTCTGTGCATTGTGAATGCTTGTTTGGGGATTGCAAATGATGGAATCTCATAGTAACTTGTTTGATGTAGTCGATATGTGACATCTCTTGTTAAACTGTTTTAGAATGCAAAATTCAAAACATCATGTGAACGGTAATTAGGCATTCACAAATCATTTTTACCGCGTCTTCATGTGACGAAGCGGACATAGACTAACTATCCATGTTGTCACATTCAATTTCCATAAAAAAAAAAGGGTCACTTGCACCAGCGTTGTCCAAGGGGATGGAGAATCCATTCTTCTTTGGATACTATGATTATATTTGGGCTCTTCATCCCCTGGATCGACATATACACTATAGGAAATCATGCGATAAATGAAACTTAGCAAAGATAATGATATGCCGTTTTCTTTTTTTGGAGGGGGGGGGGGCGGAAGGGGTTGAGAGAGAGAGAGAGAGAGAGAGAGAGAAAGGAGGAAAGAAAATGTTTGAGGCTCTTTTTGGAACTTCAGTTGGCCCACCCTTCAAAATGGGCTAACTCAATTTGTTGCCTTACGTTTGATCGCGTTTGATCGTGTTGGGTTTCTCTAGCGTTTGGAAACAATTTTTATAAATTCAACCTCGATATTTTCAAACTTATATGTCATGTTTACCATTTAACTCCGAAGATCACACATATTTATATTTCTTTTACTTTGCATATTACATAATTACTCTTTTTTTATTTATTTTATAAACTTTTTATAAGTTATGGTTGCGGAAATTTTAAGTTCCATAAGAATTAAATTTGACTTTTCAACTTTTATTTGTAACCATAAGAGTTGATACTTTTTGGAAATTATCTATGCAATTACTATGTTTTGATTTTTAATTGTTGTGCTCATAGTATCGTATCTTAAATTCTGCGAAATCCATATTGATTAGACATAGCTTTCTTAGCTTTTGAAATGACTATTTATTAATAGATCTATTTGTGCCTATTATTTGTCAGTACTATACGCAATATATGTATAATTTTTTAGTCATTTGCAGAAGAATTTGAACTACGTGAACTTTTTAGCTTTTGCTATAGTATCGTGACATTGGAGATTTCTATGGGAGGGCCACACACATCCCTCATAACAAAAGCAGCTCATATCGAGTTAATAAGAAAATTGATGGTAAAACTTCACTTTGGGTCTCTGAATTTGTGGTTTTTTTTTCCATGAAGTCCTTAGATTTTTTGTTTACCTAATCAAGTTGTTGGACTTGCATAATCTATCAAATCAAATTTCTTTGGCTTACAAATCTAGTTATTTCGATGCTACAACATCAATTTGACGTGGAAATCTTGATGAAAACATCAATTTCAAGAAATTTCATTGCTCCTGGTTAAGTTACGAGGTGATCTTCGAGGTTTTATTATCTGTTAATTTATGATAATAAAAGGTTTTTTCATGTTAATGTCTTGCTAGCTCTAACTGACACATCAGCTGTAATTAATTGGGCATGGAATGGATAACTTGAATGGCAAAATTATGCAGTTTCTAGACTTGATGAGGCAAATTTATGTTTCCAAGATTTGATTAAAGAAGGTTAAATCAAGGATTAAAAATGGATTTTTACTAAATTAGTTACGTTCTTTACTTTATTTATTTGTATAATTCTCCACTTTACCAATTAGGTATAAGTATATAATAGTTCTAAACTTGTAGAAAAAATGCAAGTGAACTCTAAAAATCTAAACTAACACAATCAAGTAATCAAAATTTGTACAAAATGATTGAACTAACTTTTTTTGCCACCCTTGTCCATTCTAAGTGGCGCAAAACTCCAATGTGACTTCATTCGATATTTTAAGAACATTTGGTGCTGATAGAATGCCTAATAGGTGTCACGTCAACAAAATAGAGTGGGGCGGGTGGGGGCAGGTGGGGGCTATTGATGATGAAGGCTAAAGGAAAGGCGTAGAAGGTCTCTAACTCACGACAAGGCTTGGAGGTTGCCCTAATAGAGACCCTAGCGAGGGTCGTTGAAGGACGGCTAGCGGCACCTCACCGTCCATTCTCTCTTTAGTTTATATAGCTTTTATTCTACATATTGTTGAGACACCCATTTGACGGCATTTTAACATCAAATGTCTTGAAAGCATTAAAAAGAGTCATGTTAGATTTTTTTAATCATCACAAAAAAAAAAAAAAAACTTAATCTTTTCAATACAAATTTAGGATTTGAGTTTTCGCTCTTTTGATGTTTTGTAATTTGACTGTACACTCATAACCGAACTTAATTTGCCGCCCAAATACACTGCCCAAAATGTAAAAAATGAAATTTAACCTTTGACACAATGACATCAATTTCGACGCTTAAAAAAAAAAAATCAATTTCTTATTAATGTTTCTCATCTGAAAGTTATCATTAACTTGATTGAAAGTTAGAAGACAGGCAGTAGAGAACTACAAAGTGAAAGCTTTTCATTCATAAAAGGATTATGTTGTAAAATCTCACTAATAGAAGCTTTTCATCCATAAAAGGAAAAGCTTTTTCGGAGGAAAATTGCACCTGATCTAGTGTATACTCTTTGCAATCTTCACCTAGAGAAGATCGAGCATGTTCTTTTGCTTTGCCCTTGGATGTCAAAGTTATGGTCTCACTCGGCCATTTTTAACACCCCAAAGTGCCTAATATTTAGTTATTATCAATATGCGATGATCAATCGGAAGCATCAAAAGTGGACTCGACAACATTATGTGCAACCATCAAAATTAGCGAAAAAAAAGGGAAAGAGTGAAGAATATATTATTTGGGCATATTTAATCATCCGTGGAGGAAGCCAATTTAATGGATTAAAAATTAGTCAATATCATATGCAAATGATCGATTCATAAGATTGCATCTAAGGCTTAGGCTTAGTCACCTATAAATCCATTAAGGAGATCATGGAGAATAGTTAAGTGAAAATGGAGATTGAATTGCTATTTTAAAGGGGTTTGGCAACATGGGAAATGAACAACCCCTTGGAGATAAGGTTACCATTTTGAAGGGATTTGGCAACGTGGGAAATGATCAACCTCTATTTTGAAGGGAATTGACCACGTGGACAACAAACAACTCTTTGGAGATAAGGCTGCTATTTTGAAGAGAATTGATGATGAGGGAATATGGGACCATTAATTTCAGAAATTCAACCACGGAGAAACTACTCCCAGACAATTATGATAGTAGGTCTATAAATACCAACTTCTATCAATTGGAAGAGGACCTCTCGTATTGATACTTAAATTTTGGCGACTCGGCCATTTATTTATTGCATAAAAATTATGGATCAATTTTTTAACCCCTAAAAAATATTAGATTTAAATGGCGTAGCATATAGTTTTTAGGAGCATTTTTTTATTTGCATCGGACTGATGGTAGATAGGTTTGAATTAATGGTTCTAAATTTTGAATTGACAAGTTAGACTAAACCCACGAAAAGAGCAAATTAGCCCAAACCCGTATCTTCGAGGAGATATTACAAGCTCATATTTGCAAAATTTGAAATTTGAGAAAAATTCTATTGCAATTTTGAATTTTTGGCAAATATGTGATAAAGTCGGTAGAGAATTTTCATTTTTGCAAATGAAATCTAGAAGAGATGAGAAAAGTGAAAAGATATTGCGTGGATGTTAATTTGAAGAAGAAAATAAAGTCTAGTCCTTGGCTTATAAAAGGGTTGCTCGGATATGGAGTGGGGGGCTTTTTCTCGATTTTTAGGTAAAAAATTCAACAAAAAAAAAGAAAAATGTTATCGTTCTTTGGGGAGGGAAAAAGTCAGCAGAAGCTTGGTCTTTCTGCTGAAAAGTACAGCAGCAGGGAAAGAAGTGACGTGCACCAGCTGGAGAAAAAGAAGAAAAAAAAAGAAAAGCAGAGCACTATTCATCTTCTTCTTCGTGCAGCCACTCCGCCCGTCTTCTGCCCGCAACCCAGCTTTCGCGCCGCACCACCGTGCCTGCATCTCCGCGTCGCATCACGGCCGCGCGAGTCCCCGCACCAGCCTGCGCCTGTCCCTCCGCTAGCAGTTTGCGAATCCACCGCTGCTTCGCCAACCATCCGCCTCGCCGCCGCTGCAACTCGACGCCAGAGACTACCGCTCCCGTGCCCGCGCCTGAGTGACCACCAGCCACCGCCGCTCGTCGCTCCACCAGCAACCGTCGCGCGCTGCCTCGCCTGCAGCTCGCGCAGACCCGCGGCGACTCGACGCCCCTGCAGCGCCTCCGCCCGCGAGCACCCGCAGCAACCTGCTCCTTTGCCATAGCCCGTCGTCGACGCCGTAGCAGCTCTCCTCACCCGCGAGCTCGCACCGCCGCTCCACCGCTTCGCCAGTGACCCGCGAGCCCGACGCCTGCAGCCGCGCCATCGCTCGCCCATCCGTGACCGTCTGGCGCCCGTCCCCTGCAGCTCTGAACCTCTGCCCGACGCCACAGCAGCTCGCCGCGCCGGTAGTCGCCCCGTCACGCCTTACTGCAGCCCTTGCGATGCCGGACTTCCCTGCTCGCTGCTCACCGTCTCGGCCTGGAGTCCGAACACCATCCCCTGCAGCACCGAACCGCTGCCTGCTACTGGTCTGCCCACCGCCCCCTCGCTGGAGCTCCGAACCAGCTGCAGCCAGCCTCCCTGAAAGTCGCACACTAGCCCCTTCGTTAAGCCACGCCGAGCCCCGTCGCGATCCACCAGCCTTCGTTAAGCCAAGCCGAGCCCCCTCGTGTCCCGATCTATATGATATGCCCATGATATTTTTGTATTTTTTTTTATAAAATTAGGTAGTTTAGTTTATCTTTTTATTTTATATATATTTTGTTTCTTTATTTGAAATATTACTTGGTGCATGATTGATTGAAATTCCCGAGATACCACCCTATTTTTTTTTTTTTTGGTAAAGGAAGAGTAATACCACCCTATTCGTAACCACACACGAATTTTTTATTCCATCTAAAATGCTTTAGATGGAATAATTAATTATACGGAAATAAAATTGATATCTTAATCTTTAAGGCTTAAGATTAATTTATTGATTTTATCAACGAAATAATCAAGTTTGATTAAATATCGCTTCCAAATTCGAACTATGGATAATATCCTTGGTGATCATGAACGATTTGGTGCTTATCCTTTAATTGCTTTATTTATCCCAAAAAATATTTTTAAAAAAGTGCATTTGCATATCATGTAGATTAGAATTGATTTCCTAAATAGAATTGGATAGTTAGCTTCCTTTTCTAATTATATTAAAATGCATGTTTAGATGATATCTAGGTTAGGTAATATCTTTTGAATTAAATTGCATGTTGAGATAAATTTCTAAGTTAAAATAGAATTCAGATTAGTCTATTTCTTAACTTAAAATAGATAATATCTCACTTTAGTTAGATTTTTATTATTAGCAATTTTTAATCGCGAATTTTTATAAAAGAAAATACAAAAATATCATGTGCATGTCATTTAGTGATTGTTGCTAGGTCTATTTAATTAGAAATTGCTCGTCATTAGAATTATGTCATTTGGTTAGATTGCATTGCATATATATTAGATTTTTTTATTAAACAATAGAAAATCCTAAAAAAAGATTGAGTGATTGTGAATCATATCTAAGGTTTTTAATGTGAACTTTGAGCTAATATTAGAGATGCTTTCGTTGCTACGAGGTAAGTCCCGTAATTTATTCATTACTTTCTTGGGTGTTCAATTGGTGATTTGCGCACCCACATGATCGCCTCACATGAAGTAAATTAAAGTCAATTCAAATTGCCTGCAAAATAATTTTTTTTTTCAAAATAAAAAAGAAAGGTACTGTAAGGGTGTTAGAGAAATCTAACGTAATCAAATTCCCGAACTCACAATCTCTAGTTCGTAATAGTAAAGTAAATCTCTCGTTATTTTACTTAAGTTTCTAATCGACCCATCAAAAATAGATTTGTGGTGACTCCTGATTAAAAAATTGCATTTTAAAAACTTGAACTTTAGTCGCGAATTAGTATGGGTTTGGGAGAGCCGAAGCTAAGTTTAGGCTTAATAATCCATTAGCCAAATCGTAAATGGTGTACCCGAGGTTAGGTCATGACACTTCGACAATCAAAATGTAATATTTTATTATCTTTACTTTCCTACACTTTATTTTTCTTAGTTATAGCTTTTCGATTCGTGTCATTGAATAAATTCCGATGCATATCTTTATTCCGATGCTTCGTCGTCAATTCAATTCCAGCATGCATCTCTATCATGGGTGTCACACTATTGATTAAATTCTGGTGTTACATCTTTGGACATTCTCGAGCTTTGTCGTTGATTAAATTTCGACATAGTTTGTGCATGTGTATTGTTGTGGAAATGGTTCCATTTTCAAGCCTTGTTGTTGATTATTTCCAATACGGTTTGTATGTACAATTTGGTTCGAAGTTCAAAATAAAGGTTCGGCATTATTTCTTATCCGCGTGGATATTTCCTGTCTGAAGTCGCCACAGAACCCATCTCCTCTCATTGAAAGCTGAAGAACAACTTTCAAAAAAAGATGTTTTGTTGTCAATTGGTTTCTGATGAAACAAATGGCATGCCTAGTGGGACAATTATGGTCGATTTGAGGAGATACAACGATGAGAACAAGGGGGAGATATCCTTGAACAACTCATCGATCGCCTGCAAGTTTCTACAAGTGCAACGGTTATATATGGAGTAGGTGCATGCTCATGTTCGACCCCCCTGGGGCGAAAGTGTGTAGAGTCAAATAGAAAAAGAAATGTCTTTAATAAGACAAACGACTCCTCTAATTTTGACCTTTAACTATTATTTATGTGCCTCTAGATCATTTTTCTATAGCACGCATCTTTATATAACTAAAATGGAAGCATAAGTATTTGTCTCAAAAAAAAAAAAAATTCAAGCATGTGAATTTCTTGCTTTTGTTGAATGATTGATGTTTGGAGGTAAATGAATATTACCAATTTCAAACTAATCACTTCAAATTTCTCATAGACGTACTCCACGTTTAAAGTTCTATCTTCTACACAATTATTAATAAGCTTAATTTTAGAAATATGGACTTGCAGCTATGGCTGTCGATGACGGCAATGCCAAGGTGACCCGGATGCTATCGGTAGTGGTTAGAGGGAGGAATGTGTGTATAAATTATGGCATTTAAAATTAGGGTTTTGGTGATAATGGCATGAGATTATGGTTTCGAAGAGAGTGGTGAGAGAGATAAATTATGAGAACCTTAGATTTTGTGGATCTCACGGTAATGTATTGTCAAAACCAAAATGATGTATAATCAATTTATTACATGTTATATGGTCCGATATATTAAAGAGAATACACAAACCTCAAATCATCGTGTTATAAGCCAACCGCATATGATATGTGCTCTTGCCTGAATCAATTATTTGATGTTTGATCTTATTCTATGAGTAACATTATATCTTTGCGCCCTATAAATATGTGTATAGATAATGCATCTACGGTGATAGTATGGCACCATCAAAGGGATAACGAGACATTAGCCCCTCCTTTTTGTTAAAAAGAAAAACTGCATTTTATCTCTCAAATAATTCACATGACAGTAACGCATGAATAAAGAAGTCAGTCATATACAAGAATTATCAAAGTTTGAAAGCAAAGCTGGTCTCAATTCACATCACCTACAAAATTGGATGGTCGACATGTACAAGAGTATGTTTTCGATAAATTTTTGAAAATTGGACATTCCTTCATTAAATATGCTTGATAAGTACTGTCGAGAGGCACGAAGCACTCGTAAACTTGACCATAGAATATATTAATAATTTATTTTTTGACACTATTGTCCTTGTCGAAAGTTTCAGAATACTTTGCTCAATTATCTTACCATTTTACCAATCTTTTTGTTATGGTGTCATGAGCATGCGAATTGCATATGATAAGGGCTTGCAGGTTTCTACATGTGCATTAGTTAAATATGGAGTGGGCATATGATCATGTCCAACTTCCCCCTCGCCATGCATCCATGTGGATCATGGAGGGTTTGCCGTCCATAATTAAAGTTTAAAAAATTACTTATTGGTATATCAAATTGTGGCCAAAAAACTTTCAGCATGTAGAATAAAAATACCATTGACTTTTCAAATGACCAAACAATTTCCACCAACTTTTTATTCAAGGGATAAAACCTCACCATTAAATTTACGGTCCAAGCAAGATGATGTGACACATGATATGAGAAAAATGACATTTTTTAGAAACAAATTAGTAGGAAAAAGTGCCGCATCAATCTCAAGAAATTTGTGTAATGCAAATGAGTCCTAATCAAGAAGAATCATAAATGACTAAGGCTTAGATAAAAAAATGTCTTCGAGTTTTTGCTGACGTGCCCACGTTCTCTTTTTACCTCAAGATAAGGAGTATTTTTATAAACATTGGTCTAATCAGCCTTGTCATTTACCACATCAGTTGTATCAGTGGATATTTTTGCCCATCAAATTAAGCCTGTGATTTCTTTCTTTTTGGATAATTTGAAAAGCTAAGGTATTTTTGTCTCTTCACTAAAAGCTGATAGCTTTTTTTTTTTTTTTTTTTTTTAGGAAGTGAGATTTATTAAGACCAAAACTTACATACTACAAAAATAGTGACTTAAGTGGTAAAAAATATTTGCTTTTGCATGACAAATTTTTGTCTCGAAAATATGTAGAGTCAAATAGAATAAGAAATGTCTGTAGTGAGGCAAACGAATCCTCTACTTATAACCTTTAGCTATTATTTATGTGCCTCTAGATCATTTTTCTAAAGCTTATGTGTCTTTATATAACTAAAATGGAAGCAGAAGTATTTGCCTCTAAAAAAATATTTTCGGTCATGTGAATTTCCCTCTAAAGATCTATTCGACAAGAATGTGTTTTGCTAATTGCCGAGTACAACTGTTCTTATCTCAAGATTGTTGAATGATTAATGTTTGAAGGTAAATGAATTTTACCAATTTCAAACTAATTAATTCAAATTACTCATAGACGCACTCCACAATTATCTTCTACACAATTACTAATTGATCAATTTTACAAACATGGACCCGCCACTATGGTTGTCAACGACGACAGTGCCAAGGTAACACGGATGCTATCGGTAGTGGCTAGAGGGTGAAAAGTGCACATAAAATATGGAATTTAAAATTAAGGTTTTCGTGATGATGGCATGGGATTATGGTTTTGAAGAGAGTGGTGAAAGAGATAATTATGAGGACCTTAGATTTTGTGGAGCTCAAGGTAATGTATTGTCAAAATCAAAAGGATGTGTAATCAACTTATGACATGTTATATGGTCCCATATATTAAGGAGAATACACATATTTCAAATCATCGCGTTATAAGCCAACGGCATAAAGTATGTGCTCTCATTCAAATCAATTATTTGATGTTTGATCATATTTTCTAAGTACCATTATATCTTTGTGCCCTAGAAATCTGCATATATATAATGTATCTATGGCAACAGTATGGCACCATCAAAAGGATAACGAGACATTAGCCCCTCCTTTTTTTTAAAGGAAAAATGCATTTTATCTATTGAATAATTCGCATGACAGTAATATATGAATAAAGAAATCAATCATATACAAGAGTTGTCAAAGTTGAAAAGCAAAGTTGGTCTCAATTCACATCACCTACAAAATTTATTTTTTGGCTCTATTGTCCTTGTCAAAAGTTTCAAAATACTTTGCTCAATTATCTTACCATTTTAACAATCTTTTTGTTATGGTGTCCTGAGCAAGCGAATTGCATATGATCAGGGCCTGCAGATTTCTACATGTACCTTAGTTAAATATGGAGTAGGCACATGCTCATGTTTAACTTCTCCCTCCCCAAGCCATGCATCCATGTGGATTGTGGAGGGTTTGCCGTCCACAATTAAAGTTTAAGAAGTTTTTTATCGATATATCAAATTGTGGCCATACAACTTTTGGTATATGGAAAAAAAATACCATTGACTTTTCAAATGACCAAACAATTTCCACCAACTTTTTATTCAAGGGATAAAAACTCACCATTAAATTTTCGATTCAAACAAGATGATGTGACACATGATGTTAGGAAAATGACATTTTAGAGAAACAAATTAGTAGGAAAAAGTGCCGCATCGATCTCAAGAAATGTGTGATGCAAATAAGTCCTAATTAAGAAGAATTATAAATGACTAAGGCTTAGATAGACAATGTCTTCAGGCTTTTGCTGACATGGCCACGGTGTCTTTTTAGCTCAAGCTAAGGTGTACTTTTGTAAACGTTAGTCTAGTTAGCCTTAGTCATTTACCACATCAGTTGTCTTGGTGGATATTTTTGACCATCAAATACAAGCCTGCGATTTCTTTCTTTTTGGATCATTTGAAAAGCTAGGGTATTTTTTGTCTCTCGAGTAAAAGTTGGTAGCTTTTTATTTTTAGGAAGTGAGATTTGATAAGACCAAAACTTACACACTACAACAATAATGACTTTTGTAGTAAACAATAGTTGCTTTTTGAAAGACAGATTTTTATCCCGAAAGTTTGTAAAGCCAAATAGAATAAGAAACTTCTTTAGTGAGGCAAATGACTCCTCTAATTATGACCTTTAGCTATTATTCATGTGCCTCTAGATCATTTTTCTAAATCTTATGTGTCTTTATATAACTAAAATGGAAACAGAAATATTTGCCTCTAAAAAAATATTTTCAGGCATGTGAATTTCCCTCTAAAGATCCATTTGACAAGAATGTGCTTTGCTAATTACCAAGTACGATTGTTCTTATCCCACATTTGTTGAATGATTTCTGTTTGAAGGTAAATAAATATTACCAATTTCAAACTAATCAATTCAAGTTACTCATTGATGTACTCTGCAATTAAACCTCTGTCTTCTACATAATTACTAATCAAGTTAGTTTTACAAATATAGACTCATGGCTATGGTTGTCGATGACGGCAGTGCCAAGGTGACTCGGATGCCAGCAGTAGTGGCTAGAGGGTTGAAAGTGTACATAAATTATGGGATTTAAATTAGGATTTTGGTGATGATGGCATTGTCACAACCCAGCCTCGGCACCTATGGCCTAAGGATAGGGTTTATAGGTACTCGATTATGAGAGCTCCCTCATGGTACATTACTCCAAAAGATGTCATCACCTCGTCTTTTGGGATCAACCACATGAGTTTGCTCGGTCATAGTTGCAAGCTCTTCCAAGCTCATACGTTGCATGACAACAAAGTAGTGTTGTGATTCATCTCCATACTTATGATGCACCTTGAAAAGGGAGATCGAGTGTGAAATGCAAATTTAGAGGTGTCATCATGGTAGCCCTTTCACTAGCATAACTACCAAAGACGGCATCACTTCATCATTTGGCTTACACCCGTCGAGCATGCTAAACCAAGATGAGTCTTGTCGAGACTCACACCCTGCACAACGTGTTCATTTCATTATTAGCTATATTAAACAACCTAAAGAATTAATCTATGAGTCACAACTAGTCTCGTTTTTAGGAGTCGGCTAAAAAACTCAATCGAGGGTCGGGAGTGGTCCCTCGATATTGGTGCAACTAGAAATTTTAAGGTTTGGAAACTCAAGTTACGTTAATATTTCTATTAACGCCCTTTCGGTACCTAATAGATTGTCGTGTTTCCTAAGGTGTCCGTGTGTATCTTTTTACTTTTTCGTGCTAATGAGAAACTAACTAGGTGATCATGCATAGATGACTGGTTTCATCTCATTCTATTTCTATTAAAGAACAAAAAGGAAGAAGACAATTAATTGAAATTTTAAAGATAGTGCAGTAAGTAAACACTCGAAATAATTTTGAGAAAGCAGTAAGTCTAATATGCAATCCAAAAATAGAAAGTAAAACAAAAGAAAGGAACCCACAACTCATCGAGCATTAATACAACACAAAGCAATCCGAAAAATATATCGAGGATGAATGATACAATATAGGGTCAGATTGGATATCGACCAATATCGTCTTCACATCTTCGAGATCACAACCTCCAAGAGCCTATTCTAATTGACCTCCAAGAGCCTATTCTAATTCTATCCTAAGACTAAGACCATGGAATTTACAATATGAAAGAAATGTACATATAACAAGACAAACAAAAACAATCACAATCACAAACAGGCAAAGACAATCACAAGCAAGAAATCAAATCAATGTATTTAGCTAATCAAACATGGTCTCAAGGTTGGCCTTTCATTTTTTGTGCAATGGGTCCTACTAAGACTCCTACCCTAATTCATCATTTATAATGATTTATAGCCATTGGCCACCATTTGTGTTCTCATGTGGCAACCAATGCTAAGAAATTCTCAAAACGGTTTCTAAGTGTGACCCAAGATATCTCACGAGATTATGCCATACATCTAAAAATTATATGCATAGTTAAAGGTAAACATGCATGCAGGCCATCAGGCCTTAGTTCCCAATCAATTAAGCAAATTAGAGAGCCAACATGGGATCACTTATTCAGTCATCAAAAGCCAACTGCAATCTCATGCGTTTTATAAAAACGAACACATCAAAAGCTAAAAGATTCAAGTGATGCCCAAAAGTCATTTGAGAGATAACCAATAAATAGATTGTAAAGAAAATTGTTAATGACATAGCATAGTTACATCATGGCTATGGAACACATTTAGCCACCAAGGTTAACTCAGGTGCATCAATGAGTACATTGATCGAGCTTGGTAGGCGCCCTAAATCTGGTCCAAACCTAAACAATATCAATGCCAAACCAAAAATAATAATTTTGGAAATTTCAATATAAAGCATAACATGAAAGCTTGGATGAAAGGGAGACACGATTTCATCATAACTATGAGGCACATTTTACTGCCAAGGCTAACCAGGGTGCATAAATGGGCACACTAATCGAGCTTCGCAGACATTTTAAATATGATTCAAACTTAAACAAAATTCATGTCGAGTCACTATTCAAACCATGCCAAGCATTTTTAAGAATAAAAGTTTCCCATATGGGCATCACTTGAATGAAAATTAAGTTTGAATCAATTAGAACATGAAATTTTAGACTGTTTTGCAACATTTGGAGAGGTTTGAAAAGTATGGCAAAAAGTTTTTTATTTTCTAGGAATTTTTGTGCATGAAATTTAGAAAATGATGATCAAGACTCATGAAGACAAGTAATCTCAATTCAGCATGCAAATCATTCTAAAAAAATCCTACAATAGAATTGCAACAAAGAATCACAATAGTAAACATCAAATAGGACAATCAAGATCAGGGCAATTGGAGTATGACCCACAAATAATTGGCTCTAAGAAAAATACAAGACATCAAGCACATATAAGGAACAACTTCCATGAAGGAAGTTTCTTAAGATGAGTTACACATGAATTTATAAAAATCCAAGAACACGGGACAGTAAACAGAACAGGGCAACGGGACATCATCACAACAACATAATTATGAGGAAGATAAACAAATTTTGTTAGAAACTCAATATCAAAATCCTCACCGAATAATTCAGACAAAAATGACAAGAGGTCTAACTCAATGAGGGCAGAACAAGCATTTCGAATTTCAATCATGACAGATTTCAAAGCAAAATTTGCAAAAATGGAAAATGAGTTAAATGACATGCAAATGAAACAAATTTGGCATCATTAGAAAGCTTAAGACGTGCCCTAAGACTTTCTAACAGACGTCGAGTTCAATTAAGATCAAATTCATACTCAACTGATAGTAATTGCAAAAACACGCAAGTCAGTCATAGGCATGGTAGAGGACAATGCATAATAATAGGCTCACTAAGCTACCTAAATGATGCATGAAAATGGTGATATTCAAACATGACATAAGAATAAATGCGACGAAAAGGTTTGATTAAAAGATCTAAACCTAGATCGTGCACAAAAAATCAAACAAATTTATTAACATCAATAGAAGACTTATCATTAAGAAGCACTTATGGCATAATGCATGACAATTTCAACAGTAACATACTTAGTAAATGGTTTTCACATAGCAAACAACCTTCAAATGATGCATGCTATAACCGTTTTGAAGCTTGTGATGTGCTCTAAGTATGTCTAGAAGGCATCATCTACAAATTTCTCTCTTAAGGAGCTCAATCGAAGACATTTTCATAGAGACATAATTGGTCACAATTACAACAGAGATGATATAGATCATGGATGATTTTCATTGATCTAATGACATTGTAAAAATCCACGAAAATTTCTATGTATATAATGCAATGTCATGATCATTTTTCATGAAGATATTGAGGTCTAATTTGACTCACAAACATTTACATGGAAATGGAAAATCAGAGCAAAACATTCAAGCATCTCAAATTGCAGCAGCCCAAGCATGACTTTGTGCAAGCAATTGAACTACCAAATGATGACCATTTGATACAATTTATACCTTGTTAGAAAGCTTATAAAAGTTCTACAACTTTCATGAAGGATAAAAATCCAATCAAGCATGTTTACTAGCTTATTTTTTAACAACACACATCAAGCTTAGATAGGACAAATCAGTACAAGGACGATTTTTTGAGAATTTTCCTAATCAAATATATTCCAAAAATTCTTGAAAAAAAAAAAAAAAAAGATACATCATGACCAAAGCAATTTCATGCAACTTTCATGAAGAAACCATTTTCAAAATCAAAACACAAAAATTGGCAAAACATTAACAAACATTACAGACCACAAATCAACAAAACAACAAGCAAATAATTGATTCTAGACTCGACTTTGGACAAGCAAAAATCATATCAAACAACATGGTGCTTGCTGAACCCAAATCTGACTTGCTTCCATTCTAAGTTACGCATTTTGATTGGACTTTCCAAAGTCACTTAGCGATAATGATACGCTACACACACAGAGACATGCATGCGCACATGCATGTATAGAGGTGGTACTTAGAATATATTGACAAATTAAAGTGGAATAATACAAATCAAGATATAAGTTTGAATGGAATCAAATACTGGAACACTGTTTAGGATCTGTTATGCAGTAGAACAGACTTTATGAGTAACCTGCAAGTGTGCAATAGACTATAGCGTTGACAAAATAAGAACGTAAGGATGAGAGAAATTGCACACAAGATTTATAGTGGTTCGGCTTTAGTTAACCACATATATATTTTTCCACGCTAACAGCTTATTGGCTAGATTCCATTATATGATCAGCAAAAGATTACAATTTTGAGTACAACACTCAATAGTATATCACACTATCTCACTAAGTCAATTTCCTTATATTTCTCTCACAATCACAAATGGTTGAGCTCTTGAAAGACAAGTGTATAATTGAAGTACGCTTGGACTTTGGAATTTCAGATTCTACGCCTCATCTATATTTTGCTCATTGGCACCTTAATATTCTTATATACTCCTCCACTTCCAAACTAGTCATTGGACAGTATTGTATCAAGAAGATTGGGTTACCGTTAAGTGACAGAAGGTGAACTCCCACTTGATTCTAGTCGCTCGTACAACTAGAGTCTTGATTTCCATAAGTAGAGCTTATTCATTTAAAATAAACTTATCTCTAGGATTGATTTGTCAATCAATTTGATTGAATCAACCTTTGATATTTGTATGAAATTCAAACTAGATCACTAGCCATTATAAATCTATAATGGTCTCATTTTGGACCTATTTCCTTATGGATGCGTGCTAGGTTCAGAACTTGTTTTGTTCTAAACTATCCACATATTGAACTAACTACATTCTGAACATGTCATGATGCAAACAAGAATGTTCTTCTTCGTTTGAGTTTAGAGTGGAAACTTGAGAATAAGTCTGAGTTCGCTTTAAAGACTTTACGAATTGTATGAGATATTTCCATTTCTCGAGGATATACCTAAATTAACATTCTTCAAGACAATTAACAAACTTAATAGAAATTATTTGACAATTTTGTCAACTTCAAAATCTATTAGGAGTTTTCTCCAACAACACACACACACATAATCTTTAAAATTTTAATGAGCTTTACTAGCATGATAGTCTTTGAGCTAGTTTGTGAGAAATAATATATTGTGAGCTACAAATTCTTGGAAAAGTGGAGCCCATAACAATTTATAATTATTTGTTATTCATTTTTTTTTTTTGTGGTCTAGAACAAAATATTCTTCTTATAGTAGATTAAAAACTCTCACTTAATCATTTCCCTTTTGTTTTTTTAATTTACCTAATCAAGTTGTTAGACTTGCATAATTTGTCAAATCAAATTTCATTGGCTCACAAATCTGTTTTATTTGGAAATATTACATCTCCTTCTAGCCAACCAGATTTTGATATGGAAATCTTGAGGACAACACCAATTTTGAGATATTTTATTGTTTTTGGTTAAGTTACAACTCAATCTTCAAGGTTATGTTACCTATTAATTTACGATAATAAAAAGTTTTATTAACTTATTCTCTTGCTAATTCTAGCTAACACATCATCTCTAATTAATTGGACATGGAATGGAGGGACTTGAATAGCAAAATTATGCAATTTCTAGACTTGATGAGGCAAATTTATAGTTCTAGGATTTGATTTTCAAAAGTTAAATTAAGGATTAAAAATAGACTTATACCAAAATAGTTACGTCCTTCACTTTATTTGTTTGTGTAATTCTCCACTTTATCAATTAAGTATAAGTATACCATAGTTATATACTTATAAAAAAATACAATTAAATTCTAAAAATCTAAAAGAGTATAACCAAGTCCCTAAAATTTGTACAAATAGATTGAATTAACTTTTTTTGATACCTTTGTCCATTCTAAGTGGCATAAAGTTCCGATGTGATTTAATTCAATATTTTCAAGGACATTCGGCGCTAATATAATACCTAATAGGTGTCACATCAACAAAATATAGAGGGGTAGGGTGGGGGCTACCGATGGCTAGGGCTAAAGGAAAGGCCTAGAAGGTCTCAAACTCATGACATGGCATGCTGGTTGTCCTAACAAAGACTCAAGTGAGGGTCATTAACCATCATCGTTGAAAGAGGGCTAGCGGCCCCTCACCTTCCCTTCTCTCTTTGGTTTATAGCTTTTACTCTTATGTGTTGGTGTCACACCATTTGATGATATTTTAACATCAAATGTCCTTGAAAGCACTTAAAACAGTCATGTCAGATTTTTTAATCATCACACAAAAACAAAGAACTTACTTATTGTTCTTTTAAGACAAATTTAGGATTTGAGTTTTCACCTTTTTGAAATTTTAGAATATGACTTTATTTTGATTGACGTCAATTGTATTCATAACCAAACTTAATTTGTTGCCGAAATGCACTGCCAAAAATTAAATTCAACCTTTGACACAATGATATCAATTTTGATGCTTAAAAAATCAATTACTCATTAAGGTCTCTCATCTGAAAGTTATGGTAAAGTTAGAAGACAGGCAGTGGAGAACTACAAATGAAAGCTTTTCATTCATAGAAAGGGAAAGCTTTTTCAAAGGAAAATTGCACCCGATCCAGTGTGTACTCTCTACAATCCACACCTAGAGATGATTAAACATGTTCTATTGCTTTGCCCCTTGACGTCAAAATTACAGTGTCACTCGGCCCTAAATGTCAACATATTTGTCTAGAATTGAGGAATGACTAATTAACTTTCAAACATACATCGGTGTCTTTCGGAATTTTTTTTATGTTGTTCTATGGTCAATTTGGAAGGAAAGGAACAATTTTAAGTTTTGAGCTCAAGTCCCAAACTTAGGGAAGCTATTGGAAGCTACTTCCACCTTGTATGATGGTATTGCTTGAGGGACAGCTAGATCTAAGAAAAGAATTGAGCATAGACAAGCTTTGGATCGAGTTTGAGAAAACCTTAACATAGTGCTTTGAGGGAAAATTACTCAAAAAGTCCTCAACATATTATAATTATACCAATTCAATCATAAACTTTTTTTTTTTTATCAATTGAGTCCTAAACTTTTTATATTTGTGCTGATTTAGTCCATCCTACCAATTTTGGCCGAAAATCACTCACATGAACGCTAGCCGTCCTACGTGGCATGCCAACACTAATATGGACAATTTTACATAATACTTTAATTATTTTTCCTTCCTTCTTTTGTTCCTCGTTGTGGACGACGAGAGTCGTTGGAGTTCACCAACCACTAGGCAAGGCCATAGCAACAGTAGGTGAGGGGGGCCTCATCGGCCATAGGCGAAGACGGCTTCACCAGTGGTTGGCAAGGCCATTACTGCCTTCGCCCGCAATTGATGAGGCCCTAGCAAGGTTGCCCTCATTTAGATCTAGGCAAGGCCAAGCAAGGGTCGCCACCCTCGCTGGCGATCGGCAAGACCTTCGTAGCCCTTTCCCAATGGATAGTAAGCTCTGACGACCCTCGCCAGCCATAGTGGGAAACAAAAGAAGGAATAGGTGGCCAACACCACATCAGTGATTTTCGGCCAAAATTTGCCAGATAGACTGAATTGGCACAAATATAAAAATGTTTAGGACTCAATTGGCCAAAAAAAAAAAGTTTAGGACTAAATTGTCACAATTGTAATAGGTTTATGATTTTTATGGTAATTCTTTCAATGGCTTGAAGTTAAACATTTTTGGAGCTTACATGGAAGGGACTTATGAAGGAGCCATAACATGTGTGTGTCGTAATAGCTCTTCTAGTGCATGACTTTGCACGAATTTATGACGTGTCTATAGCACAAATTGAGTAGCTCTATTGAAAACCCTAAAATTCTTCATATCACACTCAAGTACTGCTTTTGAAATGAACTCATATCAGTTTGCCCCATAATGGCTTATCCGGAAAGGAAAAACCTTCTTGGGAGGTGAGTTTGCTTATCAAGAAAGCCCATGCCTGACTTAACTTTTATTTGGATTTTAAAGCGGCCCATCGCAATCAGAAAGTAAATAAGGTGGCGGACTGGGTTACCAAAACCCAATATAACGAAAGCCTTCATTCTAACTAAACTTTATGTTCCCTTGAAACCTTTGGAATCTAATATGTTTAACATCTACATCTATGTATGTTCATCCTTTATATTAATAAATGAGAACTATATTTGGGGAAAAATAAAAAATAAAAATAAAAAACCAGAAAACTTAGTGGTAGATTATTTTGGAGAATATGTAGTGGTAGAAGCCAATTTCCCTCCGCTGGAAACTATCTAGATAGCTTCATTGTTGGTCGCATAAAAGATAACGGCTTCATCCAATTGAACCCACACTAAAAGAGGACCACAGTGTAAGCTTCGTTGCCCGAACACGATTGGTGATGACCACCGCGCCGTCTCCAACATGGACCCGGTGAAATCGAATTCTCCATATTGAAATAAAAGTCCTTTTTTTTAATTTAATATAAGGGCTGCAATGTAAGTTGGACAAAAATGGGGTGAATTCGAGAGTCTTGTGAGCATGTTACTTTTTTGGTCTGGGAGTCCTTACTTTTCTTTCTCTTGCCCTGACATAATTCGGGGCTATCGGTTCCGTTCTGTTCTCTCTCTCTCTCTCTCTACCTCTTCTTTTTGACCTAACTAACTTCAAAATATTTTATGCCCAGTCATTGTCTTTCCATCGGAACACCATGGGCACTTCCTCCGTACCGGATTCTGTTGGACGCAAATTACGTAACCCCAAGATCTCCATAACAAGAACAAGAACAAGCATAATGAGTAGAAAGATTAACGCACCTGTTATGGAATCCATCAAATATAAAGCGGAAGCAGAAAAGGGATTACCCACTCATCAAGGGGATCCACTGTTCTTGAAGCGGAAGCGGAAACACAATGTTCCACGCGCAAGTCCTTCTCCTCTATTGCCCTCCGTATCACTGGCTCAATAAGGCGACCCCCCTCACGTGTAGCGTTAAGAAAACGCCCCTTAGGTGAGAATACATGTGAGAATTAGGGTTAGAGGAGAGACTTGAGCACTATTTATAGAGTTTCCAGCCAGTCCCTCTCATTACGGGCCAGGCTCAACTCGGCCCACACTAGCTGTGACCCCATATTAGACTAATTAAGAAACCTTCTATCTCACCTTAGACCAAACCCCGTAAAACGGTAAACGTTAAACGGTAAATTACAATATCAATTAATGTAGTCCACAATTAGAAAAACTCTTACATTCTCCCACTTGGACTATATTAATTGAAATCGTACCTTATGTGCGCACATTGGTCCAGAGATAATTCTTAATAGTCAATCCTATCCCATAAAGTCTTAAACACCGAATCATGGTGGTAACTGCATGTATACACACAGAGCCTTCCATGGTCACGAGTGCTTTCGACTTTATTAATATGGATTCAATATGGTAATGTGTCAAATGGATAACATCTCTCATAGAGAGATCCCATTTGTCAGTCACCATTCTCTTACCTTAGGTGTCATAAAAAACTTATGCCACTAGAGAATGCTTTATGGTTCCAATGAACCCACATATGTCTTGTCCTTATGGTTAACCTTTCTTTATGTATCACAAGACATATACACAAGGCTAATAACCGGATGCCCCTAGCCTTCACTCAAGGTTTATACAATCCCTTGAGACTTTATCAATATGTATTCAACATAATAACAACACATTCAAAATATTTTATTGAATGCAAAAGTTGATACATATCAAACCGTTACAAAGTGTAACGAACACAGATGAAACATTTATCAGAGTAAAGCCAAAATAGCTCCCACTAAACAACAAGTATCCGAAGATACTCCTAGGCCCATGCTTAATGACATGTCACTCAAATACACATGGACGTAGGTTTTTAATTAGTGGATCTGCAATCACAACATCTGTGAAAATATGTTATATTAAAACGTCACCTTTCTGTAGCGTTTGCTTTTGGTCAAAAAATTTGACCACCATATATTTAGACCCATTGAGACCTCTGTAGTAAATAAATAATACTACAAATTTGTTATCTCAATACAACCGTATGGGTCTATCCATCAAGTTAAAACGATCAACTTCGTCATGAGGTTCTGGAGCCTAAAAACCCAAGTAACAGCCTAAAAGAATGTTACTAACACTGCTTACATAGTATAAGATAACAAAGAACTTTATTTACTGCACTTCCTACTAACATAAATCTGTATTCCGTAATTGATTGCATATCATCAGAACAGCCAGCAAAGTTTACATCTAAATACCCTACTAACTGCAAGAATTGAACATGTCTATAAATTAGCATATAATATATTGTCTTCTTTAAGTACCTTAAAACCTTCTTGACAGCAACCCAGTGATCATGTCCTGAATTTGACTGATATCTGCCTAGAAATCCCGTCACAAAGACAACATTTAGTCTAGTGCAAATTCAAGCATACATTATACTTTTAAGTGCACGACACAAGGTACACCATTTAATTAGATTTTTTCAATATCTAAATAAGGACAATGTGATAGATTTAGTCCATCACCCTTAACAACAGAGCAATTCTGGCTTGCAATAATGTATATTGAATATTTCCAATATACAATCAGCAAATGTCCTCCGAGAAAATCTAATATAATATGGCAAAAATAATCCTTACAGATCTCAGTACAAAAGATAAAAAATGTCTCAAGGTCACAATTTGTAAGCAAAACATCATGTACATAAAGTATGAGAAAAAATAAATTTCCTCCCACTGACCTTGCAGTATATTGAATTACTTTGTTCCCAATTGAACAAAATAACAACACTATGAAACTTTAATAATATTGTCCGGAAACTTGCTTAAGACCATGAATTAGAATTTTTCAGTCTACACACAAGTTTACTTGAATCGCTGCAAAATCACACACAAGTTTACTTGAATCTGCTGCAAAATCATCCGGTTACACAATATAGATTTTGTATCTATTTGGCGTAACTCCATATATAAATAAATAAATAAACTATTAATGCCGCATTCACTCGAAAGAATCTTTTAAAGAAATAGCTATTTCTTCACTATAAACAATCCACCCCTCTTTCGTAGTGAAAACTTTAGTTACCAATTTGGCTTTAAATTCCACAATCTTTCTTTGAAATTCTTTTAGTTTGTACACCAATTTGCAACTAATAAACTTGTGATCTTTAGACAAGTCCGTAAGTTTCCAAACATGTTTCATAGATTGTATATCGTCTTTTATAGCATCTAATCACATACTTGATTGAGAATAAGAAACAACATTTATTTATGTCGCTAAATCAACCATGTAGTGAATATTATAGTCATGCCCTCACAAATAGACTATATAGTCTAATGGAATAACTGATCGTCTTTCCCTAACAAATCTCCTTAATAAAGTTACCACCACTTCATTCTGCACTTGAGAGGTTTAAGAAATTTCATTATAAATTATATCAAGAATAGTACCTTGAACCTCAAACAAGTTTAGTCTATGGTACAGGAGATTCCAAAATTATCTGTATAGATAAAGATAAAAACATAGTAACATCCATCATACTATTATCTTTAATAGTCTGAGAGCAGCCATCCTCTACAATTACGTCAATATTTAGAAACTTTAGAGTATGTGATTCCATAATTCTTGTATCTTCTTTAGAGTCTTAAAATCAAATACCCTTTTGAACAATCTAGGTAAGATACAAAATAATTTCAAGTGAATCTTTTGTCAGGATTTTTAAGCATAGTAATTAAGTTACTACCCCAGAATCTACCAAGTATTTGACAAATGACCCTTTAAGCTATTCAGTATTGTCATACTTGTCAAAATACTTACCGTTACAATTAGGCCTGATAACCTTCAAGACTAATTTGAACCAGTTTATTCTTTATCTCGGCCATTTTCCATAAATAAAAAACTTTTGAAAACAACCTTTTAATCATATATGAGATGTATATGTCATTAGAACTTAAACACAATTTTTGCAGATGTGTCCTAATTTCAATATCAAACAAGACATAATTTCAAGCAACTAAGGCTTCCATCATCTTATAGCAGTGCAGTCCGCAGGTAAACCTCTTTACAAGTGTTCCAGAATGGAACGCTTCATGGACAATAAGCAAATTCAATTGCTCTTTTCTCAAGCAACAAATCATATGTCCACAACTTAAAATTTGAAGCAGTAAAAAAACCTCAATGATGACGGAATTACCATTTACAGAAAAGGTGACTGAAAAACAAGCAATGTATATAATTAGCATCATGTGAGTACCGTGTAACTTGACGTACAAGTACACATCCAGAGAGTTACACGCATAATCATATAATCACCTTTGGGCAGAATACATGATATGCAATTGTACACTCCCCACATGATAAGGGTTATGAGAATATATTCCAATCTTCGTGAATTCATCACCTTTGAGCATATGAACCATTAGGATTGGTCACTCCTCCACCACACTATCATATATCCCTCCATGAACTAATACACAATCACCTCCTTTGGGAGTATGACTACGCATTAGACTAGGAGACATCCCAATCAAATATACGAGACCGAAATTTCTCAAACCCAATCAAGCGTGCCACTTTGGCGGTCACAACTCAATTGAATCATTGAAATTCTCTCATACCAGGGATATAAACTTTACTCATCACATACACCATATACATGTGATTTTAACTTTAGTGATAGGGGCATGTTATCACTAAAATCACATATCATGCTAATTACATTGCTTTATCCATTAATAAAAATTAATCATACATATATATAAATATATATACAGCGAATCTGAAAAATAAATTCCAATGAGATCATTAATCACAGTAACACAAGAAAATTCTCATAGAAGTAAACATCTTGTGCACCCCGATTACTGATTACTAAAACAACATTAAAAGAATGCCGATCCAAAGGATCCCTCACAAGTTAACATCAATAGCAATATATGGTACTCCAAATTGACAAGCTTGACAGCTAATCAACTATTGCTCATGAGTTTCATACGGCAAAACATGACTCCAAGGCCAACAACTGATTTATTAATCAATTTAAGTAACAAATATCATTACTTCAATCAGTGGCCTATAAATTGAGTCAAACCACAGAACTAAATATCTAAACTATAACAGTAGATACTATTATTCTGCATAAATATTGCCATACTCCTTAAACATAAAAAATATTAACTTGATAGACATTAACAAGTGACCAGATGAATTCATGTACAATATGCAGTAACTTAATCGACATGCATTACCCACATACAGCAGATACATTAATTAGTACAATCAGTTTGGTCACAAGTTCTTAAGACGTCCATCATTCAAAGATTATCAGCCTGTCAAGGAGTATGCTTGAGCAACAAAAATTTCATAACCTTTACTGTTTCTCATCAGTTCAATACATAACTCAAATACTATCCCATACTGATTGTATCTCATTAAGCCAGCTTTAGTTCACAATAAAGTTTGGATTTTATTGATGAATCACACAATTATAATGTTTATGTGATAACATACCTGTAACCCAACACTTATATTTCCAATTTCACAGAAAATATAAGAAAAAATACGCAAAAATTCATTTAAAATACACGTATTTAGGGTTTCATATGCAATTTCACATCAATAAAACCATCAAACATATAAAATAAATATACCACGAGATAGGAAATCACCATACGAGTCCAACGCCGCCATCCACGCGCCAATCAGACGCTCCACGCGCCCTCACGCGCCGCCTGAGTGCGCGGCGTGTGGAGCTCACGCGCGGCGCGCGTTCGACACCCAGGCGGCGCGTGTCCGCGCGTGGGGGCGCGTGCGGCCTCCCCCGGCGACGCGCCGCCGACCTTCTTGCTCGTCTCGTCGAGCCCAGTCCGAATTTGTGATTTTATTTTATTTTTATCGAACAAAAAATCTCGAAAATCACAAATTAGGGCAAGATCTGTACTAATTAGGGCTAATCCGTACAAATTAGGGCAAAAACTTTATGCGTTCAAGTTCTAGGGTTATGATTGCTCTGATACCACATGTTAGACGCAAATTACGTAACCCCAAGATCTCCATAACAAGAATAAGAACAAGCATAATTGAGTAGAAAGATTAACGCACCTGTTATGGAATCCATCAAATATAAAGCGGAAGCAGAAAAGGGATTACCCACTCATCAAGGGGATCCACTGTTCTTGAAGCGGAAGCGGAAACACAATGTTCCACGCGCAAGTCCTTCTCCTCTATTGCCCTCCGTATCACTGGCTCAATAAGGCGACCCCCCTCACGTGTAGCGTTAGGAAAACGCCCCTTAGGTGAGGATACATATGAGAATTAGGGTTAGAGGAGAGACTTGAGCACTATTTATAGAGTTCAGTGAGTCCCTTCATTCAAAGGCCAAGCTCAACTGGCCCACACTACAAAACCCCATATTAGACTAATTAAGAAACCTTCTATCTCACCTTAGACCAAACCCCGTAAAACGGTAAACGTTAAACGGTAAATTACAATATCAATTAATGTAGTCCACAATTAGAAAAACTCTTACAGATTCCACCAGTTTGCGAAATCAAAAGTGAGCACTTTGATCCTTTTATTCATTTAAAAAATATGACATCCGCAATTTATGTTCTTGACTGAATCTTTGACTTATGATATTGGTTGTCTTCGTCTGGCAGGAAAGTGGTGACATATGACAGCTTGAATCAGTGGATATTAGTTTATGATTATGTTTCTGATTCTCACGCACTTAGACAATGTTTAGGCAATCCAGCCTTCTGCTTATGTGATTGAGGGTGGGAAAGAAATGTTTACATGGACGATATTGATGGGATGTCACGTGTATTCAGAGGTATTCGTGTAATTGAGTTCTTCCACACGTCAATATCAATAATAATGATTTTGTAAATTAGTTTAGAGCTAATGAAAATTGGTGTTGTTACATGCTTTATTGTTCTTTAAATACGAGACGCGGTTATCATGCTGAATGGGGTGAGGTTTTTCAGTTCATAAAAGGATTATATTTCCCTCTATCCCTGGTTGGAGGAAACTTCTGCCAACCATTTCAATTAGTTAGTTACAAAGGCAGACCTCATTTATATTCATACATAATTAAATCTGCTTGTGAGTAATGTCGGTAACTAGTGACCCTCCAATCAAAAGCATAATTAGAGGCAGTTTCCATCAATCAGGAGAAAAATATAGCCCTGCAAAGAAAAAACTAGCCATGCATAAGCATCGCACGACCAACCACCAGGAGGCAAATACAAGTGTGATTTCTCGTATCTAGTATTTGATAAAACCTGGAAAGAAACTTTCAAAAAAGAGATGTAATATTAATTTTTGTGCTCTCATATTGGTGTTGAAGATTTCGGTTATAAAAGGGGACCAAGCAAAGGCACTTTTGCAACTCGTACCAAAACAACAATGAAGAGATCCTCAAGTATATTGGCTTTGTTCTTGTGTTCACTGACAACAATCCCTTCTGATCATGCAATCGAATCGCCTCAATACGCAGTGGCGTTGTTGGCCTCTGATTTCGAGATCAGACTCTGCAGGAATTCCACCTGGATGGCTGCTCCTCTCCGAGGAACATCCTTCGAGAAGTCCACAAAAGAAGGATTTCACAGGTTTTTGGAGTTCGATTCTTTCTTTGATCATGTAGGATGTAAGGTTGCTTAATGATCATGCATTTATTGAATCAGGTTGTACCAATTCATTCACGGCGCGAACCTCAACTCCTCCCAAACCGATATGACCTCTCCTATCGTGACGAGCATCGCGCAATCTTCTCAAGGGTCCTTCAGATCATGCTGGTCAGCTTCTATTTGCCATCAAGCTCCAAGGTGCCCCTCCACAGCCTAATCCTAAGCTGAGCTTGAAACTCGACGAGCGGAAAGCACAATGCGTGGCCGTCAGGAAGTTCTCCAGGTTCGCTAGGGTTGATAACATCAACCAAGAAATGGAAGCTCTCGCGGCCAGCTTGGACAAGTATACGTCTAGTGGGATTGTTAAGGACGACAAGAACGCGTTCACAATCGTGCAGTATAACGCTTCACATCATGTCTTGGGACGCTTAAATGAAGTTCGCCTTAAGGTTGGCTTCCGTGATTGCATATAAATGTCAACCTCAAGCATTGCTGCAGACAAATGTCGACTCTAAGCATGTTTGCATGTACTATAGGACTAAATGTACATGACGAATGCCTGTTTATTATGAATGCTTGTTTGGTGATTGTAAACAATGGAATCTCGTAGCAACTTAATCAATGCTCTTGTAAGACGGTTTTGATACTCAAAATTCAAACCATAATGAACCATCATAAGGCATTCATAGATCATTTGTATGGCGTTTTCATATGATTAAGTGGATATAAACTAACTACTGATAGAGAAGATATTCAGTGGTTTGATATCACCATGTCAGCATCCCATGTGGTGTATATTTTTCACTTTTACCCACTAATATATCGACATGTGTCCATGGATCCATGTCAATAGTTGACGTGGAATTTAAATAAAATATTTAAAAAATCTCCTCTCTTTCACCTCTCAATGCCCCTTCTCTTCCTCTTCCTTCATCCACCACCGTCGGACCTCCACTCCTCTATCATCGCCAGTGCCATGATTAGGCCGACCAACGCTGCGTCCAAGCTGAGCATGGCCGGCTTCCTTTGTTTTCTCCGTTTCTTCATTCTCCAAATTTCGATTCTGGCCGTCAATGGTGAAGATCATCAGTGCCGCTTGTCGCTTGTCCATGGCCACCTTCCTCGCCATCTATTCCTCTATTTTCCTCTGCCTTTTCTTTTGTTGTTTGAGCTCACAATCCATGGTTGTCGGGATCTTAAGCTCGCTGTCAAGGCTCATGGCCCATGGTGGACATGCTGCGGTCACCAAATCTGTGGAAGAGCCACTTTGCGGCATCTCTAACTATTCGGTTAGCATCCGTGGTCTATATCATGCGAGTTATAGCAGTCCTAGCCATAAATGCACTAGGCTTGCGGCCATGGATGAGACCAGATCTTGACAAGCAACGATTGCGAGCCATCTGGTGCATGGAAAAACTCCAATCACGGCTTACTGCAGTATCATTGCTGTTAGGGCTATATCTATCATATACAATGGGGTGAATAGGTGACAATGAGAGATTGAAATAAAATTAAGATTACTGCAATAGGACAACATCTAAAGACAAACTGTGCAGTGTTCAGATCTTACCAATGTGCAACAATCTATTACAAAATATAAGTAAGAGATATAAGAATAGAAAAATTACACACAACAAGTTTATAGTGGTTCAACTTGACAAGCCTAAATTCACTATCTCGCACTGATAGTCTATCGGCTAAATTCCACTATGATGAATCAATCAGAGATTACAAGGACTAAGTATCCACTAATTAAGCTCGTGTAAAAGATTATTTGATCTTACACTCACAACCTTCAAGACATTCCAAAGTATAGCTCACAAAAGACGGATTTATTTGAGAATAAAACTATGTTGAACTTTGGAATTCAAAACTTCGATATTTTCTTCTAATCCTTCAACATTTACGACTTCCTTTAATACTCCTCAGTATCCAAGCTAACCGTTGGACGCACTCTGAGGATCATCCATCCAATCAACCCGTTGGACTTGAATTTGAAGGTAGATCTTATCACTTCTAGATTGTTGAGAATGAAGTTCCTTGAAAGATCTACTGCCCATACAGCAGATGGGGTTTTCATAAGTTGAGTCCTTCCTTTGGAGAACATTCCATCTTCAATTGATTGTTTCATTGATGAATTGAGATATTCCAAATAAATAAGACTATATCCAATATTTTCCTTTCGGACAATCAACATATATAAGGTGAGGAATTTATGCCAATCTTCTAGTCATTAACACAATCATTTATAGGTCAGATCGATATCCTTATTCCATTGATATTGAATATGAAGGATAAGATTTTCCCTACGACTTTAAATCTGATAAGTAACATCTGAAAATACATATCGGAGTCTCTATTTGAAAAAGCTTACTATTAGAGTCAAAAGACAACTAAGAAAAGTGTTGTCAATTTTCAAAATCAATTAGGGAATTTTCCTCAAAAGTCGCTGTTGTGATGGATGAACGCGTAGCTTGTGGCTGCAAGGCTAGATCTGGACAAGTACTGACGGAGCCGACTGCAAGCGATGATGGAGGTGTAGCTTGAGCCAACCACAAACGACACCGAATGGGGTGAAGATGGCGGTCGGAGGTGTAGCTAGTAATGGTTAGGCGGGAAGGTGTTCTGTGATGGAGGAAGAGAAAAATCATATTCTTATTTTTCATTCCACCTCAGCAAACACGTCAATAATCAAATTATTGGATATGAGTAAAAAAAAGATACACGTCTCATATAACGCTGACATGATAAATATCAAATCACTAGATATTTTCTCCACTTTGACATGATCACATTGAATTTCCACGAGAGGGTCACCCGCACCATCCTCGCCAAAGGGGGATGGAGAATCCAGTTCTTTATAAGCGATCGTCATAGTTGAGCTCTTCATCCCCTGAATAGACATATACATTCTAGGAAACTATGCGATAAATGACAACTTACTTGAATGCGATAAATGAAGGATGCCAGAAACCAGGTTGCAAAGCTTATTTCCTGGTCCGATATGATAACGGATCGATCAAAAGATTACACAATTGAATAATTGGAGGACCGAACTATACATGGCTATAATCGACCATCCTAGTAGAATCATATGGGCGGCATATCCTTTATGCGGACCATATGATGATACTTTACATAATCTCCCTTTATATATCTACTCTGTCATGTATTGAATTTTCTGTATATCGATATCTGGTTTGCTATGTCAGCTCTTTTATATAAGCCACGGATACAGGGGAAAGAATAATTCACAAGATAACCAGTAAGATCACATCTGAGGCCGTGTCTGGACAACATAGATTTTCCCATCCTTCACGACGCCTTCAATGTCTTGGGGAGAGCCATATAACTCTTCAATTGCACTCCCCGCACGGGCAATGCTGGAGAGCACTGAACGCTGAAAGTTTCCATCAACGAGCAGCGGGTCGGATGTGTAGTCGACCACGACCTTTTCTTCTTCATCCATGGGAACACTGCAAAAGGCAACTTGATGCATAAGAATCATTTGAAACTGAAATGGAAGACTTGATGTATGGAAGACAATTTGTCTAGGATTTTGAGGTTTGGATACACTCACACACATACACACACATGAGAAATTGGCTCAACTAGAAACTAACACACTCATATAGGCGACAGCTATTGATTATGTATATTACAGATCGATTTTCTAGTTTATGCAGAATTGGAACGAAGGTTGAACAATGTTTGGGCAGATAAACATGACTAAACTCCATATCCCAGTATCTATGCCTGAACTTTTGCCAGACCATGTTCTGATTTTGCTGTGAAAAATTCACAGTTGACCAGCATACCGACACTTTGCACATAGTCAACTAATTTCAGGAGTTCTGACCTTTCAAAAAAAAAAAAATTTAAGAGTGTCAACTTATAAGACACGGCCTCATTAAATTTTTAAGTGCTTCCCAAGTTAGGATTTCTTAATGGGAGCTCTTCCAATGTCTGAATGGCAAAACTTCATCAAGTGCGGATTACTTTTTGCGCAATCAAGAACCGATTTGCCAGTGCGACTGACAACAACGATAGACCGTCTGGTAATAGGGAAAAAATTGCATGATTAATGAAGCTACTAGCCTCCTAGTGAAGGATGTTTATTTTGTACACTATAATACACAAGGCTAAATGAGGATGAGAATCATTTGGCAATCAAGAGATTTAATGCCCTTCTGTAGAGGGAAAAGAGAGGAGAAATGCTGAGTTGGTATAGAAGAGTCATGTAGAATGATTTTACCTATCATAAAGGCCTGCACCAGCATAACCTTCTAGATCCTCGCCGTTTGAGTCAGATCGGAAAATAATGGATTTTCTGATGAAAAGTCCAATTGGTTTGCTTGGGTAACCCAGTAACTGAAATAAGTATTTCAGACCAAAAACTTTTTAGAAAATTCAAACTCAAGTCAGATACTCAAGGGAAAGATAATTCCACTATTTCCAAAAAACGTTTCTGTGGGTCATAAAATTTGTTCATCTTCAACGGAGAGAAATTGCATTATCTCGCCATTCAGGCATATCTTATGAAATGGACTTCGTTGAAAAGAAAGTGTGTCACCTGAGGAGACGTCAGATCTTTTTTCTTGCAGACAAAGCTCAAGGCACGACCTGGATAAGCTCCAACTAGAGTTTCACCAAGTCCCTTGACAACCTTTACAAGGAAGACCAGAATAAAATTCCCTCACCGTTAGCAACTATTAGGAATTAACATTTACTATACTGAACATGAAAGTACCTCCGCATATATCTCTTCTGAGTCTCCTGAGGACGGATTAGTCGTGTGGATAACAAATGCATAATCAGCATTTATTATCTCTTGTACCAAAACAGCCATGCTAAGGCAATCATGATCTAATTTCACTTTTCTGGTGCTGAAGTAAGCTCTTTCGTTCCACTTCGAAGCCCAGACCTGACAATTTGTCGAAGATGAGGACAAACCAGAAACAGATTAATTATCATCACCTGGAATTATTCACCTAGACATACCAGCAACAGGATTTGCAAATGGTCACCCGAACCCAAATAAAGGTTAACCCAATATTCTCTATATCAACCTCTAGCTACATTTGCACTACGACAACAACATGCCATATGAGTACAAGTGATGTTGTATTTAGAATAATTGCTACTAGATAAAATTCCCAGAGATTTTTTCATCACAATGATTTCTGGACCACTTATTCAGAAGTTGTCTGAAAGAGTTCCAGAAAAGTCAAATTAGAGTCAACTTCCCCTCAAAATCGTGAGACAATACACAAACAATGCCCATAAAGAGCAACATCACTCTGAACTGTAAGTTACTTTAGAGATCTAAAATTAGAAGGAACTTTTGAGAGTTTCCATCATTTTAGTTTTAGAATTACAACAACTGACGTGTCATGTAACATGGTACTAAAAAACCAAGTGAAAAATGTTCTTTTCCCCCTTAAAAACACTTCTGAAGAAGTAATCTTTTACATGGGGAGGATGAAAGAGAAACAGAAACGTAAACATTATTGTATTCATTTTCTTCTTCAGGGTGGGGGTGGGGGGAGTTTAGGAAGGACCTAATGTATCAAAATAGATAAACATGTTTTAACATGTGGAAAAGAAGATTTATATTCAGCTGGCAAAATACAATATAAAATGCAATGCTTTTAAAACCATAACGGTGCAAGAACCGACAATGTCTGCAATACATGGTTCAACTAGTCTTAACGGGATTAAGTGGCTGAGCTGAACAATCCATTTTGCATTAAAGAGACATTTCAGAGTAAAATCCTGATAGAGAGAAAATAACGCTATAACGAACAACCATTCACAGCCCAGATGGTAAAACACACCTTCTTAGATATAGAGCGTAATAATTTCAAATCTCCATCAGTGAGGATGAGCTTTCCATTTCAGAAAGGGCCAGATGCTAATAAAATTTGTTTGCTATTAAAGGACCAAAAGAGAGGCTTGGCTCTAATTGCTATGCATACAATGGAATTTCCATAGGACGGGATTGAATCCTTCCACCACCAAAGGGCTTTTGTCTTTTACAAACTCTACAGATCCTGTTCACCTGTTTGACCAGTTGAACCTGGTCAACTCTGGGTTTTTTAGTGGTTCCAGGACTAAAAGGTATAAGGTGCTGGATTCCAGGTTCAATCAGACTGGAAGCATCAGTCGAACTGGCTGGTCCAACTTTAATAACACCATTGAAATATAGATCATAGTCTTGAATATTGATGCTACTGTATTAGTAAAGTCTGACCTTCTTTATAGACGTCCATGCTTGTTCCCATCGCAGCTCACCTTCATCACCAGGCCATGGCATTCCTGAACTTTTCATTGTCAATTTCAGTTCCTGAACCTGCAAGTGAAAAATTGCGTGGGGTTAGAGCACAGATGTCAAATTATGGGTCAAGCCTTGACAAGCTGGAGTTACTTTCCAGCTGTCAACTCTTTAAATTGGCATCAGCATGAGGTTATAGGTAAAAGCTTGCTGAGAACATCAGAGTGACTGATTCATCTCTTTCTACTAATTAACAAGAACATTGGTATGGGAATAGAAGCATGGAAACCTCATGAACATATGATATTTTTCCGCCACATAACCAAGTCAAATGCTTCTTCTGATGTACCTACCTTGGTCATCAATAGAGTGAGTGTGGATGCAGAGTTGCATAGGTGTGTGTATGTGATTCCCCTTCCCACTTTCTTTCTTACCCTTCTTACCCTCCAAGGGTGATGCCACTGTCGAAATTGCATATATGTTCACAGAAAGTCTTTACTTAAGGGCATTACATTTTCCTACTATGACATTTGATGGATGTAATAGTCAATGTAATAGTCAATGTAGCAGCTACAATTACTTGCTATTCATCCTGACAACAATCTACAATTTGGCATTACAAACAATACCATAACTTCACGGTAAAAGAAAGGTCACAGAATAAAAAGAACCAACCAATTGCTCTGGTGCTCGCAGCTCTAAAACTGTTTCTCGTATCTCTCGAAGAGCACTGAAATCACCCTCTTCCAACTTCCTTTTCAGGTTTTGCAACTTTTCCGCAACCACCTGTGCAATAATGATGAACATATGTCAGTTTAATTGAACACCTTTATGATTGAACAGGTCACTTTATCTGCAGAGCTTGAACAATTACTTACAGGACAGATATCCTGCAAGTTTATAAATTGAGGATAAAAGGCTTAACTATCGTAAAAAGTTGAATGCACAATGTGTGTTCCAAAAATTTAATTTTTACCGAACAACAGGGATCATTTTTTATTTTCATGCCCCATCTTATTAAGTCCTGAAGTGTGAATTGACAAATGTGGTCAAAGAATGGTTAAAACACAATGTTTAATAAAGGAAAACTCATTCATGGGTTCAAGAACTCAAGACCTCCCACTTTAATAGTAAGTAAAAGGCTGAATGCCCAATGTTCTGGTCATAGAACCTTAAAACCTTAATATTAGAGAATAACATAATATTTCTTATCTTTAGAATTATGCATGGTCCATTAACTGTCATGTAAAAAGTGTGTTGCAACCTGTCAAAAGCACTAATACTTCAAAGAACAGAAATGCAGTGACAAAAACTAAGTGTGGTTGGATATACAGATATACCAATCTATAGTTGGATGTAACTCCTATTTAATTTCTCCACTCTTCCGTAAAATAGATAATCACAGCGGTAAAGACAACAAATTCTGTATGTCATTTCATTCACAATCACATTTTTAGCCCACTTTCTGTTCAGATCTTTATTTGTTTTGGCCATATAGTACAGATCACTGTTAAGGCTGCCCGACAAAGTAAACATAGGCATCACTTAAGCAGCCAACATTAAAAAGTGAAGCAGTTGATAGTCAGCAAATTATTTTTTCCTTTAAACCAAAATAGAAAGTTATAAGAAAACATATGATCCCAAATGAAGACAACTGTGTGTTTCATATGTGCAGAAGAATGCAACTCATACACAAAAAAAGTTAGCATGTTCAAGTTTATCATCGTGATTGGTCCACGATGACCTGTATTGACCTCTCGACCTATATAATGGAATTATTATTTCTTTATGAGGCTTTACTATTTGTTGACAAGACCACAAATGACCTAGCATTTTGTTGCATTTCGTTAATAAAAAAGTAGAAAAACTAAATATGTAGGTTTTCAAAATCATTTGAAAAGTAGATTTGCAGATCGAGCATATTGTGTCCACAAATAAAGGCTAATAGAAATAAAATTTTATCTCAAATAATAGGTTGCAGAGAAAAATTTACCAACCAATTAAAAATAGCGCATTTTCCAGTTTGAGATTGAAACTTTATTAATTGGTCAGATGACACTATTTTCTTTTCTGATCTAATTATACATTTGACCATCTCTAGTCTCTATGAAACAAATTCTATATGAAATTACTGCTCATATACCCTTCACCTAAAATATAACCAGAGAACTTGATTTGGACCACTATATAATAGTGTAAGGCACTCAAGACTACGAAGCTGGACAAAAGACAGAAGGAAGACACAAACAAATCAAGAAAAAAATAATTGTTCTTGCAGCTTCTCGGCTTCAGAAATGATAATACCTGATTAGCACTTTCTGATAGAACCCTTTCAAACACTCCAAATGGTATGGCAACTGAGGTAGGAACTCCAATCCAGGATGGTACTTTCCCTTTCATATGGGCAATGTTACGCGACTTGGCTCCAACCTAAAGTTTTCAGCCACATAGAAGAAGTAAAGACAAACTTCATATGCACGATTTTATGCTAATTTGAAGCTGATTTTGCAAGCCTAACCATTTCTCCCGTGAACTCATCAGATGTTATGGCATATCTACCACTAAACTTTTTCTTGGCCAAAGTCAGAGATGGAAAAGAACCGCCCTCCTCAGATTTGGTTGCACTTGCATCCAGTATCTCGATCTCCTTTAGCTCACTGACATAATGAAAACTTTTGTTAGCTGTTAAGAACATAACAGAGGTAAACGATTTTAAGCTGAACTCAATTCCATGGAACTTATACATATGCATTGCACCATGCAGGATCTAGAAAATACCGGGAAAAAAAAAAGGCCTAATGAGCAAGACAAATGAAATTACTTGTACAGGATGCCTGTAGAGGTTGGTTTCAGGCATAATAGCTTCCCTTCATTTGCTTCAAGATCAGCAAGAATCTCCGGATCAAAGCATGTGGCAAAGCAGACCTGTTGTTGCTTAAATGTTCAGTGAATTTTCGACCAAAAATCAGATACAAGAAAATTCTTCATTTGTACATGCAAATCATTACTTTGCTATTTCTTGCACGCACAGAAACATGAGATAGAACATCTGGCATGTCAGGTGTCAAAACAGCAACTGCACCCTCTGGAATTTCCTCTTCTCCTCTTACACTTTTTGCCACCAAAATTGTCGGTTTTTCGTAAGATTTATTCTGAACTGCTAACAACTCTTTCACAACTGAGACATATCCCACAACTTCAAATGAGCTGATTACCTGCCAACTGATAATGATGATCAAGTTAGGACATTCGTTGCACTGTGTAGTCGGTGAGATCAAGATTCAAGTCCTCAACCCTATTTGTTGTGATCAGAAGCTACTTCTAACCAAGACTTACATACCAGATTCCATTATTAACCATTTAAAAATCTGCCACAAAAGAGTAACGATAGGAGATTAGTAGAACCTTCCAAGATTAGCAGTTTTCCGGAGAATTGGATCAAGTCGATTAAGAAGTGAGGATAATGATGCAGCTGACCCAGCTCGAATAATTTCTTCAGTGAATATATTGATCTGCATGAAACATTTATAGACACAGTTGAGCAAAATTATGGAAATGGAGAAACATCAGAACAGATGTTAATAACTGTCACATACAGCCGATTGGTCAACTCCAAGCGATGATCCCAGGTACTCCGCAGATGGTTGCAAAACTTGCTGGAACCACTCTGCCATGTTTGTAAGTGCAAGACGGGTTCTGTCTAGTACAGATTTCGCATATAATGCCCAGCTATTACTTCCAGTCTTGAGCATGCTCATTGCATCATTCCATCCCTTGACAAGTAGAGATGTGATTAAGGACATTACATTTGCAAATACAATAATAGATGTGTTAGAAAGTCCAACCCCAAAGCTTAAACTAATAAGTGGAGGGAAACTACATGAATACAGAGAGCATTTAGGACCCATTGTCAAGCGATGTAGGATAACATTTCAACACCTCCTCTCACGTGCAAGTCGGATCATGAGCTACACATAGAATTTTGACTATGCACATTCACATGGAATTTTTTACCACACCCCTTTGCGTAAGGGTTAACTAGCTCTAGTACCATGTTAGAAAGTCCAACCCAAAAGCTTAAGCTAATAGGTGGAGGGAAACTCCATGAATATAGAGAGCATTTAGAACCCATCGTCAAAGTTATGTGGGATAATATTTCAACAAGATGCTTACAAGGACTGAATTGATCTCGGAAGACATTTTTTTTGCCCATAATCTAAATGTGAAGACTATTGAAGCTGTCATACATTGCTTTTCTATGGGGTTTATATAGGCCTTTTTCACATGTAGTCACCTCTAGCTTGAACTTTTGATTAGACATTCTAATATGGTATCAATGCCAAATTCCACCTCATTTTATGTTGAGTGTGTGGCTCCTCCTCAAATAATTCCATGCGGTTTTCTTTGTCCAGCTTGCACGTGCGCTAAAAGTGTCCCACGCTGCTTGCCTATAGGGTTTATATAAGCCTTATATGCATGTGGTCTCTCTCCAGCTAATTGCTTAAGCCATTGGGTTGGGCATTTTGACATAGTATCAAAGCTAGGTTTCACATCCTTCATTGCCCAACTTTATTTCATGTATGTGTGGCTCAATGTATGCAAATTCCACATGTTGTTCTTAGTCTAATTTGCAAATGAGATGAGATGTTAAAGTTGTCCCCCATCCCTTGTCAAAGGGGTTTATATGAGCATTTTAGTACATGTACTCTCCCTCCCCCAAATGGCTTCAACTTTTTTATTGGACATTCGAACAAAGACCAAGAATTTGGCTATGTAAAGCATGGTGGGCTATATATCACGAGAAGATTTCTGATGAGATAAGTGGCATGGAAGATACTAACACAAACTACTACTAGTTGGAAAAAGGTTCAATTACAGTTGCTAATGACAGAATTATTCATCCTCAACAAAGAATAGGTAACAAAATCATTTATTAATACTAAGGATGCTTGGACTAAAATTCTTAAAATGTAAGAACAAAGTTCAATCGAGTCCTAGAAAACCTCAAGTCTTTCATTAGTCGCTCAATTCATTTAAGTATAAACATTGCTTAAATCCTTTATGGGAACACTGACACAATTGCCAAGGTAGTAATCTTCTTCTACCTCCAAATGGGACGCCAGGCCCATTGTCCAGAATAATTGGGTTTTAAAAGTTCATTGATTTTTCGTGAATTTCACTCAATTAAGGCTCAAGGTATTGTTTAAATTTTTTTTATCTGAGGGTTAGGCAAGATCGTGATTTGTGAGATTTTTTTCTCATTAGTTATAACCAGTTTGTGCTATAATTGCATGCATTGATATGAATTGAAAAGGAAAAATAAGTGCCAAAATAAAGCTTAAGAGGCATCATCTTTATTTTTTGTTAGAATTTGATGGAACACTAAAAGCAGGGGCCTGGTTAGCTTTTTCAGTTGAGCAAAGGACTTTATATGATAATCCAAAAAATATAATAAACCAAAAAATTTCATCACCTAATTAAATCCCACACATTTTTGTAAACTCCAATTAAATTATCTTTCTCCAAATAGCCTGCCATACTGCCTTAGGGTAAGTGCAACCTCCTCAACAATCAAGTCCCATATATGGTATGTGAAGCTTGTTTAAGTAATGAATTCTCCAACATGTAAATTGTGAACTAGTGAAGCAGACTCAAGATATTCAAACGTGTTCAAATATAAGTACTTCTTTCTAGTCACCAGTCAAAACTTAATTTTTGGATGCATTCTGTTACAAAGATGTAGGAGGAATAAATGCCTGCCATATCACCATGAAAGATAGGGAAGTTGGTGTCCATGAAAGCTGAAAGCTCACAAAGAAGCTACAAGATTCTTCTTCCACATAGCAGAAACAGTACCCATCATACTAAGTGTCATGACAAAGAAGCAAAGTTAATGCAACTTTCACTATTCTTGTGGGGACTATTGCATTAGGCTGAGAGCTTTCCACACACACATGCTTTAAATGGAAGAGCCCTAGATTTTACTAACTACAGTTAATGAAGCCTCTAGGCAGCATAAACTAAACATAAGTAGAAAATTACCTTCAGGCAGTAGATAAGATCCTCATTGTCATCTGACGAGAGTGCAAGATTTTCCACAACCATAGTGATGAAGTAAATAAGTTTCTGCATGATGTACAAGCTATAAACATCCGATGATGGAGGGAAAAACTGATTATCACACAAGAATTATTATTTAAGGATATCAAGCAATAAAAGCAACCACTTTAAATTAAGATGTACCTCAGGCCTGGCCTTATTCAGCTCCTCGTATCCCCTTTCAACTGCAGTCCTTACAGTAGAGTCAAGGGCAATGTCCAAAAACAGAAGGTCCTTCAAACGAGCATTGGGTTTGAAAAGCAATGGACGAAGCTCTTGTCGAGCCTCAAGAAGACCCTACATTGAAATTATTTTAGAAAACATAAACAGTAAAGAAGGGCTATGAACGACAGGGAGAAATAACATTTTTAAATTTCTCAGACCTCAAGCAACGGTTCTACATTCTTATCTTCAACATGTTCAAGAACAAACTGTAGCAGTTCCTGTTACACAAAGACATAGTTGAGAATTTATTTTGTCTTGCAAACTTTTATGCCAGAAGATGTTGGAAAGAAAGCATTACAGGAAATCCAGATGGTAAGCCAGGGATCGAATTTATGTGCACCCCAACCATGAAACCTTGACCCTGAAGAAAGAATGAACCATGATTCGTATCCATGACACAAAATCCTCTTCCAAAAGATCCAGAAATTTATGCTCATTACCTCCGACTTGTAGCCCATACAATTTGCTATGGCAGACTCAAGATCTGCACCTGAATGAACAGCCTGCAATAGACCATTGGCAAAAATTATCAAACCTGTCCCATTTAGGGCTTAGACATGCTATAACGCAACATGAGACAGCAGCATATATAATCCACATCTGTACAATAACAACGAAAATGCTACTCGAATACGAAAGTCCCTCAAATATTTCTCAGTTGAATGAAAGTCTTCAATCTCCCTTTCCACCTCAAGGACAGGTGAACCCTGAAGCTGGTTCTCCCCTATCAGCACGTAAAACAAATTCGGGGAATATAGTGCTGAGAATAATTTAGTAGGAAATAGCAATGAAGGGGATGCACACATCCCATTTTGAGTGTAACCTGCTCATGTCAGAAAAATTCACTTTCATGTAGAAATAAAATAGTAAGTAACTGATTAAGCAATCTTATAACTCCATACAATTAAAGTCAAGTCATTGGAAAAGCCTCTTTTGTTCTAGATGGAAGTAATCAGAAGGCATTTGCTGCATACTATGAAAGAGAACATGGTAGCGTACAAATGAAGTATTCAATGAGAACGGATTGTGTATGACATACAAAACACAAAGAAACCCACACACATGACAATGCCCAAGCAAAGGAATGATAATGACTCCAACCTTCAAGGTTCTCATGTAGTGTCCCAGATCTCGCAGAAGACCATCCTTCTGATCTCTCCCAAGATTTGGTTCAGAATGAATTGCACGATCATAACTGAGAAGGCGTTCTTTAGTGATTCCATTCTCATTCAATGTTTTCCAGTAGACTCCAACATCAAAGTCATTCTCGATATAGTCAATCAGTGCCTGTAGAACAGAATATATAAGATCTTCTAGAATCTAAATATACAAGCAGGGAAGTCCATTTAAAAGAGGCATGCCTAGTACCTGACAAATAACAACATCATCCGGACTAGTGTTATTATGCAACTTCTGATGCCATTCTTCCATCATTCCTCCCTTGCAGTTATTGTTCCTCTGCCATTGTCCAACCAAGTCAGAAAACTCCAGCACTTCTTTTGTGTTAAATGAGATAAAAGAGGAACAAAACTACAGAAGAATCAAGCCCTTGGGTGTCCATAAGACCTCTACAATAATTTCACATTAACAGAAAAATCCCATTTCACACAAGATAAATTATTTATACCTGTATAACCAGAATTTCATCTCTAATTCGCTGTCCAACATCCCCTTCACCTCCACGACCAACAGTAGACATGATCATGCGTAGAAGTTCCCGATATTGTGGACGGGTCGTATAAGTATTCTGAAGCTTATCTGTTAGCCTATCCTGAGCTTTACTGATTTCTCTGCACCATAATGAGAAGATGACCGCAGTTACAAACTATGAACTGATTACCACTGGATAATTAAAATGACGCATTCAGTCCATGACATGGCATTGAGCAGATACAGAAGCAGCTTAAATTGATTAATGGGAGTATGCTGGCATTTGACATTCAGAAGTCATGTAATGTAACAAAAGATCCATTTATCTGACTTCAAAGTTTATTTTCTTTTATCAGCCATACCGTGGTTTCACATTGTAGTTCTTGTTCCAGATCAGCTGTCTTGTAGCCATGAACCTCATCCACACCAAAATTCCTGCAAGACCCAACACACCTGCATCTTGGGCTTGATCTATCAGATCAGCAGCAATGTTGAATCTGGAAGAGAAGATTGATATGTTTAGTCAAAAGTTACAAGAGAAAATATCAAACCATTTAATGTACTCAAACTACATAAACTAATGGCAAATTATAGATAACCACCTATCAAAAAACACTCATGGCAAGAACAATATAGATATTCCTTCCATCCAGGCAGCATACACTGAAAAGCGTGCAATAAATAGCATAACTCCCTATTCCAAACATCATCATTTATCTTCATTAATTTTTACTTTCAATCTAAGAGACTTCCACATAGAATGATCAGAAAGACATGTCCAACCACTCAGAAAAAATGCATCTAAGATAGCTTCCTGTTTTGTTCAACGCTCACAGTTAAGAAAAATTTAAACTACATTCAGCTGCAAAATTGCTTATTTTCTCTGAAAAATTCGACAACGGTAGACAGTAGTCAGAAGCATCTAGCTTTTGCATCTAGTAATCTCCATCTTTATGTTCATCAAGTTATGCTACTGGTACTAGAAAACTTCAAAGAATTTCCCTAGCAGAACATGATGAGAAACCATTCTCCGAAATCAAGAAGACAGCAAATTCGTGGGATGTTGGATAATCGTTTATTGTCTTTGGTTTTGAGCCCAGTGAAACTAAATTTTCCTTGGGTATCCTAGTCCAATAAAGAAAAGAATCAGACATGTTTGAGCTTGTTCAAAGTTATCAGTTTATCAGATGATAGCAAAATTATCACTGAATGGAAGGACATTCCACCTTGGTTGAATAAATGAGAGCATCAGATATTACTCACCGATGCATAAAAGATTTCTGTGCTTCACTTTCCATTGATGCTATTTTGTCCAACAAGCCCTTCGCGGTACCCTTTCCATCACCAATATCCTTTCAACCAAAAAAGCTAATGTCGTCAATCATTAAGACCGAAGTAAAGAGGCCACCAATCAAGGAAGACGACACACAATTCAAGAAAATATTTCTGCTAAAAGATCATACAGAAATAGCCTTCTGGACTTGCTTAGGTTCAGCAACGAATTGAATATAGAAGTCAGAGCCTTTATTTTTTATCCAATTCCCATTGGCACGAAGAACAAATGGCATTCCTATGAAGCTTTCATCTCCAAGCTCAATTTCCATGCATTGGACCTGAAGAGTTATAAAAGAGATTTATGCTGGAGTACTGAGAATGATGAAAAAAATGAAGAAATCTAAGGCACATATGAAGATCCAAATAACTGCATCACATGCCTTGTAAGAAGGGTTGTCGGAAGGGATGTTCGAAAATTGTGTTTCAGTTGCTCCATGTTGAGAAACTGATCCTGGAGGAAGGATGCTTGGAGGGGGTGCCTGAAAAATGTCCAAGAAGTGAAACCAATCCAACATAAGAAAAGCTAGAAAACATGTGGAAAGGACAATATAACATATGTTTAAACCTCCAGCTAGCCTATGACCCACTTGACAACCACAAAAAATCCTTTTGCGAGACTCACCAACCACTCTCCAGCATTTTTTCTAGATAAAGCCCAATGGAGAGCAACAGGCTCATTGAGATCAGTAGCAAAATGAACCTTCATCTTTTCAGCAAGTTTTGATACCAGCACCTACACAAGATAGTTTTTTAGCATATCTCAAGAAACTATGTGGATGGTCTGAAATGGATATAAAACCATTACAATACAACTACACACCAGAAGTTCCTTGTCACCAATCTTGTAGATCCTTTTGCTAAGAGGACTACCAAGATCGCGTTCCTCTATTGCTTTTGCAAATAGTTCAACTGCGGTCAAGGATTTTGGCTCGTATTCAACTGGGACATTTCCTTCTTCAGGTTTAGCTCTACTTTTATCAATCAGTTGCATGACATCCCTCTTTTTGCGCTGAATTTTTTCAACATGGAAATACTTTTTCTTTTGCAGTTGCTTTGAGACCTTAGATTCTATCTCCCCTTTGCATATCTTCTTCCTTATGTCTTCAACTGTAGAACCCTTCTCCAGTTCAGCTTGCAGCTCTTTTCTTGCTTCCTCGAATTCCCTCTGTGGTTGAGAGGAAAAGAAAGACAAAATTACCGAGGATGAACTGGGTAACTAAGATATAAGTTATGACTGGAATTTCCATTATATGTGCACGCACAGAACAGGAAATGCAAATAAATAAGAATTTCAACCCTACCGATTGTTGGTCTGCGGAATAACTAGGTTTTCCCGCTTTCTCCCACCGTATATAAGCTTGTATCTGTGCGAGTTCATCAGGTATCTTACTCTTCTGTGCTGGAGGAGACCGCTTCTCGGTTTTGTTTTCGTCACTTTTCTTAGTTATTTTTGCTCGGAGGTCCTCAATGGAAGTGCCCCGTGCTACTTCCTCCAATAGCTCAAAGCGTGCAGCTTCATATTCCTCCTATGAAAGAATCATGGCATTAGCGTTGTCCATAACGTTAAAAAATTGCAATAGTCTCGCAGAGCTCCAGAAGAGAGATCAAAAGAGGAAAAACAAAATCCATGATCTCTTTTCTATCTCTTCAGCACAAGACTCAGGTCCTATAGTAAGTAGTGAAGAATAAAGTGGCACCTTTGAAAGGATCAAAGCTATTAATTGGCCAGTTGTAAATTCAAGTACAAACAATATTCGGCCAGTAAAAAATAGTACAATCATCATAATCTGGTACTGCAGAACGTGCTGCAGATTCTGCCTGAGGAAGAGCAACAGTTAAAATAACATTTTTGAGCAATGAATCCAGTAAGATATTATTGGATTAGTCTACACCTCTTACACAACAGTCACATATCATGAGTAAAATGAACAATCAAATAGAAGTGGCAATATTGCAAGAGGAAAAGGAACAAACAGAACGTGTAAACTATTGAATTATGAAAAATGAAGAGAAAGTACCTTTTCTTGCTCAGGAGTGTACATTTGTTTCCCCTTTCTCTCCCACCTCAAATATGCTTGGATTTGTACAAGGTCCTCAGGAATCCACACATTTGGTATCTTCTCTCTCAGAGGCAACTTGACATGAAAGTTCTCACCATTATTTTTATACCTGACAAATAACAATGAATGGAGGGGAAGATGTCAATCCATTTTAAAGGGAAAAATCTGAAAATCATGTTCTACAAAAACCACCAAAAAAAAAAAGTTAATTAAAAGAAAGGATCAAGAAACCTCACCATTTATTTTGGGCTTCATCAAGTATAAGAAACTCCACGGCTTTAATTGCAGGATCATCAATCTCTATTTTGAGGAATGACTTCTCATCCAACTAAAGTTGAAAATTAAAATCCCAAATGAGCAGTTTATTTTTGCAGTTAGGATAAATGAAAATTTTATATCCATGAGAAGGCCCATCCAGGGTAGAAGGACTTACTTTGACGAAAGGAGTTCTAAGAGCCCTATTCTTGTATAGTTTGGTCCCATCTGGATGCCGTGATGGAAGTATCCACTTTCTTCAATAGGGAAATAAAGCAGAGAATAATACTTCAGAACTGTGATGGGTGGAATACCTAGTTTTATAGCTGGTAGATGAAATTAAGAACTCGAAAACTTCTACTCACTCCTTTTTATCACGTACTGCACCCCAGTGTAATATCAGAGTATCACTACTACATGCGACGTGAATTTCTACTTGAGTCGTAGACCCGGGAACTGGGGCACTAACTTCGACCTGAGATTAAATTGCCAGTCTGTCAGTATTTTCTCATTTATTTTGACTCCACAAAAGCTGATAATCAACCTATTCGGAAATATACATCCCAAAGTTATGCACGAACTATGTTAGAGAAAGAAAGAATTTAGCGATACCTTCAACTCGATATCTCCATCCAGGTTGAATTTCCCAGCAAGCTGCTAAAGTCGGAGCTTTTTGTCAGTATATCATCATGTGAGAACCCAACACAAGAACTCTCTACTAATTTTGGAATGCAAAAAACTATCAGTCACACAGACAAAGTTGCAGAATTATCCAAGTGTTGGTTTAACCAGCCAATGTGTGCACAAAACATCAATAACTTGTAGCTCATTATTTGATCTAAAGCATCAAATTCCCACATCCATCGAAATCCCCCTTCCAAAAAGAAGGTGAAATAAGTTCCAGTAATAATAAAATGAAAGGAGCAGAAAAATGGATGTTGAGCATCGGTATATTGGTGCTTGCAAGCACCAATTAAAGTAATTCAATACAGACAATTACCAACCTCCAAAGAAAGAATGAGAAAATGCAATTTGAAATCAACTCACAAAGTTATCTAAGATACAGTTACTTTGAGATGTCAAATACTAGAAATGGGCAGAAGGGGGAAAAAAGGTAGCCAGAGCTAACTTGCCAATTGCATGGCGAATAATTAAGCATATAAAACTTAGTAATACATCAATAGAAGACACTAGCTCACAAATCATACTGCCTAGCGCTGACAAATCCAAAAGAAATGAACATCCTTTAATATTTGATGAAATGCTAATTAGGAATCAAAACTCAAGAAAATCTGTCTGAAGTAAAATAATAGTGCGGCGGTATGATAAAAGAACCCTTCATATTCACACTCGAATCCATCATTCCTTTTTAACAATGATGAAATCAAAATTATGTTTTTTGTCAAATTACTTTGGTGTAAAAACTTAAGAATCAGATAGCAGCTTTTGCCTATCCTTCTTTCCTCACAGTGAAGTTCAACCCTAAAACATTGCCGAATTAGCACACGAAGCCATTGAGATGGTAAACAATGTCCTTTAATTGCCACTCTCAATACAAAATGGTTTCCCAGCCAAAGCATAAAAACTGTAAGCCCCTTTTTTTCCAACTTAACCAAACAACAGCATCATTCCCGATCATCTGTTAAAGAACACTTTCTAATTACCAAGCCAAATGTTAGACAAACATGAGACTTTTTAGAGATTCAATGTGCATACGTAACAAAAACTCAACCATACTATGATAACAATGCAAAAATCATATCATCCAGGCATTCAACTCTAATATTTCCACAGTAGAAAGCCCATATGTCACTTTTTAAATATAGCCTAATGCCCTAAGCCATATGTCACCAAGAGTCAAATCCATTTGTCAGATTGATCAAAGTTTTTTTGAATCAAGTAGTCACAACTTGTCATTTGTGTACTGCACCCCCCCACTTTTCATATAATTCAAGCTCAAAGAGAGTCACACACGCACTTACCTCCGGAGCTGGATTAGTGGTCAATACGGCTCTAGCAACGAATGAATAAGCGCGACCATCCCCCATGGTCAATTTTGCCTTCCTCTGGTTAAGACTGCTCCCCATAAACTTTGTAGACAATTTCGGATTCCTGGTCTTAGGTGCCGCTTGGTTGGCGGATGTGGCCTGTAATAAAGTGTTGGCGGGGATGGCCGAAGTATTCAGTTTGCTTTGATGCTCCGAAACCGCGGGGCAAAGCAAGCTCTGGTGAAGCAAACTCATGTTCCTCGATGCAATCCTTAGCCCCGAAGCAAAACACAAGGATCAGGGAACAGTAAAATTCGAACATTGCGAAGAGAGCTCGCGCGACAAGGCACGCCGAGAAAGCACAATTCCTAAGGATACCCCGCATCAGAACTTTCCAAACGGAGAAACGACCACAATTTCAAATCTTTCCTCGATCAACGGTCGACAGATCAAGCGCTTATCTCAGTTCCCAAACATCGAATTCTCAGCAGCCGAACCAACTCGAGACGGAAAAATAGAGGCGCGGCTCAACAAACTCGAAATCCTCGCGAACGCCGCGACGAAATCCGAACTCCACGCGGCGAAAAAACTCGACGCGGAAGAACGATCTCCAGAGCAAAACCGGCATCATCGCAATCCACCAAGCGAAAAACGACAAAAAGAAAAAAAAAAACCGAACGCCACGACGACGGAACAAATAAGCCTCCGCGGACGAAGGCGACGGCATGCTGACACACGGCAGGCGCGGACGAAGGCGATGACTACCTGCGACGCGACTCGGGGAATGCGGCCGGCGGCGCTCCGCGGCGGAGCGAGTCCCGTCCCGGCGGAGCTCCGGTGGAAGAAAGCGTGAGCTCGAAGGAAACGGCCTCTCGCCGGACGGAGAAGGAAGCTCTGCGCCGGTGCTCTGCGCCTGGCTCGGAATCTGAACTGGAACCGCGCACTGCGACATTGCCACTGCTGATATTTTATTATTAGTAATAATAATTTTTTTTTAATTTTCTTGGGCGACCTTTATGTGAAGATGACGATGACGTGGCGGGCCTATCCGCACGCCACGTAGGCGCGGTGGGGGCAGCTCGGGACGGGAGCTCCCGTCACGTGACGGGGCGTCGGGGCACGGGGGAGAGATCCGCGGGGTCCGCGGGGGGGAGACGACGACTTGGTGGGGCCAGATATTTGAGGGCGAAGTCCCCAAAACGCCCCTGGATCTGGAGGATATTATCGGGGGACGGCTGCTCTGCTTCACTCCTTTTTTTTCCGATATTTTCCTCTCTCTTTTTCGGCCGACATTTTCGGTCGTGTAGTTTTTTTCTTTGAATTGATTTTTGTGTGGAGGGGAATCTGGCTCTGTGGCCAAAATGGCCATATGCAGAGTATGAACAGAGATGAGAAGATATTCAGTGAAGCAAATCAGCCTCGATTTCTTTCTTATTTTTTACGTATAAAATTCATCATATTTGACATTATTACTCGAGAACTAACAATTTTCGAACTCTCGGAGTGGTACTTTACTTCTAACTTTTCAAGGTATACAAATAATGAAATGCATAATTTTATTTGAAAATTTTTCATTAACTTTGTCATAGCTATCCAGTTCTGAGTTTTAAAGCAATTAACATTGGAAATGAATTTTACTTTGTCATATTGGAGAACGTGCATTTTATTTTTCTTAACTTTAAAAGTCGAATTAATGCTTTTTTTTTTCTTCTTTTGACAAGGAAATCAATCAATTTACTTTCTGCTTTAAGAAAGTGAAAACAACCGACGCCAACCTGGCCCTGAAAATAGTGCAATTTGCCCTTATTTCATGTGTGGACCAGGAGTGGGAAAATGCTACTACTTCGGTCCCACTTTCGAGAGCAGAGTTCGAGAATTCTCTCACGCAACTCAGTCCGGGACTTTACCCAGCGCCAGGGGATGAAAGCTTTCTCGATTCCTCACGTGGGGTTTAGAAGCCTCAATCGACATGAGGAAGGTCGACATGAGTTCCCATCACGATCGCCCTCTGCCCCAACGTCGCATCGAGATGCGAGCAAAATGGTCAAGGAGGGAATCCAGATGCTTCTGCCTATGGACATGGGATTGGATCCTTGGTCATTATAGGCCACACCCCAAAGGGGCAGCTTCCCAAATACTAATCGGGGATGGTTTCCAGAAAGCTATTTCACTTAGTTTTTTTTTTTTTTTTTTTTTTTTTTATGACCCGAGAACCGCCGCAACCGATGCAATAGATGGCCAGAAACCTGCAAGAACCAGAGACCACACTCCTACCCGGCCGCAGGTGAGTCGCACAATGGAAGCGAGAAATTTCGAACCTCTTCCCTGCCGATTAAGGGACGAAGCTGGGTGTTATTTCACTTAGCTGACAATGTTGAACTGGACAAATTCATAAGATAAATAATTTGTTTTGCTTCACTCTAAATTTTTGTAAACTATGTTAAGAGCGGTAATGCTTAGTAACTCTTGCTTCTTTTATTTAGTGGAAAATAAATTATTTGAAAAATGATTTTTTATAAACAATTTCTTATATTTAAAAAAAAAACCAACGAAAAAAATCTTTGATGATAATGAAAAAAAATATTAATTAATTATTTAAGTCATATAAAAGATTGTCCTGTGGAAAATATTTTAAAACAATTTACCCAACCTGCCCTATCCATTCAAGCAACCTTCAATTTGATAAAAGATTGCAAATCTTTGATGGATCCAAGAAGAGATGGATTCTTCACGTTAAACTCTCCCACTTCACGAGGAACCCCTTTTTCTTTTATATTTTCTTTTGCCTAATATTTAAAAAAGAATAAGGAGGAGGAGGAGGATCTAGTGTTGAAAATAGGATAAATTACTTCATTTCCGCTATCCTAGAAGGAGGTCACCGACCAAAAAAAAAAAAAAAAAAAAGGAGGTCGGCCTGGATCTATTCCGCCCGTTCATTTTCTCTTTATATTACTAAATATATTAATTTTTTAATTTAATAATACCAATAAACAACAACATCTCGTGAGGAAAAAGGCCAAAAGGCAGACAAAGCCGAAATGTAAGGACAACGAAAGGTATCGAATACAAATCTTAAGAACTTTCACATGGATTCGCGAGCTAGAAAGCGAGGCTTACAATGAATATTGTTATTATTTGAAAAAAAAAAAAATTATATAAATAATTTATGAACTTCAATGTAATATATAACATGATTTATCAAATTTTAATTTATTTAATGTGTTTATCAAATTTTGACCTAATATATAATTGTCTTATGAACTTTCAATTCCTTGAACTTTTTGTATATATTTAATATAGTTTATAAACTATGTAAAAATATCCGAAGTTATTCTAAACTTAAATTAATGAAAGGATAATATTAAATATCTTCATAGAATCTAGGGATTATATTGAATAAGTAATAAAAATTTAGGAATCACATTAAATAAATTCAAAATTTAAAGATAACATTACATATTTGATTAAAGTTTAAGAATCATATTAAATAAATTAAAAAAATTAGAAATTATTTATGACATATCACATTAAAATTCGAAGATGATTTGTGTCATGATCTCCATGTCGTCGGCATCAGAAACTTTGGGAAGAAAAGGAAGGGGGAAATTGATTTTTGGAAAAGGTGGAGATACACGTGCTTCTTGGGAAAGGACACTTATCTAACCAGGCAAGCAAACCTCACCACCTTTTGGGTCCCGCTTAGCGCCTTAAAGGTCGTAATTTGCAATAATATTTTCCCATGAAAAACGTGGGTGTTAAATCTAAATCGAACAAAGCTCATGTAAAAATCAGGTTCAATTGATATTTATTTATTTTTTTGCTGCAACCCCCCCCCAAAAAAATCGATTGAAAATTTATAATGAAGAGCACAAATAAATTCACCTAAATCAGTAAGGACAAGTAAGATCCTTTAATTTTTTTCATTTTTTGCAATTTAATCTTAATTTCAAAAGTCAATATTTTTCGCTTCCAAATTTTCATTTTTTTTATCAATGATTTTATCTTTTTTTCACGGGGAGGAAATGATTTGAAGCATTTATCTTTTTCCAAAGCAGCTTCGTACAAAACTTCTGAATGCTTCCACGCCCGTTCGATGCCAGAGGCATTAGAATAGATTGGAGTGATTCTGGTAGGGAGGAGAAAACTTTTAAACTCTTTTTATTCATCTTTATTTTGTCGAGATAATATCGCTATTGCACTGTCCTCGACCAAGGAACTAGGACAATCTATGGTTAAGGACAATGCCGTAAGGCATGTCAGTTATGGGCATTTAACCCACCCTCACTCACTCCAAGCGCAGAAGGCTATTATACCTACTTACTCGGTAATAGCCAGAATCGAAGTTTAAATATAGTATCTACCTTCACCACCGTGAGGCTTTCTAATTCTCTATTTATCTTTATCTTCCCGACAAAGAATGAACAGGAGGATAACGCGGGGTCTCTCACCCCAGAGCTATTCTCACGCCTATTTCCTCCGTGAGCCTTTTAAGGACTTGCTCAGGTCCATATCACTATTAAGTAATTCATATAAAAAGATCAAAACCTTCTTCTAGAAAGTGCCACCGATCGTCCTTCAATCATTCCACCAACGAAATTTGTTGACCTGGACTTAGTGCCGTTAAATTGTTAATGTGGACTTTTTTTCAAAAAAAAAAAAATTATCGACGAGAGTCACCCATGGACACTTGAGCTCGCAACTCTAGCCTTTAGATTCAAGCGGCAACAAGTACAAGGGTTAACATTGAAGAGGTTAGGGATAAGTAGTTTCAAATTTCACTTGAAACCTGAAATCTACTTATTATTACAAGTTTTATAATTTTTAGAATTTGGAACCTACCTTACATAATCATGAAATTGAAAATCTATATTGTCACGGATTTCAAAGTTAGCTCTAGAGGTTATTTAGATCCTACTTATATTATTAATTGAACGATTGCAATGAATTATCACTTCTAATAATCACCATTTACTATAATCTAATTATCACAACTCATATTTTTACATACGAATATTATAAAGTATTAATAAAGTACAAATTTTAGTCATATATATCGCCGGAAATGTAAGTTCATACTAATGGTTTCAAATTATACATACATTATTAGACACCATGGAATGTCTCAAGATAGCATGAAAACATAAAATAAAGAAAATACAAAAACTTATTCTAGGTTCTCAGAACTTGAACTTATCCGTTAGAACAAGTTTTTCAATTTTTGAAATTTGAAATTTATCATGCATATCTTAAAATCTGAAACTAGACTGGTTCCCACAGATAAGGGTGTCAGGAACCGAACCGAAAAACGAACCGAACCGAAAACCAAAAAATTCGGTTCGGTTCAGTTTGGTTCTCATTAAAAATCAATATTTTTTTATTGGTTCGGTTTTTATCGGTTAACCGAACCGAACTAAACCGAACAACAACAAAGAGATATTGATTTCAGCAGAGACTCGTTTATTGAGCATCCTCCATCTCCATCTCCACCGAGCGTCTCTTCCTGCCGTCGCTGCGCAACTCGTTCATTGCTCCATCTGTTCCAATTGAATCGATATCTCTTTTGGTTGTTTGATGGGTCTTTAAAATTTGGATCTTGGGCAAAGAATTGTTGATCAACACTTTGTTGTTGTGCGGTTCGGTGGGGAGTTCAGATGGTGTGGTTTTATCTGGGTGATCCCCACCTATTTTTTTATTGCTCCTCCGAACGTGTCGGGAAGGAGACCAGTTGTAGAGAGCCAGTCCATCTCGGCAGAGACTTGTTTGCTCTGTTTTTCGATCGCGAAACAGAGCAATGTGAGAGAGCGAGTATGTGATGCTAGGGACTAGAGCTGATGAGAGCAAGTAGAGCAAGTAGATCTCTGTGATCTAGCAATTGAATTATCTGAAAAAAGCAGAGAGTTGGAGAGAGAACATTTGCTTTGCAATATTGCTTATGGGTCAAGCAAAGCAGAAGGGAAAAAGAAGGAAGACAAAGCTAAAAATGTCAGTGAGCCGCTCGCTCAAAGGTCACTCCTCTTGATGCATTGCAGAGAGATCAACCGAAAAAAACGACATGGAAAAGAAGGGCCTGATTATGAATCCAACAGCTGAGCAAAATAAGACAATTACTTATCAACGAAGACGAACGGACGAACTCTATCAAAGAAAAATGGAAGCTTTTTTGGCTGCCGCTGCCCTCAAACGAAGATGAAAAAAGAAGAAGAAGAAAAAACCGAAAACCAAAATGTAAAAACCAAAAACCGAACCGAACCGAAATTTCGGTCCTCATTCAGTTCAGTTTGGGAGTTTTTTCTAATGGTTCGATTCAATTCCGTTTTTAAAAAAAAATCGAACCGAATCGAACCGTTGACACCTCTACGGGTTCGATTTTCGATTCCCGATTCTACTTTGGAACTGTACTAATCCTTAGGGGCGGTACGAGGCAAGAAGGGCATTCGGCTCTGGTGATGAAGAGGGTTTGGGTGTGAGCGGTTTAGGATCAGGATTTAGGCATCTTTGTGGTGTCATGTAAAATTTTCGAGCAAACCATGGCAGAACATTTGTACTATGATGTCCGCGTCATCAATCCGCTACTCAATTCGACACGAGAAAAAGTATAACGTAAGGATTAAACAAAGAATATTTTATATATATAGAGGGACGCTTTTGGAACAAAAAGAAAAATAGATGGGTTGTTCTGTTTTTTTCAGCAAAGTACCGGCACCACCGGTGACATTTACTCTATTGTCTCTTATCTCTAAGTACATGAAAAAGCCATGTAGGTCGTGCGCATTCTTTTCATTCCTTTCTCTCTTAAACAAGCAATTAAAAAGATAAATAATTACTATTGCATTTTTCCTACAAAGGTTGTATAGCTTTTTATTAACACAAGCCATCTCCGCTGCAATTAAGATGGACAACCATAATTTCATGGAAAAGAAAAGGAACAACTTATATAAAATATATCTTTACCAGAAGTAATTTCTATATTTAAGGAAAATATCTGAAATATCGAGATGGTTCTTCAAGATTGCTCGTATAATTTCTCTTGTAGGTTGCAAGGCACACGAGATTTACTAAAATTCACTCGTCGGTTGCCACGTGTGAGACCCAAGCCGACTCATTTTGTTTTTTATTATTTGAGATGTAAATGTCACGTGAGATTCACTTTGCACAAGATTACTTAGAATCGGAATCAGACTTTGCACGGTACACGACTCGGCCGATGTCTGACCTCTTCAAAACAACTTACTAAGGTGATAAAGTCGGAAGAAATAATATTGACAGGCGCCATTAATTGAGTATAAATATTATCTTAAAAAATAACTTATTAAGGTCACATGTCACAAGAGGAAACGTTGTAGCATTAGGAAAAAGCTCTTAAAACTAGCGATGATATCCTTTTCAGAAGTGGATCGAACGTGTTTTGAGAGGGGATATACCAAGATCGAGTTCTAGCCCCGAAACTGGACTGGATTTGGCCTTTCTTGCGCAACTTTTTATGGACCATGGCTTGATCATGAGCTGGTCAAGAAAGTCTGCAACTGCATCGATCGAGATAGTTGTCGGGAACTTTCGAATGTCCCTTGTAATCCTTCCACAATGTACTCGAGCGCTGTGGTGCCGGCTATGTGACAATGGGTGTTGGAACTAGTCTGACGATGGCGATTTTTTTGTTTAGAATCAGCACATAGAGTTACCAAAGGTGGGAGGAGGTGATGCTTGTGCTGATAAAAAGATTGAAAACCGTAGATCCCACCCTTAGAGAAAACTCAATAGCAAAAGAGACCCGGGGCGGAATCAGGATCCCCCGCTGATCGCTCAAGTTCCATTGCTGCACCACTAGATATATGGACAAAGGTCGAAAGCACTGGCATGATGTTAACCTCCTGAAGGTCCTCCAGGAGCACGCCGTGTTTCGGTTTTCTGATGGCCCGACCGTCCCTGTTACACAGTTTCTGGGAAACCCATTTGGTAAACGGTGCACGAAACAGCAAAGCAGCCCGGAGAAACTTATCACCAAAGAATTTCTCTGTGTATCCTATCTTAAAAGCTTGAACAACTGAAGCTAGGGCATTGGGTTCATGCCTTACGCCATTTAGGCGACCCCTTTCCAGATTTTGTTGCTTGTTATGTCTTGGTTGATCATCGCCGGTGACAAGGAATAATCATCTGCTTCTAGCTTATCCTCCTCTTCCACATATCTGCGGGTCCGGGCATTTAAGTGAAAAGAAAGAGCTTACTTGAGCACCAGAAAAGCGTCAAGTTAGATCAATACTCTTGATCTTAAATTTTATTGGCATCAATTATCAAAGATGCATAAGTTTTTATAAACTAGGGAATGCATGAAACTCGATGAGTAACTCTTCTCGTTTCACATCCCAAAACATGGCTTCCCTCTCCCTCAATTGATCCCCACAACACAACTCTAAAACACCAAGTAAATTCGCGACGACTATCCTTTATTCTTCTTCATGTTATGATCATATAATTTAGTGAAGCGCATTGGCCAAGGCCAAGGAGTTGCTGGTCATCTGCTGCAGGCGCTCGATCAGCTTCTCGAAGGGGAGTTTGGCGCTGGCCTCGATGAACGTGTCCTTGCAGGTCTCTAGGTTGGAGATGACGGCGGAGAGGTTGGTCTGCAGGCTGGGCTTGTCACCGGACTTGAGGTTCTGGAGGCTGGTCGTGAGGTCTGCCAAGGCGTCATCGTACATCTCGGTGCACACTTCCAGTAGCGACTGGTCCGCCTTGGCCGTTGCGGCTGTCCCCTTCGCCTGCCTCATCTCGACGATGAGGTTGTTGATTGCGCTCTGCGTCGCCTTCTCTGCATTCACCTTGCTCTTCACCATTGAGCTACAGTTCATATAAGATTGAAATAAGACGTTATTTTCCTGCTTTCATTATGGTTGTAAACTTTGTCAATTTGGGACAATGGTAAGAAATTCTATGGGTAATTGATTCTATCTAACTTGGCCTCTTTGCAATCACGAATCGATGCATCTCGCTCATCTGGTAATTCTTGAATGTACACAATCCACATGCCAATTCTCCCCTTTTTAAACCACGTGAATCTCCTACATCGCCTGTCCTTTTACCTGCAGAGGGCCGGGTAGTCGGTGTTTTTGCAAAGATCGCCTAACAAGAGTCGGCCCGCGCTGGCATGGTGGGCGAGCAAGAGGGCGGTCGCGGCAGCGATCAGGGCCATCGGAGCGGAGCTGCGGGCGGAAGCCATGTTTGATTGAATTCTTGATGACCCCTTTCTTCTTTCTTCTGCAGGGTCCTGAACAGGGAAGATCTCGTTGTCGGGGTGGGGATGTTGGGTCTTATAAAGGAGCGGAAGGCTCATTAAGCGGTTGGGAAATTGGCCGTTTTCGGTTTGTTTATTGTTAGCCATTTCGATCGTTTTTTTCCATGACAGTGGCTTTCATTGTACCTTTGGTTTCTGAGGTTGAGCATTGTTTTAGGGAAAGGCTTTTAGTGCGATGGTTTCACCAACCTACTAATAACACAAAAGCTCGAATTCTTGTTAATTATTTTTTGAGACAAAAATAATTACAAAACCCTATTAAATTGATTTATTTAGTTTAAGAAACGGATTTATATATGACCCTTTTCGTGCAAGTGTGATAACATCATAATGGTGCGGGTGTAGGGTCATTTGCGTAATCGATAGAGAGGATCCAATAGTTGCTCCGATCTCAATATAGCAACGCGAGAAGGCAATGGCATAGGTGTGAATGTGAAAAATAGTCCAAATCAATATGTAGAGGTGGTTAAATGAGTCAAAGAGCCCCTCCTTAACCCAAATAGGTCGAGAGAGAATAATAGAAAACAGTCAAATAGATTCAAAGACCCTTTTCTATAAAAGGAAAGTTGAGGTGGGTCATGGAAATAAATCATCCAATAAAATAGGCCCTTGTGAGTGTTTAAGTTAGTAGACCCCGTCAAACCCGTCAAACGAATGAATGGATTGAAAAAGATTTGAGTCAAATTTAACCATTTAATCTATATTTAGCCATTTCTATATAATACAATTTTAACAATCTATAGCTGACTAAAACCTAACCCGAACCAAATCTATATTAGACCCAACCTGAGCTCCAATTTTTAGCAATTTTTCTCCTTAAATTGTTGCACGGAAGAATCGGCAACTCTGTGACCAACTCAGGAAGTCGGTAAGAGAGCTCAGGTGCTCAGACTGAAACGTGGGTCAAGACTTTGCATGTCACATGAGCAATGCGGAGATGGGGGCGATCGCAACACTGACAAAAAAGAACACTTGCGTGAATGGGTTAGGGGTCAGGTTCAGGTTACAAATCTTCACATTATTACTCTTGGAGCTCCAAATTTGATCTAAATTTAGTAGAAAAGACCATGTCCGAAAAAAGAGTATTAAAAGATGTGCAAAAATATTTAAAGGTTTGGTTTCGTTCATTTCCCATAAAATAATTTCTAGGAAAACTTTTTAAAAGAAATTCGGCGTTCATTTCATGAAAAATAAATTAATTGGGGAAAACATTTTCCATGAAGGAGAAAAAGTATTCTAAAATAGAAGAAAATGTTTTTCACTTTTCAAATAGGGAAAAACATTTTCCCCACTCACTCTCTCTTTTCTCACATCCCTATTAGCCCCTAATTCTTTATTTTTCTATTATTTTTCTTTTAAAAAAAAAATTCAAATCTATTTATTCTTTTTCTTTTTTTTTTTTTTCTTTTCTTTTTTTTTTTGGCTATTCTTCTTTGGCCTATCATCAACCGTCGGTCAAGGACCAGTCAAAAGTGAGCTTAGGCTTGCCAATTTGGCAAGGCTTGAGGCTAACGAGGTCGGAGTTCGCTCCATCAGCAAGTGAGAGCCTCTAGCTCGTTGATGTGGCACAGCCTGAGGTTAGCGAGTGCAAGCCTAGCTTTAAGCTCGCTAGCCTCTGGCCTCACTAGATTAGTGAGCCTTGAGCCTCTAGCTCGCTTGTGGCTAGTTGCCGGCCATTGTTATGGCCGGCAATCAGCTAAAGAAGAAGGGAAAACAAAGGAAAAAATAATTTAAAAATTGATTTTAAAAATAAAATAATAATGAAATTATTGAAACGGAGTGTATGGAGGAAAATATTTTCCTTACTAAATATAAAAATATTTTTCACTTCGGCTCCATTCATTGCGTGGAAAATGTGGCGTTTCTAGAAAATATTTTCAAGAAAGTCATTTTCTAAGAAAATATAATTATTTTCCGGTATTCAGATGAAATCTGAAAATGAAATGAAAAATATTTTTCACTATTCGGTAAGGAAAATCTTTTCCTTCATATACTCTTTTTCATTTATTTTATTTTTTTAAAATGGAATTTTCATATTTTTAAAAAATTGATTTTTGATTATTAAAATCTATTGTTAATTTTTTCGAATTTCTTTTTCTTTTATTTTTTCTTTGTTTTCCATCTCCTCGCGGCTAGCCACCAGCGAGCCTCAAGCTCGCTGACGAGCACGAGGCTCGCCACTCACTAGATTGGTGAGCGTGAGTGTCGAGCTCGCCAGATCAACGAGCGCGAGCTTGAGAGCAACGAGCTTGAGGTTCACTTGGTGATAGGCGATGACTAGCCAAGAAAGAAGAAGATGGGAAACACGAGAAAAGAAAAAAAAAAAAAAAAAAAAAGAAAAGAAAAGAAAAAGGAAATTAAAAATAATTCGAATTAAAAAGAAAAAGAAAATTAAAAAATAAATTCGAATAAAAGAAGAAAATAAGAATAAAAAAAGAGGAGGAGGAAGTGAGGATTTGTAGAGGTGTAAGATAAGAGAGATCAAGTGAAGAAAATGTTTTTCACTTTTCAAAAATGGAAAACATTTTCCTTTAATTTAGAAGATTTTTTTTTCATTTCATGAAAAACATTTTCCTCAAGGAATTCATTTTCCGTGAAACGAACGTCGGAAAATTCGTAAAACGTTTTTCAAAAATTATTTTTCGCGAAACAAACAGAAATTTTCATTTTTGATTTTAACTTAACACAAAAACGTCATATTTCTCACGAAACAAATGAAGCCCAAAAACACCCAAGACTCATCAAGATTGGTAACGTTAAGAAAGAGAATGAGTACGTGTAACAAACCCCAACCAATGAGGGAAGGCGACGGTGCTTGCGGCGATGAGCAACGGGGTCGATGGCGGTCCCCGAGGGACGAGCAACATTGGGCGAGTTGTGTCTCTCGCATCGAGCTTCGCAGGCCGTGCCGGAGTTGGATTTCACATTGTGACATTTTGGACTCCAGCTGTTATTTTAAATGGGTTAATTATGGTCTGCTGTAAATCCATAATAACCCTTATAGAGTCAGGCTTTGATGTTTAATCTCATTTTAGCTTGTTTCTAAAACTCTCTAAAACCGAGTGAAAAATAAGTATCTAACCCAATTCGCCATTTCTAAAATTTGGCTCACTTTGAATCCATGAAGCAAAAGCATGATAAATTGAGTAGTATGATGTTTCTTTAAAAAATACTAAAAAAGTTCTAAATCTATTAGATAAGTGCTAATTTAGTTTCAAAATTTTCCATTGTACCAATTGAGTTTTTGACAATATAATCTATTCAGTTAGTTTTGATCGAAAATCACTAATATGAAGGCTAGCCATCCTACACGACTCAACTGACGTTAATATTGACAAATTTTTAATTTTTTAAAACTTTCTGAATTTTTATTTATTTATTTTTTCTTTTCTTCTTTTATTTCCATTTTTCTCCCAATTGTGGGCCGGAGACCTCAACAGCCACAAGCAAGGGCCAGAAGCCGCACTTGTTTTTTTTTTTTTTTTTTTTTTTTTTTTTTTGGTCGGTAGAAGCCGCACTTGTTGGCCAGCAAGTGTTGTGACTCTCTCGCTTGGTATGGGTGAGGCAATCGTGGCCCTTGCTTAGATTTGAGCGAAGCTTGACACCTTGGATCTTGGGGAGGGTGCCGAGGCCCTCATTTGGTTTGGACGAGAGCATTGAGGCCCTTGTTCCATGCCTAGATTTTTTTTTTTTTTTTAAAGAAAGAAAATAAATGAAATAAAAATATTTAAAAATTTAGAAAAAATATATAAAAACTATAAAATTTGTCTCCGTAATTGTTGATCGTGCCACAAAAGAATATTGGTATCCATACTAGTGATTTCCAATCAAAGTTGACCGGATGGATCGCATTAATAAATTGTCAAAATGTTTAAGACTCGATTGATACAATTGAAAGATCTAGAACTTAATTGTTATAATGAAAAGTTTATGACTAAGTTGATATAGATGTAATAAATATAAGATTTTTTCTCGGTATTTTTCCTTATGTTTACCTGCTTTATCCACATTCTTATGCTTTGTTAGAAGGTAGGGGCAGAAAATGAAAGATAGGCAATTTCGGAAAAATTATACTTATTTTTGTGAGAACTGATTGAAAAGAAATTGCAAAATGAAAACTTTTGTGCACTCTCCCCCACATTTTCTTCAATTTGTCGTCATCATTCTAGTTGTTTGTACTCCTTGTTCTGGTGTAGATGTTGCATCGCGATCTTTAGTGTGAGAATGCGGTTCGTTTATGGTTCGCGGTACGAGTCCGGGCTCATGGAATGCTAATTTCCTTGGCTTGCGGAACACCAGAGTGGGTGAGCTTAGATAGCTTGAAAAATGAAACTAAAAAGAATATTTTAAATATTATTAGTTTTATATGACATTCACTTTAACACCAAACTTTTCGAATGATTAGTTGAATATCACATCGGTGAACAAACAATTACTTAAATGTTTTTGATAATAAATTCTGAGCGATTTATTTTACATGATATTTTATGTAGATCTTTTTATTTTTACTTGACTTCCTAATAAAAAAGAAGGCAAACGTGGACAATACCCGTCCTCATATAAGACTCACTCATTGCTTCAGAGAACAAAACAAAATTGCCGATTGGGTTGTTAAAGCCCAGCTCGACCAACACCTCCCTAAGAACTTGGTTTCAAGCCCACCCCAACCACTGTTTGAGTTTCTTTGTTCTGAAGCCCAAATGGGTTCATGTTCTATGTTATCTACTTAAGTTGAAATGAAATGCAGCTTTTTCGACCAAAAAAAAAGAAAAAACATAAGAGAAGATCAAAAGTATAAAATTTCAAAGAGAGACCAAGTGGCAAATCCCTTGTAGGGGAAATAATTCGCGTGGACCCCGTTACTCTTTGATTTAACTTGGGAAGGCCCAACGAGCATCGCCTATTAGCCCAAACCATGTATAGATTCCAATAGCGAGGCATGGGCTAGTCCAGATTCAAAAGAAAAGGCCCGAATAATTCCTTGTTTTTCCCTTTCTTTTTTTTTTCTTTTTGAAAAGTGAGTACGCTACAAAGTTCTCCAGCCCGGTATACACTTGAAAGGTGAAATATGTAATTTTCAGAAGGGTTAATACCCACGGAAAAATCCAAACTTGTACAGCTGCAATAGATTTATTCAAAACTAACCTTCAAACTAGTATTCCTATGATAATTTTACCATTAATAATCACAAAAACCCCAAACTAATACACTTGTGATAGATTTATCCAAATTAATTTTTTTCTTACAACTAATTTCACGTGGACTTGTGAGGTATCGTCTAGTTTAGTAATTTCACGATAAAATTTGATAGGAGAGGGTAACATGTCATGAAGGGATTGATTTGGGTTTTTTGGTTACAAAAACTGAGTTTGGATTAAATTTTTATAGGTGTATCAATTTGTAGTTTGTGCTAACGAAAAAATTAATTTAATTTAAATTTGTCAAATGCGTATTAATTTGAGTTTTTTTTTTTTTTTTTGGCCATGCTAACCCTATATATATGGGAATTAAGTTTATAGGTTGTAATTTGTCGTCAAAGTGTTTGATCTCCTCAATTTCGAGAGCTGGTGTCTTCTATGCACTTTTGGACACTAGTGAAGTGATTTGTATTCCTATATATATGGGAATTAAGTTTATATGTTGTAATAAGTTTTTGATTGTCAATTATAAAATTGTTTCAAGTGTACTAGTTTGCGATTTTTGTGGTTATTTGGGCTAAATCTATTACATGTATACTAGTTTGAGGTTTTACTTTGGGTAAATTTATCACAATTACACAAATTTAGAGTTTTTCGTGATATTAACCTTTCTAAAAAGTTACATATTTCACCTTTGAAGTATATATTGGGCTGGGGAAATCTGTAGCCTACTCACTTTTCAAAAAGAAAAAAGAAAAAGAAAGGAAAAGTAAAGAGTTATTTGGGCCTTTTCATTTGAATCTGGACTAGCCCATGCCTCACTGATGGATTCTATACATGATTTAGGCAAAAGAGGAGAGATGCTCTTTGGGCCCTTCCAAAGTTAAATCAAAGAGTAACGAGGGTCCATGCAAATTATTTCCCCTACACGGCATTTGCAGAATTCCTCTAAAATAAGCCTCTCCTCGGAGAATTGGTAGCCATCCAATCACCATCGAATATAGTCTTAACCATCAGTCGGAAAAGTTTTTTACATGACTATGTATTAGGATACCTTATAAGGGCATTATTATCAAGTACACTGGAAAGCAATGTATTACGTTAATAGGTCGGCTCTAAAAAATTACTGATAGGTTTAGAAATTGTCACGAAGGTAAAGTGTGAAATCCTCTGGAGAAATGACCAGGGAAATATAAAATGGCCCCGTCCAAATGTCAATGGTTTGGATGTGACTTGTGAGTGGGTGGCTTCAGCCTGAGTCGTTAATGATCAAAGTCACGAATTTTCAAGCACATTGATTGAGCCTCGGTTAGTGCTTCAGGCTATAGTGAGGCTATAGGTCAACATAGGTTGTCCGGAGTTAGGTCGACTAAAATGCGGAATTTTCACCATGCAAGTTTGGTTTGAACTAAGTGGGTGTTCATTTGAGGAAAAATTTTATGATAAAGAAAATATTTTTTCAGGAAAATGTTTTTCAATAAATGTCGTCCCACTTTTAAGTTAAGGAATTCATTTTGTATAATTTTAAGCAGAACAAACGTGTAAAAATTCAGAAAATTAATTTACAATTTTTTTTTTCATTCAAGCAAACATACTCTAAGTTTTTGTTCATATGGATGTGGCAACATTATATGGTCTCGTCTTGATCGAGGTATAGCACTTATGCCCTCAAAATGCACCTCATCTAGCAATTTACATGAGCTAATCGATCCACCAATAATTTTTCCTATAACTCTTCCCACGTTCGACATTTACGATGATACTTGATCACTCTTCCAAAGTTGTGGGCCGCTAATTTCAACAATTGGGTTTGTGAAAAAACAACCAAAAAAAAAATGCATTTATTGGTATTCTAAGAGCTTATAAAAATGCCACTAAAACGTACGAGAAGGCCAATAATAACAAGAGTTTTGGCGACAACTTTCCCAAGAGCACTAATTAAGATCGTAAAACAATAACCGCGTTCAATTTTAGTAAGTATTTTAAGGGTACTATTCCACGCATTTTTAATAGGCTAATAGCAACCAAATCGTGCTACCACACTGTTATTTCACCTGCGCACTTAAACCCCACCTGCCACTTGATGTTAATTGCATATGCACGTCAGGAGGTGCTAGTCAACCATTGCAACGCTGGGCAATGAAGACACTTTTGGACTATTCTTTTTTTAATCATTAATCAATACACGTTGAATATTCCCTTGTCCAGATCGCCCAATCACCGCGGAGAATCTTGTTCAACCAGGCTTTAGTTAATTTAACCTTTAATCTAGTTCGATTCTTATGTTTTGTGCAAACTATTCCAGCTCTTATTTCGAGTTTTTAATGATCGAGAAAGTAAACCCCTAAGCCTCTTCTCACATCAACTGATAAGTACTTGTACGGTCCTAACTAACCAATTGAATAGCATTTTAGGTTTGTTTAATTAAGAAACGAGAAAATAACACAATTGATTCATACAATTTTACCAAATATGTAATATATCCCTAAACTTTTTATTTGTTTAAATTGGTTCGTGAACTTTAATTCAATGTGTAATCTCGTCTTTGAACTTTTATCATTATGATACATGTTCAATTTAATCCTTAAATTATATATAAATGTTTTGTATATGAATTTAATTAATGGAAGAATGACATTAAATATTTTTATATAGTGTATGGACTAGAATAAATATTTATTAAAAGATCAATGATTGCATTAAATAAATTACTAGTTCATAAACAACACTGCACATCATTTTAAAGTTCAAAGGTCAATATTAAACAAATTAAATGTTAAAAAATGATATTGTACATTTAGTCAAAATTCAAGGATTATTATATAATTATTCCTTTAAAATCTAATAGCGGAGCTCAAAAGAAATTATACCTCTCACACCAATTTACATGACCACCAGCTTTACTTATTTTTTGGGAAAATTTGATTATTTATTTTTTAGAAAAGTATATTATGGGTCCTTGTAGTTTTTGGAAGAGTTTATTTTTGGTCCCTATACTTTGTTGTGTCACAATTCTAGTCCTTGTACTATTTTACAGACAACTATTTAATGCTCTTCCATCAAATGTCCCTTCAACATTTGTCGGAAATTACTCAACCAAAGCCGGTTACCGACAGTGACGCCTTAGTGCCTAAGCCTTTAAATGAGATTTACACTTTGGTCATAGTACTTTTTCGTGTGTTGTAATTTAGTCCACTTACTGTGTTTTTATAACAATGTTAAACCTCATACTATTCATTGATGATATTTTACGTAAAAAATTCCACATTTTTATTCCAAAAAAGACTAAAATGATGTCGGCCACTAGTCATTACATTATATTTAACAAAAACTTCATCAGATAATCGAATGAACTGCTTTTAAGCCAACAACTAAGATTGACACTCAATGCTAATTATCTCCGCAGATTATCTACAATAATTGTGATGCGAATTTGTTGTGAATTAGAAGAATTCTTGCAAATTGCTTGAAACTAGATCAGAGAAATTTTGCCTAACGTAATGACTTAAAGTCATGATTAGAAGAATTGAAAGTTGTTAATACTATTTTAGACAAAAATTGATTGCTCTCAAAAGTACGAGGACAAAAAGTGTAATTTAATTTAGAAACTTGTATATGTAGTAGTACCGTGTGTCAATAGTCAGCCGGTGCTGACTTCAACATAACTCAGTTAAAAATTTGAGGGGATGACTTAAATTTTGGTCAGAAAATAGATTAGGACTAAAGTATGAACTCCTCCAAAATCGAGAGAGAAAAAAAAATTCATTCTACCCTTGATGCTGTACGAAGAGAGGAAGCCCCACGAAATATTATATGCACTAACTTCATGAACACAAAGAAAGTAACATATGAATTAAAATTCTAGTTAACCAACCTCGTATAAGACTGTCTGTTATGAGAAATTGAATTGGTATTGTGCACCTAATTCACCCGATTTCGCGCACACAAATACAGATCTAGCCACTAAACCTCAACTTCATCTACAATATCAGTACTTCGCAAGTCGAACTCAATCTCAAGAGATCAATCCCTTTGCTCTTCAGGACCTGAGAGATCTCTGCAATTCCCCTCTCCCCATCATTGCATATTCAAGGCCTTTGTTCTTGCCGGGGCCAACAGGAAGTCAATGCCAGATCGCAAGATCGCAACTTGTCTGTTCACTTAAACCAACCGTTTTCTTCTCTTCCCCCACGAAGAAAATTCAACCCTCACTCGCCTCCCAACTCCAATTCTCCATCCCAACTTAAACTGAGACTCGGCGAAAAAACCTGACTTTTGTAAGCTCCCAAAGAGCCACTCCCGCTGTCAATCCTCCAAGTCTCAACACTTCGCGCCTTGGAAAAGAGGCGTTTGGATTTTCGGAGGGTCCCAAAGGACAAAATACTTTGATAAACCAGCAGTATATTCGTAGTCAAGAATGCGTAATCTCCATTTGTTTTTAGCGCGATTAGGGCGAACTAGTTTCATAGCATGTTAGGATTCGGCCCTATATATAGAAGTTCTCCGCCCATATGGACATGACCAAACCCAAACCGGTTTTCCTTCGTTAAGGAAAGAAAGGAGCATAAGAGGAGAGCGGGAAATGGAGTTGTCCGGAGCGGAGTCGCCGGGGCGGGCCAGGTTCGCTCTCCCGGTGGACTCGGAGCACAAGGCGACCGTGTTCCCCCTCTTCTCGTTCGCCAACCCCCACATGCGGACCTTCCACCTCTCCTGGATCTCCTTCTTCGCCTGCTTCGTCTCCACCTTCGCCGCCCCGCCGCTCGTTCCCGTCATCCGGGACGACCTTAACCTTACGGCCACCGACATCGGCAACGCCGGGATCGCCTCGGTCTCCGGGGCAGTCTTTGCCCGACTCGCCATGGGCACCGCCTGTGACCTCTTCGGGCCCCGCCTTGCCTCCGCTTCCCTCATCCTCATCACCGCCCCGGCAGTATACTGCTCCGCCATCGCCGACTCCGCCATCTCCTTTCTCCTCGTCCGCTTCTTCACCGGGTTCTCCCTTTCGACTTTCGTGTCCACCCAGTTCTGGATGAGCTCCATGTTCTCACCACTGGTCGTTGGGTCCGCCAACGGTGTAGCGGCCGGGTGGGGGAACCTCGGAGGCGGCGCGACGCAGCTGATCATGCCGCTCCTCTTCGGGGTCATCCGTGATGCCGGCGCCGTCAAGTTCACGGCATGGCGGATTGCCTTCTTCATCCCGGCGCTTTTTCAGACGCTGACGGCCTTCATGATCATGTTCTTCGGGCAGGACATGCCGGACGGCAACTTCCGGAAGCTTGAGAGCTCCGGTGAGAAGACAAAGGATGAGTTCTCAAGGGTGCTCTACCACGGCGTTACCAACTACAGGGGGTGGATCCTGGCGCTGACGTACGGGTACTGCTTCGGGGTCGAGCTAACAATCGACAACATCGTCGCGGAGTACTTCTACGACCGGTTCGACCTGAAGCTGCACACGGCTGGGATAGTGGCGGCGACGTTCGGGCTGGCCAATTTATTTTCGAGGCCGGCCGGGGGGTGGCTGTCCGATGTGATGGCGAGGAGGTTCGGGATGAGGGGGAGGCTGTGGGCGCTGTGGTCGGTGCAGACGATCGGGGGCGTGCTGTGCGTGGTGCTCGGACTGGTCGGCTCGCTCGGTGCGTCGGTGGCGGTGATGATCGTGTTCTCCTTGTTCGTCCAGGCCGCGTGCGGGCTCACGTTCGGCGTGGTTCCTTTCGTCTCTCGGAGGTAACACACCGATATTTCTCTCAAAACAGTGAATAACGCAAGTCCCTGTTTTTTCACTTTCTTATTTATTCCCTTCCATTTTCGCACCCAAATGAACTTTTCTTTTTCTACTGTTTTGGGCATAAACGAACGACGTCGTAATTAAAAAGAAAGAAGTTTACCCAAAATCAATTATTAATCGCCTTTATTTGCAGAGTGCAGCAAATAACCAAAAATTGCTTTTCCTGCGTGCCACGCCATAGTGAAGTAGTTGTGTCTCAACCTCAAAGATACTGTTGACCGTGATTTAACCCGGGAATGAAATAATTTATTCCTTTTTATATGATTTCTGAAAGAACATAGGTAAAAGTTTAGAATGAAGCTCATAAATTTATAGATATATTGTCACGTGAGATGGCTAGCATCCCGTCGGCAATTTTTTACCAAAATTGGCTGGTTGACTCAATTGACGAAATGTGAAAATGTTTAGGATTCGATTGGAATATTTAAAATATTTAGGATATAATTAGGAAAAAATACAATAAGTTTAAGACTTTTTGGATATCTTTTCCAAACTAGGGTTATATATAATGTATGCAATGCTTTGCTAGGTTGCAATAAACAACATGGTGCATATAACGTGTCTTTGGTCCGAGGACATATGACACTAGAAGCACGACATATATTTTCAGGTCATTGGGGGTGATCTCTGGTATGACCGGAGGTGGTGGCAACGTGGGAGCTGTCTTGACCCAGCTGATATTTTTCCAAGGATCCAAGTACTCAAAGGAAACGGGCATCACCCTCATGGGCATCATGATCATATGCTGCACCCTGCCCATCGCCCTCATCTACTTCCCACAGTGGGGTGGCATGTTCTGCGGGCCATCGTCAGGCAAAGGCGCCACCGAAGAGGATTACTACCTGTCCGAATGGAGCGACAAGGAGAAAGAGAAAGGTTTCCATCAGGCGAGCTTGAAGTTCGCTGATAACAGTAAGAGGGAAAGAGGGAGCAGGAGAGGGGACTTGGTGACAGCCCCTGAAGAGAAGGCCTCTGATCCAGAGCAGGAGGCTTAGTGAATTCCATTAGGTTTTTTGCCCTGCTCAGGGAGCATGTTGTTTGACAATAGATTCTGCTATCTTTCGTTGGGGTTTTGCTGTTCATGTACTCGTGCACCGTGTCCATACATGTTGGCTTTCGTCCCATTAGGGAGTTTGAGTTTCTCGATGATGTAAATTTTCTTTAATAATATCGAATGATTTTCTACTTTCCAACATTCTTTCTCGTTTGGCGTGGGAAACGATTCGAGGGGCTATTCCATACCCTTACCACAATTCATGCACGGTTCAAATGTACAGTTGGATGTATGACGTACTCATTTTTACATTATTGGTAAGATTGCCGTTGAATTCCATAGCCTCACCCTCTCTATGAGGGAAAAAGCTGTCTCCATCACGAACCTCTATCATCATAATGGGCATCGACCCGAACGCACACCCCAGTCCCCAGGCAAAGGTCAACAATTGCCACCACTGACCTTTCGATCGAAGACAACTGACCTCAAAGTGTGTTTCAAAGGTCTGACGTAAAATCACTTCAGGTATGACTTCGTATCGAGGTTGGTTAGAGGCTGAAGATCTCCAATCTGCCTAAATCGAAGGTCATCATCGTAGACGTTGCTTCGCAGCCAAGCTTGGGAGCCCGAGTGCATTGTCTCGGCGTGGCCCCACTTCTAGCAGGGGGCTCCGTGAGAACTTTCACTATGGTTCTAAGGTTCCTAGGGTGAGGGGTTGAAAATAATCGAGTTGCCACCAATCAGTGTTGGTTGGGTTCGCCTATGTGAGGCCTAGCTAGCAAATAAATAGAAAGAAAAGAAAATGGAAACTCACAAAGAAAAGAAAGAGAGGGGCTGCTTCATGGAGGGCAAGAGGAGAGAGAAAAAAGAGATGGCGCTCATCGAGAGGAGCACACAGAAGAAGGAGAAGAGGAAAAAGGGGGCGGCTTTGCGGTCCCGATCCACCAATTGGTATTGGCTGGGTCTGCCTATGTGGGGCCCAACTAACAAATAAATGACAAAAAAGGGAAAAGAGAAAAGTCACAAAAAAGACAAAAAGGAAAGAGAAGGGCTGCTAGGTGGAATGCAAGAGGAGAGGGAGAAAAAAGAGAGAGACGATACTCATCGAAAGGAGCACGGAGAGAGAAGCAGGAGGAGAGAAAAAACGAGCATAACTTTGTGGTCCTGATTTGAGGGCCAAACATTATCAAAATTGGCTCAAATGTTGTTTGTGAAATTGATGGCTACAAATTGTTTGGTTTCGTTTGTTGAGAACATTCTCCAAGACGTCTCTCATTTTCTTCAATATCTATTAAGGTTCTTCTTCCATTCGTGTCAATATACTTTTATGGTGATGGAAATACTATTGTATTATTGATCTTGAGTCGTGTTATTAAAGAAATCACTTTGTATATCCTACTATTCTGGTTGATTAATGAAAGTTTTTGAGCAATCCTGAACTTTTCTCGTATTGGATTTTCAACATAATATCTCGATGGTAGATTGCAAAGATTTGTATGATCCCGTTGATGGTGATGGGGTTAAAGGTGACAAGAAAGACAAAGTTTTGGAGTGAATGGATTAGAAAACGGATGGGTTTATTTGACAATTGATTGTTGATAGTAATTTTTTTTTATCATGTTGCACAAGAGATGAAAGCAAACACTTTGTGGAAGAAATTACGAGATTTCTATGAAAGGGGAACCACAAAAAAATAAATACTTTCCTAGTTAAAAGAATTGTGAATTTGAGATACAAAGACAGAAGTAGCATGTTGAAACACTTGAGTGATTCCAAGATTTGATAAATCAATTGACAAATCTTGAAATAGACCTTTGCAATGAATCACAATAATGTATATTGCTTGGTACTCTCCTCAATAGTTTGAATGCCTTGTGTCACGTCCCAAACCCTGGGCATGCACATATCCCTCGGCGGTTGATTAAAATTTTGCGACGTTCCCAGGACACGTCACCGACCCTTTCATTTTATGCATACGCGGAAGCGAAAATAAACAGATACCCTGACAACCATTAAACATTGGGATAGAGGAAAGACAAGCCAATTATCACAAACCACTTTATACACATGCCAAACTAGTCTTACAGGCCCATTTACATAGGTCTGCTTCAAAAGGAAACTACCAGGCCTACACTTTGAACCCTTCAGCCTCGGGCTCCGGGTTCTCTACACTAGAGATTTGAAAATATTTAAATCACAACGGGGTGAGAATAAATTTCAGCGAGTCAACACTCTAAACCTTGATTTGGACGAGAATTTACTCAGAGGTGTCCTAAACATGCACCATTCAAGACTTATTTCGCCTTAGCACTTTCTTGCACATTAGTGCATCTCATAAAACACATGCATATAGTAAATGCATTCAATAACTGGAACACATCATATCACTCATCAAACAATTCATAAGAGACCCGATTATAAGGCCAAATCATTATGACACATCCCATTCCATGCCACACAATTTCGTCCCATAATCAGGCGTGGATAACTCATATCAGTAGTTCAATCCACACCCGATATTCACTCTCAATATCCAAACTCCATATTTAAACTTAATATCCAACCTCCATATTCAAATTCAATATTCTAACTCACCGATCAAACTCAAGACTTTAGAGGTGGCCCTCACGAAGTTCCGATATCGTGTGGCACTTAGCTCTTGTCCACACATAGCAACAATCCAAGGCTATAGAGGTGGCTTCCACGAAATCACGCTATTGTGTAGCACTTAGTCCCTGACCACGATAAGCAATAGCTTAAGGTTCTAGAGGTGACTCATACAAAATTTCTTTGTCGTGTAGCACTTAGTCCTTTTCCACATGTGGCAACAGTACAAGGTTCTAGAGGTGGTTCCCACGAAGTCACGCTATCGTGTAACACTTAGCCTTTTACTATGCATGATAGTAATGCAAAGCTCTAGAGGTGGTTCACATAATTCACCATGTAGCACTTAGCCTTTGATTATAATAAGCAATAGCTCAAGGCTCTAGAAGTGGCTCCCACAACGTCACGTTGTCGTGTAACACTTAGCCCTCGACTATGCTTGACAGTAGTGCAAAGCTCTAGAGGTGGCTCCCGTGTGACTCAGTTCACTATGTAACACTTAGTCCTTGACTACAATAAGCGATTGTACAATGTTCAAGAGGTGGCTTACACGAAATTTAGTTATCGTGTATCATTTAATCCTTTACCTGCTCACAGCCCATTCGATTTCCTCAACATCACATATACCTTTCAATAGTCATCACATGATCAGACAATCACACATCACCCTTCAACAGCCATTTTTTGCCATGACCATAAACCATTATCATGGTACAACCATTCATATATCATCATGCACAAGTTCCAAGTATGTCACAAGTCAACCATATTATCAAATATATGCAATCCAGCAAGCATTGCACCGAGAACACCACAAAACCATAACTGGCCCTAACTGGCAGAACGGTGCACTCGCGTATCTCCGAGTTTAAATCCAAAAACTTAATCAAACGAGTTTGAAAAATTCTCAAATTTGAATATGTTGTAAAGGACACATAAACGAACATTTTTCATAGAGACACCTTAACCCAAATCCTTCTAGATTAAGAGCAGTAAATCGCTTAAACCAGTATAAAAACTGGGTCCATTTCCAGAAATCACGTTTTCCAAAACCAGCTTGGTTCGAGGTCTAAAACTTGTTCGTTTGATCTGGAATTTGAGTATGATAAACTAAAAGATGTGGCAAATAACTTTCATGAGAAAATATTTTGAAATTTGAACTCTAAGAGTTAATTAAAATCCCTTGAATACCAATAGGTCACAGTTTCCAGCACTAATAGAGGTTCTGTTTTGTTTTTAATGAAGCTGAAATTTTATTCATTTAAATCCATAAAATCTTGAATAAAATATATGTCATAGTTGAAAATGTCTAAAACATTTCTCAAGAAGGAATCGACTTCAAAATCGCAGTGCATTTCAATCCACAAAAATGGCAAATGACGAGGGTCTAAAAACCAGATCTGAAGAAAGTCCACTAAATTGGACTAATCCAACTTCATTAGTGTTAACCTCACCAATTATATTAACACTATCCATCTTAAGGCTAATCTAACCAAACTAGATTAGCACTAATCAATCTTAAGGCTAATCTCACTTAGTACTAATTTAACTAGCTAATTAACACTAATCTAACCCATAAGTGCAATTAACAACTTAATCAAGGATTAGAGAATTAACTCACCGGATTAACGAATAAACAGGTTCATGGTGACGGCGACGCGACGGTAGCGAGTTCCCGTGTCTACAATGGGACGAACGGCGTGGCGAAAATGGTAGCGATTGCGGCTTAAAGCTCATGGCTAGGGGGGAGGCTCGGCTAGAGGCAGCTCGTGGTGGCTCGCGAATGGTGGCGACAGCATGGCGAACGGCGAATGGCATGAGGGACGCGGGCAGCAGCTTGCAGCGACGAGAGAGCGGTGGCGTCGGGCGAGTGGCGATGCGATGGCCCTTGAAGCTCAGCGGTGAGGACGGCGGTTCGGCGGTGAGGACGGCGAACAACGCGGCTCCAAGCGGCGGACAGAGGTGGCGTGGTGGTGAGTTGGAGGTGTGGGCGGCGGTGGTGCTGGTGGTGAGGAGTTGGGCGGCAACTAGTAAGCAAAAGGAAGCAAGCAGAAGAAGAAGAAGAAGAAGGAGAAATGAGGAGGAGGAGGAGGCTCGGTTGAGAGAGAGGGGGAGAAAGAAGAGAGAGGGAGAGAGAAAGAGAATAAAATAAGAGGAAAGGGGGTGGCAGAAGGGTGGCATGAGAAATGAGAAAAAGAAAGAAAGAGAGAGAGAGAGAAAGGGGAAAGGGGGACGAATTGGTAGAGAAGGAGGAGAAATCACGTGGGGGCAGGGGGAGAGAGGAGAGAGAAAAGGGGGAAGAAAGGGGGATGTCACACCTTGGTTGTTGCATTAAACAATTTTGCTTCTTTTGGTGTGCTTTCTATAAGTATGGTTAACGAAAGCCTATTCAATTGAAGAAAAAGAGGAAAAAAGTATGATTTATGCTTCTAAATCAAATGCTCTTGTCATAGAAATCAGAGTGAGGAGTTGATCAAGAAAATTTCAAAGTAATAATAAAAGAGATAAACCAAGAAGAATGTCAAAATTAAGGTCGGGGAGGAGTGTGAATTGTTACAATTGTGGTAAGTTAAGACATTATACTTAAGAATGCTAATTACTTAAGAGAGATAAATCCCATGATAAAATGGAGATTGAAAAAAGAAGTAGAGAATCATATTACAGTAGCAATTGCATTCAATGGTGATATTGTGTTTATTTGTGCCGATGCCTATGTGAATCTTACATGCCAAAACTTTAGTTGGGTTGTTGATTCCGCAGGTTCATTTCATGTCATCTCACGACGTGACTACTTTACATTCTATTGTAGCGGTGATTTTGGTTATGTTAGGATGAGAAACAATAGTGTTTTCAATATTATTTACATGAGAGAAGTTTATTTGGAAACCGATATTGGATGTAATTAGCTTATTAAAAATGTGAGCCATGTTTCGGACATTCGACTTCACTTGATCTCCACAAGTGCCTTAGATGATGATAGTTATTGCAATTCCTTCTATGATGGCAAATGTAAATTGACTAAAGGTTCCATGGTAGTGGCTAAAGGCAAAAAGACATGTTCTCTCTAATTTATACAAGTTAAGTTGATCAAAGAAGAAGTAAATGTTGTGGAGCACTCCTCAGTTGACTAATGGCATATTAGATTTGGTCATTTCAGCAAGAAAGTTTTGAAATTCTGGCTAGAAAGAATCTTCTACTACCGAATGAGAGAAATATGAAGAAATTCACATCTTGCCTAACGGGTAAGCAATATAGATAATCATTTCATAGTTTCTCTTTACACACAAAATTAGATGTGCTTACTTTAGTTCATAGTGATGTTTGTTGCATAGATGCTAGAACACTAGGCGGTGTATTATACTTTATGACATTTATTAATGATTGTTCTAGAATAGGATGGACCGTTGCTTTGAAGTCTAAAAATTGAGTGTTTGTTGCTTTCAAATAATTTCATGTCATCGTAGAAATAGAAATTGGGAAGAAGCCGAAATGTGTCCAAGTTGACAACGAAGGTGAATGTAGAAGTCCATTTGGACATTATGTAGAGATTATTGTATCAAACTTGAGAAAACTGTTTTGAAAAACCACAATAGAATGAAGTAGCGAAGAGAAAAAGCTAGACAATCAATGATTGAATTCATTGTCATACGAGATTGCCTAAGTCATTCTAGATGAAGTGATGACTTGATAAACCTTTGTCCATCAATTCCTCTTAATGGGGATGTTCTACAAAGAATTTGGAGTGGGAAAGATATTTCATACGATCACCTGAAATTGTTTGGTTGCAAGCATCCGTGCATGTTCCGAGAGACGGGAGGTTTAAGCTTGATGACAGGTCTAAGCATTGTATCTTCTTGAGTTATGGACATTAAGAATTTGACTATAGGTGATGGGATCCAACTATAAGAAAGATATTAGAAGTTGTGATGTGGTATTTTTTGAGCATCAAAAGTATTAAAGACATTGACAAGTTAGGGAGGCTAAAAAAGTAAAGCATAAAACTTTATTAGTTCCAGCTCAAATTCTTTTGACATATTGGGTGAAACTCACGGGGGAGAAGTGCTTAGAAATTATGAAGATGGTGAATCCTCATGAAATGTTGATTATTCGGTTGGCATATGTGAAATAATTGAGTCAGAATAATCAGTTAAGCAAGAACATCCCATTGAGTTAGTGGAGCTAGTTTAGCAAGAACAACTAGTCCCACCACGAGTTTAGAAATCTACAAGGAAATGTAGACCTTCATAGAGATATCAACTGTACGAGTATATGTTATTCATTGATGTAGGAAAGCCACAAACTTATGAAAAGGTTATATCACGTGATCAAAAGAATGAGTAGCATGAAGACATGTAAGAGGATCTCAAATCTTTGCATGAGAATTGTAGCATGAAGACTTACAAAAGAAGCTCAAATCCTCATATGAGAACCACATATTTGAATTGGTGAAATTACCTAAGGGTAAGGGAACACTAAAAGATAAGTAGGTGTACAAGTTGACGATGGAAGAAAGTAGTTTGCAACCATGATACAATGTTAGGTTTGTTATGAAGAGTTTTTGTCAAAAGAAATTAATTGATTTTGAAGAGATTTTTTAACCAATTGTAAAAAATAACTTCTATTTAAGTTGTTCTTGGGTTGGTTACAAGTTTGGATTTAGAAATTGAATAGCTTGATATAAAGACAACTTTTCTTCATGGAGACTTAAAAGAAGAAATATAAATGAAGCAACCAAAGGATTTTAAAACTGAAGGGAAGGAGCATTTTGCATGTAGGATGTGAAAAAGCTTATATGATCTCAAGTAAGCACTAAGATAACGGTACATGAAATTTAAATCATTCCTGGAAGATCATGGGTATGGTAAAAACTATGATTCTCGTGTCTTTATGAAAAGATTCTCTAATAATGATTTTCTTATATTCTATTTTATGTGGATGACACGTTGATCGTTGGGCATGATACTAGGAAAATCAAGAGTTTAAAAAATGAGTTGAGCAAAACTTTTACAATGAAGAATTTGGGACAAGCTAAATAAATCCTTAGCATGAGAATACAGAAAAGAAAAAAAAAGGAAAATTTGGCCATCTCAAGAAAGTACATTGAAAAGATGTTGGAAAGATTCAACATGATCATATGTAAGCACTCCACTCGCTGGCCATTTTAAGTTGAGCAAATAAGAGAATCTTACAAATAAGAAAAGAAAAATAGATGATGAAAATTTCTTATGCATTGATTGTAGATAGTTTGATACACGACAAGACCAAATATTGCTCATGCAATTAATGTTTGAGCAGGTTTCTCTCAAATCCAAATAAAGGGCATTGGATTGCTATTAAATGTATTTTAAGTTATCTTAGAGGTACTTCCAAATTCTACTCGTGTTATGGAAAAGGAAAGCCTGAATTGGATGGTAGATTGTGTCGGTGACTTCAACTCTTGAAATCCACATCAAGCGCAAAAGAACGCTTCAAGTGCCATAACTTTGGCCAAAGGGACACTTAAGTGCCATAACTTACGAAAGGTACACTTAAGTGCCACTTTTAAGAAAAACGGGTCACTTGAGTGTTAATCCGGCGAGAATCCGGCCAAAATGTCGACGTGGCACTTTTCCGGCGAACTGAGCTCAAAACGATGCCGTTTTGCACGCGACGTGGCCAAAACGGCGTCGTTTTGGGCCGACGTGGTAAAAACAAATTAAAAAATTAATTAAATTAATTTTAAAATTAAATTTAGTTAAAATATTTAAAATAATAATTTTAAATTAAATTTAGTTGAAATATTAAAAAATTAATAATTAATAATAAAAATTTTTTTTTAAAAAAAAAAGGAAAGTGGGGGTAGGCGGGCGAGGGATTAGCCCTCGGCCGCGCCGCCGCCGCCGGAAGGGCGGCGACGGCGGGGGGGGTCGGTCGGGGTTGCTGGCCCGGCTGGGGTCGGCGACCACGGCCGCCGGCGGTGAGGGCTCGCGAGCCCTCGCCCAGATCCGGAGAGGGTCGGCGGCCCTCGCCGGCCGGCCTAGGGCCGCCGCCCGCCATGGCGACCCCGGCGGGCGGGGGCCCTTGGCCCGGTCGGGCGAGGGCCGCCGACCCGCCGGGTCCGGGCGAGGGTCGGCGGCCCTCGCCGGTCGGGCCAAGGGCCGTCGCCCGCCCGGGGCGACCCCGGCGGGCGGCGGCCCTTGGCCGGCCGGCGAGGGCCACCGACCCTCGTCGGATCCGGGCGAGGGCTCGCGAGCCCTCGCCGCCGGCCGGCCGGGGTCGCGCCCCCGGCCGGGGCCCGGAGACCCCGGCCGACCCTCCCCGCCGTCGCCGGCCCTTCCGGGCGGCGGGGGTGGCGGCGCGGGCGAAGGATAGCCCTCGGCCCGCCTCCCCTTTTTTTTTTTTTTTTTAATAAATATTTCAACTAATTTCAAAATTATTAATTTAAAATATTTTAACTAAATTTAATTTTAAAATTATTATTTTTAAATATTTTAAATAAATTTAATTTAATTAATTTTTTTAATTTTTTTTTTGCCACATCAGCCAAAACGATGCCGTTTTGGCCACGTCAGCATGCAAAACGGCGTCGTTTTGAGCTCGGTTGCCGGAAAAGTGACACGTCGACATTTTGGCCGGATTCTCGCCGGATTGCACTCAAGTGATCCGTTTTTCTTAAAAGTGGCACTTAAGTGTACCTTCGTAAGTTATGGCACTTAAGTGTCCCTTTGGCCAAAGTTATGGCACTCCAGGGGTCCGCGCGTCCCACATCAAGTTACATGATGACTTTCATAGGGGGAGCAGTTTCATGGTAATCAAAATTACAAAAATGTGTCGCTTTGTCTACGGCTAAAATAAAATATCACCAAAGAGGTAAGGAACTTTTGTGGATGTAAAAATTCCTATAAGAGTTGAACTCGAAACAAGAGAAGTTTGTTTTATATTATAATAGTATAAGTGCTATTTATCTTAATAAAGATTTGGTGTTGCATTTAAAATTGAAGCATATTGATGTGAAATATCATTGAATTTGAGAGATTAGAAGAGCTCTTCCTCCTTAAGAAAGTCCATGCCAATGATAATGATATGGTGGAATTTGACTTTTAGGGAAAAAGGTGAGAATGATGGAACCACTCACATGAGGCGGATGAGAAGAGTTATCGATTGGGTTTGCCTATGTAGGGCCTACGGTAATGAATAAATGAAAAGGAAAAGAAAAGAAAGAGGGGTTGCTTTGTGGAGTGCAAAAGGAGAGAATAAAAAAAAAGAGAGATAGTGCTCATTAAGAGGAGCACGTAGAGAAGAAAGAGAAGACGAAAAAAGGATACTACTTTGCAGTCCCTATTTGAAGGCCAAATGTTATTGGATTAGGCCCAAATTTTATTATGTTGTTTGTGACATCTAGGGCTATGAGTTGATTGAATACATTCATTGATTGAGGGTTCTTTCTCCATTTTTAATCCACTTCCGTGGTGATGGAAATACTATTGTATTATTGATGTTGAACATCTAGTTTGTGACTATATCAGAACCTTTGTGTATCAATTCTTAATGATTAGTTAAAGTTTTTGGGCGGTTTAGAATTTTTTTCCACATTAGGTTTTTGATGTAAAATCTTGGTGTTATTGTTGCCTTTCTCTCCTTATTATTTCAGTGTTATATTTACTTATTTTGAAATTATATTGCTGGAAGATATTGCTGATTGTTGTAGGGGTTAAGTTGATTTTGGCCCAATTTAATTTGGGGAAGATATTGATCATGGATTGAGTTGGTTCTTGGTGAATTATTATCTTGTTCTCCCTAACAATTGATTTGATAATCTAAGCTAATTGAACTATAGGATCTTATGTAGTTTATGAGAGTAAACTGGCTAAGGACATATGCGAAGGTGACCGATCTATTGTGAAGTAATAGATTTTGATTTGATGATTCGATTATGTGTGACTAAGGGTCAACACCCTGCAACGCACTTTAGTTCCACATTTTATTATTAAGTCATTTAACTCTTTTATAGTTTTTCCTCAAACATGATTATGGTTTTTGTTTGTCTAAAGACAGGCAAAAGCTTCGCATTTTGTTACACCTCGAGAATGACTCTATGTGATACGTGTGCATGTGTACTTTAAAAACATGAATGCATGTTGATAACACGACATATAAGATATGTAATGTAGGATTGTGTTATGCAACGATGTGTAATGTGACGACAAGTCATGTGACAATGTTGTGTGATGACATGTTATATCATATAATGAGGTGTCGTGTGTTGACGCGTCATATGATGACTTACTGCATGATTATTTGTTGTTTGATGTGATGAGGTATCATGCAAGGACATGTCATAAGATCATCTATCGTGTAATGACATGATGTGTTATAAGATGACTTATCACATGATGACTTGTAATGTGACGATGCCATATGACGACATGGATGCATTGGTCTAGCTTGATTTGTATGTATGTGCAAGTTACTATATGTTTTAATTCTATAGGTGATGATGCATGTTTGTAGGTTTTGAAATGATAGAGCCATTTTTGTTGCTTGGTTTATTTGGGCATATAGATCTTCTTGGAGGATGCATTATCCTTTTAGCCGATTTTACATAATGTCAAGGTTTGGAAAGTCTGAAGAATATTTTTATGAAAGTACCTATTGTTTTAAATTTTTTTACTGAAAATATGATGGTGCATAAGTCCAAGATATCTTATCAATCCGGATAAGGTCACTACAAGTATCATAACTTTTGCATAATACAAATTTGAGTACTATAACTTTCAAAAACATTAACTTAAAGTTTCATAACTTTCAATTGATCACTTAAGTATCATAAATGTTTTCATAGAGTTCACCTAAATGTCAAAAATCCGACATGGCATGACACTTTTGGTGAAATTTTTTCCAAATTTATGGCATTACAATGATTGATTCGAAAGTTTTATAGCATTGAAGTGACCGGACATATTATTATGATAGTAAAGTTAGTTTCGTACATAAGTTATGGCATTCAAGTAATTATAATAAAAAGTTATGCTACTCAAGTGAACTCGCACAAAATTTTTAACACCAGCGGTAACTTTTTCCCCATATCAATTAATCAGGTTTTTAGCTTGAGCCAATCCGCCTTGGAGTTCAATTTAGCTTTACGTATGATTTCCTCGGTATTGATCCAGCTTATAGGTAGTTTATTGTGAAGATCAATACAGTAACCACTATTTATTTTTGACTAGAAGGATGGCAGCCTAATACGATAACCAAAAAGCTTAATCTGGCGGGTGGATGAACATCATGAATATAAAGAGTATACAAGACTTACTGTCAAGTGACATGCGGAAATATTTCAAAATTAAGGATACAAATAAGAGTAAGCATTCATAATACTTAGTTCGATTAGTGAATGGTAATAAGATGTTCAACCAAAAAGAAATAAGCATAATAAGATGATGCAGTTTTGTAGAAAAACATATACATGATACGGCTGAGAGAGAAATTGACAACTTGGATGAGGTTATGATGTCATTTCCGAGCAGTGGAGCTGGAATTTAACTTACTTTTATTGATTTAGAAAATATTAGAAGCTTAGATATCGATGTAATTAATTAAAATAGTCATTGGCTTTTACCGTGTTCCATTAATCATAGCTTTATGTTGCATTTATTTCATGGAAAATTAAAGATTATGAACACATTTTCTTGAATTTGAACATTTATGATATTTATAAAAATCAATAAACAATGAATATTCCTTACCAAAAAAAAAAAATATTTCCTTACCAAAAAATGAACGATGAATATTTCATCATTAATGGAAAATGTTCGGGTGTGAAACATTATTTTGATGATGACTGTATTATTTGTCAACTTTCTATGAGATACAAATAATTATTTTTAGGAATTTCGTTTTAGTTAAGAAGTCTTACTATCGATTTAGGCAGGTATGCAAAATGTTCTCATCTGAGGACGGCTACAGAAAGAGCAAGTCCAATCATATGTTTGCAAAGGCATTGTTGCTAGAGCATAAACTAATTAAAATTCAGAAACTAGACCATGAACTCTAAGATCGCAACAAAACTCCAATTCATTAAATAAATAAAGAACAACTACTTTGCCTTGCTTCAAATTAATGTATCATTTATAGAATTCAGAAGCAAAAAAAGTTGATTCGGTTCTCGTTTTTTTTTTTTGTCTCTTTCCATTTTGGTTTAATAATGCTGTGTTTGTTTTTATCCTTGTGCATGACAAAACAACTTAATAATGCAAGGCCTTATGCCGACCTCCATCTTGTCCTGTGAACGAGCCGATTGAAAACAAACAAAATGCATCCAATATATGAAGTCATTTTCAATTATACCTCTTAATATAACCATTAAGTAGTACCTTTTTTTGATTGAATTGAGGAGATTTACTGATTTAGTCCCGAGATCCTTGTCGACACCTGAATTTTTCTCAACCATCCGAGCATCCATTTTTGTGAAAAATATCAAAATAGAAAAATAGTAAAAACAACAAAACAATATAGCAGCAATAATAATAAATAAACAACAGAAAAATAAAAAGTCCGAAAGTCCATGTAAGCCCAAATCCTAGGTCAGGCCGAAATTTCATTTGCCCACTGGCCTATGAAATTTGAGTTGAATTGAGCCCAAGAAAAGAGAAAAAAAAAAGCTGAATCAGCTCGGCCCTGAAGGTAGCCCATGAGGGTCAACCTTGCGCAGCCCAAGTTTGGCCCAAACTGGTTCCCATCAGCTTGTTAGATAAAGCAACCAACTCATCTACATGAGTAAAGCCCATACAGATAGTTTTTATCCCCTCTGGGTCTCTCCAAAGCTCTTTTGGCGGGGAGAGCCCGCACGTTAGGACTGATTAGATTTTGGTCCGGTCCGGTCCCACATAAGAACCGGGAATCGGACCGGACGGTCCTGGGATTGAACAATTGATCCGGTCTAGTCTAATGGAATCCATCACTCGGCAATTCCGCCTCCAAATTTCAGCATTCTAAAGGTGAATCTTTTCCCCAAAATTAACACGAGAAAATCAAGTAAATCTTACCCAAAAAAATACTAAGCTTGTTGCTATCTTAAGAGAAAATTAAAATAAAAAAGTCAGTCCACTTCCCCCGGAACCGTGAACTGGATTGACGCCCCCAGGAACAGTCCGGAATAGGCCTGGTCTGATATGCTCTCCCCTAAACAGGAGGCAGGATAGGCGTCCGTGAGCAAACAGTGGGTGAGTGAAGCAAATCCAAGATCCTCTGAGCTGTGAAATGTGGAAATCTGTTGAGGAACAACAGGAAAAGATTTGGTTAAGGAAGGGGCTCTCGTTTTTCCAGGAGTGGTGAGATTTTATGAGGCAGTCGAGAAGGAATCCCGGAATTCCCTCAAAGAAATCCAACCCGAGAATTTCCTTTCAAGTTTCATCACTTTCAATTGGCCGGAAAACGCCATTTGTGCCGGACACCACATCTGTTCTGTTCTTGGCTGATGAAATAAGAAACAAGCTTGGCTTGATTCCGGCAAGCTCGCTTCGCTTCGGCAACTCAGCCCTGTTGCCTCTCAATAACTGTCTGTTTTCCTGGCGGTCGTGTCCGAAGGGAATGGATCCGGACGACCTGTTTATCAGCTGTCTTATCCCAGTGAGCCTGGTCCCGGCCCTCCTCGCGACAGGCTTCTTATAGCTATTGTGTTGGCTTGACGAAAGGGTCGCAGGAACTGGCCCGGAAGCAGTGAAGGGCGCAGGCGGCGCTGCCATATTGTTCCTCTTATCTATGACCTCATGTTTGTCCTCGCCTGGTATATCATGGACTCCATCGAGAAAAGGTCCAAGACCCGTCCGAGTTGTTCCATTCCTTGAGTTGTATGAGTCAAGGGGTTGGGTTGGAATCTAGCTCTGCTAGGGTTCTTCCTTTGTGTAAGCCAATGTTGATCGCTGGTTGTTGACTAGTTTTTCTTGCCCCATATGCGGAAACTCCGTTTCACATGTATGAATCTGACTTGTTTACAATTAGATACATAATTGGGAGACTTTTCATATCTCCCTTTGTTCTCCATATTTTTTCGGATTGTGCCTTTATTTTTTTTTTTGTGATTGTGCATATCTCTAGTTGATTATAATGGATATTGTAATATCTTAATCGTCATGTAAATCTTATAAATACCACATATACTCTTTTCATTGTGAAGTACACAATAATTGTAGAAAAGGACATGTCAATTTGAGTCTGGCTTTGACTTTTAAGGCACTTTGTTTGGTTGCTAATAGAATGAATATAGCATTCGAATCGTAGCAAAACATCATAGATAGCAAGATTTAGCCACGGTGTGCTGTTTGTTTGAGTTCAACTTTGATCTGATATTCGAAGGCAGGATGCGCCTGGAAGTATAAGACTCGTTTGATCGGTTGATTGATTGGATTCTGAGCAGAACATGTTTGGACTTGAATTCAAGATCAAAATCTAATTTGTTAAACATTTATGGGCATCTACATTATAAATCGTGTAAAGTTTCTTGTCAGATTATATGAGCAAGGGTAGGAAAACATAACCTTGATATAACAAGAATAAGAGAGACAGACATGTACTGAACGTGTAGACTATTATAGAAATGAAAAGAACTCTCATAGGAGTATCGAACTCCCGCTTTCCAAGAGATACTTGATAGGAACACTTCCAATATAAAAGAGTGGGAAAATTCCAAACAAGAACCCGAAGTGGACTAATTTTCTCAATAAGGACTCGGAATGAATTTTGTGTCAGATAAATACTTAAATTGAACCAATTGTCTCAAATAAGGACCCAAAGTGGTTGAATCGATTCCAAATAAGGACCTAAGCTTGCTAGTCAACCAAATGTTCGTTGGCTATCAAGCATGTGACATTTCTATGACCGGAGTTTGGGCAATTTTGTCCAAAATAAATCTAGGGAAAGTTAACAAATCCTAAAAAAGAAACAAAAAAACCCTAGGTTTTCTATGGTCTCCCCCGTTCTTGTACCCATATGTTGCAAAGTCAAAGACCAAAGTTCTCCCCCATTCCTTGTACCTATCCTTTGCAAGGTTGATGACCCAAGTTCTTCGCCGATTGAGGCATGAATGCAAAAACAAGAAGAAAACTAAATGCTTTTTTCTTTGTTTGCAGAGACCCAAATTCTCCGTCAGTCGAGCAAGGCAAGGAGCGACGAGAGTCGAGTTGCGACGATGACCGGGCAATGATTTAATTGAGGATAAACGGGGGAGAAGAAAGAAGAAAATGTAAACATCTAAATGAATAACCTAAACTTAATTAATTTAGAATTTTCCCTTTTTTTCCAATCACAAATTTATGACAAAATTGTCCCTATCTTAATTGCCAAAAAATGTCTGCCGGCGAGCTAAGGTCCGTAATAGAGATTAACTTGATCACTTTAGGTTCTTATTTGATATAAAATTCACTTCGGATTCTTATTTAAAACAATGGGTTCACTTTAGGTTCTTATTTGAGAAATTAGATTCATTTCTGGTCATTATTTGAGAAAATAGATTTACTTCGGGTCCTTATTTGGAATTTTCCCTAAAAGAGTTAACGGACAGAGAATCCTCCCAACTACAAGGGAGTTCAATTTTGGGCTTGAGGATGTGTCTTTCCTTTTCTATTCCTCATCTTTTTTAGAAGCAGGGTAATGATCAACCACTCTAGAGTGGAGAGCTAACTCCCATGAAAACACAGCAAAGTGATAAAACAGCTGTCGGGAAATCATAAGTAGAAGTGGTAGGAACACTAACTGCTGCACAAGCGATGACTATTTAAGGCGATAAAAATCCCGTCGGAACCAAGTGGCAACGGCATCCCTAGCATTGCAGTATTAAGATAGACTGCAACCGGAACTGCCATAAAAAATAACCCCGTGAGAACAATGTTCAAATATTAGTGGCTGGTACTTCAGTCGGGAAAGAGGCTGCGGGAATTACTAATAGAGACTAATAGCAGCATAACACCAAAGATTCATAGTGGCATGTATACCACCAATGAAGATGCGCTAGCAGTAATAGAAATGGTAGAGAAAAGTTCAGCTGGAGGAGCAATTGCTTCGCCATCCCAAGTAGCTAAGAAGCAACCACAAGATAAGCCTTGCTATCAATTTAGGTAGGTGTGCAAAATGTCCTCATTTGAAGATGGTTATATACTAGACCAGATCCCAAGTAGTCCTAGTCTTAGGTGGCACCACAATATATTGAGAAAATTATCCAAAAAGTCCTAAATATATTGCTCTTTTGTCAATTTGGTCTTAAACTTTTAAATTTTGCCAATTGAATCTTAAACCTTTTCACATTTTATCAATTAAGTCTATTTGGTCAATTTTGGTCGGAATTCGTTGATATGAACATTGACCATCTTATATGGTATGACTGTTGCTAACATTTACAACTTTTAATAACATTTTAATATTTATGATTACATGCACAACAAGAACTCTAAGGGTCCATTTGTTTAGTGGAAAATGGGCCATTTCCGAAATATATTTTCCCATAAGTCATTTTCCTAGAAAATGATAATATTTTCTGATGTTCGGCTAAAACCTGAAAATGTTTTAGAAAATATTTTCCGGTGTTTAGTAAGGAAAATATTTTTCGCTCACCAGATTGTTGAGCATGAAAGTCAAGCTTGAGGCTCGCTAGATCGACGAGCACGAGTTTGAGATCGATGAGCTTGAGGTTCACCTAGTCCGATGACTAGCCAAGAAAGAAGAAGATGGGAAACAGAGAAAATAAAAAGAAAAAGAAAAAGAAAAGAAAAAGGAAATTAAAAATAATTCGAATTAAAAAAGAAAAAGAAAAAGAAAAAATAATTTGAATTAAAAAAGAAAAGAAGAAGAAGAGAGAGGAGAAAGAAGTGAAGATTTGTAGATGTGTGAGATAAGAGAGATTAAGTGAGGAAAATGTTTTCCATTTTGGAAAATGTTTTCCATTTTGGAAAATATTTTCTATTTTTCAAAAGTGGAAAATTTTTTTCCTTACTTTAGAAGACTTTTTTCCTTTGATGAAAAAACATTTTCCCCAATGAATTCATTTTCTATGAAACGAACGCTGGAAAATCCGGAAAACGTTTTCCCGAAAATTATTTTTCGCAAAATGAACGGAGCCTAAGATCACTACGAAAATTCCAATACGTGAAACAAATCAAGAACAACTGCTTTGTCTCGCTTCAAATTGAAGTAGCATGTATAAAATTCAAAAGCAGAGTTAGTTCGGTACTTCTTGTTTTTGTCTCCCTTCGTTTTGGTTTTACAACGATGTGTTTCTTTCTATCGTCGAGAATGGCAAATTACCTTAACGATGCCGGGCCTCGTGCGAACTCCATTTGTCCTGAGAACGTGCCAATAGAAAAACGCAAAGATCGCATCCGATATATTAAGCCATTTAAAATTTTACCTGGAAATATAATCATCAAGTAGTACGACACTAGAAGCGTTGTCTTTCGATTAGTTGAGGAGGTCTAAGCCGAAGATCCTTTAGCCTTACGGAAGGGTTAGTGCCATGGGATATTGAACATTATAGGATGGAGCATTTTCATGATTATAGGAATAATTGTAGCTCGTCATTGCAAGCAATCCGACCCGGTGTGGTTCTACGTGCACACTGACATTCATTCCGCTGCATTTGTTGTGGGTTTGCTGGGAATAATTCGTGGATTCCTATTAGGAGATCAGTTAAAAAGCACCGACACTCTTCAGGAATCTTTGTATCGTGTCCGATATTTCAACATGTGTTCGACACGCTCTGACACGCGATCAACGAGTGTTGGAAAATTTGACACATTGTCAACTCTTCCCGACACACTCCGACACTCGAGTCCGGAATTCTGACACACGATTTTGATATGCACGGGGTCAATTTTAAAAATTTTCAATACTTGAGGGGTTAAAATGTAAATATATGAAAAAAGAGGTAGGGATCATGGTTGGGGGATGTTGCCGCCACCACTACCATAGTTGGAGGGGGTTGGCGAGGCGAGGTCCTAGGTGGTGGAGGGGGGGCAGCCCTCCTTGGCCCGAGCAAGGCCACCGCCGGCTAAGCAAGGGCCGGTGAAGTTCACCCAGATTTGGGTGATGCTGTACCCTCACTTGGGCCTAGCAAGGGTCACCAGCCCTCGCTTGGGGCTAAGGAGGCTTCCCGGCCACAGGCGAGGATCGCTGTTGCCTAGATCTAGGCGAGCCTCGCCTGGGCCGACAAGGGCTGGCCCCCTTTGCCGCCTAGTTGCCAGCCCCTTTTGACAGTGGCAATGGCAGTGGTAGCGACAATGGTGTGCCCAATCACTACCACAACCCTTCATTAATTTTTTTTTACTAGTTTTTTAGAACTATTTTAGCTTTTTCCGATTTTGTTTCGTTAAATCTTATTTGAATAAAAAGTAATAAAAAATTCCATGTAGGATAAGTAAATTAATTTAAAAATACCACAAGACTTGTAGTGCATATATCCCCAAATTTAATAGTGAAATGTGGATTACTTGTTTTTTTCCTTTAAGTTTTATGGATTATTTCAATGTAATGTAGTTGAGTTTGTCAAATTAATGTTTGATTAATGTTTTTAGTGTAAATTAATCCAAGGTTCTTTTTTTTATTGTTGATTTATTTGTGCATTTATATATAAAAAATATAGTTAATATATAACGTGTTGGAATTCTCTATTTTTTTGAGATATGATGTGTCGGTGGGTTGTGTCGTATCGTGTTGCGTGTCGCGTGTTTGTCTTAGTGTCAGTGCCACATAGGTTAACATCACCAAATTCCTAAACTATACTTATCGTAATACAAATACCCTGAAGTTTTTTTAATGTCATTAAAAACTCTAACTTCATTCACAAATATCTCAAATTTTTTTAGTCAATAAAAACCTTAAACTTAAAACAATGTGGCAAATATACCCTGAATGGAATTGAAATAGAGGGTATATTATTATGCACGTATAAGTTTGGATTTTTTTGTGATTAAAAAAGGTGGTATTTGTGCTATAGTTAGGGGTATTTATATCACAATAAATATAGATTGAGATTTTTTTTTTGTGATATTTGCCCTAGAAAATAAAATCAGTGCCAATAATGTCTCTATACACGAGGGCTTGGAATCATCATACTTGTGCTCGCGTCCCTCCAGATAATCTCTCTCTCTTGAATTCATTTTTTTTTAAAATCAAGTTCAAATAGGAAAAAGTCACAAAAAATCATAAATTATATTCACTCTGACACATTTATCATAATTTTTTTTACATAAAAAATTTCTTACTATACTTACTATGGCATAGTTACTTTAAGCTTTTATGTGTGACATAAAAAACCTCATATATGTACTTATATGACACATTTATCTTCTATAGATTCGGATAAATTTTCAGCCAAAACAACATTATAGGAGCAAGAGAAAGTGGAGACAGGATTTAGCAAGTTTCCTAGTTAGACAAATAATGGAAATGTTAAGACTTGACAGTTCCGCAAAACAGAGAAAAAGCATCCTAAGTTTTCACTTAATACGGGTAAATTGAGGTGATGGTCCGCGACTACGCAAGACAGCAGAACCCTGAGAACTCTCGGGGTACAATACAAGAGATACAAGAATAGAATAACTCTGTTTCTCTGGCGGTCATGTTCCAAAGGAATGAATCCGACCTTCCTCTTCGAGTGCTGTGCTGTCGCATACCTTCGCATTCCGCATGATCCCAACGGCGATCCGACCGTCCTCTACTACTGCCATGCCGTCCCATACATCCCTGTCGCATTCTGCATGGTCCCATGCTCGCCGGCATAGGCGTCGGCAAGCTATTTAATTGGCTTGCTGACAAGTTGGAAGGAACGGGCAGGGCGGCATTCGATTGGATGGGCTGGCTTGCCTCAGTCAGCGTGCTTTTCTTCTCTATGTAACTTTTGTATGTCCTCGCTATGTACATCATGGACTGCTTCGCTGAGGTTGTGGAAATCCCGGACCAGAGATGCGGGTTCGACGGGAAAAGTACCAACAAAGTACTAGACCTATTGCATTGGTACAAATTCAGTCATAAACTTTTCAATTAGACCAATTTAGTCCTAAACCTTTTGATATTTATACCAATTCAGTCCATCCAGCCAATTTTGGTCGGTCGGCGCTGACATGGATGTCGGCCGGACGCTAACGTGACAATTTTTATGATTTTTTTAATGATTTTTTCGAATTTTTTTAATAAATTTTTATAAATTTTTTTCTTTTTCCTTTTCTTTTCCAGCGGTGGCCGGCGAGGGTCAGGCAAGCGTAGCGATCGGAGGTGCTCCCACCTGGCATGGCAATGCTGGAGGCGAGCTGCGGGGTAGGACGGCATTCGACGGTACGAGGCTCGGTGGTGGCGGGCGGCAACACGGGACGGAACGGTAGTAGCGACCGGCATCGGGCCAGGGGACTTTAGGGCGGCCGGGCTTGTGGTTTGTCGACGAGGCGGCAGGCGGCATCGCAGCTGGTCGTTGGGGCAGTGGGCTTAGCCCGGCAGGAGTCGCGGCCGGTCGATGAGGCTGCGATCAGTGGTGCTGCGGTTGCAACAGGCGGTAGCAGTTTGGCCTGGGGACGGCATCGGGCGGTAGTGACATGGCGGAGGTTCGGTAAAGGTGCGGATTTTTCAGCGATTCGCCCAGATCTCGCCCTCCTTTTACAGATTCGACCCTCCAGCACCCAGATTTGACCTTCGAGACCTCCTCTCCTTCTCCGGATCCGACCCTCTTTGGCCTCGACTTCTCCTGCTTCAGCTGACCTCTGTTCGGATCACATCGCCCGCCGCCTTCGCCTGCGGCAAGGCCAGGGCAAGGCTAGCCTCGCCCAGATCTGGGCTAAGCCGCCTTGCCTAGATTTGGGCTAAGCTGCCTTGCTCGCGGCCTTGGGCGAGGCCAAGCGAGGGCCGCCATGGCCTCGCCAGCCGGGGCGGGGCTGCCTTTGCTCGGCAAAGGCTAGGGCAAGGCTGGCCTCGCCTAGATCCGGGCAAAGCCGCCTCACCAGCAACCTTGGGAGAGGCCGGGCGAGGGCCACGACCCTCACTCGACCCTCGCCGGGCCGAAGGCGAGGGCTTCGCGGCCCTCGCCCGGTGGCCGTCGAGCCTCACCAGAGGCTCGTCGGCCATCGCCGGAAAAGAAAAGGAAAAAAAAAAAAAAAAAAAAAAAAGAAAAAAATTAATAAAAAATTCGAAAAAATCATAAAAATTGCCATATTAGCATCCGGCCACCGGCCAACATACACGTCAGCGCCGGCTAGTCAAAATTGGCCGGATGGACTAAATTGGTACAAATATTAAAAGGTTTAGAACTAAATTGGTCTAATTGAAATGTTTATGACTGAATTGGTATAAATGCAATAGGTTTATGACTTTTTTTGTACTTTTCCCCGGGTTCGACCATGCTCTGTCTTAGAACAATCTCTGGCAGGGGATGAAACATTGGGCAGGACAAGGAGGGTCATGAAAGAACTGGAAGAAGAAAGGAAACAAATCCTACGAGACTTGTTTCCTTCCGCGAGTTACACGAGTCAAAATATCGGTTCGATATCTAGGGATTGTGCCATTTGCTTGGGGGAATTCGTGGAAGATGAACTATGTTGGGTACTCCCTTCGTGTAACCATATGTTTCACTCTTCCTGCATTGATCGCCGGTTGATGACTCGTTTTAGTTGCCCAGTGTGCTGTAACTTTGTTTCACATGTATGAATTGACTTGTGTATTAGAGATATAACATTGAGAGGATTTCCATATCTTCCTTCATTCTTCATATCTCTCAGAATTGCGAATATATATAATTGATATTGTAATATGTTAATCATATAATAAAGCCTATACTCTTCATTATGAAGCACTCATAAATTATCCAATTTTCTTCAGCATATTCTTGATCTTATAATATTCTGGATCTCGTAATAAAAAAAAGACATGTCATTTAGAATCTGGTTTTGAGTTCTGAGGCACTTTGGTTGCTAATCAAATGAATCAAACATTCTAATCGTGGCAAAACGTAGCATAGAAGTGGGCAAGATTTAGCCACAGTTTACCGTTCCTTCTAGATCAAACGATTTGATCTGATTGTCGAAGGCAGGATGCGCTTATAAATATAACACTTTCTTGATCGCTCAATCTGCTGGATTCCGAGCAGAACATGTTTGGAATTGAATTCAAGATCAAACTCTAGTTTGTTAAACATTTGTGGGCATCTACATTTTAAAAAAAATGAGGTACGGAAATTGAAAAGAGTGCACTCAAACTCATGATTATATGAGCGAGCCATTCGAAAACCGCGAGTTTGAACCTCTGGAATGAAATGCCTTGGGGCCTACTTATGCAGCCTAAACCCTTTCTTAATTGGCAATCGATGTTTCACTACGTCCCTTCCTAAACTTGGCATTTCATGATAGTCCCAAATGAAACAGTCTTTGTATTTTCTTAGCGCATCTATTAATCGGACTTGAAATTTACCATCGCGTAACTTGCTTATATGATCATTCTCTTTAATTTGTGATTCATCGAAGTCCAAAATGTTGTCAATAGCACCTATGGGCTGCTCGGCTTTTTCGGCCTAGTAGGTCGCATACCTTTTAATAGCCTCTTCCGATAATATAAGGTTTTCTATAAATAACCTTATTTAGACATCTCACTAGTTCCATCCTAGGGACTGATTCAACACATCCTTTATCAAAATGACAGAATGCAATATCATCAGGATCAATTTCTAGGAGCCTATAAACACATGTGTTGTCATCTATTACCCCCTAGCAAACCTTCATCATGTTTGGTGCTTGAGCCCATGTAACATTTGACTCGGTATTAGCCTAGACATTGTGACATCCTCGTTCCAACCCAATTTTTCAGAACGGAATTATTCCGGCAAGTGATCGTCGGACGAGAGTGTCTTGAGGGTCGATAGGCCATGAGGAGATCGGGGAAGGCCCTTTAGGGGCAAAAACTTGGTTTTTCATTGGCAAAGGCCTTTAAGTACGGAAAAGTATAAATGGGTCACGGGCGAGGACCCATTGGGCCCGGGCACAAGTGGGCAGCCCAAGGCCCACACGCCTAAGGGGTGGGCGGCCAAGAGAGGCCCATGGGTCCTTCAAGCCCATTAAGCCCACTTGATCTTGGCATTAAATGCACAAAAGGACATGAATAGTGCATGAATAGTGTGAAATCTTGGTGAATTGACCAAAATGTCCTCCAATTGGACTAAAGACAAAAGGGCAAAAATGGAAAAAGGGCAAGGAAGGGGGCAACACTTGATTGGGCGGCAAGGAGGAAGGGGAAAAAGGCTACCTAGCCTAGCCTAGCTTTCACCTATGTAAAATATGTTGTTGAATTGTATGGATGTTAAAAAGACGCCGTTAGCGGAGTACCAACTTCAAGGAATGCTAGACATTGGTGGAGGGCATCAAAGGAAATGATATTCCTAGAAGGTACAGAAGTGACTTGGGCGGGCTTTATTGAGTTGTTCTTTGAAAAACATTTCTCTCATTATGCCCGAGACAAGAAGATAATGGAATTTATGCAATTACCTCACAATAATTTAACTATAGACTAGTATGAAGCAAAATTTGCAAAACTCTCTAGATTCATCTATCCATATCTTTGCCTCTAAGGGATCTCTTAACCCAGCAAACTTTGGTGGCTTCAATTTAAGGAATTGTTCAATTAATCCTTGTGTTTAGCGTTCGCATTGTCTTTCCATCAAGGCTCCCACATTGGTAAGCACTTATAGGATTTCTTCCATTCGAGTGTCCATCCTTGACAGAGATCCACCTATGGCTGTCCTCCTTCCAATTCTTCTCATCCATGTAGCACCAAACTTTTGCACATCAATCACTAATCAATAGGAGATTGAACATCCTTATGTGGCTAATAAGTAACAAATGTTATTGATACCCTATGAGTAACAGAAGTTACTTATTTCCTATAGAATAGCAACAACAAAAATACAATCAATACTTTAATGTGTGCATTTGTCCTACCCATTCTAACTATTAACGCACCTTATCACTCCAAGATGAAAACTTAGACTATGATACCAAAAACAGAGCTATAATGCCCCAAGCATGCCACCCTACTAACGCGATCTCGATAGCCATTATTTCTTCTTTAGCGTGGAAGCATGTATAACATGAATTATGCAAAACAGACACAATCATAACATAAAAAGTCAAGGTCGATTTCCATCTCATTGGCTTGCTTATTTAATTACAAGGGCGAACACTACCAAAATAACCATTAGTCCTAAACCTGGGTTATTCCAAAAAGAAATCTACTCATCAATAGCACATGTACATGCCACTCCTTCCACAACCCAACATTGTGACCAAAACCAAAAAGTGACTGTTGCAGAATTCATTGCCATAGAAATCAACCCTCCTCGGCAATCTAAGCTCTTAGGTGTCATCGACGATGGCCTACTTTTCGCTCTTCCATTGGCCCACCTATATGCCACATTTAATGGACATTTAATGAAGTTTGACAATAATTATGCTATAGTTGCCAACTCGGCAATTCTAGAACACTCGGTCATTAATAAGGGCTCGTGTAGCGTGTTCCAATTGGTCCACATATACACCACTTTTTCTAGAACTTCTAAAGATATTTTGCTGCTATCATGACATTGAGGTTGGGACACCTGAAGTGCCAAAACTTGGCACGGGGGGACACTTAAGTGCCAAAATTAGAGTAAAATGGATCACTTAAGTGCCACTCTGGCTAAAATCCGGCCAAATTGCTGACGTGGCAATTTTCCGGCAAGGTGCGTGCAAAACGACGTCGTTTTGCATGCTGACGTAATGAGAAAATGCAAAAACGACGTTGTTTTATGTCTAATGTGTAAATAATTAATATAAAAATTAATTAAATTAAATTTAAATTTAAATTTATATAAATTATTCTAAAAACAACGGGGGGGGCCGAAGGAGGCGGCCGAGGGCCGAGCCCTTGCTACCGTCGCCGGGAAGAGCCGACGACGGAGGGGGAGGGTCGGCTAGGGTGGTCGGCCCCTAGCCGACCGGCGACGAGGGTCGCGAGCCCTCACCGGATCTGGGTGAGGGCCACGACCCTTGCCCCAGATCTGGGTGAAGGCTCAAGCCCTCGTCACCTCCACGCCGTCGCTCGGAAGGGCCGGCGACGGTGGTGGGAGCATTGGTTGGGGTCGCCGGGCCTTGGCCGGGGCCGGTGATGCCGGGCGGCGGCGGCGAGTGCCCGCGAGCCCTCGCGGCCCCTAGCGGACCGGCGGTAAGGGGTCGCAAGCCCTCGTCGGATCTGGGCGAAGGCTCGCGGGCCCTCGCCGCCGGTCGATCGGCGTCGCCGGCCCCTGGCCAAGGCCTGGACTCGGCCGATTCTCCCCCCACTGTCGCCAGCCCTTCTTGGCGATGACGGGGAGGCGGCGAGGGCTTGGGCCCTCACCTAGATTTGGGGCGAGGGTCGCAGCCTTTGCCCGGATCCGGCGAGGGCTTGTGGCCCTCGCGGCCGGTCGGCTAGGGGCCGGCCACCTCGGCCGACCCTCCCCCTCCGTCGTTGGCCCTTCTTGGCGGCGGCGGCAAGGGCTCGACCCTCAACCGCCTCCTTCGCCCTCCTATTTTATTTTTTATTTTTTAAAAGTTTTTTATTTTTAGAATATTTTAAATAAATTTAAGTTTAAATTAAATTTAATTAATTTTTATATTAATTATTTATACATTTTTATTTTTTAGAATGTTTTAGTTGGTAATTTAATTTTTATTTTGCGAGACATGTTGTTTTGGGTGATTTTGAGCCGAGTCAGCTCTCTGGCGAGCCATGTAGGCAAGTAAAAATAATAAAACATTGCCATGTAGGATTTCTGGCAAGGTTCGCCGGAGGTGGCACTTAAGTGTCCCACTTTTCAAAGAAAGTGGCACTTAAGTGTACATTTTCAAAGTTTTGGTACTTAAGTATCCCCTTGTGCAAGTTTTGGCACTTGGATTGTACTTCAGCCTCATGACGTTTGACCTTTCAAGGAGACAACTCATCCTTCCATTAAATGAGGAGATTCTAGAATTCTCTTTGTTTTGTCTTTTTCTTCATTAATGAGGCGATCTAAAGAATTCTATCATCCAAGTTGATTCCGGGGCCAGGAAATGGATCATTAAGTACACCTCGAAAAATCAAATCACGTACACCCGAGGTTCAACCATCACGCCCCATATTCGCCCAAACTATTCCTTTGGACGGTCGGTCGGCCAATATGATCGGCTGTCCTTTGATTGGTTCGAGACTAATATTAAGGCTACCCATGGCTTAGCACTAAGCCAAGGCACTCATGAACCTTAGAATTAGTGACGGAATAGCCGAGTCTATCTGTAGGCTCATTTCGGGTCGATACCCGATCCACCGGTAGGGTTCATGGTTGGTGCATTACCAATCCATGATCGGACATCACCAATTTGAGATTTCGTTCTAATCACTAAGAATTAAATAGAGAATGATGCATTTTTGGTCAAAATACAATTGGATTTGATCAATTCGGATCGTCAGTGTATCGGTGCATAACCGGCCAGAATCACCCGCAACTAGAAACTGCGATCGATCGAATCGACCCATGACCATCTGCTGATCCAAAATCATCCCGTGACCAATTCTTGTGATAAAAAAATCATCTTATGAGCTGGTGATCCTATCCCATTGGTATGGTCGGTAGAAATTCACGGCTGACACCTTGACCAATTTGTGATCGGTCGGTCAGTCGGTTAGACCGTGACTGATCCGTAATTCTTTGCCGATCGAACCGATCGATCCATGGCCAATGGATCATGATTGATCCTCTTAGGATCTTATGGCTGATCCTTACGAGGTTGAAATCGAGGATGTTACAATTTTAGTGGTGGTTATCCCAAGTTCTTTCTTCCATTTGATGTGCGATTGGCAGTATATCTGAATTAGAGGTCTGACGTTTGTGAGGCTCAAATTGAAGAATATCTGAATCAAATCGTTTAAAGCATGCTACCATAGGTAATCCATTTAAACTCCTTTGTTCTTATGATTTTTTTATTAAAATGCACAAACAATACCTTTGGAGATATATGTATTGTAGAATTTTATCTTTGCTTCCACTACATTTATAGTTTAATTTTACCTATGCACGTTCCTTAAACACCAACACGAAAAACCTATAAAAACATATTCATAAAGATAACATGAGTAAATTGTATAAACTTATCTTTAATCTAAATGAACTGAGATTTGCACTATCCGCTCTTTTTCATTTTTCTTATACGTATTTGAAGAAACACACAACTTAACTTATAGGTGTGTAAGGGAGATAGGAATCGTTAGACTAAAAACCAATAATAATCTCGTGTCGGGTAAAGTTGAAAATTTTGACACATTGCTTAGACTTTGGCTTTGGCTTGATTAAGAAACAATAAAGGCGATAAATTTGACTAAATTAAATCAATAAGTTGATATCTACTAAACAAAAGAAATGTTCAATTCTTTATGGACTTGAAAGGTACAGCTCACCGTATTTTACGGGTCAGCTATATTTGTAGGTGTTCATACAGTTAGACCTCTTCTAAACCTCGCCCTCAAGTCAATTCGATGATTGCCTGGGAATAAACATGTTCAAACCAGGCCTCTCAGCATTAGCATACCAATGCGTGGAAGACATATAATTCAACAACCACAGAAATAAGCATTCCGTCATCCCTGAAGTTTTTCACGTTTAAATTCACCAAAACATCGCTTATCTTTTTCTTCTATTTTTTAGTTGGTTTCGTTCCTCGTGTTTTGAATTGAAATTTCCTAGAGCTTTTTCTTCCCATTAAGGTTTTGTTTGTTTTATGAAATAATCTGTAAATAACAAATATTTTCATTATCAATAATAATTTACATAGAAATATTTTTATTAACGATGAAGATATTTTTTGCTCATTCATTTTTGTGAACGATACAAATATTCATTTTTATAGAACTATTTCCCAAATCATTCATTTTCCATGAAACAAACATATCCCAAGATTCATCCACCCCGTTGGTGGTAGAGATGGTGGAGTTGCACGCTGGTCACTCGCAAGGCCAGAGTTCAACTCCCCACCTCATCATTTGCGTGACTTATCTGCGGCTCGTAGGAGGTGGGTTCCTGTGGGTCGCCCGGGTTTACGCCGCCGGCTGCCGGCTGTACGGCGCTTCTCGGGTCACCAAAAAAAGAAAAAAAAACATCCAAAGATTCTCTTTTGCATTGGAAAGATCCACTACATCCATAAGCGCGCCGGCTGCTCATCAATGAATTATTAAGTAAGAAAAAGATTATCTTCTACATGGGAAAGATCCACTACTTCCATAAGCGGGCGGCTGCTCATCAATGAATTATTAAGTAAGAAACGCGTGAATTAAGGAGGCTGTAGTTTGACCAAGCAAAAAAAAAAGTAGATTGTCGTTTGAGCATAAAAGCGGATGTTCCTTTCATATTATGTAAAGGTATCCAGTGGATGTAGGTGTGCACTTCTATGGGTAAGGCTCCCCGTCATCTCAAATTGATGAATAAGCCCAGTCTATCTATATAAGGCCTCATAGACTAATATAATATCTATATATATATATATACACGAAGCCTTTCCACATGTCTCACCTTTGCGTTGGTATAAGCCAAAGTTTTGTTGGCGTAAGCCCAAAAAGTCTTTAACAACAATTCGAGAGACATCTGCCGACGGTGTTTGTCCGTCAGGAGCTTTTTTTTTTTTTTTTTTTCTTTTCTTTTCTTTCCTTTTATATTACATTGGAATTGCACCTTGTTTGTTCACGTTGGGCTCTTGGAGCTGTAAAGGTGGTAGGAAGAGAAAATGTGATGGCCTTTCTGGAATTATAATACTGAAATTGCAGTGTTTTTGTTCTCATGCATCAAGCTTGTGATTTGAAAGTCACTCTTACAACATCAGTTTAATGTTGCTTTACCTCTGGGTTGTGATTTTGCTGATTTTCGACATTTAATATGGATAGGATATTCTAAGTTAGCACTGACAAATCAACACATGGCACTTACCTATACAGGTTTCTAATAAAGTTACAATTTTGGTCCTTATACTTTTAAGAATGGAACGGTTCATTTTAGTTCATGTACTTTATTTAGTTATAAATCTTATTTGGTTATAAATCTAGTCATCAAATTGTAAGTTCATTTCTTTCGTCCCATCTTGATCAGAAATTTTTATGAAAATGTCAATCTGAAACAACTATTAATTGTGATTTATACATTTACAAGTGTTGATGGCCTCATTAAAATTAATTCCGTCATATGCAATAATCTTACATCCAAGTTTTCAATATAGATCAACATAGAGGTATCTAGAACTACTTTTAGACAAAAAAAAAAAAAGATTTAAAAAAAAATTAACCACAGATTTAACTTGTTATTTATAGATAAATTATTTGACAAAGTTCATAAGAAACATTCAAATTATAGCATCATCAACATCTCCATATCATATCGATTGTAAAGACCTGCATATGATGACATTTGTCTTGATAAGACTTTCAATTAGATTAGGCACGCTTGTAATTGTCGGGTTTTTTTTTTTTGGCTGAAACCTTTATCTCTTTTTGGCTTTTTCCTCTTCTTTTTCAGATTTTATTCTCAAAATTTTGGAAAATATTGTTGGATTTTTTAATGCCATGTACGGTACCACGAGGGAGGATATGTCATCAATCTTGTTTGAGTAGTTTTATAATGTCGTTGAATCTTTTATGGCCCACCCGCTTTCTAAGTTTAGTTGTTTCCGGGGTTTATTTCTATATATAACATAAAGGGTAGCAAGCATGCACCTCGTGAGAGGTTCGACGACTACAGAGGAAGGTGATTTCGACATGAATTTGGGTAATGGAGACGGGGATGCGACCGCTAGTGAGCTCCTCCAAGCTCAAGCCCACATATGGAACCACACATATGGCTTCATCAAATCAGTGTGCCTAAAGTGGGCCATTGAACTAGCCATACCCGACGCAATCCATCACCATGGCCGACCCATGACCCTCGGGGAACTCGTCTCCGCGCTCCATGTTCAACCGACCAAAGCTCACTGCATCCGTCGCGTCATGCGCATTCTCGTCCACTCCGGCTTGTTCGAGCTGCGGGACCTTGAAGAAGCAGATGGCCAAACGGGTTATGTGCTCACCTGCGTGTCCCGGCTCCTCGTAAAGGACAACGCCTTGAGTGCAGCACCCTATTTGCTGCTCGCGCTGAGATGTTTACCCAAGGGCAAGTGGCAGGATCTGAGCGCGTGGCTGAGGGATGGAGAAGATGTCCATCCAACAATATATGAGATGGCACACGGCGTGCCCGCTTGGGACGCGTGGCGCAGTCCTGAGGAGAGCAGCTTGTTCAACGAGGCGATGGCGAGCGACTCGAGTCTAATAGCGAGGGTGGTGGTGGATACATGTGGAGGAGTGTTCGAGGGGCTGAGCTTGGTGGTCGACGTTGGAGGCGGGACCGGGACGATGGGTAAGGCCATCACGGAGGCGTTCCCGCACTTGGAGTGCACGGTGTTCGATCAGCCACACGTGGTGGATGGTTTGGTGGGAAGTGAGAGGCTGAAGTTTGTCGGAGGCGACATGTTTGTGGAGATACCCCCGGCGGATGCAGTCATTCTCAAGGTAATTGACTATGCCTCTATGTTGTATCTCTAATGATATAGGTTGTCCATGGTTGATAATTTGATTTTTACAATATACATATCTTGACTTTGGATTTCTTTATCTTCACTTTGAATATAAATATAGAGAGTAAAATATTTATTAATTACTTGTCAATCATCTTGTCGTCGTAAATTAGATTTTGTCTATATTGTTATGTGTTGTCTAAACACACGTGTGCGTTTCTTTCACGGAATATTTATGCAAAATTTTGAGATTAAAGTGGCCATTGAATTTGCTTAATCAAAATTATAGAGGAAGACAACTAAATTTGGTTAGATGTTTCCATATCATGAATTTATATATGGGCAACTCTTACATGAACTATAATCGCGATAGTACTCCATTTTAGTGCAAATCTTGGTAACCTACACAAAAGAGTGAAACTCTTCCTACGGACGTTATATTGTTTTTATAGGGAAAAGTATCAAAATAGTCATAAACCTTTAGCATTTGTATTAATCCAGTCCTAAACTTTTCAATTGGACCAATTTAGTCCTAAACTTTGTTACATTGGTACTAATTCAGTCCATCCAACTAATTTAAGTCGGAAATTGTTGACGTGGCCGCTGGCGGTCTTATGTGGTGCCACGTGGAAATTTTTATAATTTTTCTTCAGATTTTTTAAATTATTATTTTTTTCCTTTTTTTTTCTTTTCTCCTTATCGTTTGGCCGGTGAGGTCGCTAGCTGGCCGACCATCATCGGCCACAAGCGAGGGCGTTGGCCCCCACCTAGATGGCGAGGGCCGAAACCCTTGTCGACCAACCGGTGAGGGCCTCTGCACCCTTGTCGGCCACAGGCGAGGGCGCGGTGGCCCTCGCTGGTGGTGGGTGAGGGCGTCGTGCCCTCGCCTAGATCTAGGTGAGGGTCACCGTGCCCTTGTTGGCCACAGGTGAGGGCGCGGTGGCCCTTGCCTGGATCTGGGCGGGGTTGATGCCCTCGCTTGTCGCTGGCGAGGGCGTGGGGCCCCTCACCCCGGCCAGCCTGCTGTCGGCAATGGTCAGTTGGCCGTCGACCTCACCGGCCTAGGGATAAGGAGAAAAGAAAAAGAAAAAAAAAGAGAAAAAAAGAAAAAAAGAAAAAAAGAATTAAAAAATCTGAAAAAATATAAAAAATTATAAAATTTGTCCACGTGGCACCACATAAAACCGTTGATGGCCACATAAGCAATTTCCGACTTAAATTAGCTGGATGAACTGAATTAGTACCAATATAAAAATGTTATAGGACTAAATTGGTCAAATTAAAAAGTTTAGGACTGAATTGGTATCAATACAAAATGTTTATGACTATTTTGGTACTTTTCCCTGTTTTTACATTACCATTCCAATAAGAACCTAACCTCCAACTGATTGTCCAAAACTCACACGAATACAGTGGATATTGCACGACTGGACTGACGAAAAATGCATCGAGATACTGAATCGATGCAGAGAAGCGGTGTCGGGTCAAGGCAAGGTCGGAAAGGTCATTATGATAGATATGGTAGTTGGCAGTCAAACAGAAGATCATGGATCCACCGAATTGCAACTCTTCTTTGATATGTTGATGATGGTGAATTTCAATGCGAAAGAAAGGGATGAAAAGGAGTGGGCAAAGCTGTTTGCTGATGCTCGCTTTAGCGGTTATGAGATTGTCTCTCACTTGGGACTTCGATCTCTTATTGAGATTTATCCTTGATTGTACTTCTGCTTATTTGATTTGCTTGGTTAATCTTTGTTCTACTTTTGCTATTAATTGGCAATTGAATGTATTGGAACTTATACTCATGTAATAATCTAGTCTACGTATTTTAGTATTGAATAATTGAGTGACGCTTCCAAATTGGGTTCCTTCATCTCTTCCTTCATCGACTACAACAATACTTTATTTGTAGAATCATACCTTACTGAAAAAGAATTTTTTTTAGGTTATCCTAGTTCAATAATTAAGATAAAAGGCATACATCATTATCAGGGTTTCGCAGTATTATTGTGGTAGGATGTTTCCTAAGGAAAATCCATTACAGAGCAAGTAGGGAGCTACAGCAATTAACACATTAGAAAGGCTCTTTAAACTCCGAAGCATTTTCAGATGGACTTACCATTTTAGGGACGGTCGATTGAAATAGTAACCAATAAAATTAGCTTCAGCAGGGGCAATGAGTAGTCCATTTGAAAGTCTGTATTCAATCTATATTCTTCTCTTAAAGTTTTGAACGCCGATCATCGAAATCTTAATTTTACGTTGGGTACACTAAAGAGTGGCTCAACAAAAAAATTATGAATAATCAATGAGAAGATATCACAATATCACTGAATTTTATGTTCTTTTTCAATTAAGGTTTTTTTCAGAGGATTTTTTACTAATAATTCACTCATGCAAAGAAAGCTCGTTGGTGTAGGATTTCTTTCAAAGCTTGCACAAAATCTGAGGCGATGCGATGTGGATGTTTAAATGGGTAATTGGTGGGAATGGGTGAATCGCGTCCACGATGCCCTATGATATTATCATAAAAATTTTATACTTGCAAAAAAAATGTTTGGTTTGGAATCATAACTACTACCTAGCAAGTTCATTACTGTCGCTTCATCATGATGCTAGTGAGAGTAGAGTTGAGGTTTTCCTATGCCATGACACAATCAAACTTATCATATATGAATCTATGGAGGTATGGACATTTGGAGTATCAAAATTTGGCATATGGGGATATTTAAATACCAAGAGTTCGGAATTATACATTTAAATACCAAAATTCAAGCAAAATGGATCAATTAAATGTCAATGACAAGAAATTCTAGCCCAAATGTCGACGTGGTATTTTGTTTTGTATGTTGATGTGCTAGTAAGCTGAAAATGACGTTGTTTTGTCTCGCATTTGAATTTTAGTCTAAAAATTAATTAAATTAAATTTTAAACTAAATTATTAATTTTTTTTTTTTTTTTAAAGAGGAGATTGCACAACGGCGAGGGTTGTGCAAATCCTTGCCCCCACCTCCCCAACGTTGCTGGGAAGGGCCAATGAGGGGGGGGGGGGAGGAGGTTTGGCTAGGGTTGCCGAGCCTTGGCCAAAGGCCGGCGACCTTGGCCGACTAGCGAGAGGGCCCAACAAGTGGCAGCCCTTGGCCCGACTAGGCGAGGGATGGCGACCCTCACCCTAGATCTAGGCGAGGGCTTGCAAGCCCTTGCCACTAGTCAACTAGGGTCCTCGGCCCCTAGCTAGGGCCTGATGACCCCGACCAATCCTCCTCCCATTATTGTTGGCCCTTCCTAGTGACGGTAGGGAGGTGGCAGCAAGGGCTTGCACAGCCTTCGCCGTTATGCAATCTCTCCTTTTTTGTTTTCTTTTAAATTTAGCTTTAAATTAAATTAAATTAAATTAAATTAAATTAATATTAAAATTCAAATAAGAGGCAAAATAACTTCATTTTGGCTCTCTTTGCTACCTTAGTTTTCCAATGAGCCACATAGGCGACTAATATTGTTTAAAATAAGTCATGTCGGATTTTTGGCACCCTTCACTATAATTGACACTTAAATGTCCAATTTTCAAAGAGAGTGACACTTAAATTTACATTTCAAAACTTTTGACACTTAAATATCTCTCGTGCCAAGCTTTGGTACTTGTGCTATACTTGTGTTTAAATCTGTGCTTCCTAAAGTCAAGGAGCAATAGGAGATTTTGAGCGTATAGCCAAGTAAGCTCTAAACTAATTCGGAGCAACCCCTGCACCTTTAAACAATTATTGGTGTACGATGCTCACTTAAACCAATACAACTTGCGAAACTGGTTGGCATTTGAATTCAACGTCAAATCATTCTCGGATATGTTTGGCAATTCAGATTATTTAGCCGGGTAAAAGAAGATAATATGATACGCATAGGATTTCTACGTCCTATACATTGTATGGTATATATAATCGTATTTGATCGATTAGTTGCCCGGTGTAATTTAGCAGTTGTGGTGCTTAGTGCATATGTGTGTAGTCGATTGACCGCAATCAAATACTCTGAACAATTATTATGCATCATAAAGTTCAATTGACAAATTTGATCCCATTTAAAGTTGAACTTTGAACCCACTATATAAATCCCTCGATTTGACCGTAATCTTACATGCCAATTTAAAAGGCCCATCTAACATTAATAAAGAGGCCCAAACTTAAAGATCCATTAACCCATCTTATATCTAAAAGAAAAACAAAAAAATTAAAAAAGAAAAGGGTAGAAGCGAGAACTCAATTTGGTTATTTTGAGAATTGTTAGAATCGACCACATATTGTTTGATGCTTTAATTCATGTAATCATGTTTTGATCATTTGTTTTGAGGCACCAATGGTTGTGTAATTTTTTACATTTCTTTTTTCAAAAATAACTTTACTCCTTCTGCGTAGTGAATAAATGAAGTTATCTTTGACATTCACATTAGTAGATTTGCTCTTTAATTTACTAGATCCACTGACAAATTAGTTAAGCAACTTTAGGACAAGATGAGACTGAACATCAACTACCACGTGATTAATCGGTATCTCAGAGGGAGGGAGGGAGGGAGGGAGGGGGAGGTGGGGTGATGGCCTGACAACCCCGACCACAGTCGAGGTGGTCGTTGGTGGTAGGATTGGGGAAAATCATCATACAAAATCTTACTTTAGATGTTTTTATTTGAGCTATATTTAGATTAGTCCGGATATATCATGTTCAATATATAGGACCAACTCGATCTAGTTTTCTTAATGTATTTACAGTTTATTACATCCACTTATCTTATATTTCTATTGCCCATGTTTGAACATTTGAATCCCAAGATAATACTGACATTTAAAACCTCCAAGTCTAATAGTATATGCCATTTCTCTTTGTGCACACTTATCTGGACATGAAGATTTGAAAATTGTTGAGAAAACTACTATCGGGTTTTGAAGTCGACAAAACTTTCCTTCTCTTATTCTTACTCTTACTCTAAGGAATATTAGATTTCTATGTTATATTGTGGAATGCTGTTAAAGTCTATTTTACATCAGAAGTCTTTCCTATTCTAACAAAGATCCATATTGAACTCAAGTTAAGATCGAAGATATAATCAAACTCAGGATTATTGATCTCTCAACAAGGAGTCAGTATGAACAAGATATATCTGGCTTTTTGGTGGAGAATCTCACTTACCTTTTCTAAATATATTGATGAAATCAATCATGGATTGATAAAATCAATTTTGAAGAAAAGTTCATTTTTGGGAAGTATCTATTTATGGAAATCTAGATTCTGATTGTATGGGCGACCAAGATTATCGGATTTTCACCTTAATCTTCAAACGACTATAAGATTTCCTTAATTGATTTTGTCCAACGGCTTGATTGGAAGAAATTCATCTGAAAAGTGCCAACGGTTAGAAAGGCATGGGGGAGTATTTAAGGAGGTCATTCGGTCCATTTGAGAGTGCGTGAGAATTGAAATTCCAAAGTTTGAAGCCTTTCTAATTGCTTGTTCTTCATCGATAATGATTACAATTATGCTCAAGAGAGAAAAACACAAAAGGAGTGACTTAGTGAGAGAAAAAGAAACTCTTCACTAAGTGATTGTACTCAAATCGTTATAATTCTCTTTTGATTTCATAGTGAAATTCAGCCATAAGTTTGTTAGTGTGGGAGAATGGACGTAGGTTTGATTTAAGCCGATGTGTTCAATTTTCATCGATAGGCTTGATCTAAGCCAAAAATGATTAAAGCCGTCATGAACTGGCCGAGACTAATAATAGTGACTGAGATTTGAAGTTTCTTGGGATTGGCAGACTATTATTGTCACGCCTCGAACCTCGAGCACGCGAACATCCCACGACAGTCGACTAAATTTCGACGTCCTAGGATGCGTTGCCGACCTATTCTTTTAATCTTTCAACTAAATGCATGCGGAAGCATAATATAAACAACCCCCAGTCAATAATCATAGTAGGGATAGTAAAACGCATTGAATGTTTCTGAAGGCATAACCTTTATTTATTACTTGTTAACCCTAGGAAGTTTAATAATTACAAGCCCATTGGAAAATGTGACTTCCTACTGACCAACTTAAAAATCTACAAGGGTCAGGGTTAACCTAAACTTTACTAACGGGAAGGACAGCCACAAAGTGTCGCATCTCGTGCTCACCACAACTGTACTAAGTAGTTTTCCACGCTACGGCCTTAAAAATAATTAACAACAATGGAGTGAGAAAAATCTTAGTGAGTCAACTTTCTAAACCTCGATTAGGAAACTAATTCGTCTCAGGGACAACCTAAACACGTATCGCATACAACTTATATCGTCTTGGTACACCCTTGCATATTAGCACATCTCACATGACAATAATAATGCAATATACATAAATAATTAGAACACATTCTAAAAATTCTATGCGCATTGCTAACACACGCGTTCCAATTATTACGATCCCTTGAGTCTCGGCCAACACAAAAGTCGCAGTCTTCCGGCATGACCAGGTATCGTCCCGCCCCATTGGGCATAGCATTGTCTAGAACTTCTGCCTAGACGGCATTTTATAAAGGAGCATCGGTTCGACTTTAACTGCGACTTGGCATTCGGATCATTGCCGAGCATTCGATATAAATCGGGTATCGCCCCCAAACTCCTGTTGGGTGATGGGTTCGATTAAATGACAACTCAAACACATCAACAATCAAGCCGATTCAACAATCAAGCCGATTCTTATTAGTCAAGAACAAAAGAGTTCGTTTCAAATAATCAACTTTAACAATTTTTCATACTTAAAAATCCCATTAAAATATTTGTACGTGGCCTCATATTTGAAGTCAACCTATCAAACTTTGCATGCTTCTATTTTAAAACCCCATTATTTTATTTAGCACGTAAAATTTGGCGTCCAAACCCAATACCTCAAAATTCTCTATTTCTTGCTCATAAAATCCTTTTTGAAAATAATAAATAAAATCTATAATTGAGCAATTAATAACATGACATCACACGTGCAAACGATTGGAATTATGCACAAATTGATCCATAAAAACGGGCATAAAATTCTACTTAACAACTAATCCATCATTAATTACACTAATCGTGATTAATTAAGCTAATTGTGATTAATTAGGCTAATTACGATTAATTAAACTAAATTTGATTAATTAGCCTAACTATAATTAATTAAAAATTAATTGATGTTAACTAAAATAATTATGATTAATTAAATAAATAAAGATTAAATAAATAAATCACGATTAATTAAACTAAACTCAATCAATTAATTTAATTATAATTAATTAATCAAATCGTAATTACTTAAACTAATCGCACTTAAATTTAATCTAAACCATCCTTAATCGCAATTAAGGCTAAACCAACATTTACTAATACTAACTGCCATTAATATTAAACTAATCTACCCCTAAACGTAATTAATACCTTAATCCACGATTAGGAAGTTAACTTACGAATTCTGGTGACGGTGAGCTTGCAACGACGGTGGTGTGACGGTGTCGAGAACTTGGGTCTCGTGGCACCAATGGCAGCACGAACAGCACGGCGAAGGCGATGGTCAGCACTTGAAGCCCATGGCCTCCTTGGAGATAGGGTGTTTGGTGGTGATGGGGGTGGCTCGAGGCGACGAGGACAGCGGAGGTAGCTTGAGTGGACATGCGGCGGTCAAATGGGCAACTCAATAGTGGCAAGGTGGCTATGATGGGGGTGGTGGTGATGTGCGGGTAATCGTGGTGGAGATGGTGAGTGAGGTGGTGTGGAAATGGCCAATGATGATGGTGGCAACTAGTGGTGAAATGGCAATGGCAAGGGGGTGAAATGAAGAAGAAATGAAGGAGGAGGAAAATGGTGAAAAGAGAAGAGGTGAGATGGAAGAAGGAGGCGTGAGGAGGAAGAGGAAAGGAGGAGGGTGCAACGGTTTTGTAGAGGGGGCGGGGGAAAGAAAATGGCGTTGGGGGGTGGAGAAGGAGAGAAGAGGGAGAAGAAAGAAAGAAGAAAAAGAAAATAAAAAAGAAAAGGTGGGGTGCGGTAGAAGGTGGCGTGAGGGAGGAGGAGAGAAGGAGAGAAGGAGAGAAAGAGCAAAAGAAGAAAAAAAGAAAAGAAAGGGAGGGGACATGGGCGGAAGGTGGCATGAGGGGGAGGGGAAAGAGGTGAAAGAGTGAAATAATTAAAAAAAGGAAGGAGAAATGGGGGAAAATGGCAGAAGAGGGGGGGAACGCGAGGGGGAGGAGAAAAAGTGAGAGAGAGAAAAGAGGAAAGGGAAATAAACTATTATTATTTTATTTTTATTTATTTGTTTTCCCGAAATATCTTATTTTATTTTCTCTCTTCCAACCATTTATTTCCATTTTCTTTTTATTTCTTTTCTCTTTCTTTTTTTTTTCTCTTCCTTCTTTTTTTCCCTATATTTTTTTAAAGCCAAGGTTGGCCAAAAACACAACTTTGCCATTAGGTCCATTTTTCCTTTCTGACTTTCAATTTTCTGTCCAATAATCCCTTTTTCGAAAATTTCGAACTTGGCAATAATTTGATAAATGATGAGGCGACGTCTAATAATTTAATATTAAAACTCTTGAAAGTTCGGTACCCAAAATAGAATTAAATTTCATGGTTAAAAATCAATCGAACACGAGTTTACTATGACCTAAGCTATCGGGTAACTTTTGTCATGCCCTAATCCTTGGGTACGCACACATTCCTCAACTGGTCAATATAATAGCGACATCTCAGGATGCATCACCGATCCATTCATTTTAATACGCATGCGGAAGCATATATTAATCTCTAGACAATAAAACAATAAGATAGAAAGTAGGGCTATATTTTTCACTACTGAAAACCACAACCAAACATTTATACAAGCAAACTTCATAGTATATATTACAATACTATTTACAAAAGTCTGGTCTATCACACGTAGGTTCACGACTCAGGGTTTGCAAAACAAGATGAGATCTCAGTCCTCATCTGGGTTATACTCCGTGTCATCCTCAAGATCCTCTTTGGACTCCTCCTCCGGTTCCTCACCAAGGTCCTCCTTTTCGGGTTCTTCCTCCTTAGGTTCCTCTTCCCAGTTCTCTTTTGGGTATACCTCTTCTTGATCAGCCTCTGCTTCTAGCATGCTCCAATTGGAGTCTACTGCTGATTGCTTGGGAGAGTCGGTGTCACTCTCGAACTTAGGATTTCTAGCATCAGTCACTGCTCCATCCCCGAACGCTTCCTCTAAAATGAATAGAGGTACATCACCTTCTGGCATGGGACCTTCCATTCGCCCATCATGATACTCACGGTACCACGACCGATACTCGTGGGGCCTCAGGTCATTTTTACCCACGTCAATCCAGATGGTCGACTTAACCAGGACGTACTCTAGTCCTTCTGGGTGAGGGTGTATCGGGAAGTGAGTTTCTATCTCGTGACTTCTTTGGGTATACCGAAATGCATGGGAGGATGAGGAGGTGGAGATGCTGCTATCTAGGAACTTGAAATGTTGTCCGACAACCGGGATGAGATTACGGCTCAGCGAGTTCTATCCCTTAAAACCCGATTAGGAAGACAATACACTCTAGAGGCTGCCTAAGTACAACACGAGTCAGATGACTTACATTGATCTCAGTTCCTTCATGTAAGTCAGTATATACATCAAATATACACTACCACATCACATCACTCAATCAAATCGAATCATCGATCAATTGATTTAGTCGATTACATGTCATTCAGACCATTTCCCGATCATATTAATCCATACTATTTATTTTCCCCAATGGTATACATCTAGTCACTGAGCTACGTGTATTCTTTAAGGCAACATACTTAGTCACCGAGTTACGTGCATTCTCTAAGGTGGCATGTCTAATCACTAAGCCCAGTGCATTCTCTAAGGCAACGTACTTAATCACCGAGCCACATGCATTCTCAAAGGCGATACACCAAATCACCGAGCCACGTGCATTCTCTAAGGTGACGTACTAATCACCGAGCCACATGCTATCCAAAGGTGATTTATTTAATTTGTGAGCCACATGCATTCTCCAGGATGATACTCTAGGTCTTCGAGCCACGTATTACAACTCTCTTTCTCATTACTTTATATTAAATCCATAGGTCACGTGCATTCTCCAGGACAATCTTCTTGGTCTCCAAGCCACGTAATACAACTTTTTTTCTCACCACTTTATATAGCCTATTAAAATATTAATGGCGCTGTAGACCCACGCTCGGTCATTTCCAATCAATTACTGAAATTGAATAACTTAGGAATAAAATCCTAATCATATTTAATTCAATTCAGCATAAATCAACGCTCAAATAAATAAACGGACCGCACCATGATAATCAACATAAAATTCTGGTCGTCAACTATCCTTGTCTAATTTCCGGAAAAAATATAATTAATTAAATAAATACAATAAATCTAATTTAGGTCCATAATGCCTAATTAGAAGCCGAGACGAGCTCGGAAAATTGCAAAGACTCGTTCAATAAATAATAGAGCTTGTCTACTTACTAATTATACTAACCATTTGCCTAATATGCATAATTAATGCACTAATTTAATTACTCTAATATAATCTATCCACCTAATTGCACTCAATTAAATATAATCAATCCTTAAGCATCATTAGCATACTAATGAGGGATTAGTGAGTAAAACTCACCCGTTTAACAACCCGTTCGAATCAAAACGTCGGGAATGTCGCGGGAGACGTTTTTCTCCAAAGCGGGCCTAAGATCCAAGGCTTGGAAACACCTCAAAATGAACCTTGAAGCTGGCTGGAAACCCACTTAAAAAGCTTATGTTTTGGCTGCAAAAAACAGAGGAAACAAAACAGAAATGGATGACAAGGCTCGGGGATCGGTCGCGGGGGTGGTTTCGGTCCAAACAAGGGCAAACCGAAGGCGAAGGGAGCTACGGTAGCGACTTGGGCTGCACAGAATAGTGGAATAGAGTTGTTGGAATGCTAGGGTCGCATGTTGGGGCGGAGGGCTCGTGCGGCTAGTCGGGGCGACCAACGGTGGTCTGGCGTGGGCGGCGAGGCGTGCGATGGCTTGAGGGCTGCTTCGGCTTCTTCTCTAGCTTGCTGGCTTTTCTAGTGGTCTTCTCTAGCTACTGGTGGCGTCACACAAGCAAGGAGGGGCTGAGGAGGAGTCTTGGACGGCAGTTAGGGAGAGGATGAGGGAGAGAGAGATGGTGGGGGCCACCTTGGCTTGTTTTTCCACATCTTTGTCCCTCATTAAATCTTCCTCAGCCATGTATCTCCCTTGGCTATCATTGAACCACCAAAACACTTTCCACAACTTCTTGAAATGGTTCATATTGGACTAGGCCAAGGGGCACACGAATTTCCAACAAATCCCTTTCAATTTGACACTTATATTATCTCAAATTAATCTCATATGGCCTTTACAAATTCAATTAGTATCTTAATTATTAAATTGATAATTTTCCTTACCAATGGATCCATCTCACATCCCAATTTAGTGACCAAAAATAATCCTTGGCCTTTTCCAAACAAAAACAGTCTTATATTGACTTTTTCCCAAGAAGTCTCGGGTTGCAGAAAAATCTTCTGAGACTAAGTCGACGTTCCTAGAATTTATTGTGATGTGACAGGATCTTCAATTTCTGAAATCAGACTTGAATTTGTGGTTAATTTCCATTCGGCGCGTGTTTAGCGTGACATAGGCTACCATGTAGTTTTCAGAAATTTTTAGTGCAAATGACCTGTGGTCAATTTTCTTCAAGCCACAATGAACCCATCCGACTCAATATCGACTTTTAATTGTTGTGAAAATCTCGAGGATTCAAATACAAACACAGGGTACCAAAACGACAAAAGAATCAGTCTAGGGCCGGTCGACGAGAATTTTCCAATTTAGTGGTGTCACCCACGATTAGCCACACATCTCAGTCGAACAGACCTATCTTTGATCTTAAATCAATTTTAGTTATACCGAGCCTCTAAAGATGAGCATTGTCGAGAAGTCGATTCCTGATCGAATTCTCAAGTTTATCGCATTAAAATTCCTTAATAGCTTCCATGAATAGTCTAGTTATCTCGAGAGTGATCGGCTTTGAGAATAGTCCTATAGGCGCGTTGATGAAATGCTCGATTTATTCAGTAGAAAACAAAAGCGAAAATCCGGGATGTGGCAACTCTTCTCCTCTTATAAAAATTTCATCTTCGAAATTTAAACATTTACAAAGCTTCTTAAAAAAGGTAGAGGTACAACTGTCTCATCGACTCTTCAGTTTTCCATGTCGCTCCTTCAGTATCGTGGTGTTGCCAGACTACTTTGACCAACGAGATGGTCTTTGAACACAGAACTCGCTCTTTTTGATCCATTATTTGAACCGGGCTTTCAACATATGACACATGGTCATCCACGTCCAATTCCTTGAAATTGAGCATGTGGGTTGGGTCAGGCTGATATTTCCTTAACATCGACACGTAAAAGACGTCATGCACTGCACTAATCTCGGCAGCAACGCAAGATGATACGCTAAGTTCCCGATTCTCTCAAGAATCTCAAATGGACCTACGTACCTCGGACTTAGTTTTCCTTTCTTTCCAAAGTGCGAAGTTCCCCTCATTGATGACACTTTCAGAAAAATGTGATCACAAACTTGGAATTTCAAAGAGTTTCGACACTTATCTACGTAGCTTTTCTGCCTGTTCTGAGCGGTCTTTAATTTGCCTCTAATCACTGCCACGGCTTCCACTGATTGTTGGACCAACTCTAGGCTTGTAATCTTTCTTTTTCCAACTTCATCTCAACACATTGCTGTTCTACACACTCTGCCATACAACGCTTCAAATGGAGCCATCTTGATGCTCTGCTGATAACTATTATTGTAGACAAATTCCACTAGGTGTAGCTGGTCTTCCCAACTTCCTTTGAAGTTTATTACACAAGCTCTCAGCATGTCCTCGAGGGTCTGAATTGTCCTTTCAAACTAGCCATCCATCTGAGAATGATATGCCGTACTGTACTGAAGTTTGGTACCTAAGGCATTCTGCAAGTTCTTCCAAAAAGCGGCAGTAAACCTCGGGTCTCTATTTGAAGTAATCGTAACTGGTACTCCATGCATACGAACCACTTGACGCACATATAAATCTGTGTGTTTATCCAAACTCAGGTCCTTTCGAACTGCAATGAAGTGAGCCGACTTTGTCAGTTTGTCGACTACTACTCAAATCGAATCATTTTCTCTGACTCATCGGTAGTCTAGTCACGAAGTCCATCGTAATATGCTCCCATTTCCATTATGGGATTTCGAGAGGTTGCAGAAGTCCTCCTGACTTGCAATGTTGGGCTTTAACTTGTTGACATGTCAAACACTTGGTGACATGCTTGGCGATGTCCGCCTTCATACCTGACCACCAATAGTGTTGACGCAAATTTTGATACATCTTGGTACTACTAGGATGAATGTTGTAACTGCTACGATGTGCTTTTGATAAGATATCATCTCTAAGCTCTACATCGTTAGGTACAATCAAACGTCCTCGGAATCTCAGTATTCCATCATCAGAAACCTGAAAGTCAGCCTTTCTTTTCTGAGTGTCCTCCTGAAGTATCTTCTGTATGTATGGATTCGTAGGTTGGAGTAATTTTATTCTGATATGGACATTCGGTTCAATTTTGAGAATGGCTATAAGACTTGAAAGGTGGCCTACCTTAAACTTGAATATAGAATCTATAACTCTCTAAATTAAGTTCCACTTCTTAATCATTATGTGAACAACTGAAGACTTTCGACTCAAAGCATTGATGACTTTATTCGCCTTTTCCGGGTGATATAGGATATCACCGTCGTAGTCCTTCGGTAATTCCATCTATCTGCGCTGTCTCATGTTCAACTTCTTCTTAGAGAACAGGTACTTGAGACTTTGATGGTTCGTGAAGATCTGGAATTTTTCTCCGCATAAATAATGCCTCTAAATTTTCAATGCAAATATAATAGTTGCGAGTTCTAAGTCATGTGTCGGATAGTTCAACTCATGAGATCTCAATTGACTGGAGGCGTATGCAACAACTTTGCCATGTTGCATTAGCACACAACCCAATCCTCTGAGTGATGTATCATTGTAGATATCGAATCCTCTAGGACTAGATGAAATGGTCAGCACGGGCGCGGTAGTAAGTTTTTCCTTAAGTTCTTGAAAACTACTCTCGCACTTATCTGTCAACACAAATTTTTTCTTTTTCTTTAGGAGTCTTGTCAAAGGTGATGCTAACGATGAGAACCCTTCCACAAACCGTTTGTAATAACCTATCAAACCCAGAAAACTTCTGATTTCTGTCACGGTAATCAGTCTTGGCCAATTGATTACTGCTTCTATCTTACTTGGGTCTATTGAAATTCCTTTGCTTGAAATCACATGCCCTAAGAAAGCAACACAAGTTAGCCAAAACGCGCACTTGTTGAACTTGGCATACAACCGATGGACTCTCAGTGTCTGCAACACTAACCTTAGATGACTCTCATGCTCCTCATCATTCTTCGAATACACCAGAATATCATCGATGAACACAATTACAAACCGATCTAGGTATTCCTTGAATATTCTGTTAATCAAATCCATGAAGGCAACAGGAGCATTCGTCAACTCGAACGGTATCACTGTGAACTCATAGTAACCATACCGAGTATGAAATGCTGACTTAGGAACATCTTCCTTCCTAATCCTCAGCTGATGATATCCTGTCCTCAAGTCGATTTTCGAGAAAATGGACGCTCCTTGCAATTGATCAAACAAGTCATCAATCCTTGGCAGTGGATACTTGTTCTTGATCGTTACCTGATTAAGTTGCTGATAGTCGATGCACAGACGTAACGAATCATCTTTCTTCTTTAGAAATAGAACTGGCGCTCCCCAAGGTGATGCACTGGGACGAATAAATCCTTTATCTAATAACTCTTGTATCTGCACCTTCAATTCCTTCAACTTAGAAAACGCCATCCAGTAGGGAGCCTTAGAGATTGGTTCTGTCCTGGGGGCTAACTCAATCACAAACTCAATCTCTCTTTTTGGTAACAGACTTGACAATTTCTTTGGAAAGACATTTAGGAAATTCTTGCACTACAGCAATGTCTTCCATTTTTAGCTCCACAACTGTTGTATCTACGACAGTTGCCAGGTAACCTTGACAACTCTCGTCTAATAGACGAGTTGCCTCAGGCGATGAGATCAGGACAATCGAGGGTTCTCCTCAATTTCGGACAAACTTGAAGCTCTTACCCTTTAACAGGTCAAACTGAATCGCCTTGCGATAGTAGTGCATTATAACTCGTTGCTTGATGAGCTAGTCCATGTCAATTATCAAATCAAAGTCATACATGGCTAGGATTAACAAGTCTATTTTCCCCACTCGCTCACCAATCGCTAACTTGCAACCAGAACAAATCAAAGCAGCGATCACTTTATTCTTCAACGGTATAGATATGCAAACTACCGACTCCAACAACATAGGACTTAATCCTAACAACTTAATATATTGCTTGGCAATAAATGAATGAGTTGCCCTAGAGTCAAATAAAGCATAAGCAGGATGGTCGTTCAGCGAAATCATACATGGAATCACGTTAGGTGCAGCTTCTGCCTGACCTTGTGTGATAGCATAGACTGTGCCCTGAACTAGAGGTCTCGGTTGTCCTCCCTGTGGCACGTTTTGAGGGGCATACCTTATGATCTATCCTATCGGCGGCGGCAGTGGTAACTGCGATTGTCCTCTTGGCTTTCTAGGATAATTTCTGGCTAGGTGACCCTGCTGGTCATATTCAAAACATGCACCCGTCCTAGCTGGGCATGGGGCTGACCCGTGTCGCTTTCCACAAAAGCGACATGCTTCACTCCTACCGAGCATTGGTCTACTAAATCCACTTTTGTTGCTGGGTGGAACATGAGATCTACCTCTAGGTATGGGCCTCTTTCCCTGACGGATTGCTTCTTCGTGGAAGTTAAACCTTGGCCTAGATGAGGCGACTCTTTCATTATGATCTTTCTCGATCTTTTGGGCTCTCCTATACAGGTTACTATAAGTCCACAGATCCATAGGGACCAGTGTGCTTCTCAAGCCCGGATTGAATCCATCCTTAAACCTTCTCACTTGGTTTGTCGGATTCTCAATCAGTTCAGGAGCGTATTGCGAAAGTTCAGCGAACTTCGCTTCATATTGATCAACGGTCAAGGAACCTTGGCGAAGATGTTGAAATTCTGCAATCTTCACCTCTCTGGCAATCTCTGAGAAGTATTTGTCATTAAAGGCTTCTAGGAAGGCGTTCCATTTTAGGACAACACCTTTTGGAAATAATTCTCCTTGGGTAGTCTTCCACCAGGTATTTGTAACTACCTTCAGTTAGTAAGTTGCAAGGACTACCTTCTCAGTTTCATTGCACATCAATAGTACAAAAGCTTTCTCCAATTTCTGAATCCACGAAGCAGTAGCTTTAGGGTCTCATGTCCCAGTGAACTGAGGTGGGTTAAATCTTAAGAATTGCTCCACCAGCTTGTGAATTGGTCTTTTCATGACCTCAATTCCTGCGGACCTCCAATAGGTACGGCAGCAGGTGTAGCAGTAGGTGCGGTAGTAGGGGCAGCTTCAGCAGCAGCGGCAACAGTAGTAGCAGCGGCGGCTTGGTTCAGTGCCTGCTGATCCATTCTTTTACCCATACCTTCTAATACTCGCATGATCCTGTCGATCCTAGGATCACCAGGGGCAACTACCCCAGCACCATCAGGATGTGGTGCTATTCCAATGACACTGGCCTGCGCCTATGCCCTACCTCTGCCTTGGGTACCGATCCTGGTTGGCGTTCTAACCCGAGTTGAAGGTTTAACAACTCGCTTACTCAGAGTTCTCTGCTCTAACTTGCTCATGGTTTAGTCTCTCCTAATACTTGTCTTCCAAATCCACACTGGATTAGAAGATGAGCGACATACATGCGGAAAACAATTTTTACTAATCATTTAGCATTGACATGCACCAAACATTAATTTTAATGTCTTTCCTACTACTATTCCATGGTCCATCGCACCTTATCACTCCAATCCCTAACGACCATGCTCTGATACCATTTAAATAGGGATGTCACGTCTCGATCCTCGGGCATGCACACATCCCTCAACTGTTCGATATAATAGTGACGTCCCAGGATGCATCGCCGGCCCATTCATTTTAATATGCATGCGGAAGCATATAATTAATCCCAGACAATAAAACAATGGGATAAAAAAGTAGGGCTATATTTTTCACAACTAAAAAACCACAACCACAACCACACTTTTATACAAGCAAACCTCATAGTACATATTACAATACTATTCACAAAAGTTTGGTCTATAACACGTAGGTTCATGACTCATGGTTTGCAAAATAGTCTGGGATCTCAGTCCTCATTCGGGTCATACTCCAAGTCATCCTCGGGATCCTCTTCGGACTGCTCCTTCGATTCCTCACCAGGGTCCTCTTCGAGTTCTTCCTCCTCAGGTTCCTCCTCCCAATTCTCTTGTGGATATACCTCTTCTTGATTAGCCTCTCCTTCTAGCATGCTCTAGCTGGAGTCTATTGCTAATTTCTTGGGAGAGTCTGTGTCACTCTCGAGCTTAGGATCTCTAGCATCAGTCATTGCTCCATCCTTGGGATCTGCAGTTCTTGCCTCGAACGCTTCCTCTAAAATGAATAAAGGTACATCATCTTCTGGCATGGGACCTTTCCTTCGCCTATCATGATACTCACGGAATCACAATCGATACTCGTGGGGCCTTAGGTCATTTTTACCCACGTCAACCCAGACGGTCGACTTAACTAGGACGTACTCTAGTCCTTCTGGGTGAGGGTGTATCAGGAAGTGAGTTTCCGAGCCATGTAATACAACTTTCTTTCTCACTACTTTATATAGCCTATTAAAATATTAATGACACTGTAGACCCACGCTCGATCATTTCCAATCAATTACTGAAATTGAATAACTTAGGAATAAAATCTTAAAATCATATTTAATTCAATTCAGCATAAATCAATGCTTAAATAAATAAATGAGCTGCACCACGATAATCAACATAAAATTTTGGTTATTGACTATCCCCGCCTAATTTTCGAAAAAAAATAATTAATTAAATAATTTCGAAAATTATTAAATAAATATAAAATATCCAATTTAGGCCGTAATGCCTAATTGGAAGCCGAGACGAACCCAGAAAATTACCGAGACTCGTTTAATAAATAAGAGGGCATGTCTACTTGCTAATTATACTAACCATTTGCCTAACATGTATCATTAAGGCATTAATTTAATTACTCTAATCTAATTTATCCACCTAATGGCACTTAATTAAATATAATCAATCCCTAAGCATCCTTAGCATACTAATGACGGATTAGTGAGCAAAACTCACATGTTTAACAACTTGTTTGGATCAAAACGTCAGGAATGTCGCGGGGGACATTTTTCTCTTAAGCGGGCCTAAGATTCGAGGCTTGGAAACACCTCAAAACGAACTTTGAAGCCGGCTGGAAACCCACTTAAAAAGCTTCTGTTTTGGCTGCAAAAAAAGAGGAAACAAAACTGAAATGAATGGCAAGGCTTGGGGATGGGTCGCGGGGGTGGTTTTGGTCCAAACAAGGGCAAACCGGAGGCGGAGGGAGCTCCGGTAGCGACTTGGGTTGCACAGAACAACATAATAGGGCTGCTGGAACGCTAGGGTTGCACGTTGGGGGCGGAGGGCTCGTGCGGTCGGTCGGTCGGGGCGACCAACGACAGTCCGGCGTGGGCGGCGAGGCGTGCGACGGCTTGAGGGCTGCTTCGGCTTCTTCTCTAGCTTGCTGGATTTTCCGGTGGTCTTCTCTAGCTACTGGTGGCGTTGCACAAGCAAGGAGGGGTTGAGGAGGAGTCTTGGACGGCAGCTAGGGAGAGGATGAGGCAGAGAGAGATGGAGGGGGCCACCTTGGCTTGTTTTTCCACATCTTTGTCCCCCATTGAATCTTCCTCAGCCATGTACCTCCCTTGGCTGTCATTGAACCACCAAAACACTCTCCACAACTTCTTGAAATGGTCCATTTTAGACTAGGCCAAGGGGCACACGAATTTCCAACAAATCTCTTTCAATTTGACACTTATATTATCTGAAATCAATCTCATATGGCCTTTACAAATTCAATTGGTACCTCAATTATCAAATTGATAATTTTCCTCACCAATGGATCCATCTCGCATCCCAATTTAGTGACCAAAAATAATCCCCGGCATTTTCCAAACAAAAACAGTCCTATGTCAACTTTTTCCCAAAAAGTCTCGGGTTGCAGAAATTTTTTTTGAAACTGAGTCGAAGTTCTTAGAATTTATTGTGACGTGACAGCATCTTCAATTTATGAAATCGGACTTGAATTCGCGGTTAATTTCCATTCGGCGCGTTTTTAGCGTGACCTAAGCTACTGGGTAGTTTTCAGAAATTTTTAGTGTAAATGACCCGTGATCGATTTTTTTCGAGTCACAATGAACCCATTTGAATCAATGGCAACTCTCAATTGTCGTGAAAATCTCGAGGATTCAAATACAGACATAGGGTACCAAAACGACAGAAGAATCAGTTTAGGGCCGGTCGATGAGAATTTTCTAATTTAGTGGTGTCACTCACAATTAGCCACACATCTTAGTCGAACAAAGCTATCTTTGATCTCAAATCGATTTTTAACTGTGCTGTAATGGCCTCTAAAGATCAGCACGGTCGATAAGTTGATTCCTAATCGAATTCTCAAGTTTATCGCATTAAAATTCCTCAATAGCTTTTCTGAATAGTTTAATTATCTAAATAGTGATCAGCTTTGAGAACAGCCCTATAGGCGCGTCGATGAAATGCTCGATTTATTCAGAAGAAAATAGAAGTGAAAATTTGGGATATCACAGCTTTTAAGGGCTGTCGCATGGTTGACCCATGGTCGATAATTTTCGATCCACGTTTGTGCCTCTTCGAATTGTGGACGACCTTTGATTGTCATGCAATTGCAAAGGTTCAATTACGTATCATGAATATAATATCAATAGAAAATCGGTTTATTATTGTTCGATGTGAATATTGTAATCGTGCGGAATCACCCACGAATCAACTGTGTGCTGCTATTGAATCGATTTATCCATTCACTGATTGACTTATAACAATGTAGTATTGACCATTGTCGATCCTTATGGTTGAGCGGTCGATTCTTGATATAATTTTTTGGTCTTTCGCATTTTAACCATTTACGGTCTCGCCTAATAGATTAGTTAAATCGTGAGTGATTAGTTCGGAGTAAAGTAATCATAAGTGCATCAATGAAATAACTGTTTTATATATTTCAAAATGGAACCAAATTTTAGGATATCACAATTATAGATGGTTTGTGGGAAGATTCTCTACGATAGCCATGCCTTTGATGTGATTGTTGAAGAAAGATGAAAAGTTTGAATGGATGGATAAGTGTGAGCTTAGTTTTCAAGAGCTTAAACACAAGTTGACTACTGCACCAATGTTGACCATTCTGTTCGGTTCTAGAGGATATGAGATTCATAATGATACTTTGTATAAAGGACTAGGCTATGTGTTGATGCAACATGGAAGAGTAGTTGCGTACGCATCTCATCAGTTGAAACCTCACGAGTTGAATTATCCGACACATGATTTGGAACCGGTAGCGATCATATTTGCCATAGAGATTTGGAGGCATTACTTGTGTGAAGAACAATTTCAGATCTTTATGGACCATCAAAGTTTAAAGTATTTGTTCTCTTAGAAGGAGTTGAACATGAGGCAGTGTTGTTGGACAGAGCTTCTTAAGGATTATGACTGTGACATCTTGTATCATCTTGGAAAAGCTAACAAGGTCGTGAATGCGCTAAGTCGAAAGTCATCGATTGCATAGATGATGGTTCAAGAGTGGATTCTACTCGAAGGAGTTTGATATTCAGATTTCAAGTTTGAGGTAAGCTATCTTTTAAGTCTTATGGCTACCAGAATTGAACCAGGAGTACAAGCGAAGATTAAAACACCGCGGTCGACTGATCCTAAATCCAAAAAGCTCTGCAAGAGGATGTGGAAAGAGAAAAAATGATTTTCAAGTTATTGAGGATGTAATATTGAAGTTCCGTGAATAATTGTGCATGCCCAACGATATGGAGTTTACGAAGGAAATTTTGTCAAAAGCCCATCATAGCAATTATAGTATTCATCTAAGCAGCACAAAAATGTATCAGAATCTGCGCCAATGCTATTGGTGGAATGGTATGAAGGCAAATATCGCCAAGCATGTTATTAAGTGTCTAATGTGCTAGCAAATGAAGGCATAACATTGCAAGTCCAACAGACTTTTGCAACCCTTGGAGATTCCTGAGTGGAAATGAGAACATATTACAATGGATTTTGTGATGGGATTACCAATGAGTTAACGATGTAACGATTTTGTTTGGGTTGTGGTTGATAGATTAATGAAGTCTGCGCACTTCATCACCGTACGAAAAGACTTTGCATTAGACAGATATGTTGAATTGTACATGCGATAGATAATTTGTCTTCATGGAGTGCTAGTGCCAGTCATGTCGGATCGAGACCTAAAGTTTACGGCAGCTTTTTGGAAAAGTTTACAAGCTGCCTTGGAAACGAAGCTGTAGTATAACACGGCCTATCATTTGCAGATAGACGGCCAGTCTAAAAAGACTATTCGAACACTCAAGGATATGCTACGAGCTTACGTGTTGGATTTCAATGGAAGCTACGAGGAACAGCTTCGTCTAGTTAAGTTCACCTACAACAATAACTATCAGGAAAGCTTCAAGATGGCACCATTTGAAGAGTTATATGACAGGGTCGATAGAACTCCTCTTTGTTGGGATGAAGTTGGTGAACGCAAGATTACGGGTCATGAGTTAGTTCGATAATTAGTAGACACCGTTAAAATCATTCGAGAAAGGCTTAAGACCACTTAGACCGTCAGAAAAGCTATGAAGATAAACGACGTAGGCATGTTGCTCCTCAAGATGTCGTATACAACTCTTATAAAGAACATCAGATCAATTTCGGATTGGATAATTTCACAAAATTCACGGAATCACAACATATCAACATAACAATTTCCAAATCTAGCTTCATCAAAGAAAAATGGTTTCATCAACATATACTTGTCCATTTCCTTTCAAATTTTGATATGTTATTCTCCAAGAAGTCCTTTACAACTTTCATCAAGAAGTCAAAGTCAGATTCCAACTAGAACATTGCATGCAACTCACGAAATCGTCAAAGGTCGGACTGTTTTTCCAGAAACAGAATACTAGGCTAGAACACAACTCCTATAACTTCGAAATTTCACACTTCATCCACATCCAAAATTCACCATTCATCACACACAAAACACACAAGCAAGGGATAGATCAATGGACTCTACTTGCCTCTAATTCCTTAGCTTGACAGTAAGCAAAACCAAAAGCTCGGGCTTGGCTCAACAGCGACGAAGACGCAACAGCGTCGATGGCGGCGGCGCACAAGCATGGGCAGAGAGCAGTCCTCTCTCTCTCTTTTCCTCGCTGCTCACACTTGCGCTCACCACTCTCTCTTTCTCTCTCACTCGCTCTACCTCTCTCTCGGTTTTCTGTTTAGTTAGTCTCTCTCTCTTGCTCACATCTACGAGCATTTTGGTCACTGGTTTTGTTCAAAACCAGTCAACAAAAGAGGGTGTTCCAGCAACAGAAGGAGGTGAAGACAGGTGGAAGGGAACATGGCTGCTCTTGGTGGCCTCCTTGCCACTTGAAGACACGGATGAGGCGTGGCTTGCAGCTGTCCAACACACTCTCTCTCCGCTGGCCACCTTGCATATTGCATGCACGACATGGCCGATTGAAGCAATTCACAGCTGATATAGCTAGTACGATTACCTAGAGGGGGGTGAATAGGTATAATAGATTTTTCTTTCACACTACTTAGATAGATAAACGATTTGCAGCAATTAAAAAATCAATCGTAAGACTGAGTAAGAGAGAATTTGACACGCGGTTTATAGTGGTTCGGCTTGTTTTAAGCCTACGTCCACTCTTCGCACCGATGACCAATTGGCTGGATTCCACTATGAACAAAAAGATGTTACGGTGATGATCTTCCTTGACTTCTTGGTGTAGACGATCTTCCACACTCTCAAGGTATCACTAAGAATGAACACTCTGTGTATACAATTTCGCTCAAATAGTATTGACTAATAATCAAGGATCTTCGGACTACGGAATTTTTCTATCGATCACGCTCTTCAAAACAACTTGAATGTCTTCCTTTTATACTCCTTTATGCCATCATAGCCGTTGGCACTTACCAAAGGAATTCCTCCAATCTACCCGTTGGACGGAATCAATCACGAAGATCATTCGAGCTATTTAAGGAACTTGGCGATAGCCCATCAATCTGTTCGCCCATACAATCGGGATCTTGGTTTCCAAGAATAGAACATTCCAAGAATACTTCGACGACCATCGGATCTTCAATCGATCTAGATAAGAACAAACAAAGAATCCGAGATGTTTATCCAACCAAGGGATCTTTTCCGAGAGGATAGGATCGAATCCTCAACCATAAGCTTCGGCTCTGGATTTCCTTTACTTTGGATTAGAAAGCGCATCGGTGAGAATAGTCTTGAGTCTTGAGTCTTGAGTCTTGAGTCTTGAGATCATAAAGTCTTGAGACTTTAATCTTCGGTCTCTCGAATATCCAGACTTGATCGATAGAAACGTTTTGTCGCTTCAAAATACTCGGAAAGATTTCTCCAACAATCTCCCCCTTTTTGATGGTGACAAAACTTCCTTGTAGATTTGAACAACTTTGACCTGCAAAAACATTTCTCAAGCAATATGGCTAACTCATAGAGAATAATAAAACAACCAGATTCGCATCCACAAACAACTTGGTTAGTCTTTCATGAGTAATACCATAAAACAACACTTGATATGAACGTAACCAGTCAAGCATTTAAATCCACAGTCAAGTGTACTCAAGTCAAACTCAAAAATATAAAAGCATAGCCACAAATTCAAGGATTAAAAGATAAGATGATGAAAGTTGATGAAGTTGATTGTTCAAATTGATTCTCCCCCTTTTTGTCATCATGAAAAAGTGAGAAAGGGATCAGGTCTGCTTGGGAATGCGAACGATTTGGAAATCTCCCATAGATTGTACTAAGCCTTCTAGCCTCTTCAAGTCTTCCCGTAGATTAGCTACCTCCTCTCCTTTTGCATTGGCTTGAAGTTGTTGAGCGAGGTCTTTCATTTTGTCCTCCAGGGTGACCGAAGACGCTTGGCCAGCATTCTTGATGGATTGAATTTCACAGTCTAGAGCATATATCTGTCCCCGCATTTCCATAAGTATATCAACAATACGACGAAAATCTGCTGAGCTATTCGTCTGTGTACTTGCATCAGCTTTTTCAGATGGAGTGAATGCAGACGTTGGTGCTTCTGTGTAATTTTGCAGATTTGGGATTGACGTATCGTGTCCTTCTTCAGGCAATTTAGAAACCTGAACTTCTTCTGGGTCTGCTGGAGATGGTCTTGGACCTTCACTATTGGCTGCATGTGGTGAAGACCTTTCTTGCTCGCCAACTCCCCCTATCTCTAGGACATCACAAGGGGAAGAGTGATGATCATGTTCTTGATCTCCCTTGTCTCCAGTCCGATGCGGTTTCTTTCTTTCTCTCCTTCTCTCTCCTTTTCTCCTTCTTTCTCCTTCTCTCTTTGATGTTCTTCTTCTCGATCTTGGCTTGCTCCTCTTTCCTCTCTCGTTTCGCTGAAGTTACGTTGACCGATGCACGTAACGTCCGGTTCTTGTTAAAGCAACGATTGTGGGATCTTCATCCTCTTCATCTTCATCCTCTAAGATGAGAGTCCTTTTCTTCTTCCTCGATGGGGCTCCAATGACTTCTTTTCCTTTTCTTTTTGAAGCGAGATGGGACGGAGTCTTCACTCGAATTTCTCCATTGCCTTGGAAAGCTCTTGTAGACGCATCTTCGTCGGCATCTTCAAACCTACCACCATCTTATCGCACGGTCGAACACAAAGTGAATGGGGCGGTTCAATATTCATGTGTCTAAAGATCTTGGTCACCGGACCGGGATAAGGCAATTGTCCCTTGTCTTTTGACACTTTGCTCGTACATATGGAAAATAATCGTGTGCGGGAGAGAGAACTTCCGTCCGAGTTGATTGCATACATCAACTTTGCTTGAGAATAAGACACGGAAGTCTTTGACGTAGACTTTGGTCTAAGACAGTTGATTACGATCTTATGAAGCACAATGTTGATGGCATTCATCCTGGAATAGGTAACTCTCTTATCTCGTGTCCCTATCCTTGACAAGATCCGAGTAGTACGTGCGGGTGAGACTTTGATTGGTAGATAACGCCCTCGTTCAACTCCAACAATGTACGCAACATATTCACATCTACTACGTAGACTTTGTCTCGAACTTGAATGAAATTCTATTCGCATCCAAAAAGCTGAGATTTGAATAGAAATAAGCGGTTAAATGTGCATACCCGTCCGTAGAGTCGAGCAAAATTTCTCAAGTTGAAGCAAGTTCAACTTTTCTCTCAAGTTCATGTTGATGGCGTCCAGAAATTCAAAATCAACACTTCGAGGGTTTATCACCCCTCTTTTCAACAGTTTGCCGTACACATTCTCCTGTTCCTTGGATTTGAACAAATCCATTTGATTTCCTTTGATCTTCGCTGCCACACCCATTCTCGGTTGAAACTCAAGGAACATTCGATCATCATCATTCCCTTCAATTAAGTTTTGCCCGGTACACGAGGATCACTTGGAATATTTGCAAGTGCATCCTCTCGCTTTTCCTCTCGGAGCAATTCCTAACTCCTCCATTCTCCGCGAGAAAAAGATATTCATTTCCATAGGTCTTATCCTTAAGGAAATCGTCTATGTAATTCAATGGTGTACCGGTGCTTTTCAACGCACGATAAAGCTTATAGATATAGGAGGGTTTTGGACTCTTACGGGGTCGGCTTCCTCGATTATCTCTTCTTCAAGAAGATGACTTTCACCATGTGGGGTAGGAGGCGATGAATGACGTGGATGAGAACGAATCGGACTTTGTTGCTGACTTGAAAAGTCTTCCTCCTCGTAAGATCGAAGTGTATTGGTCCCTTCTCCATTCTTTGTGGTCCCCTGCTTGCTATTCTCGATGATTTCCTCGAAGAAGACATTCTTCTTGTCGATTTGAGGGATTCCTTCGCTTGCTTCCCAAGGAAAAATGACCACTTTCTCGACGATGAACAAGAGATTGATACAGGTTCGGGAGAAGAATACTTTTTAGGGTTTTGACGATTGAGGAAAAAACTGTATATATATATATTTAACTCACTTTTTTTTTTTGAAAAAGGAAGTTCAATCGACACAGGGAAAGTGTACGAACATTTCTTTTCAAAATCAATAACTGCCAAAATTAATCTTTTTGAAAAGACAAGTTTTTGATTTTCACACGAGATAATAAGCGAACAACAAAATCGTACCTTTTCGAGTTCGAATAAAATAGCCACTTACGAGTCTATAGCCATGAATGTCTGAGTTTGAAGATCTCGAGACTGAGAGATTAGAGTCTAAGGATTGTTGAGTCTTTAGACTTTAACTTCTTCAAGCTTCAAAATGTTGAGTCTTGAACGGATAGCATCGAATTGATTTTTCTCCAAAGGCTTTGTGAAAATATCCGCTAGTTGACTTTTTGAATCAACAAATTGAATCGAGATTTCTCCATTTTGAATATGATCTCTAATGAAGTGGTGTCGAATCTCAATATGCTTTGCTCTTGAATGAAGAATTGGATTTTTGGTAAGATTGATCGCGCTGGTGTTGTCACATCGATTTACGTGCATGAGTCTTCAATGCCAAAGTCTTGTAGCTGTTGTTTGATCCATAGAATTTGCGAACAGCAACTTCCAAGAGCTACATACTCGCTTCGTTGTTGAAAGAGCCACGGTACTTTGTTTCCTTGAAAACCAAGATCTTGTTCTATTTCCAAGCAAGCGACAAGTTCCGAAGTGCTCTTTCTATCGACTCCGCAACCGGCGGATCGCATCCGAGTACCCGAGAAGATTAAAGTCTCCTTTCTTTGGATACCAAAGACCGATGCTTGAAGATGAGGCAATGTATTTGATAATTCGTTTCACGGCACTGAGATGTGATTCTCTAGGATCTGATTGAAACCTAGCATAGACACAAACACTTAACAAAATATCAGGTCTAGAAGCAGTAAGATAAATAAGTGAACCAATCATGCTCCTGTATAGCTTTTGATCTACTTTCTTCCCTTCTTCATCTTTGTCTATCTTCTGAGAACATGACATTGGTATGTCAGTCTTTTTGCATTTTTCTAATCCAAATCTTTTCACAAGATCATTTGCATATTTTTCTTGATGAATAAAAGTTCCTTCCTTCATTTGCTTCACTTGGAGTCCAAGAAAGAATGTTAATTCTCCCATCATACTCATTTCAAACTCATCCCGCATAGACTTAGAAAATTTCTTGCATAGGCTTTCATTAGGAGATCCAAATATAATATCGTCTACATATATTTGAACAAGTAAAAAGCTTTTGATTTCCTTTTTGATAAATAAGGTAGTATCTACTTTACCTTTGACAAAACCGTTACGTATTAGGAACTTACTTAGCCTATCATACCAAGCTCGAGGTGCTTGCTTTAAACCATAAAAGGCCTTTTTCGGTCTAAAGGCGAATCGGCTTCTTTGGGTCTTCAAATCCAGGTGGTTGTTCCACATAAACTTCATCATGGATGAATCCATTTAGAAACGCACTCTTGACGTCCATTTGGAATAACCTGAAATTTTTATAGCAAGCAAACGCAAGTAATAGACGAATAGTTTCTAACCTTGCTACTGGTGCGTAGGTCTCATCATAGTCTATTCCTTCCTCTTGCGTGTATCCTTTGGCCACGAGTCTGGCTTTGTTCCGTACGACTTTTCCATCCTCGTTCATCTTGTTCCTGAATACCCATTTGGTTCCAATAACAGTTTTACCTTTTGGTTTAGATGTCAAATCCCGGACATCATTGATGTTAAACTATTCGAGTTCTTCTTGCATAGCTTCAATCCACTTTCATCGATAAAGCTTCTTCTATGCTTTTTGGTTGAATTTCGGAGATTAGAGCCACAAAGACTAGATTCTTCACGTCTTTTTGATCGGTGCGGATTCCTTCATTGATTTCATCGATAATGAGATCTTTGGGATGACCGGATTTGTGCTTCCGATTCTTGGTTGATTTTCTGGTTGATGATCTCTTTCTTTATTTGAATCTTCAAGAACATCTTGATGTTGGACTTCGAGAGGCGAGATGATTCTTGAGTTGTAAGCCTTGAAAGGTGCTGGAGTAGGTTCGAGACTCTTCATATTGAGTCGACGGATTCGGCTTGCATTGAGTCTTGGAATTTGACATTCATTGATTCCTCCACCGATTGGCTTTTCTTGTTAAAGACTCGTAAGCCTTGCTTGTAGTAGAATATCCAAGGAAGATGCCTTCATCGATCTTTCTTCAAACTTACCAACTCGATCATTTGAATTTTTTTAAATAAAGCATTTGCAACCGAACACATGAAAATATGAAACAATAGGCTTTTTACCTTTGAACAATTCATAGGGGGTTTTCTCTAAAATGGGTCTTAGAAAGACTCTATTTATAATGTAACATCTTTGTTGAAAGCTTGACTTCAGCCCAAAATCGAGAAGAAGTTTTACTTTCAATTAAAAGTGTTCTAGCCATTTCTTGAAGATATCCATTCTTTCTTTCCACAACTCCATTTTGTTCTGGAGTATATGGAGAGGAAAATACATGATTAAAACCAGATTTATCACAAAACTTTGTAAAGTTTTGATTTTCAAATTCACTACCATGATCTGTTCTTATACTTGAAATAGCACATCCTTTTTCATTTTGAACCTTTTTAGCAAACTTTTCAAAGTACGAAAAGGTTTCGACTTACTTGCAAGAAAATATACCCGGGTAAAACGAGAGTAATCATCCACAATCACTAGACAATATTTCTTACCTCCAATGCTCGGGTTCTTGTTGGTCCGAAGAGATCCATATGCAGCAATTGTAGAACATGCTTAGTAGAGATATGTTTTATAGACTTAAATGAATTTCTTACTGTTTTCCCCGGAATACATGGTGTGAATGAGTCGAGACTTTTGATAAGGTAATTTTGGTAGACCTTGAACAAGCTTCTTTGATGAGATTTTGGCTAATTGCTTCATGTTGACATGGCCAAGCTTTCTATGCCATAAGACCGCTTCATCTTGAATTGAGATGAGACATTGCGTTTCATTTGGTCTTACATCAAGAAGGTAGATATTTCCATGCCTTCGACCCATGAAAGGCGAGTTGAGTCTTTACTTATTCGAGAACATATGCCTTCTTGAAAAGAGATCTTGAACCCAAGTATCACACGGTTGGCTAATCTTTGAGAAGATTATAGTTGAGTCCTTCCACTAGAGAAACATTGCTTATTGTGAGATTTCCAATTTTCACAGTTCCAAATCCCACAATACTTCCTTTCTTTGTTTCCACCAAATGAAACTTTTCCACCATTTACTTGAACAAACTTTATAAAGCAATTTGAGTCTCTGTCATGTGTCTTGAGCAAACTGTCAAGATACCACTTTACCTTCTTTTTGACAGAGACCTGTAATCAAAGAAGAGTCTCAAGCTTTCTTTGGTACCCAAATTTTCTTGGGTCCTTTGGTGTTAGTAGGATAAGCATTATTAGGCCATACCCTTTTAACAGGCTTTCAGACCATAGGACACTCTTTTTCAAAGTGATCTTGACTGTTACACTTTGAACACCTTAGAGCATTTCGACTTACAGACTTTACAAAAACCTTTTTGAAATGATTTTTGTACGCTTCTCTCGATGGTCTTTTCTTAATTCTTTCTTTTACTTTTGGAAAATCAATCAAAGGGATTGTTTCTGCTGTCATACCTAGACCGGACTTATTGAAGTAAGGTCTTTGAACCGAAAGAACTTTCTCGAGTTTTTCGGACCCTATTGAAAATTTCTTTGAAATATTTGATAAGTCGGTTTTCAAGAAAGCATTTTCTTTTGAAAGTTTATCTTCATTTTCTTTAAGAGTAGAAACATTCAAGTCTAGACTTTTCACTCTTTCTTCTAAAATATTTTCCTTTTGTTTTAGAGCTGAGTTTTCCTTTTCGGTTCGGAAATCCTTTTGAGAGAAGTCTTAAGACTAAAACATAATTCATCAATATATTTAGAGACTTTGACAGGAATTTTAAAATCACTTACCTCAAATTCACTGTCTGAATCTGATTCAGAGTCTGAGTCTGATTGTGCTATTAGACACAGATTGGCATATTCATCATCACTTTCTTCACACTCTGTATCGCTCCAGGTTTCGGCTTTGAGAGCTTTTCGAGATTTTTCGGTCTTTCCTCTCTTCTTCTTCAGAAGAGGACAGTTGGGTTTGATGTGTCCCTTTTTCTTACATTCGAAGCAGACTACATCTTTGTTTGGTTCTTCATCAACAAACTTGGTTTCTTGTTTCGAAAACTTTGTTTTCTTGAGTTGAATCTTCTTCCTTTTCTATTCAGCTTTCGAATCTTCTTATCATAAGAGCAAGCTCCTCATCATCCAGATCTTCTTGAGAATCAGTATCATCGAATCATCATTAGATCTTAATGCAATGGATTTCTTACCTCTTGGATCTTCGTCTTCATTGATTCGCTCCACTTCGTAAGATTGAAGAGTTCCAATCGGCTCATCTACGAGATAATGGCATAATTCTTTGCGTCTCTCGTATTGAAGTCTTTATATGATTCCAATCCTTAGAGAGTCCTTGCAGCAACTTGTTCACCTTCATAGGATCAGTAATTTTCTATCCTTGATTCTCAAGTCCATTGACAATATACGTAAAAAACGGCTAAACATGTCGGTTATAGATTCTCCTGGTTTCATTTTGAAGGCTTCGTATTGACCAAGGAGAATATTAATTCGGGTCTCCTTCACTCGGCCTGTCCCTTCATAGGTGATATGTAGTCTATCCCGGACTTCTTTTCTTTGTGACACAAGAAGATATTCTGTTATATTCGTTGGTGACAAAGCACAATATAAAGAATAAATTGCTTTTGCATCGAGTGCTTGTCTCTTGTTTATCTCATCTTGAGACATTCATTTGGTCTCACAGTTTCTTTCCCTCTTTCGGATCGATGCAACGGTGAGAGTGATTCCTCTTTCCACAACGTCCCATTCCAGAGGATCCTTTGATCGTAGGAAAGCTTTCATCTTGTTCTTCCGGATGTTGTAATCCTTTCCATCGAAGTAGGGTGGTGCGGTATTGCTTTGACCTTCCACCAGCCCCGATGCTAGCATACTAGCCATGGATCTTTTACTCGAAGTAAAACACTTCAAATAAAGTAAGAACACGAGGCTCGATACCAATTGATATAGCTAGTACGATTACCTAGAGGGGGTGAATAGGTATAATAGATTTTTCTTTTGATAATTACACACTACTTAGATAGATAAACGATTTGCAGCAATTAAAAAATCAATCGTAAGACTGAGTAAGAGAGAATTTGACACGCGGTTTATAGTGGTTCGGCTTGTTTCAAGCCTACGTTCACTCTTCGCACCGACGACCAATTGGCTGGATTCCACTATGAACAAAGAGATGTTACGGTGATGATCTTCCTTGACTTCTTGGTGTAGACGATCTTCCACACTCTCAAGGTATCACTAAGAATGAACACTCTCTGTGTATACAATTTCGCTCAAATAGTATCGACTAATAATCAAGGATCTTCAGACTCTGGAATTTTTCTATTGATCACGCTCTTCAAAACAACTTGAATATCTTCCTTTTATACTCCTTTATGCCATCATAGCCGTTGGCACTTACCAAAGGAATTCCTCCAATCTACCCGTTGGACGGAATCAATCACGAAGATCATTCGAGCTATTTAAGGAACTTGGCGATAGCCCATCAATCTTGTTCGCCCATACAATCAGGATCTTGGTTTCCAAGAATAGAACATTCCAAGAATACTTCGACGACCATCGGATCTTCAATCGATCTAGATAAGAACAAACAAAGAATCCGAGATGTTTATCCAACCAAGGGATCTTTTCCGGAGGATAGGATCGAATCCTCAACCATAAGCTTCGGCTCGGATTTCCTTTACTCTTTTGGATTAGAAAGACTATCGGTGAGAATAGTCTTGAGTCTTGAGTCTTGAGTCTTGAGTCTTGAGATCATAAAGTCTTGAGACTTTAATCTTCGGTCTCCGAATATCCAGACTTAGACTGATAGAAACGTTTTGTCAGCTTCAAAATACTCTGGAAAGATTTCTCCAACAACAGCCGCTTCCTTCGGTCAACAATTCCCTCAATTGTTGACCGTCCAAAGACGTGGACGTGGCTGCAATTTGTTGACTCTCCTAGTCAACTGAAGAAGAGCTCAGTGGCAACAAGGGGACGATGGTTGCTGGGGAAAAACATGGGCTGCCACTTGGCTTATCCATGCACGAACGTACCCCATTGATTGACTATCCCAAAGTCAACTAATTGAAGTCCAACAAGGGTGGTCGGCGTGTCCTCGTTTGCTGCATGGGGACTTCTTCACGTGCATGTAAAATTTTCTCCGACAATTAATATTTCGAGACGTCGAGTGGCGATGAAACGGGTCGAATGTGGTGCCGACGATGACGATGATACGATGGGGTCCAAAATCGATGCCGATGATGAATTCCGATAACAATTTCGTCAATTCGTGACGTATTGTTATTTTTCCGAGGTCGGCAAAAATACGGATGCCACAGACTGTGTGTAGGATATGGCTTGCCTTTCCTCATTCTAACACGTCTCATCTAGCATGCTCAGTCAATCTTGTATTCTCTACTTAGCTGTTTATTCTAATAATCCTCAATGGAATCAGTGACTTAGACAGACAAAATCATCATGCAAAATCCATTTGGAAAATGCATGCAGCATTTTAAATGTGATGGAGTTTGTACTCTTAGAATAAATGAATGGTTTTGGCTCAAAAAGACCTTGTGGGCAACTTTAGGGGTTAACACAATGGTATTTCCAAATATGTTAAATTTTGAACATCAAAAGGGTTATTCACAAATGGGTGTCGATGGATTGTTCCTATTGAGTAGAGAAATGACACAAGAAGGATCAGCTAGGGTTGGGGATCTGATCATCGATCTGATGAGTGCTTCTTCTTTTGCCCTTGAGATGTCATTTTGCTTGGGAGAGTTTATCAGGGTCTAACATGCCTCTCATTGATTTGTTTTCCGCATCTTTGATGGTCAAGTGATCCTGCAACAAATAAAAGGGATCATGTTAGTCAAGAACTCTCTCAGGAGTCGATCAACTGGGAGCGATACAATATTACCCTTCATTGGTTTGCAGATGATTGGATGAACCCGAAGTACGAGTGGGACACGAAGTCTTGCACTTTTCACTTCGTTAGGTCACCACTCGGCTAAAGCGCCAGTGGTGTCCGTTGCTCCTTTTTTCATTTAACCGAACTGGCTTTTAGACAACACATTCTTTTATGCGAAGTCAGGTGAATTCAATATGAGTCACTTGATTTGCCTAAATTAACCATTAAGCTTGCTTCTTGAATCCCAATGCTTCCTGTCAGTAGGGAAAATATGTCAAAAGCGAGTTCAGAGAGAGGAAGTATTAGAAATGATACTAAATTACCCTTCCTCAAAGTTTGTTTGTCCTGACTCCTAAGGATATTCGAATGTCAATGATGGCATCTTTGTCTCGACACAATTCAATGTCTCTTTCGATTGGCCTTTCTCATTTGTGGCCATGTATGTATGATTGATGGTCGTTGATTCTTCAATGCCTTCCTTTTGTGGAATTTTCTTCTGTCTTTGACTATATGACCAATAGCGGCATTGGGCAAAGTCATGTACCTCAATCTTTTATGGAATCTGAGATGGACAATCAAAACTTCCAATTCTCTGATGGCAATCACTTCTTGGGAGAGTAAGCATCTGGAGCACGAAGTGAGGTTTCTAGGTTCTCATTTTGAATAGGGGGCTAGAGACCGCTTCAACTGTCTAGATTTCTTCCCTGTTGATAGTAGCTAATTCAAAGAAAGAGAAAAGATCCCTTCCTTGTGCTTTTGGGCTTATCGAAGCTAGAAGTCCCGTTGATGAAACCATAACATCTAGTTGCTCAAGCACGTTGTGGGGAAAAGATATTGCTTCGGCTTGTGAAGGAGTTGGGCAGGAGCGAGGTGGAGTGCACAGAGCTCTTAGGGATGGCTTGATTTCAATCGTATGTCTGTACCTATTACGTCCCATATTTTGTTTCCTCTAAATAGAAAATAGAGGACATCATTTCCAAAATTATATTCAGAGAATAAAACTTACCTTCTTTGAAGTGAGATACTCTCTTCTATTTGCCCCACTGTCTTCTTGGAAGAGTGTCTTTGAATTCGGTGAGTTCACATGACGTGCCAGCTTCAAATGCCCCCTGTCACACTAAGTCAAGGGGGATGGGATGATATTCCGAGACACGAAGGGAGTGAGTCAGAAAAACAAATATAATTTAACATCTTGTTTTGACGAAAGCTTGTGGTAATGAAACATTCTTGTTTTTCAAAAGTATATATCTTTGGGGAGAAGAAAGCATGAGGAAACCCAGCCCTCAATATTCTCCTTGGATGGTATTTTCTTTTCATGGTTGGATAGTATCACCGGGTTGGTTTGGAATACCGCCTCATGCTCTCAAAACAAAATATTAGAACTGTACATTAGATTACTAGAATGGAAAATGCAACAATAGCACACTAGATAGGATAAGAAACATAAAATTATAAAAACAAGCAAAACCCATGAAAACTCCTATGAAAAATGAGCACTTTGATAGTGTTGGTTCTGAAATCAAGCGCCTGAGAGTTCCTCGCCTCCAGTAGACTCAAAGTATTCGCATGAGAGAACCACTTCATTGAAGCTACAGAAGTGCAAACCATGTAACCAACAACGATGCTTGCGAGGTAAAGCTCCTATAAACAACTTCATCATTTCTTCTTCAGCCAGTTGAGGGTAGGTTTGCATCATAAAAGCCTTTCACCTCCTTGCATATGCTTTGAAATATTCCATTGGTCTTCTTCTAAAGTGAACTAAGTTCTCGCAAGACAATTCAATTCCAATCTAACTTTGATACTGAAGCAGGAATGCAGAAGATAGCTCATTCCAATTTCTCATGAGGTAGATATCTACTATGATGAACCATTGCAATGTAGGCCCTATAAGACTTTTTTGGAAGGCCCGAGTTGCAAATGACATCGGGCTATAGTACCGACTCATTTCAGCGTGGAGATATTGCAAATGAGCCACGGGACAAGTTGTGCCATTATACTTGCGGAGATTAGGTATCCTCATTTCTCTGGGGGTCATGATCCTATGAGGGCAAAAAGGGCCTAGTGTGTCTTGGTTAGGCCATTGGTTTTCTCATTGCATATTCATCATAGTGGTGAATTTTTCTGTTTCAGGGAAACTAGACTCTACCGAGATTATCCCATTGCTTTCTTCTGTGTCAAACACCAAACGAGGATGAGGCATTTAAGCTATCTTCATGGTCATGTAACAAGCTTAGTAGTTCATTAGGATCATAACGGATAAGGATGAATGTTCCCTCTTCTGATAGGCTTTCGACCCTGTGTGTGGGTAGAAAGCAGTTATACGATGAATGGTCGATTTCATCTATATAACACTGGTAGTCCTTGGGATTGTATCCTAGGGACTGGTAGTCTTCAGGGTTGTACTCTAGGGGGTGCTCGAAGTTTTGGCACAGTGGCTCATTGGCTATCAGATTTTGCTTATACTCAGTGGCAAATGTTGAATTGAATTGTTTAGGCTTTCTTTTCTTGACTCCTGGTCTGGACTTTTTGAGTAAAGCTCTTCGTTTTGCTAGTTGGATTTTGTTAAGGGAAGTGGGGGATGGTGGAGCTTCGCTCCCTAGGTTGATGGGGGTCGGCATTCTTTGGACCCTAGCTCTTGTGGTAAACCTGAGAAGCCGTCCTATCATGCTTCGGCTTTGAGTAGTGTTGACTTTATCTACGGGCTCCTTGCCTTTCCTAGTGGGAAGCTTCTCAGCAATAAGATACTGCTTGGTCGTCCATTTATCGTGCAATGCTTTATTGACATATTCTTCTCCAGTCTCTGCGACTATTGGCTCCTCGTGCTCCGCAATTATCAGTTCTTCGTAGGGCAGGGCGATGTTAGGGCTGATGTCAACATTATACTCTTGACGAAAAACATCAATTAGTTCATCCCAGGTTTTAAGGAGATTAATCTTCCTTATAATGTACCACCGCAAGACGGGGCCAGTCAGGTTTGATTGGTACGATTGAATCATCCTTCGGACCAAGTAGGCTTGCAAGTAGGTCTCTGGGCGAGAGGTATCAACATACCTTTCGCATTCAGGTGCCTTGAGCTCTTCAGGGATCTTAATGTCGGCGTAATTAGACAAGTCCATGAGATCTTGCTCCTGTAGTTGGCTTAGTTTTTTCATGATCTTTTCAAGCTGTTTATGGTGTCGGTTATTCTCTAGCAAATTCGCGGGTATCAGGACGATGCTTAAAGCAGGTACGAAGTTGGGCTCGACTTGAGTGGATTCCATTTGCCTCGAGAGTTGTCGAAGGACAATGGACATTTGTCCTACACCGTTTTCAATGTTGGCGATGCGATTTTGTACATCATTCTGATTAGGCCCTATCACGTGGGACCATTCGCAGGTGGATGATAGCTGGCGATTTATAATTACCTGTCGTTGTGAAAATAATGAATAAGCACAAGAGTAGACAAAGATTGACCCATGGCAACGGTCTATCTGTTTTTTACTTATCAAAAGAGGATTTTATAAACCACAGACTTCTGACACCCAGAAAATAACAGAACGAAATACTCGGTATTAAACAAAAGTCCCTAAACAATGTGACAAAACTTTCACAAAATAAACACTAAGGGGCACATGACTATTATTTTATATGCGACGGGGAGCCTTGTTCTTGCAAAGGCGCTTACTTTCTTGGATTGGCTCAGAGACGAGTATCCGGCCTATTCCCATATCCTTTGCATAAGTTCTGCTTGCTCGTGCTGGCTGCTCTCGCTAATTGAGTGAGGGACCGATGGCTTTCATTTTGTTGAGATACGATGATTGTGGATGTAGGACGTAGAGGCATGGTGGGCTTTTTCTTCTCCCTCAAGCCCTTCAGGTACCACGATCCTTTTGCAATTGCACTTGTCCCAGGTTTCCTCAATGATAGAAATTTCGACTGCGTAGTCACGGCTTATGTTGAAAAGGACTGGAGGGATCCTCTTTTTAAAAGGTGGTGGGATCTCCTGAAGGGCTCCATATTGTCGTACCACCCGATATGGGTAATAGGGGACGGCGCCGGTGAGGCTGAGCAACAGAATTGGGCAGCAGCGTTTGTAAGCGAAGCGAGCTCTCTTTTCATGGAACCAACCAGCACACCATTGGAATAACTTAGGAGCTGGGTCTCTTAGGAAGTTTATCCAATTTAAATAGCTTTGATTGGGAATGTATGGTCCTAAAACCATAAATTTTTGTAATGAATTTTCGAAATCATTCGTTTCAGACGATCGCATGAAGCCTCGAAATTCGCTTAGGTGAGAAAAGAACCAGACTTGTAAAATTTCCAGAGAGACCTGCATGATTTTTTCCGTGTTTTCTTTAAAATGATTAAAAGATAAGAATGTTTCCGTTAAAATCATGTTGACATAATTTTCCCCATCGAGATCTGATCAACTATCTATGCTATCTTAGGACTTATGACATTTCTTTAGTGAAGGAAAATGATGAACTCGAAAAAGGCCAGGAGGAAAACGGGCATTCATAAATTTTAGTGAGCAGGTATTATGGTTGTTTTCAAGAATTTGCCTCATAACATAAACTTTAGTTCTTAAAAGTCGCGCTAACCCACGCAATGGGATGATGCCTGTTGATGGCCTGACAAGCTTATTCTCGAAAGGCATTTAAGTGATGATGCTGTATTCTTCCAGAGTTGAGGTTAGCTCAAACCCACCAAACATAAAAGTAGTTGTCTTTGGGCACCAGAAATGCGCCATGGCTTGTATGACTTCGGGATGAATAGGGATTTGGATCAACAATAGAAGATGACCTACTTTGGCTTTCACGCGCTCTTGGGCATACTGGTCCAATTGACCCCACCATCTGAAGAGCTTTGCTTTGGGAGCGGGAATAAACTGGATACCATTTTCTCCCATCACATATAAACTGGGACTCGAAAAACCTACCATAAATTGCCATGGGCCAATAAAAAAGATTGAGTAAAAGTAAAGAAATTACTTTGCTTTTAAAGAAAATGGCAAACACAATGACATGCGCATGAGATGTGCGGCTCGATTTCTAACTGAGAATGTTTGTTGAAATTAAAAGGATATCTGCCTATCGCAGTCTCCCATTAGCAGTGTACCCTCTTAATCTCGACTAGAGAAATTCGGGGAAAAGAAAGGCAATCTCTACAACGTAGTCTTGCGTTCGAAGTCGTATCTTTCTTAACACCATCCTAGATATCCTATGGCGGCCCAGGTCTAGCGGCCGGGTTGTGTGTGCCACATGTAGTGCTTAAACATTTAAAGCATGCATAGCAATTTATAATCACAAAACAATCCAAAATTAAAATAAACCTCTAAGGTACTGACCTACATAAAAAAAAGAACAAAAACAAGTCGGTAAAGTGCTTAAACAAGATAAAACGGCCTAAGTCCTCAAATGTCCCAAGTGGAGTCGCCAAGTTGTCACGATCTCTTTTTTCCTAGTGCCCGATCGGGGCGAGCGCCTTCGGAGGCTAATGGTTCGGCTATGTCTATTTTAGCCCGGACTCTCCCGAGTCCACCAACTTGCCACTTTAATAGTCCAAGTTTTTAACCTGTAAGTCAATTTTAAAACGGAGTCACCACTAATTAGTTTGGGGTGGGTCGATTAGAAACCCAAGCGAAATACTAGGAGAAATACTCGCTCCTGTGCAACTAGAGAAATTAGGATCGGGGATTTGATTACACTAGTTAAACACTAATGTCCTTTCGGTACCTAATCTTGTTTAAACCCTAAGGTTTTTGGATTTTTGAGGGGTTTTTCCATATATTTTGTGAAGGAAAAACATTTGTTGGACATTTTCTCATTTTTGAACATAAAAAGGATTTTTGGGTTTTTGGTCTTTTTTGGAAAATATAAATCTTTTTTGGCTTTTTCGACCTTTTTGGCTTTTTTAGGAAAATATGGGGTATTTTTGACTTTTTTGATTTTCTGGAAAATAATTTATTTTTTTGATTTTATTTATTAAAATATTATTTTATATTAATATATTAATATATTAAAAAAACGACCCAAATCGGGTTCACGGGTTGGGACCGACCCGGGTCATTCCTGAGACTTGTTTTTTTTTTTCTTTTAATCGCGGCCCATAAATAAGGGACACCGACCTGGGGTCGGTGTCCCTTAACCCCTAGGCCCACACGAGACCAGCCCGCACGCAATCGGCCCAACCAACATGCAGAGACCTAGCCTGAAGGATGACCCGAACTCGGCCTGCTTTAAGGCTAAACCCTACCCGACTCAGACCCACGCCCAACTCAGTCTTCAGCCGTTGACCCAGCTTGTAGTCGCGACCCGATTCCTGAAACCCTACCCGGATTCGTGACCTGTTTGATCTCGCTGACTCGACCTACTCGTAACCCTTGAGATTTGGCGATCCGCGGTGCCAAGGAAGGGTCGGTTGGGACGTCACTGGGTGGTGACTCGACGGCGGCAACGCAGTGGATGGCGGCTAGGGTTTCAGCGACGACGACGGGCAGCTACTAGATTCTGAAGAAGCGGTGACGATGATGGGTGGCTACTGGGTTCTCGGGGGGAAGGTGGAGCAACAGTGACGACGCGGGCGAGCATGGCTGTTACCTGTTCGCAACAAGGGCACGGCACGATGGCGCTACTGGTTGGCGAGACGGCGTCAGCTGCTGCGATGACGTTGGGGCTACAGTGGATGGCGAGCAGCAATGATCGAATGGCGATGGTGCAAGGGGGGCAGATGGTGACGACGATGGCCTATCGCTGCGGCGGAAGGCGCTTGACTCCCAGATCTAGCCTTCTCACCCTTGGATCTTCAGATATGGACCTCAACCCCGGCTCCTTACCTAGCTCAACCCTCTCTTTCCGGGTTCGCTTGTCGTCGGCCTCTCCCGAAGTCTCTAAGAGGGAGGTCATTTGAGTTCACGACCAGATTTCTCTCACGTGCTCACTCTTTGATCTCCCCTGAAGTCTCTCAAGGGAAATCTCCGAGTTCGCCGTGTTCTCTGGCCTTTCCCCTGACACCCTATTTATAGGCACGGGGGTGCCGGTCGGTGGAGGCTAGGCCGGCGGTCCTTGGTGCGCCGACTGGCCTTCCTTCGCCGGCCAAACCGGCGTCAGTTCCTCCCCCTCCACAGAGGCTCTCTCGCCATCAATGTCGCGTTCTCTCAGCCACCAGCCTATGCTCCTCTCTCTGCCCTAGCTTGTCCTTCGCGCGTTAGCACCCTCTGTGCGCGTGAATTGCAAAGGCGTAGGGGAAGAAGAGGGAAGAAAGAAGAAGAAGAAGAAGAGAGAGGGGGCCGAGCTGGGGGTGAAGAAAAGGAGGATTAGGCCTTTGGCCCGTGTGGGAGGGAGAAGGGGAAGGAAAAGAGGCTAGGCACGAAGGCCCAGCCCCAACCGTTATTGCTTTTGCTTTTTGTTTTTTCTTTATTTTTGTTGTTGTTGTTTTTGTTATTTATTTATTATCCGAAAGAGGGAAAACAAAGATTAAAAGAGACTAAGGCCTAATTAATAACCTAATCAAAATTTAGGTGTCAACAAATGTAACTTGTCTTGTTGCACGACACTTTATTTGCCACAGCAGATCATTGTCTCGTCCCAATAAGATTCATATGAACTATTTTGTGAACAAATAAAACTGAATGTAGATTTTTGCCCTTGATTCTACGAAATTACTTTTTAAAAGCAAAAAATGGAAAGTCAATAAACATGACCACATAGGAAAGCAACTCATTCTATGATATATAGAGGTGGCAAAATGAGTCTTAGACCCATATATGATCCATTTAAATCATAAATGAGTCATATATGGGTCACTTATTTTTTGACAAATAGTAGTTAAATGGGTTTAACAATTAAAGACTTAAGGTAGGTGGGTCTTAAATGGGTTTTAAATGGATTAGATTTAGAACCCACTTTTAACCAAAACCTCACAATCTCTCTCTTCCTTCTTTAACTTTACAAAAACAATTTTTTTTATAAAAAACAAAATTATAATTATTTTTAGTTTAATTATTTTTCTTTTTTCCTTCCTTTTTCTTTCTTCTTCCTCCTTCCAGTGGTCAGCACGGTGATGGCCGCTGATGGGCCATGCGAGCCTCAAGCTTGCCGGATATGGCAAGGTGGAGGCCTCGCCGACATCCGGCGAGGCTCGAGCCTCTCCGATTTGGTGAGACTCGAACTTGCTGGGGTCGGGCGAGGTGGAGGCCTTGCCGATTTGGCGAGACTCGAACTTGCCAATGTCGGGCAAGGCTTGAGCCTCGCCGGCGTCAAGCGAGGCTCAAGCCTTGTAGGATCCGGCAAGGGGCAAGCTTGAGCTCGCCGGCATCAAGCGAGCTCAAGCTTGCCTCGTGGCTAGTTGCCGGCCGTCATCGTGGCCGGCGACCAGCCAAAGAAGAAAGGAAAAAAAAAAAAGAAAAGAGAAAAAGAAAATTAAAAATTATATTCTTAAAAAATAAAAATAAAAATAATTAAAATTTTAATTTTTAAAAAATAATTAAAATTTGATTTTTTTAAAATAATTATTTTAAACATTATAAAAATTGTCCATTAAATTTGTGTCATATAAAACTATTTTAGCAATACCGTTTTTAAAATATATAATATATAAGAAATAAGCTTTCTTAAGTTTAGTTAAATGAGTCGGGTGTGGGTTGAGTATAAGGCGAGTGGGGTATGAGTCGAAAATTTTACATTGCAATAAATGGGTTATAAACGGGTTAAATGGGTCGATTTGGTCGGACCATTTATGACCCGACCCTGACCTGACCCGACTCGACCCAAACCTGACCCGACTCATCAGTTTAACGGATCTAATGATATATGACCTTATTAAGTTACTTGAAAAACACGCCACATTATGGATGGATCAAAGTAGAATTTTCAAAACAGAAATCAATTTAAAGCGGGTCTTCGATTTGAACGATATATACGATAGGAACAAGAGAAAGTAAAGATGGGATTTAACAAGTTCCCCAGTTTGACAAATAATCGAAGTGCCGTTAAGCCTAGACAGTTCCACAAAAGAACGACAAATCTTCCTAGGTTTTCACTCAAAGCCGGCAAATTCAAGTGAAAGTCCACGACTATGCAAGACATAATCGTGGGAACTCTGAGGGTACCATAAAAGAGATATAAGAATAGAATAACTCCGTTTCGCTGGCGGTCATGTTTTAAAGGAATGAATCCGACCGTCTTCTTCTATTGCTGTTATGCCGGCGTCGCATTTTGCATCATCCCTACGCTCGTCAGCCTAGGCGTCTACAAGCTATATTTTTGGCTCTTGGACAAGTTGAAAGGAACGAGTAGGGAAGCATTCTTTTGGATCGGCATGATTGCCTCCATCTGCGCGTTCTTTTTCTCTATGAAACTCATGTATGTCCTCACCATATATGTCAGGGTCTGTTTTGCTGATGCGCCAGACAACCAGGACCACGCTTCGTCCCAGGACGATCCCCAGCAGGGGATAGAAACATTGGAAAGGTTAAGGAGACTCAGAAGAGAACCGGAAGAAGAAAGGAAACAAAAGCTACAAGACTCGTTCGAGTTGTTTCCTTCTGTGAGTTACACGAGTCAAGGGACCGGTTCAGAACCCTAGGGACTGTGCCATTTGCTTGGGGGAATTCGTGGAAGGTGAACTCTGTTGGGTCCTTCCTTCATGCAAGCATATGTTTCACTCGTTTTGCATTGTTCGCTGGCTGATGATTGGTTGCTGTTGCCCTGTGTGCCATAAGTCTGTTTTATCTGTATGAATCGACTCGTATATTATTAGAGATATAGTGGGGACATTTTCCATATGTCCCCATATTCTTCATATCTGAGCTCGATTTGATCTAATAATCAAAGGCAGGATGTGCTTATAACACTCCCTCAATTGCTTAATCAACGGGATTCTAAGTAGAACATGTTCGGAATTGAATTCAAGCTCAAGCTCTCTAGTTTGTTAAACATAAGGTATGGAAATTGAAAGTAGTCCACTCTAACTCATGAATCGCGTATAGTTTCTTCTCGGGGCATATGAGCAAGCCACTAGAACACCATGAGTTGACCACAGAACACAACAATGATATAACAAGAATCAGAGAAGCATGTAACTAACATATAGATTCTATTGAGAATCGAAAAAATCCCATAGAAGGAATATCACACTCACGGCTTCAAATAAAGATACTTGATAGGAATGCTTTTGATAGACCCCTTCTAGAAAAGAGCTGGTGGAAAGAGAATCCTTCTGACTACAAGGGAGTTTAATGTTGCGCTTTAAGGTGGAGATGGGTGGAGAAATTGGGTGAATCAGATCTTGCAAGATTCAAATTAAAGCAGAATGGTTTCATGAGGATGTGTCTTTCTTTTCTACTGCCCATCTTTTGCAGAAGCACGGTAATAATCAACTCCAACATAGGGAACTAACTCCCACGAAAAAACACAAGAAAGTGATAAAAACAGCTGCCAGATAGTCATAAGCAGCAACGGCAGGAACACTAACTGCAGCACGAGCAATGACTATAAGAAGCGATAAAATTCCTGTTAGAACCAAGCAAAAGTAGCCACACTGTCGCGGAAGTAAGATAGAAAGCAACAGGAACTGCCACCGAAACGAAAGCGATGAGAACGATGTCCAAATGATGGTGGCTGAAACTTACGGAAGAATTAGTGAGACTTATTTGTAATGAGCAACATCCATGTCTCGGTGATATGGCATCGGAGATATATTTGAAACCTAACATTCAGCCAGGCATTGGCATGATCTTGTCCACCTTGGTCGTGGCCCACTCCCGCTCAATAAGTTTAAAACGCATTGTGTTAGTTTAAGGTTATGTATAACTTACCTTATTCTCAACAGTTTATTGTGCCCTTCATTTTGCCTCCCTCGGATATTTCTTATAAAGAAATTAAATTAAGATAAAAATCCAAATGGTAAGTTTTAATTATCTAAAATTTGGCCTTTTCGATTCAGCTTTAGTCCCTTCAACAAACAATTTCGAAATGACTAATATACAAGGAACTTGACATTTTATTCAGCTCGATCAATTTCTAGAAATCTTCCCTGTCTTGAAGCATGCAGTGGAAGTAATTAAAGATCCAATTCCACCAATTCTACATCTTCACCTTCCACACATTAAAAAGGATGCAGAGGGAAGCATTGTAAAAGGAAGGAAAAGACTAGGAGGAAGAGCCGCTCGAAAATGAAACGAAAAGAAAGAAAAATAGGAAAAAAAAATATGATGACCCAATTCAAAATTAGAAATTGCAGCCATGCTTACTGGCAAACCACATCGTGTGACCTAGCAATTCTCGACCCACCATTGCTTCTCAAGCAATCGTCAATGCTAGCGGGAACAAGAGGAGCCACCGCTTTTCCATAAGAGTTATAACACAAAGCCTCCCGGGAACCACCGAGCCCCGGCAACGGCTTCAACCGAATGTCCACCAAATCGACGTTGGTGCATGGGACGTCCTGGCTGCATGCGATGTGAAGGGGCTGTACTGCGTAGGTGCCGACAAACTGATTGAATTTGACCCTGGAAATCGCGATGCCTCCCGTCTGGTTCTTGCAAAACTTTTTGTCGCAGTAGTATTGATCGATCATCATCGGGACCTTCACGTTGGAGACTTGAACGTTTGAGAACGATACGTTCTTGACTGACCCAACTCCTCCCTACGTTATATTGGAAATGGTTATTATAGCAAGTGTTTTGTAATATAATTAGCATTGGACAAAAAATTAGTGATAAGGATTGGCTTCTCTTTTACCTGCCAAGTCTTGATTCTGACACCGTATAGTGTACTCTCTAGAGAGAGGTTATCTACGATGATGTTGGAGACGCACGCCACACTTTTGTCCTTCCCTAATCCTCCTAAGCTGCCACCAATAAATTCAAAGCTCTAACTCAGTGGTTAAAATTCATTACCACGATTAAGTTGGTATGGGATCATCAATCTAACGCATCTTTGCTTTTCAACTGTCTAAATGGTTAACAACTATTTCAGTTTGTAAAATAACCTAGTAAATGTGAGTGTTTGATTAGTCGATCATAAAATCGACATGCCATATCTACACTATGTGTACTAGTTTCCTTATAGGAATGACGATTTTTAATCTTGCATGGTGCTTTCATTGTCATCTTAAGACTCTCGACCAATTCTCTACTGTTGATGCATCTAAATAAGGCATGCGTTAGCAGTTGAAATATGTGGTATCGGGGGATACCACGTGATATTTTTTTTTTTTTTGGGGATGTAGGGATTACTTAATTCTATGTGATAGTGGAAGTGGCTTCTTAAAATATGGTGTTCTTATCTTTGCCACCAACTTTCTCTCATGGCAAGTGGGGAGGGAGGAAGGGTGGAAAGGAGGGAAGAGAGCAATTATTGTATGCATCATATGAACCCGTTCAATCCTAATTCGTCATATCATGAGGAGGATGACATCGAATCCGACGAAGGAGCTTTGGTTCAATCTGTTGACGCTACGAGGAGCAAAATTGAAAATTCAATTTTCTTCCGAAATTTAAAACATATGCATGTATCATTGCGCTGTGCATAAGCTAAAGCCACGTTTTATGACTCTTCACAACTTTTCATAAACCGTAGAAAAGGGCTTGTGAAAAGCTTGACAAATCTTTTGTAGCCCAACCGTGATGATTGGAACTCCCTTTAGCACACGTATGAGTAAATGATATTCAAAATGAATACCAGAAAACTGCTTGCTTTAAATCAGTTTTTTTGAGGTAATTGTTGCTTTTAATTTTTTCATCATATTTTGACCTATTATTTATTGCCCGGAAATCTTAAGAAGCCTATACATGAACAGCTGAGGTCATCAACGATCACGTAAATTTTTTTTCATGATTTTAAATTTTTGGCTAGAAACTAGTAGTGCATTTTTTTACTTAAACAAAGTACAAACGAACAAGCCCAATGCAGGACTTCATATATACTTTAGACATCATGATAGATGATCATTTCCAAACTTTATTATTGAAATCATGATGAGATACACCTCAATAGGCAAGTTTCATGAAATATCTTGCTAATTTCATGCGTTATCTAATGCGTGACATGAGTCAAAATCTTACGAGTATTCTTATAATGAAATTATTTGAACTTTGTAATGTGGATCACTATACAATGACTTTGATGCCTAATATATCAGAACTTATTATTTATAATGAATTAAAAAAAATTTCAATGTGCAAACAACTATTTTGTGACACTCGAAGTCCAGTATAGATGGAGAGAATTTATGACTTCATTCATAGTAAGTACCTACTCTCAGATCATCACATTGGGAGGTCATACTTGAGCATTCTTTTTGGAAGTTTGGCTCACATGAAATGAGCTCAGTTATGATAGATGTTACTAAGGGGAAAACCCAATGGTAGATGTGTGGTTCAAGGACGCATCGGGGGCAGGTCGATGTAGTGAAGACAAGGATTAGTCAACGAGGCAATAAGGTTTTGATAAGGTGCAGCTTTTAGCATATGGCGGAAGGGATAGAATGTGCCAAATCATACATTGAAGCGAGGGAGCATCACTAGCTAGTGCAAGAGCTCGTGCCCCAAGTCCCACATCAGTGGCAGAGAACTAGTGACTTGATTCATAAGTGTGACTCACCCTAAAAAACATCTAAGTACTCCATTTGAAAACTGGGTCCACGTAAAACAGACTAGAATGTTGCGCACTTGATATTGGATTATATGTATCACCATACCTTATACCGTGTCCAGGGCCGCAATTAATATGATGGATGTAAACATCAGAGCAGCCCGTCTGTACAGAAATGCAGTCATCTCCTGCATGACTAGAAATTAATACTAGGGGTGTGTTTGATAACCACGTTAAGTATTGATTAAATTTTTCAAAACCAAATCACTAAGTGCATTTGATAACCTCTAACTACACGCTATTTAATTAATTTTTTAAAGTCAAGTATCACTTGGGTCATTTTGATAACTCTGATAAGTGCTGAAAACGAATATATTACACTTAAGAAAATGAAGCACGCTTGTTGACCATAACTAGGTTTGACTTAAAAGATTTAATTAAGTCAAAAATCAATTGATTCGCTAGAAAATGCGTCTAGATAGGAAATAAAAACTTTCGTTTTACATAGACAAAAAGCTAAACCTTGCCAACAATATTCATAGATCAAATTTAGACAAGAAAAAAATAATCGATACCAAATATTTATCTATTCTGAAAATGAATCAACAATTAAATTTAAGTAACTAAATTTTCAGCACTTAATTTTCAGTTTTACCAAATTGGTGGTAAGGAATAAATTACTTAATGGAAATTAAAATTTTACCAATTATACAATTTAAACTCCAATAGTGCTCTTTATCCAAGTTAGGTAAGAAAATAATGGAATTCATTATTTAATTTTCATCTACTATGATACAACTTTTCTTTTTTCAATTTTAGTACTTAAAGACTCTAGCACTTAATATTAGAGCTTATACTATCAGCACTAACTTTTCATCAAACGGGTGCTGACATTATCTTGATTCAGCCGAAAATAAAAACAGAAGATAATCTTAATTAGGACGATAATGAAATATGGTATTAATAGTGTCAGTAAGTGCTCTAAAGACTGTCTACTTTCTATAATGCACTTCCAACGTCAGTGCTTGCTGGATACAAAGGGGAACAAACAGAGTCCATTCTCTTAACTCAGTATAATGCAGACAAAAATATTAGGTTAGCGTGATGCTTTTTGAAAAGCTAACAGGTGACCTTTTACTAAGATAAGCATGTGCTCCATCAAGAGTAAGCAAGGGATTATGAATATAGTGTTTATTTGCCCATATGAGAGAAGAACAGGCAAGAAATTGGTCATCTAGGAATTATGTCCATACCGCAACCGATATTCGAGTTTTCGATTTCTACGTGCTGGCTGTTCTGCAGGTGAATGCCGTCAGTGTTTGGGCTGTCCTTGGGCGAGGAAATGGCGATGTTGCTAATCTTGATCCCTCTGGAATTGTCGAACTTCAGATGGCAGAGAGGACTATTGACGATGTTGATGCCACGGACGCTCACGTTATAGCTAGAATAAAACCTTAAAGCCTGCACAGATAGAAACTAATAGAATAATTAAATATTATTCTATCAGAAACAACTAAACCATCAAGAACAAACTTAGCATTCGTGTTAATCTATGTTGGAATGCAAGAATCCTTACAGTTGGTTTCATGCCCAGAATGTGTTTTGACGTGCTCTGTGAAAAAAAGGAAACACAAGAAGCACAATTAGCACCCAGCTCATTTTCTGCGTTAACTGGAAATCTGTTATGTTCCATGAAATTTAGGATCATTAAGAACAAATTTCATGTATAGTCATTGAAGATAAGAAGATCGATCTTATTAATTCTGGTGACCTGCACATTGTAGGGCAGCATCTGGGAGAGACTCCACCACTCGGACCCTTGACCATCAACAGTCCCAGTGCCTTGGACTGTAAAGTTCTGGACCCATTTGAAATTCAGCCACTGGTATAAGCTGGATTTTTTCCAAGAGCCTACTTTTGGAGGAGCTTGCACAATTCCATCTATCTGGAGAAAAAATGGTAATGACAATAAAAAGAAATGGTGATTCCAAATAAATTCCGACATATTTCTTCCAAATTAAGAAGAATGTAAACACAAGTACATAATTTGAACCAGAAAAAAGGTTGTGATATGATGGAACCTGAAGAACAAGATTAGGCATGCAAGGGCCTTTAAAAGAGATGGGCTTGACCAGGAACTTGAGTCCTTGCGGGATTACCAAAGTGGCCGATGGTACCTGGCAAGCCGCTTTCCATGCTGCTGAAAATGCCTGTTCATTTGAACTGGTTTCAGTGTTCAGAGTCGGACACTGGACAAGAATTTGTCACACCGAACTTCGGTGCAGCTTACTGTGTAAACTAAGCCAATCACGACTCAGAAAGCCATCATCCAATCGAGAAAATGGAAGTCTTCGCAAAATTTTAGGTACAATATGTGAGTTAGAGCCTATACGGTAAATGTTTCAAGTAACATTCTGCGCCTTCTATGCCACTCAACTTCTGCATTCTCCTAAGTTAAAAGAGTGCATCAAAATAACTAAACAATGAAGAGATTCATAAGTTGGAGTTAAAACATTGCATTGAGATGGAAGACTAATTTTATCCTAAAGTTTTCCACTAGTGACTAATGCACAACGACCATCGCTTCACACAAGCACTTACAAGCAGACTAAAGAAGATGCCAACACATACCTTCGAATCGTCGGAGACTCCATCTCCTTTGGCTCCAAAAGAGAGCACATTGAACATGCTTGACTCAGCTGGAAGATCACCATAATGTGGAGCTGGTGCAGGAGCATATTGATGTTTGTGGCCGTGATGCTTGCTCTTGTGACTCCTCTTGGCCTCGACTTGACAGGTGCAAAGCACGATGACGATGAACATTAGTGTTGGGACGGCTATAATTATCGGACGAGTAAATTGGAGACATGAAGTATAGTTGTTCTGCTTCATTTCACAGCCTCTCTGAGTTTTATTTTGGAGAAGGAATGAGAGAGTATGAGGCCTTTTCTGTTCAGAGCCGCTGGTAGGAGGTAGTTATAGACAGTTGAAGCTGGTGTTAAATTACGAAAATAGCCTTCTACAGTTGTACCTAACTTGAAAGATGGGCACGAACTTATGCATCTGTAGATTTGCTTTCTAATATCTTTTTGGCTCTATATGCGCTCCATTGTCCGCAATCTTTTACATCTAATTTTTTTGGTTTTTTTAATAGCTCTGGGACACGAAAGGTGAACATCCAGCCACATCAATTTTGGACAGAAAAACAGTTTATGCATTCAATGTGAAGTAGTGTTAATTTTTTACCCAAAAAAAAAAAAAAAGTAGTGTTAATTTGAATTATAAATGTTGATTTTCGTAGTCGATTAATAGTTATGTTCAAGATTGTTTGATGGTTTATTCTATGGTTTCAGATAATCAAATCGACGTTTTATTGGTAAAAGGGGCAGAAGGGGTAACTAGTACTAGCCACCTTCTCTAAGCCTTATTATGAGGAACCACCCACGCTACAAAATATTCAAACTAATTTGGATTGACTCATGACCCAAATTTTTCGAGGTTAGTTAACGCATCATTGTAGTCCCACCAAGATGTTAGAAGTGAAAGTTTTTTGCACAGAAGATATGACGTGTAGTTAGGCAACTTTATAACGAACTATTTACAGATTTGCTGGTGGTGTAAACCAAACTCGTAATTTCGTTAAGAAAAGCTGATAGAACTGAGGTAGTAGGCAAGTCCATAATGTAGGAGTACCATCAAAAGCAGAGCATAGACAATACATTACTAAATTGATAATAGACTTATTTAAGCTCCGGGCATGCCTAAACATGCTAATGATCCGACAAACACCAATTAAAGTAATAAACCACAGGCATAGCAATTAGGCTAGCCTAAGATCCGATCTAGTATATTTTATTTGGGGGAGTGGGGGAGTTTTCCTTTCTTTTAGAAATTTTTGCTGTCACTTTTGAGGAAGATATTACTTGATTATTACATATCATTCCACCAGAGAATGTAAAATATATTTTATAATATTTTTCATTCATATAACTTTTTAGTTATCTAAGAGTATAGGAGAAGAGCTCTGACTATGTGAATGTCCATGAAACATCCTTTTAAGTTTCTTGAACCTGTTAAGCTTATACCTTGGGTCCAAGCATGTGTCGTATACTCACGCAATGAGTAGGATTTAAGTAGGTAATTTTTAATTCCTGAAGAAAAATCTCCTGACGTGCCAACTAGCTTCTCCTTTCCTAAGGAGTTGTTTACCATGTATTTGGCGAAGCTCTCGGCGATGAAGGCCCGTAATTACTCTAACATTGTTATTGATTGTTAAAGACTATGTTCTTAAGTAATGGAACGTGCAATAATCACTCTAACATTTCGTCACTCCGTTGAATAACACAAGAAACCCTCGAGCTGATTTTATCCGACGGATTATGCACGCAAACTAACCCGTCCAAATGCTTCTTATGTCACTCCACCCACAAGGTGCGAACTTAGCCCTTATTATTACTCTAAATTGAGATGCTGTGATTCATAAACGAAAAATGTTACATTAAAATCAAACGGCTAACCATTTAGCATTTGTTGATTTATGGTGGCTATGTTATCAGCGAGGCAATCCAGCACTTAGCAATTTTTTTCAGATTATCCTCTTAAAGTATCATGTTTTAGGTACCTCCACTAAAGAGCAAACAACTTATCCCTTTGCTGAACCTTATCTAGTTTATAAACCACATGGAGAGAAACCGCTCTTCATTTTTAATAGCTAGAAAACGGACCAATGTGAAGAAAGAAGCGTCCACCTCATCCCCAGCATTAGTTGCGCCTCACTCAATGCACTCACCGGTCCAAAATAAAAACCCCAAAAGTGGGAAGGTAGGTGGTCCTAGACATATTAAGGTGTTGGCCAACGAAGATGAGCACCCATCTTTGTATTCACCTCGCATATTTAATTCGTATATAGTTCTCACCGTCGCCGACCCTCTGAAAAAAAGCTTGCCGGAAAGGTCACTATGCCAAAAAGGGGCTTTGGTTAGCTAGCCTTGAGAATTTTCTAGGAACGAGATGAGGGTACCCATAAGATTCCTTATTTTAGGTATAGCTTTTCTAAACATAGAGGAAAGTGGTTCGCATGTTACGCTCATGTTAAGTGTGGAGATAATAACATAAAAAAGAAAAAAAAAAAAAAGGTGAAGAAAGTTTACTTTTGATGGAAATGGGCAAGCCAATAAATGTTTCTGTTCCTGTCTGTTGGTCCTTAGCATGCCGTGGGCCAAGTGGGACAGCTCTTGGCCTCCCATGCAGTTGGTGGCCATTCGCATGTGTCTTGGATCATATTCATAGCACGAGTTCTAAGGTCCGTTGGACCAGTTCCCATCTTGCTTTTGAACACAAGTCTATTATATGTGATGTCTCTTTAAGGTGAAGGGACCTTAGTGTTGTAACATTTTCCATGTTCTCCCATGCCCATTTATGAATTTCAAATGACATTATCGTTTTATTATAAAATAGGAGGTATGTAGGCTACTCCCCACTCTTTGGGTAAGGAATCTTTGTGCCATTTTCGCCACCGCACTCATGTTGAGGCTTGACACGGCACCTGTGTTGGAGACTTTGCAGGGATACCCCCACGGATAGGCTTATTTAGCAACGTATGTCACAATATAATCCCACAATGCTTGATTATTATTTTGGAAGAAGTCCTATATACTTATGTTCTTAGTTTAGTTTGTACAGGTGGTGGTATATTGCAATTGTGCTAATTTAGTCCTAAATATTTTAATTTAGCCAATTTAGTCCTAAATCTTTTGACAACCTATCAATTTAGTCTATCCGAATAATTTTGGCTGGAAAATGTTGACATGGTGTTACTAAAGCTAACATGGACAATTTTTATAATTTTTAAAAATTTATGAATTTATAAATTTTTTTTCTCTTTTTTATTTATTTTTAATTCATGTCTCTTCATTTGGCAGGCAAGGTTGCCGATATCCCTCGTCGTTTGGCAAGCTTAATCTCGCCAATGGCTAGGTTGTTGAGAGTCAAGCTTGCTAACCATAGGCAAGGCTTGATCTTGAGGCCTTTGGTAAGAGTTGGCCTCACCAAATCCAAGCGAGGGCTTGAGCCTCACCAATGGCCAAACGAGCACAACCTTGTTGGATCTAGCTAGGTCAGGCTTCACCCATGACTAGCAAGGGTCAACCCTCACTAACTCAGTCATTGGCGAGGTTGACCTGGCCTAGCAACAACGAAGGCGAGCCTCCACACTAGTGGCTAAGCGAGGCACAACCTCACCGGATCTTTCAAGGTTGGACCTTGCCCATGGTTGACGAGGCTCAACCCTCACTAGTCCAATTACTAGCAAGGTCGACCTTGCCAAACAATGGCGAGGGTCGTTGGCTACCATGAAGAAACATAAATTAAAAAGGAAAGAAAAAGGGAAAAATAAAATAAAAAATTCATAAATTTAAAAAAAAAAAAATCTAAAAACCGTCCATGTTCTTGCAATGTGACACCTCATAAGCGATTTTCGGCTAAAATTGATAAATTGTCAAATTGTTTAGAACTAAATTGGCCAGATTAAAAACTTTAGAACTTAATTGATGCTATTGCAATATGTTTAGTACTTTTTGATCCTGTTAAAAATTAGTAAGATAAGTGCACTGAAAGTCCTAAAACTTGCTATTGAAGTACGATCGAGTCTTAAAACTTGTCAAACTGGTGCAATCAAACTCTTATGTTAACTCTTATCAATTTGGCAACATAAAATGTTGATGTGCTGTTTTTTAATTTTTTTTCTCTCTTACAGGTTTTTTTTATTTATTTATCATTTTTTTTTGTCAAATCTTACTTAAATTTGATTTAGAAAAATGATTATTTTTTTGAAAAACCCAAGCTGAAAAAAGAAGAAGTTACAAGCCCTCGCTAGTGGGCCAACATTGCCGCCCATCGCCAGAGAGGGTTGGCGGAGTTCACCGAGGCCTTGTTGATGGCCAATGCAGAAATATAAAAGATAAGAAATATGTCGGATAGAAAATTGTGGCATTTCTATGTATTGATTTTATTTAATGAAAAGTACAAAAGTCTATTCATAAGTTTTATTATATGACTATCTAAGGCAATGAAATCGAGTACGAGCAATCAGAATTAGCACATTTGAGAATATAGAGAATCTCCCAGATATATGCACAATCACGATAGATATAGGAAAAATCATAAATATCTCTAGAAAATATCCTAAACATCTTTAACAATAATTATATACCGAAAGAGATAAAAATCCCAATGCCAAGAAGGTGGGCATCGTAATTTTCAAGTTGTTTATGCAACTATTCTTCGGTTTGACAATCATTGTATAGCTCTGCTCCATTGGTGGTTCAGCTACTTAACAGAAGTTGATCCATAATGGTTTGCAGCCTGAGGATTTGGATTACGAGGAGGATGGGAAATGGACATCCCCAGCTAATGCTAACCCCGAGTACAAGGGACCATGGAAGCGAAAAGGTACGAGGATGTTCTTGATCGCGTTGAATGACATCGTTGCATCACGCGGTTCTTAAGATTCCCTCTGTTCTCGTAGAAAATTAGAAATCCCATCTCCAAGGGAAAGTGGAAGGCACCGATGATTGACATCTTAGGTTTGTTTGTTCAGTAACGTTGTTTACTTGCTTTGTTCTTGTGATCTTTATTATAACTCATATTCAAACATTCAACACCTTTCAGAGAAGACTCTGAACTATCTATCTACCCAACTTGAATTATGTTCGCGTAGAACCAGGCTGGTTGTTTTGATGATGATCATGTAAAAAAGTGAGATTAAACAAGAGAAGAGGGACACTCAATGGTTAACGTGGTGCGGACGACCAAGAGTACAATCCCTTGAAATTTTACATCCACAGTGGTAAATCCCCAATTTATCTTATTTTTCTCAGGGGTGGAGTCATAATTCTTTAATATAGAGCAATACAATAAGTCACAGTCATTGATTTGGCAAGTACAACTGTTGCACAACCAGCTAGATCTCCTACTATATTGGGATTAGGATGATATAGCATCCTTATTGTTGGGAAAAACGGATTCCCAAAAATGGCGATCCGACACTCAATCAAACCCCAAAAATAACGAACGTGGAAGCGTGCCTAGGAAACACATGTTACACCGATCATAAGGTACATTACAGAGTCGAACGTACCTTGTCTTTCACATATTAAAACACCAATATTGCAGTTCGAAGAGGAATCCCGATACTATTCTTGAAGAGGAGCGTAGGGGAGAAACTTAGAGAGCGTAAAATAGAGAATGTATTCCCGCTTTTCTCAGATTATGTAACTTCTTCCAACTAAACAACTTCAAAGATTTTCCCCTTTATTCTTTTATCTACAATAACCGCCTCTTCTTCATGGGCCCTACACTTACAGCCGGTTTTTTGGGCCCAACATGGGCGGATGGGCCTACTTAGGCCCATCAACACATAGAAAAAACCCATTGCTTATCATTTCAACACTCCCCTTCCAACCTAGAGTAAAGATGTCCTCAGAGGTCAGCTCAAGTACCATATTTCAAAAGACGCCTTCAGAGAGAACCTTAGTGAATGCGTATGCAAGTTGCTCATCACTACAAATATAGGGAGTTTCAATTGTCTTTTCTTGAACTTTCTCACAAACAAAATGACAATTAAATCTCAACAGTCTGAGCTAGTAGTCATTATTGTCGTAGTTCATCCCACATCTTTTTTAGATTACCAAGATGTTCGGTGAATGTTTTGATTAAGCTTGCCTGGTTCATGTTGCAACTCAAAGATAGGGGATGCATTATCAACATTATCATACATATCCTGCAAAGAATCCCGGGAGAACTTGGCAGTCTTTGAATAAGAAAATATTTCATAGATTTGAGATTCCATTGAATTTGAACAACCAAGACATTACCATATTATTAGTCACCTGCCTTTGAGCGAATTTTATATCTGTAAATATAGGTGCATTGATATGACCATTCACATGACCCAATTTCGTTCTACCCTCAGGAACTATAGAGACAGCTCTAGACCAAGGCAAATAATTATGCTAGTTTAACATAACAGTTGTAAGTTTATTTGGCATCTCAGAAAATAGATTTACTATCATTAGCCGTAGTGCTAGATAGAAAAAGAGCACAAAGTTCAACAAACTTATCTAGGACCAATCGAGTCTAATGACAAATCGCCCTATGCGCAATCCAAAGAAAAACACTGTAGAAATAGATTACAGTCATTAATTTGGGACACAAGGACACCGGGAGTGTCAAAACTTGGCACAAATGGACACTTAAGTGCCAAAACTTACAAAAATAACACTTAAGTGCCAAAATCAGAGTAAAACTGATCAATTAAGTGTCAATGGCAAGAAAATCTGGCCAAAACGTTGACATTGCAATTTTCTGGCGAGCTTAGTGTAGAACAACATCATTTTACACGTTGATGTGGCTAAACAGTGCTGAAATGACATCGTTTTGGTGCTGACGTAGTAAATAATTAATTAAATTAAATTGAAAAGAAATTAATTAATTAATTAAAAAAAATGTGTGGGGGGTGGGAGAAGGAGGGAGGCGGCCGGCGGCCGAGAGCTCGGCCCTCGGCCGGTGGGGGAGGGTCGGCCGAGGCCACCGAGCCCTAGCCGGGGCCGGCGACCCCAACTAATTGGCGGTGAGGGCCTGTGTGCCCTCACCTAGATCTGGGGCGAGGGTCGTGGCCCTCACCGCCCGATCAGTGGGGTTGTCGGCCCTAGGCCAAGGCTTGGCGACCCTGGCCGACCCTCCCTCACCCTTCCGACGACAGCGGGGAGGTGGCAATAGCGAGGGCCGAGCCCTCGGCCACCGGTTGCCTCCCTCCTCCCCCCCAACCTTTTTTTTTTTAAATTAATTATTATATTAAAATTCAAATTATTCCAAAACAACGTCGTTTTTTTTTTTTTTGTTTTGCTAAGTCAGCCTTCCGACGAGCCACGTAAGCGAGAAAACTAATAAAAATTGCCATGTAGGATTTTCGGCAAGGTTTGCCAAATATGGCACTTAAGTGTCGCTTTCGTAAGTTTTGACACTTAAGTGTCCATTTATGCTAAGTTTTGGCACTTGGGGTGTTCGTTTACCTTAATTTGGAAACTACAACTATCGTTCCAACATGGCAGGTATCTTGTTAGATATGTCTCGAGTTTGAGTCTAAAAAAGGAAAGTTTCCTAATTCAAGTAAGTTTTCAATTTTGAATAGGTTTCCTAATTGAATAGTTTTCTTTGTTGGAAGAGATTTCCTAAAAGAAGGTTTCCTATTTTGGATTTGATTCTTGCCTATATATAAGAAGTTGAGACCAAAAGAGTCTAAGCTTTTCAGAGCTACCTTTTGTAATATTTGATTTCTATAGTGGCTTTTGCTTCTCCTCTCCCCTTAATTTTTTTCCCACAAGGGCTTCCACGTAAAATATGTGTTCTTTTATTCTTCTTAATTTCAATTTCATTATAATTTTCACATCTGCCACAACAATTTGGCATCAAAGCCTCAGGGTTTTTTTTTCCCCTTCAATCTTCTAGTTATAGCTTCAAGTTCAACAACAAGATTTGATATTTAGAAGTTTGATGGGAGTGGCAATTTTAACCTATAGCAAGTTGGTATATTGGTTGTTCTTATGCAGAAGGGTTTGAAGAAAACCCTATTTGGGAAAGGAAAGAAATCAGAAAGCACGTCAGATGAAACGTGGAAAGAATTAGATGAAAGACCTCTATTTGTTTTTTAGTTGTGTCTCACAAATGAAGTTCTGCAGGAGGTACTAGATTAGAAAATAGCCACAGGTTTATGGCATAAATTGGAGAGTATCTTTTTTTTACAACATCCCTCACCAATCAGTTGAGGCTCAAATAACGACCCTTTACTCTTCGTATGGCTGAATGTGCTTCTCTTAATTTCATATTTCTGAATTCAATGCTATTATCTTTGAATTAAGAAGTATAGATGTTAAGGTTGAAGATGAGGATCAAGCTCTCTTATTGTTAGTTTCACTACCTTCCTCTTATAAGAATTTTAGAGAAACCATTATTGTTAGTATAGAAATTATTGATGTTGAATATGTCAAGACTAGTCTCCTAAATAAGTAGAAACTAAAAACAAAATTGACTTTAGGCTGTAATGATCATGGGGCTAGTTTAATTGCTAGACGAAGGTCTATTGAAAGAAGTAATGGTGGCAGATCCAAATCAAAATCAAAATCAAAGTATAGGGATTTGATTTGCAACTATTGTAAGTCTAGGGGGGCATATCAAGATAAATTATTTAAAACTGAAGGCAAAATAGCAAAAAGAAAATAACATGAATTAGCAAAATCAAGGAAATAAAAACCCCCACTCAAGTTGGTATTGCTGAAAAAAAAAAAAAACAAAGATTGGTTATTGGTTGTAGATGATAAAGAAAAATTCAGTGATAATTGGATTCTTGATTCAGGTTGCTCATACCACATGTGCCCCAATCATGATTGGTTCTCCACATTCAAAGAATTTAATAATGGAGTTATTCTAATGGGAAACTAAGCTAAATGCAAAGTAGTTGGGATTGAGACTGTTGACATTAAGATGTACGATAGCATCATTAGGACTTTGGATAATGTTAGACACATTCCTAATTTAAAAGAAAAACTTCATCTCTTTGGGTACTCTTGATGCTAATAGTTGTAAGTTTATAGATGAAGTTGGAGTTTTGAAGATTATGAGAGGTTCACTTCCATTGATGAAAGGACTAAAAACTGGCACCTTGTATCACTACAAAGCATTATAGTTATCGGTTCAGCTATAGTCTCTTTTGCTATGATAGAATCAGACAACACTAAATTATGGCATATGAGATTAAGGGCAAAAGAATCTTTCAAGTGCCATAACTTTGCCCAAAGGGACACTTGAGTGCCATAACTTACGAAAGGTACACTTAAGTACCACATTTTAAGAAAAGTAGGACACCTGAGTGCCATCTCCGGCGAAACTGGCCAGAAATCATACATGGCATTAAAATATTAATATTTCTCGCTAATGTGTCTCGTCGGAGAGCTAAGTCAGCTCGGATTCACCCCAAACAACGTCGTTTCGGGTGTTGACCCAAAATAGAGCCCTTAAATCAACGAAAACGCCGCCATCTTCCCCATTTGCCCTAAATCTAAAATCCTAAATTGAGCAAAATGCCATTGAAGCGCTGGAGCCCTAATACCGCATCCTAATTCGATTTGCCCCAAATTCTACCATCGAATATTGGAAATGGAGAGTAAGACTTTTAGCAGCGGCTCAAATTTCTCTCGATGAAGCGAAGGAGAAGGCGAGCATTTCTGTTTTTGTGGGTTACCAAGTCCAAGAAGAACATCGTGGACTCGAACGAATCCCAGGAGAAGATTCTGTGGATGTGCCCGATATAGAGAAGGCTTGAAGTGCAAATACTTCAAATGGGTCGATGCGAAATTCTCTCACCGAGCCACAGAGGTGATATTGGACCTACTTGATGGATGTCATCAACCTCCATATACGCTTGTGGACGACTTGGACGATGTTGACTCAATGCAAGCTCAAGCTCAAGCATATTCTGTTAACCATTTGAAGAACGAAGTTTCAAAAATGAAAATTGAACGGAAGTGTTACCAAGCGTTTATTGTATTGCTATGTTTTTGTCTATCCTACTTTATGATGAAATGTGAAGTACTAGAAGATAAGAAGAAGTTTCTCCAACTACCATAGTTGTAAATTTGTAGAGAAATATACTTGTTTTGAATGAATGAATGAATGAATTCGACAAATACTGTTGTACAATGTTTTTGCTTATTCTCAAATATAAATCAGCGATAATGGAATGTATATTAGGTCGATGTGTTGTGGTGACTATTTTACTTGAATTGAATGTAAACCAGCAGCAAATATATAAACCAACAACTTCTCTGTTTTGCTGCAAACCACTATATACATAGAACAGTCACGAGTATACTCGAGTGTTATAAGTTGTATCTAGTGATCACTTAAGTGCCAATCGTGATAAAAAAAAAAAAGAGTCATTTAAGTGTCAAGTTATTATTAAAATGATCATTTAAGTGCCACTTGTTGTTAAAAGTGAACACTTAAGTGCTAAGCTTTTTAAAATGTGATCAGTTAAGTGCCATTTTTTTTTTGTACACATTGGCTACTACCAACCACCACCACCGCCCACCACTGGCTACCATCGGCCTCCAGCTATCATCATCACCAGCCACACTAAGCATCCCAAGCATCCACTTAAGCCACCACCAGCCACCACTACGCTGGTGGTATGTTGCTGCATAAGTTGCTAGTGTAAGGTGTCTTACACCAGCTTACACCAGCACTACCTGGTGCAAGCTATGCATATTGCACACTTACATCTTGCATCAGATGTAGCAAAAACCTCAAACCCAACCTACCACCACTAGGCTTCACCAGCCGCCACCACCAACCACATGAACACCCTAGTCACCACCACATATCCACCACCAGGCTTCACTAGTCGCCACCACCAACCACACGAGCACCCCAGTCACCACCATATATCCACCACCAAAAGCAGCAATAAGTAAAAGTAAAAACAAAATAAAAAAAATGAAAAAGGCATGCCAAAAATGACAAGGAACAACCGTTCCATTGATTTTGAAATGAAGTCTCACAAACTCAATGACAAATGAAGTCTCACAAACTCAACTAACTCAATGACAAACTATTATATAAAAAAAAAAATAATAAACATTCACAGATGTTTACAACTGACTCCTCAGCCCCACAAACCAATACACATCACATTTCATCAATCAATATGCACAATGCCTTCTGTTTGTGCTCGTTTTGATAGACCTCGCACTTGATTCATAATCCTTGCACTTTTTCTAACTGGACGTGAGACTTTTTCTTCCACTGTCTTGGGATATGTTGATTCTGATGGAACTGCAATTGTCCTAAGTTGAATTGATTCAGAAAGAGCTACAACTGTTGTAGGCTGAACTGATTCAGATGGACCTGCAACTGGGTTCTTCTTACTCTTCTTTCTTGTTGGCGCAAGCAATGTCTTCTTCTTTGTTGGCGCAGCCGTTGATTCTTGAGTTTGGCCTTGAGAGATAAGAACCTTTGAACTTCTCCTAGGCTTCAAAAAGAAAACTCAATTATCAACAAAAGTTTACACTATAAATTAAATTAAATGCAGCCTATAAAACTTACATTAAGAATAACTGTTTCAGACGGTCATCTGTATAAAGGCTATAACCATATTGTTTTAGCCTCTTCCCAAGAGCTCCTCTTGTTCGAAGGGGAGCGTCACTTTCAAGTACTTGTGATTGGTTGCCTCTTCTTCTCGCATGTGATTTCTTGGGCTCTTGTGGCTGTTCAGCTACAGCAGGGGCTTCTTCGGCCAATTCTTCAGCTAGGCGTCTTGTAGATGGCTTTATTGTAGGTGGCTCTTGATTTGGCTTTCTTCTGGTTGTTTTTCTAGTTACGCCTTCAGCTTCAGTGACACCTTTGGTTGGCTTTGGTGGTGGCCCTTGTGATGACCCTTCTAGTGGCCTTTGTGATGACCTTGGTGATTGATCTTGGGGTGGCCCTTCAATTGGGCCCTCTATTAGCAGTTGAGCTCTAGCTTGCCTTCTTCGAACCTAAGAAAAAGGCAAAGGACATTATAAATATAACATCATGCCATATTAGAACGTAAATGAAAAGTAAACTCAAATCATTGAAGGTATTTTTTTTTCTCTGTTGCTGCTCAAGAACAGTCGACTTAACTGGCACTCCAGTTGCTTTAGCCAATCTTGCAGCTGGCTATCTTCTACTTTACCTTCTTTGAACAAGCCCTTCATTTTCAAGTATAGCAGGGGCTTCGACCAATTCTTCACGTGTCACAGTGACCTTACAAAGACAAAAACATTACATACATGTCACTTATATCTATGTACAAATTCATAACAAACCATAAAGCAACATAAACACAATTGTCATGACTTACTGGGTTTATTGTTGTCGACTGAAGAACAGTCGACTCACTTTGCCTTTCTGTTTCTCATTCTCCAACTATCCCTTCACTAGGCCTTTCGACTGGCCTCAATTGTTCATACTGCTTCTTTAATTGACAACTTTTAATATTGTGCCCTACTATATGGCAAAAATAGCACTTTATCGGTACACATGTCCTATTCATTCTATAGTGACATGAGTCCCCTCCCTCCGTCATTTTTCTTTTTTTCTTTGGTCTTCCCATTCTCTTCATTAGTGGCAAAGGTTGAGGTGCTTCGCGATCTGTTAGCTCCGAAAACTTGCTACTTCTAATTGGCTGCAACATGAATTGATACGAAGTAAGATATTTCGGTTTCTTGTACCAATCATCAAGGTAGTCTTCTATATTGTGGCCCTTCAATTGAATTGCACATATGGCATGTGCATAAGGAATTCCACTTAGTTGCCATGCTCTATATGAACACTTCATCGTACCTAAATGGATAACATACTTATCGGAACCCTTCATTATCTCATATCCTTCATCCACATTTCAAATGGGATGACAATACCTACTTGTAGCCAAGTTGTCATCCAATTTCTTAGCAATCCTAGGACCATATTGCTTAGTCCACTTTGCAGTCTCATCTCTTTGTCTGTGCAGCCGAGTCATGACCAAAACCCGTATGTCTTCAAGCATCGAGATAATTAGTTTGCATCTAGCATCTATTATCCTCCCATTGAATGCTTCGCAGATGTTGTTATCAATGTTATCACACTTGAATTTCTCGCTGAAGAACTCCCTACACCAATGCTTCGAGTCTGTTTGGGATAGTGCATCATAACCATCCTTTGTCAATTGAAGCGTCTCTTCTTTGGCCATTTTAAAGTCAGCCATATTCGTACTCTTTTCTAGCTGCCAAAATTGCGCCTACAACTTGTCCCATTTATAGGTCTTTGCCCAATTTGCGTATATGTGCCGCGCACACATTCGATGTTCAGCATAAGGCAACAACTCAGCTATTGCTGAAACTAGTCCCTGCAATAATTCAAAATATAAAAAATCAGCAAATGACATGTTGATATCAAAAAGCAAACAAGGGACCAATTTTTTTAAAAAGCAAACATTACCTTTTGTTGGTCGCTCATGAACGCCCACCCTACCTTATTTGTTATCTCCAAATCAGTCATCAAATTTTTGAGGAATCAGAACCAATTGTCCTTGTTCTCTACCTTCACAACAGTCCAAACCAGGGGAAACATTTGGTTGTTTGCATCTCTTCCAATTGCAGCTAGCAATTCTCCCTTGTACAAGCCCTTCAAAAAACACCCGTCCAATCCTATAATCCGTCTACAACCAAATAAAAATCCCCGTTTGCATGCATTGAAGCAAACATAGAATTTATCGAACTTCGTCCCAATATCAGGAAGTGGTCTCTCCATGACCTCTACATACACTCTACTTCCAGGATTTTGCAGTCTACACTCCCAAGCATAGTTCCACAACTGTCCATATTCACCATTGTACTAACCAATGAGTATCTTCATCACCTTTTCCTTCGATCTTTTACATTGATTTCTGGATATATTAATGCCTACCTGCTCCTTCACCAGCATCCTAAATTGAGTAGTATTCATCTGAGGCATCAGTTTAATAAATTCAAAGAAGTGTTTCGACAACCATGCACTTGTTACCCCTTTTATTCTCAAAATTAATTGAACAAGTATGCTCCTCTTGGTAGGCTCTAATCTGGAAAGATCCACTTCTCCTAACAAATGCGCCATAGATCTTCCATGGACAATTTTGCTGCGAACACCTAGCTCTTACAAAGGTCTTAGTGTTTCTAATGAAGTCAATGTTCCTTTGTGCATCAATGGAGTTCTTCAGTATAGGTTCTCTAAATTGTTTCGCATCATGAAATTTCATGCATACTGAAAAAGTAGGAGAGGCAACGGATGGATCATAAGAAGGAAACTTACTTTTCCTTTTCCTTCTATGCACAGGTCCTTCATCTTCTTCAAGCTCATCTTGGGAAGTAGCATTCTCGACGCTTTCTTCATAGTCAGTCTCCTCACCAGCAGCACCAGCATCTGCAGGGCCTTCGAGTCTGTTTGGAACTTTATTGGCTACTTGCAAAGCTGCAAACTTAGCTGTCAAAAAATCCCTTCGCTGTATTCTTGACTGTACAAGCTCCTCGTCGTCGTTATCACTTATAAAATTTTTAGCAAACAACCCTCCATCATCATCATCAATTGATTCAGCTACTTCCCAATCTAATCCAGAGATTGTGACATCACATATGTCATTATCACATCAGTTAACTACATCTGCGCTTCTCTCATATCCATCATATCTATCCTACCATCATTCGACCCTAACATTAGTACTACCTTGAATATCATCTCCTTATTGTCCTACTTCAGTGCTCTCTCCATCATCATCTTCATCCTCACTTTCACTATTATACTCAACAAATATTTTTACCTCTTCACTATGAAGATAATGGTATAAAACATCCCTAAGACCATTATCATCTTCTAAGCATCTCAAACCATCTCTTAAGTATTTCCCAGGAATATAATATAGCAGCTTCTGAACTTTACAAGGCAAATAAGTCTTTATATCCCTAAGAAATCTTATATAAGATGTCTTCTTTATATCCACAAAGATGGTGCCCTCATTTCCACCCTCATACTCCCACTCATCCTCCCCAATCACAAATTCCCCATTGTAGCAAATTATGACAGCGACATAATCCTTGTCATGAGCCATTACTGCACCAAGAACAAGAACAAGAATCATTAGTTATTGGGACCACTAGACAATTGCACATGGGAGTCCCCCCACTCTCATGGACTTTAGTAAATAGAGGTCCCCACACTGACAATATGCCCCTACATGACAGCCAAAAAACAGGTCGGCACTTTAATTATTTGTCTTCCCTTCCCTTAAAATATTAACCAAAAACAAAGGTCCCCACAACAATCACAGCCTAAGTAATTTTGTCTACTGCACTAAACTTGCGATGTGAGAGAATGTACATCAACTTAAGCAAATCAAAGCATACTCTGACATCAACTTAATCAAATCACAGCCGCTAACTCCTACAAATTCCTTTAGAAGTTTAAACTAAAATTAGAACAACTAAACTTGGAAGCATTTTATGTCTCTAAAGCTAAAGAAAAACAAAGAGAAAATGAGGCACAGACAGATCACTCCAAAGTCTTAGACTATCCTAACCCGAACAAATTTGGACAAGCGAGGCAATACCTTTCTCAAAGAAGGCGCGCAAGCTGCAGAGCCAATTCCGGAAATAGCTTCACCAAAACATGCTTCAATACCCTTTCAAGTTCTTATTCTTCCCGCTTGAAACTTTTTCTTAGTTTGTAACTTTACCAATAAAATTCTAGCTACAGTTGTTATGTTCTCATTCAGGATTTTGGATTGATAAAGATAACCTATACAACCTCACAAATAGGGTGGTTCAAGGACATACCCTATACAGCCTCACAAGTAGGGTGAGTCAAGGACATACCCTATCCAACCTCACAAGTAGAGTGATTCAAGGACTTAATTTTCTTCTCGGAGATGCATTAGTCACCTACTTTATTAGGATGCTCTTAAGGAGATGCATAGCTAGTGACTCAACAATCAAAGCATACTCTGAAATTGGCTTGAAAGAAAAATTCACGAAAATAATGACAAATCCGGTCTCTTTGTATGATGTCAGCAAGTTTCAATTGAAGTGTATCAACACAAATTCCATCAGAGCTGTAATAAATTAATCGAGCCCTAATAAAATAATCGAGCCCTAATTTCATCATAGGGGAGGGGTTGAAGGGGCCGAACCTAGACGAGCGACGATGGTGAGTGGTGATGACGACCAATGATGGTGAGTGGTGAGCAGTGACGGCAACCAACAACGGTGACTGACGACGGCGACCGATGACCAGCTTTGGGCATGAACGGTGACGAAGAGAAGGGCTTGAGATCTACTGTGAATGCGGATGGGAAGGAACGGCGTCTAGGTCAACACACAATGACCTAAACGACGTCGTTTAGGTCAGCGCACTCAATATGGATGGACGACGTCATTTTTGTCGTCCACGTCGGCTTTTAAAAAAAAAAAAACATTTGCCACATCAGTAAAAGAAGTCGCCAGAAATCGCCGGAAAATGCCATGTATGCAATTTGGCCGGATTTTGGCCGGATTAGCACTCAAGTGATCCATTTTGCTATGATTTTGGCACTTAAGTGTAGCTTTCGTAAGTTATGGCACTTAAGTGTCCCTTTGTGCAAAGTTGTGGTACTCCAGGGGTCCGCACGTCTGAGATTAGGCCACATGAGTATTGGAGGAATGGAGGAGCTGAGGAAGAGAGGTATTCTGTGTGGTAAAAAAATTGGAAAACTAGATTTTTGTAAGTATTGTGTTTTTGGAAAATAGAAAAGGCTCAGTATCAAGATAAGAATTCACACAACAAATGGCATTTTGTATTATATTCGCTTTGATCTTCGGGGGCTTGCGAAAGTTCCCTTGAAAGACCTTTGGTTCGAGGTATTCACTCACTTTCATTGATAATTTTTCAAGAAAGGTTTGGGTTTATTTTCTAAAACAGAAAAGTGATGTTTTTGTTACATTTAAATAATGGAAAACATTAATTGAGAAGCAAACTGATAAAAAGATTAAATGGTTGAGAACAGCTAATGGGTTGCAATTTTGCAGAGGTGAGTTTAATGAGTTTTATAATGTTGAATGTATTATGAGGCACCATACTATACTAAATACACCATAGCAAAATGGTATTGCAGAATGCATGAACAAAACCTTCTTAGAAAGGACTAAGAGCCTATTGTCTAATGTTAGTTTAGGCAATGAGTTTTGGGCTAAAGTAGTTAATATAATTGCTTGGTTGATAAATTGTTCTCCCTGCACATCTATTAAGTGCAAGACACCTAAGGAGTTATGGTTAGGTAAACCTATCAATTATTTTTGCTTCACATATTTGGATGTCCAGCATATGCACATATTAATGAAGGCAAATTAGAGCCTAGACTGAAAAAATGCATCTTTCTTTGTTATGCGTTTGGTGTTAAAGGTTATAGACTTTGGTGTGCTAATTCATCTAAGATTATTATTATTAGTAGAGATGTTAGTTTTGATAATTTTGCGATGCTTCATCTTAAGAAATATATTTCTCGCGATATAAATCAAGAAAGTCTTGTAGAGAAAGTAGAGTTTGAAATAATTTTTTTGCAACCAATTCAATCGTCTTTTGATAATATTGAGTTTAAATAACCTAAAGAGGAACAATATTCTATTGCCAAAGATGGACCAAGAAGGAAAGTGAAGCTTCCGCAAAAATATGGATTCTCAGATTTTGTTGTTTATGCTCTTTCAGTTGCAGAGTCAATAGAATATAATAAGCCTAAAACCTACAAAGAAGCTATTTTTTCAAAAGATTCGACAAAGTGATTAGTTGCTATGAATGAAGAGATGGAATACCTTGAAAAGAATCAAACTTAGGAGCTTGTCAAACCACCAATAGGAAAGAAAATCTTGGGCTATAAATAGGTTTTCAAAAGAAAGGAATGTATTCCTAAAGTTGACGACATTAGGTTCAAAGCTCGTATAGTTGTTAAAGGCTATAGTTAAATTGAGGGAGTTGATTTTAATAATGTCTTTTCACCTATCGTTAAACACGATTCTATTCGAATTTTCTTGCATTAGTTGCCATGCATGATTTAGAGTTAGAGCAACTCGATGGGAAAACAGCCTTTTTGCATGGTGCACTTGAAAAGAAAATCTATATGGGTCAATTAGAAGGTTTTCAATTTGAAGGTAAGAAAAATCATATTTGTCTATAGAAAAAATCTATTTATGGCCCTTTACCAAACAAAAAAAAAAAAAAACTATATATGGCCTAAAGTAATCACCTAGACAATAGTATAAAAGATTTGATTCGTTTATGGCGCATCTTGGCTATTGTAGGGGCAAATATGATAGTTGTGTATATTTGCACAAACTTCATAATGGCTCTTTCATTTATCTTTCATCTTATATACAAAATTTGAGGGCACAGTTGAGTGTTGAATTTGAGATGAAGGATTTAGGTATAACGAAGAAAATCCTAGGCACGAAAATTCGACAAGATCGTAAAAGGGGAAAATTATATCTCTCCTAGAAAAGCTACATTGAGAAGGTATCAGATAATTTAAAATGAGCAGCAAGAGGAGTAGTTACTAATTTGGCACCTTTCATGCCAAAACGATCTGATACATTCTCAATGTAGCTTTTCTAAGAGAGATATAGTTTTCCCATTTTACAATCTTGTCGAATTTTCGTGCCTAAATTTTCTTCGTTATACCTAAATCCTTCATCTCAAATTCAACACTCAATTGTGCCTTCAAATTTTGTATATAAGATGAAAGATAAATGAAAGAGCCATTACGAAGTTTGTGCAGATATACACACCTATCATATTTGCCCCTACAATAGCCAAGATGCACCATAAATGAATCAAATCTTTTATACAATTGTCTAAGTGATTACTTTAGGCCATATATATATATATATATATATATATATATATATATATATATATATATATTCTATAGACAAATATGATTTTTCTTACCTCTCAAGTTTGAACTCGAAAAAGAAAGTTTTTTAATTCAAATAGATTTTCTATTTTGAATGGGTTTCCTGATTTAATGGTTTTCCTAGTTGTTGAAGGTTTCCTAAAAGGAGGTTTCCTACTTTGAATTTTTTTTTTTTTTTTTGGTAAAGTTTCCTACTTTGAATTTGATCCTTGCCTATATACAAAAAGTTAGGACATAAAGAGTTTAAGCTTTTTAGAACCACCTTTTATAATTCTTGATTTCTATCGCCATCGACCACCACTGCCCCCAGAAAAGGAGAAATTTTGTGTTGCTATCAAACAAAATTTTATTCCAAGAGCAAAAATTTTGCATCATTATCAAATACAAATTTTTACTCAGAAAATTATTCAGAAATAGAAAAAGAAAAATATATTTCTCTTCTAAAAATCAATTTTAGTCTAGAATGATTATCATTCAAGCCTTAACGCCTTAAGTGTTCACCCTCTCACCCCAAGATGCTGGCTTGACGTACTCACGGAGACCTCCAAAAACAAATTGAGTATCTCAAGTATGAGAGGGGACGAAGCACAAGCCAATGCTTCCAATTTGGCCCTTCTAGAGCAAGCGGCTTTGTCAAACCTTTAGAATGTGTTAGCATGCCTAGATTGCAATTCTCTTTCAAAGCTGGACGTATGAACTTCTCATAAAAGATGACTTTCGTGAAGGATTTCATGATGTTGTTGGATTCACTTCCGCCCTAAGATCAATTTTGGTGGCAATGGAGTTAATTGTGCATTTTTCTTGCCCTAATCTCTTCATTTTGGGGTTGACGTGGGGCGAGGTTTTTAAACTCATTCCACGTGATGCTGGGGTGAGGCATTTTAAATGGGAAAAGTGCCAAAAAAGTCCTAAACCTTTTGCCTTTGTGCCAATTTGGTCCTAAACCTTTTTTTGGTGTCGATTCAGTCCTAAACCTTTTTAAGTTGTGCCAATTCAGTCCTTTCCGGCCAATTTTAGCCGGATTTTGCTGACTGGACGCCGGCCGGCTGACGTGGCATGATCGGCGCTGACGTGGACAACTTTTAATAATATTTTAATATTTTTTTAATTTTAAAAATATTTTTTAAATACTTTTATTATTTTATTATTTTATTATTTTATTATTTTTTTCTTTTTCCTCTAGCCGGTCGCCGAGGTCCGGCGACCGGCCAGAAGCGACCGCCGGCAAGGGCGAGGCCGACCTCGCCGGATCTGGCGAGGTCGAGCCTCGCCGGCCATGGGCGAGGGCCGGCGAGGGCAAGCCTCGCCCATGGCCGCCTCGCCGGATCCAACCATGGGCGATGGGCGAGGCTCGCCTCGCCGGATCTGGCGAGGTCGAGCCTCGCCGGCCCTCGCCCATGGCCCGATTTGGCGAGGTCGGGCGAGGGCCGGCGAGGCTCGACCTCGCCGAGATCCGGCGAGGCGAGCCTCACCCATCGCCCATGGTGGATCCGGCGAGGCGACCATGGGCGAGCTCGCCCTCGCCGGATCCGGGCGAGGTCGAGCCTCGCCGGCCATCGCCCATGGCCGGTGAGGCTCGACCTCGCCAGATCCGGCGAGGTCGGCCTCGCCCACGCCGGCGGTCGCCTCGGCCGGTCGCCGGACCTCGGCGACCGGTTGGAGGAAAAAGAAAAAAATAAAAAAAAAAAAAAATATTAAAAGTATTTAAAAAATATTTTAAAAATATTAAAATATTATTAAAAGTTGTCCACGTCGGCACCGATCAGCCACGTCAGCCGGCCGGCGTCCGTCAGCAAAATCCGGCCAAAATTGCCGGAAAGGACTGAATTGACACAACTTAAAAAGGTTTAGGCTAGAATCGGCAAAAAAAAGGTTTAGGACCAAATTGGCACAAAAGCAAAAGGTTTAGGACTTTTTTTGGCACTTATCCCCATTTTAAATCTACCAATGCCCTTTATTTCGTCGCGCGAGTCACTCAAAATAAGCGTACTTCATCGGCGGTCAGCATTTTGAATGTACGGCTAGATTTGGGGTACTTTGAGACATCTAGCGCAGTATTGGGGACAGTTTGGGGAAAAAAGGTACGGAAAGGACTTTGAAAATCTACATGCAATCCAGGGGGAAAATTCGACATTTTTAGTAGAGATTTCCCAAAACGACCCCAATTTTGGAAAGGTGTGTTGCAGTTAGTATAAAGCAATTTGAAAGCACTTCATAGTGACAGTGCCTTCAAAGCTGTACTATCTCTCACAATTTGTGGTGCTATAACTTTAGAACATGTACTACTGAAGTTCAAAAGTCCAAATACTCCAGCTAGAGTTTAGTCACGGTTCAATCGAGCAGGCTTTCAAGATAAATTGAAAATGCCAATTAGAGCTTGCTGTTAAAGAAATTATTACGCCTAAAGTTGACTTGCGAAAAAAGTGGTTGGATGATGGTGATGGCTGAACTTCCTCTGAATTGGGTAGTTCCACGGGGTTTAGTAGCTTAAATCAATTAAAATCCTAACATATAATCGTGTTTTTGCAAACATTGGTTTAAATTGATGAAGTAACTTATATGAGAGGCTACTTTGTGGGGATACTTGTCTAAAAAGTCCTAAACCTATCGTACGATCGTCAATTCAATTATAAACCTATTGTATAATAGCCAATTTAATTATAAATCTTACAATTGTGCCAATTTAGTTTTAAACATTTTTAACGATTTGTCAATATAGTTATTCCAGGTAAACTTAGGCTGAAATCGCCAAAGGAATACAATGGCAAATCATCAAAAGATTTAAAATTAGATTGACACAATTGAAATGTTTAGCACTAAATTGGCCACCATATAATTGATTTAGAACTTTTTGGACAATTTTCTCTTGCTTTATGATATTTTTAGAATAATTCTGAAATTTTCTTCTCGAAGAAATCATCACGATTGAAGTGGTCACTTGAATCATTTCGCAAAAGATGTGCGTTTCACTGTAAAACTTGAGTTAGCAGGTGTAATCATTGATGAAAATTTTGACATAACTGAGGTGGGGCTTGAACAAAATGTCAGCTTACTCATTGAACTAAAGAAAATCGGAATTCTGGACATGATTGCTAAAAATTAAAATAAATATATCAACTTTGGAAAACACTTGAATTGGAGAACTAAAACTTATGGCCAAACCTTACTTTATCAAGAGAAAAACTATATCTGTATCATAAGAAAACTCTACATTTGTGGAAACCTAAGTATGAAGAATCGAGATTAACGCCCTACGTTGCGGTGGCGATGTATAACCCATATAAAAGTTTCTTGAAGAGCTGGCAAAACGTAAAAGTCAACACCTTTGAAAATTCTACCCAAAAAAAGAAAAAAAAAAAATATATATATATATATAGCGATACGAAACTATTTATTTATTTTGCAAAAAACGGACTATTTGAAAAAAAATTCATAAAATTAATCATTTATATTACTTGCATGCTTTCATAATATATAAAAAAATTTGTTGGTGATGAAAAATATTTTTCATTCATTCATTTTTATAGATATTTCATTTATTTTTTATCAAATAAACGGATTATAAAATTAGCAATTCCCGCCCATTTACACTTGCACAGTGTTTGCTAGTGCAGACAGGATCTTCACCGAGAGGTGTCCGGACCTTCTAGAAAAGGACCGGTGCAGTGACTATCTGACCGGCTGCCGTCTGGATCCCACGGAAGTCTAAGCACGCGCTCTTCCGTATTCAACTATAGCATCGATTGATTTTTTCCACCCCTTGACTTTGACTTTGAGTGCCGGGTGACGAACGTTATAGAGAAGTTTCATTCGAGATCTGTCCTGTACCGATGCACATGGGGATTGTGAGGGCTGTTTTTTTACTTACAAACTTCGGTTATGCACCGTATTAAAGGAAGGAAAAACAGCAATTCAAGTAGGAAAGTGTTCCGCTCCTGGGAAAAAATGAAGAGCTCGTTAGCCGACGATTCAAGCTTTTTATATGATATTCGTGTCAATCATTCATATCATATCATTACAAAGATATTTTAATGTGATTACAAAGCATGGCGTTTCAATTTAAATTGGTGAAAACATGTCAATTTGAATTAAGCTGAATTATATATACGAGAAACTCTACTCCTCTGGACTGATGTTTCTAGAGCCAATACAATAATCTCTAGGTCTATTAATTGGAACCAAATAGTTCTACAAGAACAGTGGGAACTAGAAAACCAAATTCCCCTAGAAGTTGTCCAAAATACAGACCCACCAACGTCATACAACACCCAGAAGGGAGAGTAGCCATACGATTCTCTAGGAGATCATTTGATCTCAGAACAACTCAACTCCCAGGCTATAATATATATACCTACTCTTCTATACTGATGTTTCTAGAGCCAATACAATAATCTCTAGGTCTATTAATTGGAACCAAATAGTTCTACAAGAACAGTGGGAACTAGAAAACCAAATTCCCTTACAAGTTGTCCAAAATACAGACCCACCAACATCATACAACACCCAGAAGGGAGAGTAGCCATACGATTCCCTGGGAGATCATTTGATCTCAGAACAACTCCCAGGCTATATTATATATGTGTGTGTAGGCACGCGCGCACGTTTGTATGTATGACAATTTCAAGTTTCTTTATATATTTGTATAGTATTATTGTGTTGTCTTAGGAATCATCATTCCTCTTAATATTGTAATGGGTATAGAATACAAAGGAGCGAGCATTAGGTGCGGTTCAAGTCAAGAACCATTGAAATTTACCTAGTGGGTTCAAATTGTGCTAGTCCCAAGAGAACCTATTCGGTTCTATGGTTTTGAGAACCTAGAATTGGCCTAGACTAGCTCTGTTCTTAGTTCTAACGGGAATGATCTCGACTAAGCCAATTCCAATTTTAAACTAGCTATTAAAGCCTCACATATCAATAAAATGTTCTAATTTCACCAAGTAGTCCGATTCCCAATTCCTAGTGGGGGCTAACAATATAACTTATAGGGGTGAATAAGTTGTTTTAGAAAACTTAACAATTTTTTGGTAGAAATTAGCTAACACTAAGCAAAGATTGGATTAAGATGATCTTTCAAAGCTCGTGATCGTAATGTGCACTTGTGAGAGTAAAAAGAGTAAAATAGTGACACACAATGATGTATATTGATTCAGCTTTATTCCCAAGTTTACATTCACTTTTCAAATTAATAGCTAGGGTTGGGCTAGATTGCATTAGTAATCTGCTCAAACAGTTACAGTAGACAAGCACTAATCTTATTACAAGATAGATCACACTATTAGGACTTAGTTGTTGCTCTTACTCTTGTATATTTAATCTAAAACATAATTACTCAAACAGCATGAATGCAATACTTAATGAAACACTTGAATGAGAACACATCACTAGGAATATAGTTCAATGCCAATTTTTAGATAATGTTGTTCTCACTCTCTACTTGGCTTCTTAGGTCTTCTCTTCTAATCCATCTTTAATCTACCTGTTGGAGGAGGATTGGAGAAGTAAGGAGTTGTTGGAGTGAGTTGTTGCCCAGAGATGGAACTATCTATACAGTCCTTTTTCTCAAATATTCATAGTCTACCTAAGAATAGCATTTGCTATTGTCCATTTGCTGCAATCTCTGACAAACCTATCAAACGATCTAGCTTCTCCATTACTAGTTTCAACTGGATTCTGCTGCTTTGCAGATCTTCAGCCACAACGGCTAGTTTGCTGACCCAACAAACTTCACCAATTATTCATGGTTGGAACAGCACCAATGACTGGATATTTATAGTTATGATATAGACATTGTCATCAGCTGACCTTTAGGTCCGCTGCTACTATTTACAAAAAAAAACCATTTTTGGACTTGTTACACATTTTCATCCTCTAGATCACACCATAAATATTACATGGTTCTTTCTATCAAAAAATCTGCATACACCATAGTAAACATTATATTAAGAATAGTTTGGACATCATCAAAATCACTTGGAGATGTTCTTTCAACAATCTCCCCATTTTTTATGATGACAAAACTATCCTACGGATGTGAAAAAAAAATATCATTGATAGATTTGTGGAAAATGTAAATAAGATCTCCATAAGATATTGGGTGGAATTGGAGATATAATCTAGTTGATCTTTTTGGGTTAAAGTGAATAACTGAAGATCTACTATATGAGAACATCATCAAAGATTATGATGTTCATCCTCCTGTTTTGATAATTTCTTAAATGAAAAGAGTAAAACCCTTAAGGCTCCCCCATTTTGGTGAACATATGCACAAAGTAAGTATATATTTCACATGCATTTCACATCAAGTCAACTCTCTCCCTTTTTGTCATCAGCAAAAAAATATAAAAAAGATCATAGCTTCATTGATAACAGGGCATGTTAGCACATACGGCTAAAGGAGAAACAGGACATGATCAGCAAAAAACAAAACGTGAGCACATGAAAAACATGCAGATTTTTATGTACGAGGGCGTTTGCATTGTTGAGAAGAGGTAAAGGGTTTTTGCAGGGTTTGCTCTTGGTCAAGGCGAACCGGATTATAGCAGTCTAGACTAATGAGCATGCGTTCGATCTTGACGAGATATCAAGTCAGGGATGAGAGGGTGGTCTTGATCTCCTAGACATCTGCTTGAAGTTGGGCAAGTTCGACGGTAGGAGCTGCAACTGTTTCCGTTGGAGATGTAGATCTTTTTGGCCTTGGTGTTCGTGGTGCCTGCTTTTGTGCTTATGCCTTGGCTTTTCTTTTTTTTCCTTTCTTGTTCTGCCATACCAGCGAGTCTCTCCTTGATCTTAGCAATTGCCCTTTCATTAACGCCATGTCCTATGGGGATGATTTCAACTTTCTGATTGACCCTTCCATCGGGAGTCATTTTTTAGCATCATCTTGTCCAGCGTATTCTTCCTAATGTCTACATTAACCATACTTTGAGGAGCAGCATCAGAGAAGTTGATCTTCAGGTGCTTAAATATGCAAGTGACGAGAGCACTGCAAGGCAGCTTGCGTATCTTTCTCTTTGTCATTCGGTACATGGGGTTGAAGATCACCTAGGGAAAGGAGAATTCATCAAATTTGTTAAGGATGGCCTAGATGACTCTTGCCTCATAAAGAGAAATATCGTTGGTAGAGGATGTTTTGGGGTACAGATAGAGGGTCGAAATCTTTTGAATAAAATTCTTTTTCAAAGGAAACAGGTTCATAGGCATAATTTCTCTAAACCACAAGAGAAATTAGGAATTTTCAACACAAAGCCGTAGAGCCTGATTTCCTTGGAATTGTTCCTCTTTCATCAAAAGCATAATTTCCATTCCCATGGTCTTGCGATAAAAACATTTCAGAGTTAAAGGAAGAATCGAGTTCAAAATTGACAATAGATTCAAAGTTTTGAAATACCTAGTCATCATCATCTTCTTAACGCATGTCACCGGATCCTTCCTCGGCTTCAGTACGTGCTTCGCTTCCTTCTAGTTGAACAATGACTGGTTTAGGGAGTGCTTCAAGCTGTTCGACAATGACTTGCTTTCCTTTGTCCTTGACAATCTCTAGAGCAGGAGGCAAATCCTCTTTGGTAGAGGACTTTTGAGGTGACGTTTGAAAGGCCGGTTGAGAGAGCTTTCCATCTTGAGATTCCATCATTTTTTGAAGTTATTGTGCTTGAGATTCATTCATACCTGATTTTATGAGTCGAAATACTACTGGCCAATGAACCTACATCAATGCAACGATTCCCTTAAGAAGATTGTTAGGTTGAATAGGTGCTAAGGGACATGGAGCATTTAACTTGAGAGGTGAGATATGAAGTACTGCCACTATCTCCTTTCCAAAAGGCATCTTAGATTCAGGAGTTTTTGTTAGAGGAGTCACCCCTTTAGTGAACGATGGCAATGCTGTACTTTCTATCATCGATCTTCCAGCTCATTGAGATTGGGCAACACTTTGGCTTTGTGTTGGGTTAGTTGATCCTTCTCGTTGCGCAGTGAGGTTGATATGTGAAGATTATTCTTTAGAGGACTTAGCCATCACTGCGGCAGTACAAGAAGACTTTCTAGTGGGTTTTTGTGACGGGCAAACTTTGGGAGCCATGGATTTTTCTAGTGGTCGAAGCAAGATGATAAGAGTGTTTAGAGAATGAAATGAATAGAGGGATTCAAGAAAGGCGGGGAGTGGTTTTAGTGAGAAAGAACATAAGCACTATCTCCTTATATATAAGAGCAGTTTAGTTATGTTGAGGAAGCTAGCCGTTGCACAAAAATAGTAACTTTCTTATTCAAATTTTGCTTAGTATTTGTTTTACAACCAACAAATGCTATATATTAGAGAAATGAATACTAAAAATCCGTAGAGAATCATAGTACAAACAGTTAGGAACATTGAGAGCTAGGAATGTAGCTAAAAGGAGACAAAGATTGTATTGTGGTGCTACAATGGTAACATGTTTTAAATACTATAAATGTGTACCTGTATTTGATGACAATCTTGATTTTTAAGTGAAAAGTGACTGAAGTAAACATTACTTGGGAGATCCTTAATCTGGTGCATTGCAAATTCCAAATTCCCCTCTAATGTATTAAAACACTTTTTTGTCCAGCGGCTTGGTGAAAATATCCGCTAGCTGATGTTTTGATTCTATGAATTGTATACAAACATCTCTATTGCTACTATGATCTCTGACAAAATGATATTTTACCTCGATATGCTTTGCTCTTAAGTGTAATATTGGATTCTTCGTAAGGTCAATAGCACTTGTGTTGTCACAGAGTGTTGGAATGCTTTCCCTTTTTCTACCAAAATCATTTAGTCGTTATTTCATTCTGAGATAGCTAGTACAAACACCTAGAGGGGGGTGAATAGGTGTAAAAATAATTTCTCGAGATACGAAAGCGATACTAGGCAGACGATAGAAAGGAAGTTCTCTTTTGATTAACAAAATGAATTACGATCAAAGTAAAGCAAAGAGTAGGGAAGAAAAAATTGAACACAAGATTTATAGTGGTTCGGCTTATTCCAAGCCTACGTCCACTCTTCCGCACTGACAGCCCACCGGCTGGATTTCACTATGAACAAAAGAGATGTTACAAAGACAGCTTTTCCTTGATTCCACAAAGTGTAGATATTCTACCACACTTCCTCAAGGTTTCTCACGAATATAGACTCTCTTTTGCGTACAAGATTTCACTCAAATGAATTGACTAAAAACAAGGAGCTTCAGACTTTGGAATTCTTCTATCGTGCACACCCTCGAACAACTTAGAACGTCTTCCTTATATACTCCTTTATGCCATCATACCTGTTGGCACTTACCAAAGGAATTCATCCAATCTACCCGTTGGATGGAATCAATTAGGAAGATCATTCGAGCTATTAAAGGAACATGTTGATAGCCCATCAATCCTGTTCACCCATACAATTAGGATCTCAGTTTCCATAAGTAGAACCTTCCAAGTATACTTTGCCAATCATCAGATCCTTAATCTTCGAATCAATCATGATCAAATAAAGGATTTCGTTATGTCATTTCCAACCAAGAGATCTTCTCCAGTTGATAAAGTCACATCCTTAATGAAACATCCAATTCTGGATAGCCTTTCTTCAACGGATTAGAAACTATCAATGAGAATAGACTTTGAGTCTTAAGTCTGGCTGTCCGGAGGTCTTCAGACTTTAAATAGCAGAGTCTGCAAATCTTCAGATTAGACTGATGAAAACATTTTGTCAGCTTCAAAACACTTCACGAAGATTTCTCCAACAATCTCCCCCTTTTTGATGATGAAAAAACTTTCCTGCAGATTTGGATAACTTTGACCTGCAAAACATTACTCAAACAAATATGGATATCTTATAAAGATAAATGGCTTAATGAATGATAACGCTAGAATCTGCAACCACAGAAAATAGGTTAGTCTAGCATGTGATAAAGCCATCCATAAGATATCAATAGTAGTTAATATAAGCAGTCAAGTCCAAATCCAAATTCAGTCCACATCTAGACACAAAAGTAAAGTCAAAATCAAAACAATCCAAGTCAAACAATCCAAACGATTAAAAAGTCAAAGTTTCAAATCTTGCATCTCTCCCCCTTTTTGTCAGCATAAAAAAAGGTTGAGATGAAAATGGAATAGAGTCAAGAATGCTTGAGAACACGGACAAGCTGGAAATCTCTCATTGACTGAACGATGCCTTCCAACCTTTTCAAATCTTCCTTCAGTTGTGCAACATCCTCACCCTTAGCATTAGCCTGAATCTGAAGAAAAAGGGCTTGGATCTGATCATTCAAGAAACCCGAAGAAGCTTGATCTGCATTATGCAAATTTTGAACTTCACATCCCAAAGCATATATCTGACCTCGCATTTCCAAGAAAACATCCAGAATTCAGCGAAAATCTGCTGAATTATCGGTCTGCGTACTAGCTTCGGCACGATCTGATGGAGTAAAAGCAGACGATGGCAGATCAGCATAATCACGCAAATTTGGCGAAGAAATATCATGTCCTTCCTCAGGAAATTGAGAGGCATAAATATCCTCTGGATCTACTGGAGAGCGACTGACTCCCTCACTGGTAGCAGGATATGAGGACATTCTTCTTCTCTCTTGGTCTCCCCCTGTTTCCATGCCTTCAGGTGGAGAAGAGTGTTCCTCATATTCTCCTTTTTCTTGATCTCTTTTCTCTTCTTCTTCTTCTTTTTCAACTCTTTCCTTCTCAGCATCTCTTTCTTCTTCTTCTCTCTCCTCTGTTTCTTTCTCCTCTGCTTCTTTCTCTTCTCTGTCTCTAGTCCTACATTTCCGAGTCTTTCTCTGGAGGAAGGACTCGATTCTTCAATGCCATTGCAGAAATGGTGATATTTTCCTCATCATCTTCATCCTCAATGATGAGAGCTATTCTTTTCTTGGATGGAGCAACCATGGGCTCCTTCCCTTTTCTTTTTGCTACAGAAGCGATTTGATGAGTTTTGACTGGAGTTTTCTCTTTGAATTTCTCCAACGCCTTGCTTAGTTCCTTCAGACGCATTTTAGTCACCATTTTCAGTCCTACCACCATATGATCACACGATCGAGCACAAAGAATTTGTGGAGGCTGAATATTCAGATGTCTGAATAACTTCGTCACAAGACCTGGATAAGGAAGTTGACATATGTCCTTCACCACTGCTCTATACATGTGAAACATAACAGTGTGAGGAAGAGAAAACTGTTTCCCAGTGATGATGGCATATATCAGCTTTGCCTCTGAACTTGAGACATCAGTCTTGGAAGTTGATTTCGGTCTGAGGCAATTGATCACAATCTTGTGAAGCAGAATGTTAAACGCACTCATCCTCAAGTATGAAATCTTTTCCTCTGTTCTTCTATTCTTAACAAGTTCCAATGTAGCACGAGCAATAAAAACATTGATGGGTTGATATCTTCCTCTCTTAACCCCAATCACATCCGCCAGCATATCCATATCCACCACAAAGTCTTGATCTCGGACACTGAAAGAGAATCTATTCGCATCCAGGAAACTAAGATTTGAATAGAAATAAGCAGTTAATTCAGCATGGGCTTACGTGGTGTCGAACGGTAAGCTGCTCAAGTTGAAGAAAACTGAACTTTTTCCTCAAATTGACATTTACAGCATCAAGGAAATTAAAATCCACACTCCTAGGATTTATTACCCCACGTTTCAACAATTTTGAGTATAGAGCCTTATGTTCCTTCGATCTAAACAACTCTCCCCTTTTTCCTCGAATTTTCACCGCAACACCCATTCTCGGTTGAAATTGGCTGTACAATTTGTCATCATCATTCCCATCTATCGGATTAAATCCCCAAACACGCGGATCACTTGGGATATTTGCAAGGGTTTCTTCTGCCAACCCTTTAGGAGCAATTCCCAAATACTCAATTTTTCGCAAAAAGATATACTCATTCCCATATCCCTTGTCCTTAAGAAACTCATCGATGTAGTTCAATGGAGTACCAGTCCTCTTTAAAGCACGGTAAAGTTTATAAAGAAAAGAGGGCCTTTGAATTCTTACAGGATCTGCGTCTTCAACGATTTCTTCCTCTTGTTGATGACCAACACCCTGTGGACTAGTTGGTGGAGAATGACACTACTGAGAATGTTGTGGGCTCTGCTGCTAATTTGGAGACTCTTCTTCCTCGGTGAGATCGAAGTGAGTAGGCCCCTCACTCATTCGCCATGGTCCCCTGCTTGCGATCCTCGAAGACTTTCTTGAAGACGACATCTTTCTCAGTCTTTGAAAGATTCCTTGCTTGACTTTCCCAAGAAAGATGACAACTTTTCGAAGATTAAATAAGAGAAGAAAACAGGAATGGAAGATCGGTGCTTTCTTAGGGTTTTTGGAGAGTAAAGCGAAGAAGAAACAACAGTGTATAAACAGTTAAAAAGAGGCATACGGAACGTCATAAAAGAAAGTAAAAAGATGCATTTTCAAAAAAATAACTGCCTTTTTTGAGAAAATAGTCTTTTCAAAATAACTCCTTTTTCGAAAAGGAAACGTTGCAATAATCACGTCAATTAAAGATAGTAATTGAGATAACAATAATCAAACATGGTTCATGATCGTACCTTTTCAAGATGAGATTCGAGAGAGAGAATAACTTACAGTCAAAGTCTTGTATACTTACAGTCAAAGTTTTGTTTGTCTGAGTCTAAGAGTCTCTAGGCTTTAACTTCTTCAAACTTCAAAATATTGAGTCTGGGACGGATGATTTCAAATTGATTTTTCTCCAAAGGCTTTGTAAATATATCCGCCAATTGGTTCTTTAAGTCAACAAACTGAATCGAAATTTCTCCGTTTTGAACATGATCTCTAATGAAATGATGTCGAATCTCTATATGCTTTGATCTTGAGTGAAGAATTGGATTTTTGGTAAGATTGATTGCACTGGTATTGTCGCAATTAATCTCCGTGCATGAATCTTCAATTCCAAAGTCTCTTAGCTGTTGTTTTATCCACAGAATTTGTGAACAACAACTTCCGAGAGCTACATACTCTGCTTCTGCTGTAGAGAGAGCTACTGTACTTTGCTTCCTTGAAAACCAAGACACCGTCCCCGCCTCCAAGTAGTTGACAGTACCCGAGGTGCTCTTTCTATCAACTCGCATCCGGCTAGGTGCAAGGCGCGTCGAGTATCCAAGAAGAGTAAAGTCTCCCTTTTTAGGATACCAAAGGCCGATGCTTGAAGTTGAAGCAATGTATTTGATAATATGCTTTGCAGCACTTAAATGAGATTCTTTAGGGTTTGCTTGAAATTTGGCACAAATGCAAACACTAAACAAAATGTCAGGTTTAGAAGCAGTAAGATAAAGAAGTGAGCCAATGATACTTCTATATAACTTCTGATCGACTTTCTTTCCTCCTTCATCTTTTTCTATCTTCAAGGAACTTAACATTGGTATATCAGCATTTTTGCAATTATCCAGTCCAAACTTTTTGACAAGATCATTTGCATACTTTTCTTGATGAATAAAAGTTTATTCCTTCAGTTGTTTTACTTAAAGCCCGAGAAAGAAGGTTAACTCACCCATCATGCTCATTTCAAATTCATCTTGCATAGTCTTAGAGAATTTCTTGCACAAACTTTCATTAGAGGATCCAAAAATAATATCATCAACATATATTTGAACAAGCAGAAAACTTTTGCTTTCTCTTTTAATAAACAGAGTAGTGTCTACTTTACCTTTGACAAAGCCATTTTGAATTAAAAACTTACTCGGCTTTGTTGTACTAAGCTCGAGGTGCTTGCTTTAAACCATACAAGGCCTTTTCGGCCCGAATACCGAGTCCGGCTTCCTTGGATCTTCAAACCCGGTGGTTGTTCCACATAGACTTCCTCATGGATAAATCCATTCAGGAAAGCACTTTTGACGTCCATTTGGAATAACCTGAAATTCTTATAACAAGTAAAAGCAAGTAATAATCGTATTGCTTCTAACCTTGCTACTGGTGCGTAAGTCTCGTCATAGTCTATCCCTTCTTCTTGCGTATATCCCTTGGCCACAAGTCTTGCTTTGTTTCTTATGACTTTTCCTTTCTCGTCCATCTTGTTCCTAAAAACCCATTTAGCACCAATAATAGATTTACCTTTTGGTTTAGGAGTTAACTCACAAACATCATTAATGCTGAATTGTCTGAGTTCTTCTTGCATAGCTTCAATCCAGCTTTCATCAGATAAAGCTTCTTCTATGCTTTTGGGTTCTATTTCAAAAATAAGAGCCATAGCACTAGACTCTTCGCGCCTTTTGGATCTTGTGCAAATTCCTTCATTAATGTCGCCAATAATAAGATCTTTGGGATGACTGGATTTATGCTTCCAGTTGCTGGTTAATTTGTCAGTTTGATGATCACTTCCTTCACTTGAATCTTCAACAGTCATTTGTTGCTGGTCCTTCAAAGTCTGAGCTGCTTCCTGAGATTTAGACTTTGTAGAGCCTAGAGCAGGTTCAGATTCTTCAAGATGAGTCTGAATAGATTCATTTTGCATAGAATCCTGGAATTTGACATTCATTGATTCCTCCACAGATTGACTCTTCTTGTTATAGACTCTGTAGGCTTTGCTTGAGGTTGAATATCCAAGGAAGATGCCTTCATCTGACTTTTCTTCAAACTTACCAATTCGATCATTTGCATTTTTCAATATAAAACATTTGCACCCGAACACATGAAAATATGAAACAATAGGCTTCTTTTCTTTGAATAATTCATAGGGAGTTTTTTCTAGAATAGGCCTTAGAAAAACTCTATTAATAATATAACAAGCTGTTGAAACTGCTTTAACCCAAAATCGTGAAGAGATGTTGCTTTCAATTAAAAGAGTTCTAGCCATTTCTTGAAGCGATCTATTATTTCTTTCCACAACTCCATTTTGCTCTGGAGTATATGGAGAGGAGAACAAATGCTGAAAACCAGATTCATCACAAAATTTTGTAAAATCTTGATTTTCAAATTCACCTCTATGGTCTGTTCTTATACTTGAAATAACATACACTTTTTCATTTTGAACATTTTTAGTAAATTTTTCAAAGTAAGAGAAAGTTTCAAACTTACTTGCCAAGAAATACACCCAAGTAAATCGTGAGTAGTCATCCACAATTACTAGGCAATATTTCTTACCTCCAATGCTCGTGTTCGGTTGGTCCAAAGAGATCCATATACGAAGGCAAAGTACACGGTTAGTGGAAACTTGATTTATTAGTTTAAAGGAATTTCTTACTTGTTTTCCCAATATGCATGGTGTACATAGATCAAACTTTTGGTATGATAACTTGGGTAGACCACGAACAAGCTTCTTTGTTGAAATTTTGGCTATCTGCTTCATATTGATGTGCCCAAGCTTTCTGTGCCATAAGTTCGCTTCGTCTTGGATTGAGATTAGACATTGCGATTCATCTGGTTTCACATCCAAGAGGTAGATATTTCCATGTCTTCGACCCATGAATGACTGAGTAGAATCTTTACTAGTTCCTGAACATATTCCCTCTTGAAAGTAGATTTTGAAATCGATATCACACAGCTGACTGACGCTGAGTAGATTGTAGTTGAGTCCTTCAACTAAAGAAACATTGCTTATTGTGAGGTTTCCAATCTTTACAGTTCCAAATCCCACTATTATTCCTTTGCTATTTCCTCCAAATGAGACTTTTCCACCATTCACTTGAACAAGCTTTATGAAGCAATTTGAATCTCCTGTCATATGTCTTGAGCATCCACTATCTAGATACCATTTTACCTTTTTTCTTGATAGTGACCTGCATTTAAAAAAGAAACTCAAACTTTCTTTGGTACCCATATTTTCTTGGGTCCATTGGTGTTAGTATGATATACGGTTTTTGCCCATACTTTCTTAACAGGTTTCCAAACCATAGGACATTCTTTTTCAAAATGATATGCACTATTGCACTTTGAACATCTGAGAGCATTGCGACCTACTGGTTTTACAAAGATCCTTTTTAAATGATTTTTGTACACATCTCTTGTGGGTTTTTGCTTAATTCTTTCTTTCACTTTTGGAAAATCAATTAAAGGAATGGTTTCAGCAGTCATTCCCAAACCAGATTTGTTGAAATAAGGTCTTTGAATAGAAAGAATTTTTTCCAATTTCTCAGATCCTATAGAAAATCTTTTAGAAATATTTGAGATATCATTTTTCAAGAATGTATTTTCTTTTGAAAGATTATCTTCACTTTCTCTAAGAGAAGAAACATTCATGTCTAAACATTTCACCTTTTCTTTCAAAAGATTTTCCTGTTGTTTTAGAGCAGAATTTTCTCTTTTGAGTTCGGAAATCTTTTTAAGAGAAGTCTTAAGACTAAAACACAACTCATCAATGTATTTAGAAACTTTAATAGGGATTTTGAAGTTACTCACCTCAAATTCACATGTCGAATCGATCTTTGTCTCGGAGTTTGAATCTGAATCAGATTGTGCCATTAGACATATATTGGCATAATCATCATCACTTTCTTCACACTCTGTATCACTCCATGTTTCTGCTTTAAGAGCCTTTCGATACTTTTCAGCTTTTCCTTTCTTCTTCCTCAAAAGAGAACAGTTGGGTCTGATGTGTCCATTTTTCTTACATTCAAAGCAAACTACATCTTTGTTTGATTCATCATCCTCAACAGACTTAGTCTGTTGCTTTTGAAAACTTTGTTTCTTTGAATTGAATCTTCTTCCTTTTCTGTTCAGCTTTCTGAATCTTCTTATCATGAGAGCAAGCTCCTCATCATCCATATCGTCTTCAGAATTTGTAACATCAGAATCATCATTAGATTTTAATGCAATGGATTTCTTACCTTTAGGGTCTTCGTCTTCATTGATTCGTTCCACTTCATAAGACTGAATAGTCCCAACCAACTCATCAACAGATAGTGGCATGATCCTTTAGGTCTCTCTGATTGAGGTCTTTATGTGATTCCAATCCTTGGAGAGTCCACGCAGTAGCTTGTTTACCTTCATGGGATCAGAAATTGGTTGACCTTGATTTTCAAGACCATTCACGATTTCGTAAACGACTAAACATGTCGGTTATAGATTCTCCGATTTCATTTTGAAGGCTTCGTATTGACCGAGGAGGATGTTGATTCTAGTATCTTTCACTCAATCGGTTCCTTCATATGTAATATGTAATCTATCCAGAACTTCTTTTAGCCAGTAACACAAGAAGATATTCGTTATATTCGGTAGGTGATAAAGCACAATATAAAGAATAAATTGCTTTTGCATCAAGAGCTTGTCTCTTGATTATCTCTTCCTGAGTCATTTCACTAGACTCAATAGTATCTTTTCCTCTTTCTGAGACAGGTGCAGCTTTAGGAATGATTCCTTTTTCTACAACGTCCCATTCCAGAGGATCCTTTGATCTTAGGAACGCCTTCATCTTGTTTTTTTCATATGTTGTAATCCTTTCCATCAAAGTAAGGCGGTCTGGTATTACTTTGCCCTTCTACCAGCCCTGGAGCCAACATACTAATCATGGATCTTTAACTCTGAAGTAAAACACTTCAAACAAAGTGAGTACACAAGCTCTGATACCAATTGAGATAGCTAGTACAAACACCTAGAGGGGGGTGAATAGGTGTAAAAATAATTTCTCGAGATACGAAAGCGATACTAGGCAGAAGATAGAAAGGAAGTTCTCTTTTGATTAACAAAATGAATTACGATCAAAGTAAAGCAAAGAGTAGGGAAGAGAAAATTGAACACAAGGTTTATAGTGGTTCGGCTTATTCCAAGCCTACGTCCACTCTTCCGCGCGACATGCCCACCGGCTGGATTTCACTATGAACAAAAGAGATGTTACGGCCTGATGACTTTTCCTTGATTCCACAATGTAGATATTCTACCACACTTCCTCAAGGTTTCTCACGAATATAGACTCTCTTTTGCGTACAAGATTTCGCTCAAATGAATTGACTAAAAACAAGGAGCTTCAGACTTTGAAATTCTTCTATCGTGCACACCCTCGAACAACTTAGAACGTCTTCCTTATATACTCCTTTATGCCATCATACCCGTTGGCACTTACCAAAGGAATTCCTCCAATCTACCCGTTGGATGGAATCAATTAGGAAGATCATTCGAGCTATTAAAGGAACATGTCGATAGCCCATCAATCATGTTCGCCCATACAATCAGGATCTTGGTTTCCATAAATAGAACCTTCCAAGTATACTTTGCCAATCATCGGATCCTTAATCTTCGAATCAATCATGATCAAATAAAGGATTTCGTTATGTCATATCCAACTAAGAGATCTTCTCCAGTTGATAAAGTCACATCCTTAATGAAACATCCAGTTCTGGATATCATTTCTTCAACGGATTAGAAACTATCAATGAGAATAGACTTTGAGTCTTGAGTCTGGCTATTCGGAGGTCTTCAGACTTTAAATAGCAGAGTCTGCAAATCTTCAAACTAGACTGATGGAAACGTTTTATCAGTTTCAAAACACTTCACGAAGATTTCTCCAACACATTCAGATGAGTTGAGCGCAACAGCTTCCGAGAGCAATATATTTAGCCTTAGTGGTAGATAGGGCGACTAAAAGAGATTAACATACTTCCCAATAATTGATAAGTACCTAATGTAGTCTTTCTATCAATCTTGCAACCTGCAAAGTCAGTGTCTAAATATCCAAGTAGCATAAAATCTATATTTTTAGGATACCGGATTCCTAGTTTTGGAAATGATCCAATGTATTGAATGATTCGTTTAATAGCAAATAGATACAATTCTTTTGGATCAAATTCAAAACGAGTTCACAAACATGTGTTGAATAAAATATCAAGTCTAGATGCTATTAGTTATAGCAGAGAGCCTATCTTCCTTTTGTATAGCTTGGAGTCAACAAATTTACTTTTTTCATCTTTGTTCAACTTGATAGAAGATGACATAGGTGTCTCTATCTTTTTGCAATCTTCTAGACCGAATTTCTTCACTATCTCTTTAGCATACTTTTCTTGATGTATGAAGATGCCTTCAAGAGTTTACTTGATTTTAAGTCCAAGAAAGAAGTTGAGTTCACCAATCAAGCACATCTCGCACTTACTTTTCATAATGTTTACAAAATCCTTACACAAGACATCATAAGTGGCTTCAATAATAGTTCCATTTACATATATTCGAATGATGAGCAGATCTTTACCTTTCTTCTTGATAAAGAGTGTAGTGTCTATCTAACCTTTCTCAAAATCATGGTCAATTAGGATGTACTTAATCTTTCATACCAAACTCTTGATGCTTGCTTGAGCCTGTATAATGCCTTTTTGAGTTGATAAACGTCCTCTGGTCTGCTTGGATCTTCAAATCCTAAGGGTTGCTCAACATAGATTTTTTCTTTAATATAACCATTCAAAAATACACATTTGACATCTATTTGATATAGCATGAAGTTGTGAAAGCGAGTGTATGTTAGTAATAAGCGTATGGCTTCTAGTCTAGCAACAAGAGCATAAATTTAATCAAAATCAATACCTTCCTCTTGTGAGTAACCTTTTGCAACTAACCTTACTTTTTTATGAATTACATTACCCTTCTCATCGAATTTGTTTTAAAATACCCATTCCGTTCATATGACTGAATGATTGTTGGGTCTTGTGACTAAGATGTAGCCTATCTTGCATGGCTTCAATTCAATTTTCATCAGTGATGGCTTTTTCAATTTTTTTTTTGGTTTTAGCGAAGATATAAGAGCCAGGGAGTTCAGCATGTTTTTGAGAGATGATCTAGTCTTGATTTCTTCATCTACTTTCCAAATGATTTATTCCTTTGGGTGTTCTATCTTGAATCTCCAATCCTTAGGGGTTTGCTTATGGTTTGAAGGATTTGTTGAAGATCAAGGCAGTGACTATTTGTTTATGATTGGTACAGAGTGGTTAATGAAGGATAAAATCTCAAACCGGTATACCCATCAATTACCACATATCATCAAATTCAATGATTTGATGATAAAATTTAATGAAAACTATCAAATGGTAAATTCGTTATAAATATGCCAATTTAGGGTTTTTGGTATTAAAAAATTAATTTATGATAAATTTTTCATATCAATTTTATATTTTCATGATATTAACCCCAATAAAAAAACATAGTTCACGAATACGTTGGAGCGATCCAACCAGAAAATAGACCTTTTGTTCGACCGTCAACATATCCAGCAGAGAAATCAGCCGAGAGAAAGAGTCGCCGGCACATGGCAATCTCCTAAGTGTACATACGGACATCAACCAGCAAATATTTTTAGTATATTAGTACGTCAGCATTTTGAACGTACGAGGCAACGTTTCTGGTACGAAGAAAACTTTATTGTATTTTAATACCCAGAGGTTTGGGTCGTCGGTCGTTCATCGGCCCCACAGCGACTCGGACAGAAATGCGTCATACGGGGCGGAAAAAAAAATTCCAGTCGGAAACCGTGTGGTGGTGGGATTGTTTGTTTGACTCGAGCTCGCTCCGCAATTTTCCTCGCTTTCTCACTGCGTCGTCTTCTCCACGAGCCTTCGCCGTCGTTGTGGGTTGGTCTTCTCCCTTCAATTCTGTACGCCCACCTCTCCCCACCTCTCCCCATCTCTCTCTCTCTCTCTCTCTCTCTCCATCCATCCATCATCCCCACGTTTGACTTCCCTGTCTCTCTCACAGTATCTTCTTGCTCTTCCTTTTATCAACCCATTTCTCCATCTCTCTTTGGCCGACGGAAAGCGCAGGACCGGGCAGCATCGCGCGAAGAAGGTCGAGCTTCAGCCGCTATCCGAGGTACGTACCACCGCCACCGCCACTGATCTGGCCTCTCCCTCTCTTTTTTTCTCTCCAGAATTGAGCTTCGGGCTTGACGTACGCGATTGCTTCGGTGGATTTCTAGTGAATTCTCTCTTTTGTTCTGAGGTTAGAGTCTCGTCAGTCTGATCAGGTTAGCCCGATTGGCCTCTCTCTCTCTCTCGATTCGAAATTCGTCCGCAACTGGGCTTGAGATCGAGAGCTGAGCGGTCTCGATCGCGTCTTCGCGTCGGATTCGAAATTCACCGACTGCTTCGTGGGTTGTTGACTTCGGATTGAGCTTCTTCTTTTCTCCTCCGTTCGTTTGAGCAGAGTTCTTCCTTCCTCCATGTGATTCAGGGCTTTTGAGAAATCGTGAAATTGGCGTTATCGCATATTCAAGTAGTAGCAGATTGTTCTGGGCAGAGTTCAGTTCTCACCGTTTTTCTCGATTTTCGAAGTGATCTGAATAATAAGCTTTGTCTGTTGTCATGTCGGAAATCGAGAAAAACATAAAATTCTGGTTTGGTTCATTCCTTTTTTCAAGTGAAGCCCTTTCTTTTTTCCTATTTTTAGAAGTTATCTTCTGCTGTTTTAAACATGTGTGGTCACCCTTGTCGAGTTTCCAACATTTAACAGTAGTGTTGAATTTTGGGTAACGAGGAAAGGATACATAAGTATTGCGGTTAGGGTCATGCCTTTTTTTCCCCCTTTCCGTCCGTGGATCAGAGGAATCTGATTGGTGGATCGCGAACTTGACCATCCATCCGTGTTCATATCGGGTAAGATTCGCATATGACTAATATACATAACTTTAGAAGAACTGACGATCGAGCAAAACATAGTGGGATCTTGCCTAAAAGAAAATTCGATTTTTATTTTTATTTTTTGTATGTGATTTGTCTCGATGATCAACCACAACAACCACCCTTAAGTTTACAGGCCTTTGTTAGTCTACCACACACAACCCTTTCAATAAATTCAAAGTTAGGTGGATCCCACTTAATCAATCGGCCTATATGGAGAGGTCACAGAAATATCTAAGAAAGTTTCGAAGTAGGGCTCCAAATGTGCCCAAAAAAAAAGTTATTTTATTTTAAAGTGTATATATATACAAAATCGGTCATTTGAAAAACACCATGTCTCTTCTATTTAAAACTGTGTTTCTTAATTCAATGAAGGAACACAGGTTTTGGAAACTTCTCATTTAAAACGAAAGCTACAGAATTTCACTTGAACCAAAGTGCCACCTAAAATGTTTTATCAGTTTCAACTTTCTCTAAAAATTTTCTCAAGATTGTTTTCTCCTTCACGAATTAGTAGTTATTTTTCTTTTTTCTTTCTTTTTAATAAATCTGTAGCTCGTCTTTATAAATTTAATCTCTGATACATTACATTCCAGTAGCATTTTGGGCATTTAATGTATTGAATTTAATGAGAGGAGCCTTTCTTTTTTCTATTTTCTGCATGAGAGTTCGAAGGATTTGCGAGTAGCAAAAGAGACTTTAGCACATGTATTATATTCAACAGAGTTTTTCTTCTATAAACAGAAGTTTAAAATTTTGGCAAAATGAAAGCAAAACATTAAGATATATCTTTAAAATCTCAATCTAATTGTAATCACCTCATTGTATCACGTATTCTCTTATTGTAAAATGGATCCAATTATCTAATAGAGAAAAATATTACGAAATATACGTAAATCCGTTAAGATTCTTGATATGTGCTGGTATGTGCTTAGATAAACCTTTTTTCTTGTGCATAAAATATTCAGAACTTTTAATGTCGTGCGGGTCCACGGGCACGAGAAACACAAAAACCAGAATTCGTTCCGGCAATTCAATGCCTCAGCTCCGTGGTGGGGCTGGAGCATTGACATGTCCTGGCCCTCTCCGTTCAAAGGCCATGGACCAAGACAAACCCACATGCTGCCTAGAATCATCCTACCCCTGTCGACAAGATGGCGTACGTAGAGCTGAAACGATTAGATCCGCATTAAATTCGCAAACAAAGAGGGTGACGATGCGCGCGATCGTTTTCGAACCGTGTTAGGACGCGTGCCGTGGATCGCCCTTACTGGGCGAGGAGCTTGCGCTCCGACTTATGCGTTCATTTGGGTGTGAAAGCCCGAGCGAAAATGGGATCCGGACGCCGCCCGAGCCCGTCCAAGACCAACCTTTTTGACTTTAAGACACTGGGCAGTACCAAACCCATCTTAGAATGCTTGATGTATGCAACTTTACGCCCCATTCTTTTGCTTCCCTATGTCAAACCCTTTAGGCCATATGGTAAAAAAGAGTAGAGATTGCATGTTTGAATTGGATTGTTCTTGATAGTTTCCTTCCTTTTTAGCTCAGGCCTTTCCAGTTTTCACACCAGGAGCTTTGTGTCAGCAGCTGTCTGTGGCCTTTAAATTTCCATTTGCATTCTGCATCAGCTGCATATGTTGTGCGGCCCTAGAGATTTACTCACCAGCATCTCCTTTCTCTTTGATGAGCAGCAGCCTCGTTAGGAGAACCGGCAGCTCTGTTTTCTCGAAGAAATGGCGGGGACGACCCCATGGGTGACCGCTCGGCATCTCTTGCTCATCGCTGCTTTGATTGTGCTTCTAGAAATGGCCATCGGAGATCCAAGAACCCATACTGTCAATATGACATGCTCGGAGGTGCGCGAGCACAACACCACCCTCTTTGTGCCCAACTTTGTGGCTACCATGGAGAACATCAGCGAGCAGATGAGGACGGCCGGCTTCGGCACAGCGGTGATAGGATCAGGGCCCGACGCAAACTACGGCCTCTCTCAGTGCTACGGAGACCTCTCTTTGCTCGACTGTGTCTTGTGCTATGCGGAGGCACGTTCCTTGCTTCCGCAGTGCTACCCTTTCAATGGCGGCCGCATATACCTCGACGGCTGCTTCATGAGAGCGCAGAACTACAGCTTCTTTGAGGAGTACACGGGGCCTCAGGATCATGCGGTGTGCGGGAATGGGACGTGGAAGGACACAACATTTCAAGATTCAGCAAGAAAGGCCGTGGCAAGTGCCGTGGCGAGGGCACCAAACAACAATGGCTACGCGCGCGCTGAGGAGGTTGTGTCGGGGAAGGCAAATGAATCGGCTTACGTGCTGGCCGACTGCTGGAGGACATTGAACGCCACTTCTTGCATGGCATGCTTGAAGAACGCGTCGGCGTCAATACTGAAGTGCTTGCCGTGGTCAGAGGGGAGGGCGCTAAACACAGGTTGCTTCATGAGGTACTCCGACACAAATTTCCTTAACAATCAACCACGAAGTGGGAGTAACAAAGGTAAAACTGCTTCTTTAAGCGTTCTCATTTCCCTTTTGAGGATATCTATGCTTCTTTGACAAGCCAAAAGACAATAATTCAACCATGGTTTTTCACTTCCAGGAACCATAATAGTGATAACAGTTTCAGTTGTCAGTGGCCTGGTTGTCTTGGCAGTTGGAATAACAATAGCGTACTTTGTCTGGAAGCACAAATACATTCAAAAGAAAAGAAAAGGTAAGGAGCCTCTCTGTTCGTGAATGATGACATGTATAGTTAAGTGTGCAAATGTCCCACAAAATGGAGGAAATGAAAAGGGACAGCACAAACCTGGTATTAAGAGAACATTCTGAAGGTTTAGTTTGCTCTACTTAATGATATTTTCCTTAAGAGTCGCGTTGATTACATTTGTAAGAGGGAATTTGGAATCAGGACTAGTATGGTACTAACTGGTAAAAGGTATAGGCTATATGGATACCTGATGCACCTATTGTTCTGTCTAGGCTCTAACCATGCGGAGAAGTTTGTCAAGATACTTCACGACAGCAGCTTGAATTTCAAGTACTCTACCCTCGAGAAGGCCACGGGATCTTTTGACAGCGCCAATAAGCTCGGCCAAGGTGGATTTGGCACTGTCTATAAGGTGATTTAGCTACCTTCTCTATCTCATACTCATAGCAGTTCTTATAAGGTTCACCTAGCTGAACAGAATCAGAAAATGTTGCCAGGGAGTTCTTCCTGATGGAAGGGAGATAGCTGTGAAAAGGCTCTTCTTCAACAATAGGCATAGAGCAGCTGACTTCTACAATGAAGTGAACATTATAAGCAGTGTGGAGCACAAAAATCTGGTCAGATTGTTGGGATGTAGTTGCTCGGGACCTGAAAGCCTTCTTGTCTATGAGTTCCTCCCCAACAGGAGTCTCGACCGTTTCATTTTCGGTAATTCATTGCTACTCATACATGGAAGTGTAAACATAGTGACCCTTTCGGTTAAAAGAAGATTTGAGTTGATGATTTTCTTCTGCCAGCACTAATCTATCCTTCTTACCCCTGAACTGACAGATGCAAACAAAGGAAAGGCATTAAACTGGGAAAAGAGAGTGGATATTATGGTTGGGACTGCAGAGGGTTTGGTATATCTTCACGAAAACTTCAAGAACAAGATAATTCACAGGGACATAAAAGCGAGTAATATCTTGTTAGACTCAAAACTCCGCGCTAAAATAGCTGATTTTGGGTTGGCCAGATCTTTCCAGGAAGATAAGAGTCACATAAGCACAGCCATTGCTGGAACATTGTAAGCACTCAGCTTTCTTTGCTACTATTAAGATGATAAACCAAGCTCCTTTAGATGTCACATATTTTAGTGTTGATGAGTCACAGCATGTTGCTTTATGCTTGTAGAGACTAATCAGGACAAGATGATTGATGATAAGGTCTCAATATTGAAGTCTAAGCATGTATCCAAATTACTGATAAATAATTGTCTATATTATTATGGTAGGGGATATATGGCTCCAGAGTACCTAGCACATGGTCAGCTTACAGAGAAAGCAGACGTCTACAGCTATGGTGTTCTCTTGCTGGAGACAGTTACAGGAAGACAGAACAACAGAAGCAAAAACGCAGAATACTCAGAGAGCCTCATCACAATTGTGAGTTCTAAAAGCTTAATGGGTTCTTAAGGCACCATTCATAAACTTGTGCCTAAACCCTTCTCATCTTAATTCTCTTCCGTGTTTGGGTGACAGGCATGGAACCATTTCCAAGCAAACAGAGTGGAGGAGCTTTTTGACCCGAACTTGATGTTACATAACGACCACAATAGAAACATCAAGAATGAGGTCTCGAGAGTCATCCATATAGGACTATTGTGCACACAAGAGGCTCCTTCTTTGCGGCCAACAATGTCCGAGGCATTGCAGATGCTAACAAAGAAGAATGAAGAACTCCCACCACCCACCAATCCCCCTTTTATAGATGAAAGGACAATGGAGCTCAATGATGCGTGTGACGACCCATCTTTTCCACTGAACCCTAAAACATCAGATTCAATTGCCACCATATCGAACAGTTCCTTCCAGCCTAGGTGAATTGTGGATATCTATTAGTGGCCAGTATCTCACCTGACTAATAAAGATACACAAAGAAGAGTCGAGATTGATATATCTAGAAAGAACCAACTATGGAGAGCAGGGGCTGGCCCTATTTGGCCTAATGACGCAAGCATCCAGATAGGGAACATAGTGGTGACCATCAGAGAAAGGGCAAGTCAACAACCAGTTGAAGCGGGAAGATCAGCACCATCTAAGTCATTTGTAGAATATCACCACTTGAAGTTGGAGGGTACTTTAAATTGAAAAGAGTGCATTAAGGCAGCTTCTGCAATTTTAAAGGAAATAAAGGGTGTATATGAACATTAAATAGCTAAACTATGCAGTGTAATGTTTTGATTGCTTTGTATTGAGTCACAGACTGTACAAACCATTCCTTTCCTAGAGCTTCACCGTCATTCACTGATACCAACATATCATCTTTCTATTCAGACTGGGCCAGGGCCACGATATAAACAGAATATAAGTACACAACCATTTACTGCAGAAATATACATTAATGAAAAAACAATAGCACACTTTTGAAGGTTGAAGAATAGATTCAAATTTAATAACGTGTCCAAAACAAAAATGCAAAAAGAAAATCTTTTTGTGTAAAGTTTTCAGGAGCTCTCCAAAGGACATTTGACAGTACATATTGGTTGCCCTAACGTGTTGCAACTAAGATCCCCATGAGGCCTCCGCTGATTTCATAATGCTTGCCATTAGAAAATCCAGATTCTAAAGCAAGTTTCTCCAACTCCTTACCTGAATCAGAATGCCAATCTTAATAAACCAAAGAACTATTGAGTGCCCTCCACTTTAAAAGAAGAAAAAGAAAAACATTCCCTCCATCCATCTCCAAAAAATCTTCTCAATGCATGCATCAGCTGACTTATATGCTCATGAAAATGAAGCCAAAAAGAAAAAAGAAGAAAAAGAAAAAGGTTCTCCCCTAAGGGGTCTTACACGAAAGCAACTTCTTTTTGGATAACAAAGAAAAGTATTGTTCAAGTATGATTTCCCAAAAACATGACAAGAGAACTGGATAAAGTTTCACTAACTCAAAATATGAATCCATTTGTAAACCGGTATTAAGAAAAGAACTTGATAAGCTTAATAAGCTATATGAAGTAGTGGGATAAAATAGATACAAAATAAAAACCCAACGCAGAACTAACCTGTTAAAAATTCGTTAATTGAGCTCTTCAAGTACTCATAGTCCTTTCCCAGTCCATAGCCAGTTGCCACGGGGACAACAATGTTGTCGATCATCCATTCCTTGTATAGCAACATTTAACAAGCAATAAGCACGTTACTGCCTGCAGCATTGGCATTAATCTGCTAAACTTTAATGAAGAAACCCATGCCAAACAGAGAATAACTGACTTCAGTAAGAACTACATAGAGAGGGCAGAAGTTACTATAAGTAGGCAAGTTGATATTGGCAGTAAATCAACAATGAATTCTACTCTCTTTTCACCATAGCCAACTTAAAGTTTCACTTTCTAAACCAAACTGCACAAAATTATTCCCAGCTGTGCATACCTGAAATGAGGTTGTCAATGGTTGAGTACTTTTATTGAAGTCAAGAACACATATTCTACACCCTGAAGACCCACAACAAAAAAGACAAAGAAAATTCAGACATGGTTCCATCACATTTCACTTTTCCAAAGACCTAAAGTATGAGACCTCGTTTCACAACTCGACACATCTCACGCATAGCTTTGGGTTTATCTACCACATTCCTTAGCCCATAACCAATTGTGATTGCGTCAAAGTAACTCCCAGGAAATGGCAATTCGAGTGCATTGCCTTCCACCCACCTGCATGGCAGTTGATAAAAGGGTTATTTAAAGAACTTACAGAATCAACAAAGTTAAGAGTCTCCAATAATATTAATCATGACTCCTTGATCATTACGAATCATCTTCTGAGTAGCAGTTTCAGCATTTATGGGAGTAAAACAACTTAGCATTCCATCCACCCCCCCCATTCTTCCAAAAAACAAAAAAAAAAGAGAAAAAAAAGAAAAACAAAGCATCTTAGCATTTAAATAGATAATTTGTGCCATTCATGTCCCACACATTACAAAACAATGAGCACAACATTTACCAATGCTCACTCTATGTTCTTATAGCAAGCCTTCGCCCTCGAACGTTGCCGGGATGAAGCAACATATAACTGCTCCTTGGAGAAATCAAGACCAGTGACCTACAAATAGCAAAAAGTATGCAACATGATGAAAGATTCTACTGTTGGTAATATAAACATACTGCCTTATAATTTATAGGAGCTTTTTGCACATTTCATTGCCACATATAGGTTCATCTGCAAAAGCAAGAAGAACAGGACTTTTGTACTACACAACATGGTTTAACAGCAAGCAAACATGTCTATGGAAAGAAAAAATACCATCTGCAGACCAATAAATATTCTTGACAAGCAAAACATGTGCTACTCCTGAGAACAACTTTGAATGCGAAATTTTTACAACACAACAATGTTGACCACTAGTTTGCTAGATGATGACTACCCCATTTACCAAAATATTTTCCAGACTGAACGCCTTCTTGTGGAGCAAGATTTCATAAAGGTAAGTCTAGCTGATGCTGCTAAAGAGTCATAGTCGATGATAAATTGAAGATTCTCTATTTTTTCAATACTACTAAGGGACACAATGAGAATTGTAATGATCTCCCCTTCAAGATTCCCACTTTCTCAACATAATAATCCCCGTAACAGATGGTTAAGATCCAGCATAAAAGCTAAAGGTGCATCACACATAGAAGACCAGCCAAAACTACAATTTTGCAGATACCATTTTCACTCAACCAAAACCTTTTTGACTCGATAAAGCTTGGACAATAAAGCTAATGGCCCATCTCCAAATTCTCTATCATGCCACCAAGTTACTCACAAGCTAGAAAAATGGCATCTGCCTGTCTCACTGACCAATTCTATCTCAATATATTCTAAGAAAAATCAGTGCTATAACTGGTTTTGCAACTCCTCAGAAGATAACAAACGAAATACAAGCACTTCCACGCGACACTAACGTCAATTTTGAAACTCCACTCACTGTTTAGCACATAATTGTCAAATTCATACATGTCAATCATGGTGAACAGATAAATTTCTAATAGACAAGAATTTTCACATTAACACAACCACTCAAGGAAAACAAAGAGCTGGTCTTGCAAAGTGAAAGGCGGAGATGGAGAGGAAGGGCCGACCCTGCCATGGGGACCAACTTTCTCAGACAAGAGGAACGCCAAATCGCCACTCCCACAGCACAAATCCAACACACAATCGCCCATCTTCGCCCTGCTCCACAAGCTTAAATATGTCCATAAAGATCCTCTAACTCAAGAACCCAAAAAAAAAATTCACTCGACCCATATGAAAGAACAAATTACCCGCTCCACGACACGGCCATGCGCTTCCAAATCCGATGCTGACCCAAGCTCAACAGGTCATTCAACTGCATTTCGAACCAGAAGAGAGAGAGAAAGAAAAAGTTACGTGCTTTATAATAGGAAAGAAAAAGGGAACGAGAACCAAGGGAGTGGAGGGCGAGGGCAATGCGGATGAGCACGTTATCGTAGACCGGAGCAATCCGGCCGAACAGGGCCTGGCGTTCACTTGAGCACCGGGTCGCGCCGCGAGGGCGCCGGTCACGGTTCAGGCGACCGCCGTGAAGACAGAGAACAGGGAAATGAAGAGATGAAGCCATTTCTCCTCCCTAGGCTGCTCCGAAGGGTAAATCATCCAGGCCCAGGCGACTGATATTTATATATTATATTAGGGACATTATATTTTTAAAAAAATCAAATTCTTGCTAAAAAAAAGACCCATATCTATAATATCGAAAAAACTAATGCAATTTAAGGTAGTTATTTTCAAATCTTTAAGTAATCAGTTAATTCATTAGGAAAAAATTAGACTTATCTTTTGAACAATTATGCAAGTTATGATTGAACAATTATCATTTTTGTTGGCACGTACATTTTAACTCATTAACTTATCATTTATTTCATAAGAAAAATTAGAAATCGAACTCAACTGCTACACAAACATATCAATTCTGCATTTGCATTTAGGTACTAATAGCATTTAGGACAACTGCATCAAGCATGTTGCAAGAGGCTAGATTTGGACTCATCGAGTGGCCCGAAATGAGAAACAAGCTTAAATTTTTAAGTTTGGCATGAGAGATGAGCTTAAAATCAAGTTTCCCAATTTCAATTAACATCAAAATTGTTAGACTAGCAAGATCATAGGAAGTACGATATTATGGGAGCTCCCAGATGATGGGAGCATGTTTTAAATCTAAGAGGAGTATATCCTATTTTCAAACTTATTTTTTGAACTTTGTCTTAATTTCAAGATGATGGGAGCTTGTGCCAAATTCTTTGAAATCTTATCCAAATCTAACATCCTAGGACTATGTCTTAATCCTTTTTTTTTTCGTCTTAATTCTAACATTTTAAGACCATGTATCAAATCCGACATATTTTGTCATGGCTCTTACATCATTAGACTACATCCTAATTCTGACATCGTTATCTTAATCCAATTTTTTTGTCCTAATTCCAACATCTTTAAGATATGTCTTAATTCTAATATCTTTATCTTTGTTGAAACTTAATTTTTAGTTGACGCATCATTAAAAGGTAAAAAATCAAAATTTAGGTTTATGATCGCGATGGAACCCCATCTCTCGATAAAAAAGTGTCGTTTTTCACTCTCTTTTTTTTTTTTTTGCATTATCGCTTTTAAGCAATTTCTAGCTCATTTTCAAGAAAAACCAGAAAAGTCGAACGGTTGATTTTCGGGTTGACTTTTTATTATCTCTTTGACCAAAAGTCAACCCCAGGTCAAAAATTGACTTTTTATCCAAAAAATTCCATTCAGCTTTAATTTCACTTTTGTCAAATCAATTTCTTGAGAATTCAAAGATTTGACCCAAAAATCGACCTCTTAGAAAAAGTCAACCAAATTGTTGATTTTTGATCAAACCTTTAACTTAAAAAATAAAAATAAAAAATGCACAAATACATTTTTTTTAATGCCAATTTGACTTTTATGTCAAAAATTTTACAAAATTCGATTAAGAACCTTGATTTATGAATTCTTCAGTTTTAGGTTCTAAATCAACCAAAAATAAAATTACTTTTATTCTAGAGTTGAGTTTAATTTTAGTTAATTTGCAATTTTGCCCATTGAATTGCAAATTTACCCATTTTAGCCCTTTAGACCCAATTCAAAGCACTCATGGTTTCAACTTATTTTTTTTCCCCGATAATCATTCAATTATGTCAATAAAAGACCCCTAGATCATGTTCTTGAGGTTTGATTAGCTTAATTGTATATTAATTGGCCCATTTATTCTTAAAAAAGATAAAATTTATTTTCAATTTGGTCCTTTAGGGGCCAAATTGCATAATTTTGTTTTACCTATAGGGGTCTCAAATGGACACAATAGTATGAACCGGACCAAACAGGTCAAGAATTGGTCAAAATCTGGTCGAATCGGACCAAATCGATCTGGTCGATCTGACCAACCACTAGCGGGACTGATCAGTTTAGGCCCTTGCCGGTCGATTCTTGGCCTCTGACCACCAATTCTAGAACTCTCTTGATGCTAATTTCACTTGTACACCTTCAATTTCCCAAAATTTTACAAATTGATCCTCGAATTTCGTCAAATTGCAAATTAATCCCTCATTTGACATTTTGACGCAATTCCCGATTTTGGATTGGTTTTCAAACCCACTAGATCAATTAACCAACACCTAGAGATCATGATAGAGCCTTCAAAATGGATTTTTGACCATTGGATCGAAATTTCGACCGTCCGGTCAAACCGACGGCCTTAGGAAAAAATTAGACTTATCTTTTGAACAATTATGCAAGTTATGATTAAACAATTATCATTTTTGTTGACACGTAAAACTTAACTCATTAACTTTTCATTTATTTCATAAGAAAAATTAGAAATCGAACTCAACTGCTACACAAAAATATCAATTCTGCATTTGCATTTAGGTACTAATAGCATTTAGGACAACCACATCAAGCATGTTGCAAGAGGCTAGATTTGGGCTCATCGAGTGGCTTGAAATGAGAAATGAGCTTAAATTTTTAAGTTTGGCATGAGAGATGAGCTTAAAATCAAGTTTCCCACTTTCATTGAACATCAAAATTGTTAGACTAGCAAGATCATAGGAACTACGATATTATGGGAGCTCCCGAATGATGGGAGCATGTCTTAAATCTAGGAAGAGTATATCCTATTTCCAGACTTATTTTTTGAGCTTTGTCTTAATTTCAAGATGATGGGAGCTCGTTTTCCAACATCTTTGGAATCTTATTCAAATCTAACATTCCTAGGACTACGTCTTAATCCTAATTTTTTTTTATCCTAATTTCAACATCCTAGGATCATGTATCAAATTCGACATATTTTGTCCTAGTTCTCACATCCTTAGACTACGTCCTAATTTTGACATCGTTGTCTTAATCCAACTTTTTGTCCTAATTCCGACATCTTTACGCTATGTCCTAATTCTAATATCTTTATCTTTGTTGACACTTGATTTTTTGTCAACGCATCATTAAAAGGTAAAAAAAAATTGAAATTTAGATTTCTGATTGCGACAGAGCCTCATCTCTTGATCAAAAAGTGTCGTTTTTCATTTATTTCTTTTGCATTGTCCTTTTAAAGCAATTTCTAGCTCATTTAAAAAAAAAAAAAACCGGAAAAGACGAATGGTTGATTTTCAGGTTGACTTTTTGATCAACCTTTTAACCAAAAGTCAACTCTAGTCAACCCCAGGTCAAAAAATTGACTTTTTACCCAAAATTTTCATTTAGCTTTAATTTCACTTTTGTCAAATCAATTTCTTGAAAATTCAAAAATTTGACCAAAAAATCGACCTTTCAAGAAAAGTCAATTAAATGATTGACTTTTGTCAAACCTTTGACCCAAAAAAATAAATAAATAATAAATAATATACAAATACATTTCTTTTAATGCCAATTTGACTTTTGTGTAAAAAATTTTACAAAATTCGATTAGTCTTGATTTCTAAATTTTTCAATTTTAGGTTTAAAATCGACCGAAAATAAATTTACTTTTATTCTAGTAATAATTAGGTGTAATTCCTTCTTTAACATTTGGTTTAGGGACTATTTGAAATCTGCTTACAATTTCGCAATTTATCAAGTCAAAATACGAATTGTCGTTTTGAGCCATAATTAGAGGACCAAAATCGATCCTTCATAACTTATGAACGAATGATTGTTTCTCACTCATTTTCTTAAGATAAGTTCAAATTTAAAATTGATTTTGTAAAATTCACACAAGAACTCATGAATTGAAGAATTTTATCCTCTTAGGCATTAGAAAATCAAGCAATCAAGCTTCAATCGACAAAATTCAAATTGACCCATTCGTGGCTGTGGTTTATTTTGATAAATCTAGGTCCAATTTTAACATTAGGCTTAGATCCATTTTTGGCCTAAGCTCAAATGCTTCAATTCAAGGTTAATTTGAATATGATAAGTGATCTTACATATGGGTAGCTCATTAGATAGGGCAATCGTGATAGGAATTGAGTTTAATTTTAGTTAATTTGTAATTTTGCCCATTGAATGGTGAAATTTACCATTTTAGCCCTTTAGGCCCAATTCTAAGCACCCATTGTTCGACTCATTTTTTTCCAAGATAATCTTTCAATTAGGTCAATAAAAGACCCATAGATCATGTTCATAAGGTTTGATTAGCTTAATTGTATCTTAATTGGCCAATTTCTTCTTAAAATGACAAAATTTCGTTTCAATTTGGTCATTTGAGGGCCAAATTACATAAATTTTTGAACCACAAGAGTCTCAAGCGGACAAAATAGTAAGAACCGGATCAAACTGGTCAAGAAATAGTCAAAATGCAGTCGAACTAGTTTGGTCGGTTTGACTAGCCGTCGGCGAGATCGGCCGGTTCAAGCCCTTACCGGCCGGTTCTTAGCCTCCGGCCACCAGTTCTAAAACCCTCTCAATGCTAATTTCACTTCTACACCTTCAATTTCCCAAAATTTTACAAATTGATTCTCAAATTTCATCCAATTGCAAATTAACCCCTAATTGGCCATTTTGATGCAATTCCCAATTTTGCTTGGTTTTTTGCCAATCAAACCCACTAGATCAATTACTCGACACCTCAAAATCATGATGGAGCATTCAAAATGAATTTTTGACCATTGTATCGAAATTTCGGCCGTCGATTCAATGTGAGGAGTATATAAATGAAATGTCTTCCATTTTTAGGGGGGGCTTCATTAGGGCATGAAAGTTCCTCTCTCTCTCTCTCTCTCTCTCTCTCTCTCTCTCTCCTCTCTATTTTTTTTTTTTTGCGCCAAGAGTCTTGTTTCTCTGTCTCTTCTTGGATCTGGTAGGTTTCCTCTTCTGGCAATTGGATCATCGCCTGTTCAACCCCCGCCATCTTCATCAACGATCATCTCCCTTGCTAGATCTAATGCTTGTTGGTTCGTGGAGAATGGATTGAAGATCTGGCGAAAACTTTGATTGATTTCGATCAAAATCGGCAAAAATCGCGATGGAGGTGACAATTTGAAACTCTGAGTTAGTCAATCGGGGCTAAGATTTAAGATTAGGAGCTTTTACATGCTTAAGATCAATGATTATGAATGTTGTAATAATTTGTTGATGATTTGAATGATGATTGTGTTCTTGAGCTTAATCTGTGATTTCGTAGGTTTATACCTAAGTAACTGTTTTGATCAAAACGAGGTCCGAAACAACCTCATTTCAACTCAAGTCCTCTTAGGATTAGATAATTTGACATCCCGAGCTTCGAAAAGTGGGTCGCACGCCCTAATCAAGTGTCATTTGATCCTCAAAAAACACCTCCGAAGATTAACGATTCTGCAATTGTTTAGATCTTTTTTGTTTTTGATTCTATTCCACCTTCTGGCTTTGTTATTTTTGTGCCAACTTCCGTGATCATTTTTTGACAAAATTGTTTTCATGATTTTTATTCCAAGTCGTCTCATGCATTTTCTGTAATTTTCTCATGATTTTTGGATGTGTTCAACTAGGTCAGATCTATTTAGATCTAAGCCTAAGTCAATATGTTCCATATTGATCTCTTATTTTGCTAATTTTATTCTGAAATAAATTTCCCCATGAAAGTTTCTCATACAGGTGTTGTGCATATCATGTATTTTTTTCAAAATTTTTAGACATGTTTAGTTAGGTCAAAATCACTTAGATTTGAAGATAGGTAATTTTGTCCTACATTGGTCTGAAATTTGTTTTGATGAAATTGAGTCCACAAATGCACATATTTGGTCTCAAATCCTTCATAAGAGTTGAAATACATGATACATATGTTCTATTGATGCATGCTTTGCAAGGTTTTCATATTGGCAAAGTGAGTCAGTTGCATGCATTAAAGTAAAAAGTATTGTAACAACATATGTTGGACATATAGTTTGTCTGTTTTGCCATGACTTATATGATTTTAATTGAGTTTCGAACTCTTAACGAGAAATCTTCATCATCACATGCTCTATATGTGAGATTTTTGGTACGATTTGTGCATGCCTTAAGGATGGCTGAAATCATGCTTGTTCTGTAAACTTAATATTGAAATGAAACATTGTCATATGTGAACCTTTCCATACTTGTTTGAGTCATATAGGGATCAAATCTTACAATCATGTCTTCTTGATGATTGAAACGCATGTTGTAAGATTTGTATACATATTTAGGTCATGTCATTTGAGTATCATCTTGCACATTAAATTTGTCTAACAAAAAGTGTTCATCATACTTAGGATTCTCAAGCATACCATTATAAATCATTAATCATTTCATAATGTCATTTAAATTGTATGACATTTTGCATGCCAACTTAGGATTTGATGACTATTCAAACTTTCCGTCGCATCTAATCCTAAGTCCCGTGATTTTTTTTTTTTATGCCGTTTGCGCATTCTTTGAGTGATTTTGAGGTTTTCTAATGAATGCTTATGTTATGTTTTCTTAATTTTTGATGCACACACTTTTAGAGATCTCAATCTTAAAATACTAAATTGACCTAATTTGGATTCGAGCTCTTCTAGGAAGACATAAGGCACACTTAGAAGTTTCTAATGCCACTAATTTCATACCAATCACTCATCGTTTAGACCACTTTTTTATATTTTTTCAAAACTAGATCAAAATCTGGACAATGGATCAAATTCAAACCCATGTTCTAACCCTTGTTTGGATAGGTTTTTGATATTTTTGTTCCATTTTTTCTATTTTGAATCTGCACTCATCCTCTGAATGAAACTTGTTTGTCATCATGTTGGCTATGTTCTATGTCAATTTGATGATTTTTAGACATGTTTTGATAGGACAAATCTTCATGACATTAGCTTAATGTTCTGTTGATTTGACAAATTTATGATGTATTGTTGCTTCTTGTTTATTTTTGTAAAATCATGTATAGGTTATTTAAAAAAACTTTCTTCATGAAAGTTGTTCATCATCATGTCATGCATATTAAAAAAAAAATCATTGCCAAATTGTCATTAGGTATTGTTCAATTTTGTTGTCCTTACACGTTTGTTTTGAAATTTCCTGATTAAATATGATTGCGATTGTTTAGTTATACTTTTTAGGCTAGTTTGTGCATGAAATTAGGCCACGCCATTTTCATGGAAATTGTTCTAAATGCTTTGATCTATATTGTTAAACAATCAACATTTTCAAATTGCATATTTCAAAAAATACTTTAGTACATATGATGTTTCTCAAAAACTATTTCTAAAAAAATTCTTCTCCAAAACTTGATTTGGCTTAAGGAAAAATTGTGGTTTGGACCATATTCAAAATGCTTGTGACACTTGTGAGTGCATTTATGCGAGCCTCTGGCTAATCTTGACAATTGAATATGTTCCATAGCTTAGATATCCCTTAATTGTAAATATTTTCAAATATTTTTAAATCCTGATTTGATATCGTGAAAGTCACGATTTGAATTGTATTCAAAATGTCTGTGATGCTTGTGAGTGCATTTATGCAAGTCTCGAGTTAACTTTGGTAATTGAATGTCTTTCATAACTAAGACATCACTTTGCATCAAAACTTTTCATGAATGATTTTGAAATATGTTTCACATGTACCCCTCGTACATATAATCCTATCATGCACTAGAAATTGTTTGTGTTTGTGATTGGCGCATGCCCTTAGTAATAAGTAACCCACCGACGGTTCACTTTCTTACTTGATTGGGTAAGAAATAAGGTTTAAAAGACCTGCATGCATATTTAAATTTTTGCAATGCATGTAACTTGTAAATGAATAGTAGAGTCGATGCATGATATCGAAGAAAAATCCTAGGATCACATAGATCGCTTAATTAAGAAACTTATAAGCATTATTGGCCATATGAGAATACAATTGGTCAACAATTGCTATAAGTCACAAAAAATGAATTGGGTAGGTATCTTAGTGGAATCCTCGCATGAAAGACAAAGGTCAACCTCAAGGCCCCAAAATTTGACTTTCGTATTGAACTTTTTTTAAATGATTGATCTTGACATGATGTCTTATTTTTTTATTATTTTGATATGTATGTTTGTTTCTTTCCATTATATGCACCTAATTATAATTTTCTTAGATTATGTTTAGATTAGGACCTCGAAAATGGATAAAACGTGAAGATGGTGGAGGTCGAAATCCATTTCGACTATTATCATATACTATTCATTGTTCCAACATATGTCTCAGGTTCCATTTACTGTATAAAGCCCGACAAGTTGCAAGTTTTTTTTCTCTCTCATTTGTTTTTTCAATTGTGTTTTTCTTTTATATTTTCTAGGATTGCATGGTAGATTTACTGCTTTCCTTAATTATTTACTTATTGTATCGTAATTTCAATTCCGTTGATTGTTTTCTTTCTTGTTTTTCTAGAAATAGAATGAATGAAAATGACCAACCATGCATGATCGCTTAGTTTATGACTAATGATCCCAAAAATATAAAAAGAAACACATGGACATGTTAGGAAAACACAAAATGTTGTTTGGGTACCGAAATGGCGCTAATAGAAATATTAGCATAACCTAAGTCCCCGAACCTAGATATTTGGTTGGATAGGAATCGAGAGAATACTCCCAACCCTTTATTGGATTTTCTAGCTGACCCCCAAAATGAAGCTAGTGGCGACTCCCGTCTTTTTTTTAAGTTGTCATAAAAAACTAGACCATATAAATAAACCCATCATGTGGAGTACAAGTTTCGATGAAACTCATTATGATTTAGCATACTTGATATGGGAGTACCCCAAAGGATGAAGTGATGTCGTCCTTATGGCTGAAGCATATTATTGAGAGGGTTACCATGGTAAAGATACTCTTAAATATAATATCCACACACAATCATTTCTTCTAAAGTGTGTCGCCCGTGTGGGTATGGATTGCAACACTTCGCTATCACGCGAGGTATGAGCTTGGGAGAGTTCGCAATCTCGTAGAGGGAACTTACGAAATACTTTATCCGAAAGGAAAGGTGATGACATCTTTTGGAATGCGAGCTGTGATCAAATACCCCTAAACTCGACCTTTCCCATTTTTCTCTCCTCGTGATGATAAGGATCAAGGGCAGCGAGATCCGGTCGTAACAATCTTAATCCAACATTTTGTCTTAACTCCAACATCCAAAAATCATGTATCACTTTTGACATTTTGTCATGATTCCAACATTCTAAAAATATTCCCTAATTCTAATATATTTGTCTTAATCCATTTTTTTTATTCTAATTCTAACATCCTAAGACCATGTATCAATTCTGCCATATTTTTTTTTTATTATAATTCCAACATCCTTGAATTACATCCTAATTCTAACATCTTCGTCTTAATCTAACATTTTTGTCCAAATTCCAACATCCTAGGACCTTGTATCAATTATGATATATTTTGTCATAATTCCAACATTCGTAGCTATATTCTAAGTCTAACAATTTTGTCTTAATCACAACATTTTGTCTTAATTTCAACATTCTAAGATTATGTATCACTTCCAATATTTTGTCATAATTCTAACAACCTTAGATTATCTCTTAATTCTAAATTTTTTGTCTTAATCCAACTTTTTTGTCCTAATTCCTACATACTTAGACTATATCATAATTCTAACATTTTTGTCTTAATCAAATATTTTTATCCTAATTTCAACATCCTAAGACCATGTATTAATTTTGACATTTTTTTTTTCATATTTCCAACATCCTTAGATTACATCCTAATTCTAATATCTTTGTCTTAATCTAATATCTTTTGTCATAATTCTAACATTTTAAGACCTTATATCAATTATGATATATTTTCTCATAATTCCAACATCCTTAGACTATATCCTAAAACTAACATTTTTGTCTTAATCTAACATTTTGTCTTAAATCCAACATCCTAAGACCATATATTACTTCTGACATATTTTGTCCTAATTATAACATCCTTAGACTATGCCATAATTATAACATTTTAGTTTTTATTCAACTTTTTTGTCCTAATTTCAACATGCTTAGACTATATTCTGATTCTAACATATTTGTCTTAATCAAATATTTTTATCTTAATTTCAACATCCTAAGACCATATATTAATTCTAAAATATTTTTTGTCATAATTTCAACATCCTAAGACCCTATATCAATTATGATATATTTTATCCTAATTATAATATTGTTAGACTATGTCATAATTCTAACATATTTGTCTTAATCTAACTTTTTCGTCCTAATTCTAAAAGCCTTGACTATGTCCTAATATATTTATCTTAATTCAACATTTTTGTCCTGCTTCCGACATCTTAAGATCATGTATCAATTTTGACATATTTTGTCATAATTTTAACATCCTTAAATTATGTCTTAATTATAACATCTTTGTCCAAATCTTTTTTTTTTTGGTCTTAATTTCAACATCCTTATACCATGTCCTAATTTTGAAGAATTTTGTGAAATCGCTATCAACTATTTTGAAAACTTGAGTTGTTAGATGAAGGCGTGGTCTAATATTTAATTATTCTAATACTCTCATTTACGATTAGTTTACTCTTTTTTTACTTAGTACCAAGCATGGATATATTTAATTGATGAAGTAAATGAGGCCTGAAAAAAATTGAACTTAAGACATCTAGCTCTGATGCCATAAAGTATTTTATGTAATCACTATCAATTGTTGTAAAAACTTAAACCGTTAATTATTCTAATAATGCACATTTTAATCAAACATATTTTGTCATAATTCTAATATCTTTGTCTTAATCTTAGCATTTTTATCCTAATTCCAACATCCTTAGATTATGCCCTAATTATAACATCTTTGTCTTAATCCCACTTTTTTTATCTTAATTCTAATATCCGAAGACAATGTATCAATTCTAGCATAGTTTTTGTCATAATTCCAACATCTTAAAACATAACATATTTTTTTGTCATAATTCTAACATCCTTGAACTACCTCCTAATTCTAACATATTTGTCTTAATATAAAATTTTTGCTCTAATTTCAACATCCTTAGGCTATGTTCTAATTCTAACATATTTATCTTAATCCAACTTTTTTGTTCTAATTCTAATGTCCTTAGAGTATGTCCTAATATATTTGTCTTAATTCAACATTTTTGTTCCGATTCCAACATTCTAAGACCATGTATCGATTCTGGCAAATTTTATCATAATTCCAACATCTTTAGATTATATCTTAATTCTAACATTTTTATCTAAATCTAACTTTTTTCTATTGATTCTAACATCCTTATACTATGTCCTAATTTTAAAGAATTTTTTGAAACCACCATCAACTGCTCTAAAACTTAAGTTGTTAGATAAATACGTAGTTTATTATTTAATTATTTTAACACTTCTTCGCACATTTGGTATAGTCTTTTTTGTCTAATACCAAAAGTGGACATATTTAATTTGGGAGGCAAATGGAATTTCAATAGATTTGAATTCAAGACCTAAACCTCCAGCTCTAATATCACGAAAGATTTTATGTAATCACTGTCAACTATTGTAAAAGCTTAAACTGTTAAATAAGTGCGTAGTTTAATATTTAATTATTCCAACAATGCATCTCTTAACCAAACATATTTTATCTTAATTCCAACATCCTTAGATTATGTCATAATTTTAATATTTTTGTCTTAATATGAACATTTTTATCATAATTACAATATCCTAAGATCATGTATCGATTATAACATATTTTTCTCTAATTCCAACATCCTTAAACTATGTCCTAATAGAATATTTGTCTTAATCTAACTTATTTATCCTAACTCCAAACAATTTGGTTATTTGTCTCAATTTAAGGATGTGGGACCATCTCCTTAAGCATTAGAAGTTGGAGGGCTTTTAGATAAACGAGGTGGAATTCCATGTATAAAATGTTGAGAAGTTATATATGCACTCGTTTATAACACAATTTTCGACTTTTAGCCATTGACACAAAAAGTGAGAAGGCTTGTTGAAATCTTTAGGGAGTTCTGAAGGGTTTTATTGATGCAATGCTTTGGCATTCAAGGATAATTTATCAAAAAACAGTATTGTAATATTTTTCTATATGATCATAGTGGATTTAGCGAATTAATGTTGGAAAACATCCTTATGAGATTTTGATGATTACAAAAACATCTCCATTACTAATAGTTACGCTGATAAATACAAATAGTTAAAATATGTCATCATTACCCATAATCATATCCATCAAGAAAGACTACTAATCTATAAATTCTTCATGAATAAATACAGTAGCTGAAAATGAACGGTCAACATAGTAATATTAGAAGACTTTGGTATTGACAAGATTGAAAAAGATCATTGATCCAAAAATCGTGTGTCATTCAGTTAATATCGTTACTATAAATGATCAACCTAGTCATTTATAATTTGCACTAATGATAATGTGCGAAAGATTGTAGTAATAATGCATCAAGTTTGATAATAGTGAGATATGCATTGAAAAAAGAGATTGATCGTTTAGAAAAATAAAAAATAAAGCGCTGAATTCCTTAAATGAAAAACAGGGTCAAGTATCAAAATAATAGCTATTGATTTTTGAAGAAAAGACACCAATAGCCATTCTAATCAATGAAGTGACTATAGGAGCAATCTTGATATTAGCAAAATACCTCCCAACAACTCTTAAATGGCTAACTATTATCTTTGAAATTCTCCAAAAATATATTTAAGAACTGAGTATATAAGGAGCAGCGGTGTTGTGAAGAAGAGAAGTTTTGCAAAATAGAATATGTGAAATGCTATCAATTTCACACCCTGAACCTTCCCTCGATGCAGGAACACAACATACATGGGATTAATTTGTGACATTTCATGAGACATCGCCATCCTATTACTTTTATCTTTCAATTAAGCACATATGGAAGTGCACAACTATAACTTCCAATCAACAAACAGTGAATAGATAGTGTGGAAAATACATACACAAACATGCTACTTATATTATGCTTCATTAGGACTTGAAAGATTGCATTTACAAACCTGCTTAGTCCTAGCTCTTCTACGAGGGTGGCGTCAAAAGGTGGTATCCCCAAAATTAGGTTGGCATTCTTATAGCTCGAGGTCGGAGTTGATCATTGTGCCGTTCGACAGATTTGACACTGTGGAATCCAATGAGGATCCATTGATGCTATTAGGTGGGCCGTCGTACCTTCAGAGGGGTCCAAAATAATCCCTATCGAACTAGACATACCAAATTTCGAACTAGTGATGAACCAAATGCCCTACACCCTCATCCACCCACATTGTGTTGGTACGTCTCCTATACATAGTGTTATTCCTATTGTCTATTATGTCCAACAAGTTTACTTTCATTTCCACGAGGCACCAAAGCAAACGAGTGGGGTAGCCATACCTATGGGCTTGAAAAAGAGGGAAACAATAACAAATGAGTTAAAATCTCAATAAGTAAATCACCAAAACTTCGTATAGGTGGATGCCTCATATCGAAACCAAATGAATGTTTGACTTCAATATGTCGATGGTAGATTAATAAAAAAGCTCTTACTTTGCCTTGACTATGTACATGAAAGGGAGTTCTCAAATACCTAAAATGCCCACACAATCAAGGACTCATTAAACGTTCCCTAATCATAAAAATTATACATGTGCCAAATAATAACTTCTACAATATACATATACTTCTCAAGTCCCAATTAATAACCTATGAAATATGTATGTGCCTCTCAAATCACAAATAATAGCATGTAAAATACGCATGTGCTAAATAATAGCTTCTAAAATATTTACGTAACTTTCTTAAGTCCCAAATAATAGCATATAAAAGATGTATGTGTCTCTCAAGTCACAAATAATAGCATATAAAATACACACGTGCTAACATATTAGCTTCTAAAATATTCACGTAACTCTCAAGTCCCAAATAATATATATGTGTGTGTGTGTGCGCGCGCGCGCGTGCGTGCGTGCGTGTGCGCACGCGCGCATCTCGAGTCACAAATAATAGCATATAAAAAAAGCACATGCCAAAAAACCATAGCTTCTAAAATATATATATGTGACTCTCAAATGCCTCAAATGCAATCTCGATCAAGAATCACATAATATTCCATAATATATGCATAGGAACATCCACAACACATCACACGACTCCATTTATTATACACATAATCGAAATCTATTAGTTCTTCCGAAATCTATTAGCCATTGTCCCACCTCATTGGGAATGACAATGTCTCGAATGACGGCATCTGAAATCCATTCGGCTTCATTTCATAATCCATTTATGAATGATATCCGAAATCTATCGGGCATAGGATTCCATCGGGCATTGTCGTACCCATTGAGCACGGCAACGTCTCGAAATCAATCAATGACGGCATCCAAAATCCATCCGACTTTATTTCAAAGTCCATCCGCAAATGGCATCCAAAATCTATATGGCATAAGAATCCACCGGGCATCATCTTGCCCAATTAGGCATGGCAACATCCCGAAATCTATTGGTGATGGCATCTGAAATCCATCGGGCATCATCCCGAAATCTATCGGTGATGGTTCCCCTCGTGTGACTACACTCGCAAACAAGCACACAACCGGTTCTTATCTTTATTTTAATCCAATACAATAGTGCCTCAAGGCTGCCAAGCAAAAGGTGCATCGTGACTTACCAAAACCGTGTCATTACAATATGCCGAGCACGAAACAAGAATTGTGACTTGACCCATTATGCTCGAGCACCATCTTAAGTCAAACTCCGTTAGGAAACAAGGCGTCTCAATATCGCCAAACCAAGAGAGAGACCTGGCCTAGTGATCTTCCACATACATCTAAGACTAACATGAATATCATTTCGGAAGCTCAAGGTATGTTTTCAAGCATAAAAAATAATGTATAGACAAATTACATATATTAAATAACAAATCTTTGCAACTAAGCATAGGCAATAAAACATAAACAAATTGCGCATAGAAAATAACATATAGACAAATCGTATCCACTAACAACAATAAATCCTTGTAACCTCGACGATCACATAGCAAGTTCCCGCCTATTCTCAAACCTTATGATCCGAGCAAATCATGAGCAAACTATACAAAATTAGCATGTGATTCTATTCTATCTAGGATGGCTCGACTCTACTCAACAACAAGAACAAAATCTAACCTAAGTCCAAACTACACAACACAACGACCTAGGAAATATTTAAGGGATTTACTTACGAAACCAGAATGAGAACAGATACAAACGACGAACGGCTTGAAGCTCACAGCGATAGTGATTGCAATGACATGTAGCGACGGCGATAGCAACAGTAGCGATGGCAACGGCATGAAGCAACGGGCAGAGGGCGAACTGAGAGAGAGAGAGAGAGAGAGAGAGAGAGAGAGAGAGAGAGAGAGAGAGAGAGAGAGAGGGGAAGATAAGCAAGCTTGAGGAAGAAGAAAGGGAGAGAGAGAAATTAGTCCTAAGGCCTTATATGTAAAACTAAATAATTAGATTGGTAATGATGGCTAATGATGAGTTTTCTTAAGTTGATTTGCAAGATTGAATCTCAAACATCCAAGTGTCACATTAGAGACTAATCTTGGCTAAACTTATCCTTCAAGCTTCAAAGGTTTAATCATCACTTAGTTTCAATAGTAACTAACCTAGTTACACAAACTAAACTTGTTCCTCTCCCATCCTTCTTCAAAGTGCGCTCATTCCCTTTTGTATGGCCACCAAACTTTAGTCCTCTCTCAACTTATCCTCAAAACGCTACGCAAGTCTCACCTTTAGGATTATTATAGCCTAAATCCCTAAATAAGCACATGTCTCAACTTATTGCACTTATGTACTTCCTTCCAAAAATCCAAGATTAGGTCTTAATCCTTAAGTTCTTCCCTATCTTAGGCATGTGAGGGCTTCATTGGCTTCCAATAATTATTCACCCTTAATTGATCCAAATTCAAGAGGACAAAAAATAATTAATAGGACTATCTAAATATCATCTTAACTGGACAAGAATATCTTGTAATCACCCATGATCGACACTCATAATCGGACTGAGGTTTGTGGTTAAGTTTTAATCGGAAGTGGCCCTAAAGTGATCTACACGATTTGGGTGGTTCCGGCGGTGCTCAAGCAACTAGACTCGAACCGAAGTCGATACCTATCCAAGATTTCACGTGTGACCCATGGTTGGTTCAAAACCAATCCATGTTTGAGCTTGGTCGATTCATGAATGATCCTCAGTTGTCATGTAATCATGTAGGATTGATTGACTTGCCTTGGTTCACGATCGCACAGAATCTAATTAGGGTCGTTCACCAATGATACAGTGACCATGCGAGGTTACCCGCAACTAACATGTACTCGAGCTAAATCAATCTATACCAACCCATTAAATGACTCGTGATGGCACATGATCATCCACATTGATCCTTATGGTCGAGTAGTCTTTTCATGGTTGAACACTCTGGTTTATCATAACCTCAATCTAGAGTCGCCTTGCCCCCAATCATTTACTTGGCTTGTGAACAATCCTTAGGATCAACTCACATCCCATTCTCATTATTGGCATATGATGCTTAGTTTATTCCTCATGCCTGAGGTAGGGGTCTGAATCGTGAATGTCATAGTCATTGTCTTACGAGCTAAAAATTGTCACTGGTCTTGATTTGTAAACCTCTCTATATTTGGTTTAGCACGTAATAACTTATAGTCAAGTGTACAAGAGTAAGTACGTGTTCTTGTATCCAATAGTGTGATACGCAAGTGACAGAACTACACTAGCCAATTGTAACTTGCGCTCCTAATTCTTAGTGGAATCCAACCATTATTTAGGTTGGTAGTATAAGTGGATCTAGTCCTAGTGACAAACCGAACCACTATACATCATTATATAATCTGTTTACTCTACTTGATATACTTACCAACATCACACATACCGATCAATTCATAATATTATGTAGTCCTTCTAGGTTGTATTGTTAGCCCCAACAAAAAGGAGGGTGATTCTTTGTTCAATCTAGCGATGGTTGTCATGAAGCAAAAATTTGTCAAATATTACAAGGGCATTCCGTCTGCTTTTCTTATGCCCACTATCTTGAATTCAATGATTTGGTTTTTTTTTTTTTTTTTCAGTCGACATCTAAGCTTCAAGTTGAATAGGCTCAAAACTTTGCTTGTTCCATATGTGTGATGCATACACCACAACATGAAATACAAGGAACCCCACTCCACAAATGGAGATGCTGCCTTCATTGACCAATGTATTTGTATAATCCTTGCTATTTTGCTAGCTCTTCGGTGTCATCTACTAATAATGGGGTCGAGACGTGCTTGACGATGAACAGTACTAAATAGATTGAAAAAAGGTGTGCAAGACAATGCCGACGTCAAAAGTGGTGAAAGAATAGAGTTTTGCGTGTTCTAATTCTTTCTACATGGCTTGTGACCTGTTAACCTTATCGCCATCTATGATACCATCAAAGTCCACATTTAATGCTAGCCAACAGATTTTAGAAGACAATAACTATAGCTTGACCACGAAACACGTAACAATGACGTCATCAACCATGATTGACTACCGTAAGGATCGATTCCAATCAAACGTGCCTAACGAGTTTTTTCTTTTTGGTCATAACGTGTCTAATGTGATTAAGAGGTCAATGATGACACTTTATCATCCAAATCATGATAACGGCCATAGTTTCTTTTGACGTTTGTATGTGTAATATTATTTTGTAAATTTGAAGATGTATTTCTTTCCTGTTTAATTCGATAAGTGTCTTTAATTAAATTTCGAAAATTAACTTTTATATTACAAAAATATAGTTGTTGACCAACGAATGGGAAATGTAGCCACTGACCAATAGCTAGCCTTTACCCAAGAAAAGACCAAGCCCAGTCTGCCTATCAATAGAGCACCAATGTCGAAGGAAGAGGTAAGTCGAGACACTTCTAGATCGACATTCAAAAGTCAAAGAAGCTCTCACTCTTCACATTAGGCAATCCAACCAAACAACAGATGACACAAGTTTGAATGCCACTGAACCATGGTTAGGTAATAGACTGAAAGAAAGAGGCACCGACACATGAAAATTCTTGGAAATTAAAGGTTTCCCGGGCTTGAGCCGACATGTATTGTAATAACAATGCCCACACGCTTTTTGCGTATGAACTGAACAACGGGATGGGACATCGTGTGGACAAAGAGCGCAATTGCCATCAACAAAGGTGCGTGGGTGGGCCCCACCCGACCGGGCGAAGCGCAGATATATGGATATCAAATTTCATATATTTATAGTGTACCAGTACATTACATTTTGAATGAATTATGTAGTACCATTGATACGGTAAAAACTTATGACATTTCGATTTATTCATTTAGGGAAAGGTTGGTCATGCTTAGCATTTCAACCAATTCCCCCAGGATCCTCTTGGTTTCGGTCATTGCCCCAACAATGGTTCAATCTAAAAACGTCAATGGTGCAGGAGATTCCGGTCCGAGACTGCAGGGAAAATTTTTTTGACTCCAAGCCGCTGCATGTTTTCATATTTCTCCTTCGTTTTCTTCACGACAGCTTTCGTCTTCATTACGCGGGCGGTCTTCCCCTTTGAAATTTTCAAGATGATCTCTCTCTCTCTCTCTCTCTCTCTCTCTCTCTCTTGCGGTTTATTTTTAGCACTTTCCTTCTATCTCACCATGTATCTTTGCTCGACGAAAAGCGCCGGACAACATTGCATCAAGAGGATCGACCTATCCAAGGTACGTATGACCACTAAGCTGACCTCTCGCTCTCTCGAGAATAGAGCTTCGGGCTCAAAATATACCATTGCTTCATTGAATTTCTTGTGAACTGGACTTGGCGCGATCTCGTCATTGATCAGGTTAGCAGATTAGCCACTCTCGATTCAAAAATAATCTGGAATTAAGCTTGACTTCACAGGGTGCACGGGTTGAATTCCATAATTAACTTAGGCTACTCGTCGATTTGGGCTCCTCATCGACGACTGCTTCATTAATTGTTGGTTTCTGGTTGAACTTCTTCTTCTCTGTATCTTTCAGCGAATTCTTTGATCCTTTATGTGATTCAAGGCATTTGAGAAATTGTGAAGTTGGCATAATCACATATGTAAGTAGTAGCACATTGCACTGGGGAGAGTTCTCACACTCCTTGGAATGCTCAATGTCAGTGGTAGACATAATGTTTTCGACAACTTGTGTTGTTTTGAGACGCTCCCAAACCTATTTGACTCTCGCTTCTGATTGCTCAATAAACTCTCAATTTTTTTTTTTTTTCGCTCAATAAATTCTGAGTTGATTTGTCTCTTTTCACCAGCATCATCCAATGAATAGGAGTTTTGCCTTTTAGACGACACAACTTTAAAAGGAGCCATCTGGATGATAGCTCTTGCTATAAGAAAATTCTCCAAAATGCAAGCCTTAGTCACATGAGCCGCTAAAGTTCATAACGCAGGATCTCAACGTATCCTCTAAGGTTTGAATTGTTCTCTTGAACTATCCATCTTTCTGCATACAAAAAATTGCACAGTAGTTGAGTTTAGAAGTCGACACATCTTGTAAGCTCATTTAAAATTATACACAAATTTGGGATCTTTGTTAGCAATGATTTTCATTGGATCTCCATGAAACTTCACTACCTCATTGACGTATTGTTTTGCCATGCCTTCTGATGAAAGACAGGATTGATATGGTAAAAAGTGTGTAGACTTAATCAATTAATAATCACATGTATAGCATTCTTATCACTTGTCATTCTCAGTGAATTGTTGATCAAATCCATGTGATATGCTCCCAATTCTATTCAAGTATTTCAAGCTACAAATACTCACCTAGTTTTCGTGCTCAATTTTCACTTTGTGACAAACTAGCCACAAATTGATAAATTTTACAATACCATTTTTCATGTAATTTAAAATCGAGAGTAGGCCCCACATTTGATCTTAATTTTTGTTGTTTGAGTTGAACATGGTAGATTTGTAAAACCAAGGAGAAAGAAGAAAAAAAAGCTAAGAAATAATCTTATCAAAGTGGGCCGCATAAAGGATAATTTAGCCAACTGAAGGTGATAGGGACACATACATATATATATATATATAAAAATTCAAAATGCATATTGTATCTTATTCCTATAAGAGAAGATGAACAATGTCTGCTTTAATGGAAACAAAAGTGTAAAATTGCTGACAAGATACTTTACTTGTATGTTGTAACACATTTACTCCTAGACCCTAAACTTATATCCACATGACACATTTATCCCAAAATTTATTTTCACAAAAAAAAAAAGTGCAAGGTTTTTAGTGTCACAAAAAAGTTTTGAGTAAATGTGTTATATAAGTTTAGGGCTTTTGCAAAAAAAAAAAGCATTTGGGGTAAATGGATCACACAAGTACAACTTTGAGATTTTTAGTACTATAAAAAAAGTTTAGAATAAATGTGTCATAGTTGACAAAGTTTACAGTTTTTTTTTTTTTTTTTTTTTTTTTTTTGGCTTATTCCTCAAGTAAAAAACTCAAAAAAGAGCATAAAAAATTATATTCTGGTTCTTCCGATGCTAACGGGAAAAATAATGAAAATTCAACACCGCTTGTTTAATGAAAAAGGAATGCATCTTTTGGAAACAATTTATTTTAAAAGAAAGTTACCTAATTTTACTAGAACAGAAGGCACCCTAAATTAGAATTTTACTATAATCCATTGTCTGTCTTCTCCCACATCACAGTAAACACACTTTGAGAGACCTCCATAAATTCACATTTAGTAGAGATTCTATATTGGAACCCCTCAAGAGCATTCAATGAGAAAGAACATGTACCAAATCTAAGAAAGAACGTCATCTCACTGATACATGCCTTATGTTAGCCAATGTCCTCACCACTCAATAGTGCATTTTAATTTGGACTGTTTCAATCTCAACTACTTCACAAGTAACACCATTTCCTATAAGCACCTTACAATCTGTCGTAGACTAATAGTTACTAAAGTCATGCCTACTAGAAGTCACATAATAAAAACATGCAAAGTTTAGCACCCAATCATCACCTGATGAACTCCTGGCGGCTACTAATACATCATCGACATCACTGGAACTACAATATTTTGTAGTAACAACATTGCTATAGCATGCAAATTCCACCTTAACTCATTTTCTCTTGTACTTCGAACAGTTTCTCCTATAGTGTCCTACTTCGTTGCAGTGATAGACTCAATAGCTCCAAATGTTAGGCCTCAATTTATATAGGCTCTTCCATTTGCTCCCTCAATACTCTCTACGTTCGTATCTACCCCAAATAACAAACCCTTGCCCCGTATCTTGCATTAAGTTTCTTCACCTAACTTCTTTTCCCACTCTTTAGAAACCAAGGGAGGCTTCCTCTTCCAAGGCAATTGTAAGCCTGTAGTAATGAATCAATATAGTGCTCAAAAGAATCTAGAAAAATTGTCAATCTTAACACTTGTTCCGGACATAATTCCAAATATAGAGTTTTTGGGGCAGCGATCAGATAAGCAAAACCTCCAAAATAGCGCTAGAAATCCTAACTGAGCTTCGATGCCAAATATTATAAATAATGAAAAGTTGGCAGATCTTGTAATTCAAGTCTATCACAAGAAAAAGAAATAACCAAAAGAATCAATAAGAAACGCTAAACACGTAAGAGATTTATATAATTCGGTCCAAATGTTTGTACTTACTTCACCCGAATAACCAATCACAAAGAAATGCACCATGAATTCAAAAATTACAAAGTTATATTCACATAAATCACGCAAGTATCTCCCAACTCTAGCCCAAAGCAAAACTCACACGTACAAAGAACTCACTCAAAAAACTAATAGAGAGAAAACATCAGCACTCCTCTTCTTTGTTCTAGCGTATGAGTAAAAATTCCATTTTTCTATGTAATTATTAGACTTGCCACTCAAACTATGAAACCTGTTCAGACTAGGAATCCAACTGTAACTTAGGAAGAATTTCGATATTTTATCGCTCGATCAGATGTTAAGTCACAAGTCCTATTCGGATTGGGAATTCCTAAATATAAGGTTTTTTTTTTTTTCGCACACTCAAATTTGAGACATGATTTAATATTATGTCGTGTGGCCTAGAGATTTGCAAATCATATCTCATTTCTCTTTATAAGCAGCCTCATTAGGAGAGTCGGCAGCTCCATTTTCCCAGAGAAATGGCGAGGACGTTGCGATGCGTGACCACTCAGCGTCGCATGCTCGCTGCCCTTTCGATTGTACTTCTAGAACTGGCTGCTGGAGATCCAAGAGCCCAGATTGTCAATAGGACATGCTCGCACGTGCCCGGGCACAACACCACTGTCTTCGTACCCAACTTTGTGGCTACCATGGAGAACATCAGCAACCAGATGAGGACATCTGGCTTCGGCCTTGCAACGATCGGGTCAGGGCCTGACGCTAGCTACGCCCTCTCTCAGTGCTATGGAGACCTCTCTTTGCTCGACTGTGTCTTGTGCTACGCGGAAGCACGTTCCGCGCTTCCACAGTGCTACCCTTACAACAGCGGCCGCATATTCCTGGATGGATGCTTCATGAGAGGAGAGAACTATAGCTTCTTTCAAGAGTACACAGGTCCTCAGGATCACAGAGTGTGCGGGAATGTCACACGGAAGAACGCCACCTTTTATGATTCAGTGAGACAGGCCGTGGCAAGCGCCGCGGTGAGGGCGCCAAACAATGATGGCTATGCACGTGCCGAAGTGGTGCTGGGGACAGCCAATGAATCGGCTTACTTGCTGGCCAATTGCTGGAGGACATTGAACGCCACTTCTTGCAGGGCATGCTTGGAGAATGCGTCAAGGTCGATATTGGGGTGCTTGCCCTGGTCGGAGGGGAGGGCACTAAACACGGGTTGCTTCATGAGGTACTCCGACACAAATTTCCTCAATAAGGAACCAGGAAAGGGGAGTAAGAAAGGTAAAGCTGCCTCCTGAGTGTTCTTATTTCCCTTTGAAGGAGATATATGCTTGTTTGACTAGCCAAAAGACAATAACTCAACCTCGGTGTTTTCCTTCCAGGAACCATAATAGCGCTGACAGTTCCAGTTGTGAGTGCCCTGGTTGTCTTGGCAGTTGGAATAACAATAGTGTACTTTGTCTGGAAGCACAAATACGTTCAAAAGAAAAGAAAAGGTAAGAAGCCTATACGTTCATTAATGATGAAATATGTACTTAAGTGTGCAAATGTCCAACAAATGGACGAGATAAAGAAAGAATGCACAAACCTGGTTTGAAGAGAACTTTCTGTAGTTTAGTTTGCTCTACTTAATAGTAACACCAGCATTCTACATACTTCCAGTTTTTGGCTTACATCAAGAGTCGCGTTCATTAAATTTGTAAGAGGAAATTTGGAATCAGGACCAGTATGGTACTGTTGGTAAACATTATTGGCTATATGTATGGATATGGATCTCTGATGCACCTATTGGTCTAGGCTCTGATGATGCAGAGAAGTTTGTCAAGATACTTCACGACAGTAGCTTGAACTTCAAATACTCTACCCTCGAGAAGGCCACCGAATCGTTTGACAGCGCCAACAAGCTCGGCCAAGGAGGATTTGGCACTGTCTATAAGGTGATTTGGCCATCTCCTCTCTCTTCCACTTATAGCAGTTCATGAAAAGTTCACCTAGCTTAACAGAATCCGAAAATGTTGCCAGGGAGTTCTTCCTGACGGAAGGGAGATAGCTGTGAAAAGGCTCTTCTTCAACACTAGGCAAAGAGTGGCTGAATTCTACAATGAAGTGAACATTATAAGCAGGGTGGAGCACAAAAATCTGGTCAGATTGTTGGGATGTAGTTTTTCTGGACCTGACAGCCTTCTTGTCTATGAGTTCCTCCCCAACAAGAGTCTTGACAATTTCATTTTCGGTAATTCGTTGATTCTAATACATAGAAGTGCGCAAGTGACTATACTAGAGATTTGAGTTAATGAAATTCTTCTGCCAGCTTTAACCTATCCTTCTTATCCCTGAACTGACAGATACAAACAGAGGAAAGGCATTAAGTTGGGAAAAGAGAGTGGATATTATGGTTGGGACTGCAGAGGGTTTGGTATACCTTCACGAAAGCTCCAAGATAATTCACAGGGACATAAAAGCGAGTAATATCTTGTTGGACTCCAGATTCCGTGCTAAAATAGCCGACTTTGGATTGGCCAGATCTTTCCAGGAAGATAAGAGTCACATCAGCACAGCCATTGCGGGAACACTGTAAGTACTTACTTTCCCTGGTGCTGTTTAGACAATAAACCAAGCTTCTCTAGATGTCATATATTTTTGTGTTGACGAGTCCAGGCACGTTAGTTTATGCTGGCAGAGAAAATGATTGATGATAAGATCTCAATATTGGAAACCAAGCATGTATACCCAACTTATGGATAAATATCTTTCTATTCTACATATGGTAGGGGATATATGGCTCCAGAGTACCTGGCACGTGGTCAGCTTACAGAGAAAGCAGATGTCTACAGCTATGGCGTTGTCTTGCTAGAGAATGTCACAGGAAGACAGAACAACAGAAGCAAAACTTCAGAATACTCGGACAGCCTCGTTCAAATTGTGAGTTCCGAATGCTTTTCGTGTTCTTAAGTCACCACTCATGAACTTGTGCCCAAACCTTTCTCATCTTAATTCTCTTCCTTGTTCGGGAGACAGGCATGGAACCATTTCCAAGCAAACAGAGTGGAGGAGATTTTCGACCCGAACTTGATGTTACATAACTACCCTGACAGCAACATCAAGAATGAGGTCTCAAGAGTCGTCCATATAGGACTGTTGTGCATGCAAGAGGCTCCTTCTTTGCGGCCAAAGATGTCTAAAGCATTGGAGATGCTAACAAAGAAGGATGAAGAACTCCCACCAACCACGAATCCCCCTTTCATAGATGAAAGGACAATGACGCTCAACGACATATGTAAGGAGCAATCTTTTCCACCAACCCCAAAGACATCGGACTCGGTCGCCACCATATCAAACAGTTCCTTCGAGGCTAGGTGAACCGTGGATATCTATTAGTGGGCACTGGGCAGTATTTCACCTGACTAATAAAGACATGCGAGAGAAGATTTTAGTAGATGTTGATGTATCCAAACAGAACCAACTGCGGGGATTATGGGCGGGTCAATAATGGGCACGCACTGTTGTGGTCGTGAATCGAATTGGATCGAATCTCTATAGCTAATAAATATGCACGAGATACTGTCATCTCTTTGATAGAGGGTTGGATAGACTTCATGACATGGCGACCGCATTTAATATAAACGAACCAATTGAAAGTGAAATGCATGTGGTCACAGAATTTCTCAACTACACTATTAGGAGTCCCAACCGCACTCCAACTTGCCTGTTGCTCCTCCCACGACAAAACAAACAGGGGACCTACCGTATTTCCCCATTAGGGCCCTCTGGCCAACCACACCCCGACATCCGCACAGCAGCAATGCCGAAGCACCTTCGCTTCCACCGCCTGCAGCCAGTCTGCACTCCAAACTGAGAGAAAGAGAGAGGGAGGGAGAGAGGGAGGGAGGGAGGGAGTTGGAGAGGTGGATCGGTTCTACTTGTGGCATCTGCAACGGTAAGCAACCTGCGCTCATATTGCCAAAGCAGAAGACCACCAACCCGCATGGATCAAGCCCGTGATTCCATATTCTCGAGGAACGAATGTCACGGTCTCTGTTTGCGTTCTCCTCTTCCCTTGATGTGGGTTCCGGTCGAAATAGCAGGCTCCTGATTGCCGGGGTTCATTTCCAGTTCATGTCCGCTCTTCTTCTCAACCCTTAACCATGAATTCCTCGAACGACCCGAAGCTTCCTCAAGACGTTGCCGTCGAGATGCTGAAGCGATTGTCAGTGGGGTCTCTCCTCCAATTCAGATGCGTTTGCCGAGCATGGCGTTCCACCATCGATAACCCGCGCTTCGTGGGTGGCCCTCCACTTGAGCCACTCAGCACTCGCTGCCTCCAATTGGTATCTCGTGTGTCTAGATTGGCGCAGTCCTGTCCAGTACACGTGCTCTCTGTTTTCCAATGAGTCTCTTGCCCTGCCTTCCCAGTCACAAATCGAAATTTTGTTTGTTACTCCTCCCAACTGTTAGTGTTTTGTTGGTTCTGGTTTGATCTGCGTCAAACCATTTCCCAGAAATGGCTATAGCCAGACGATGAATTTGTAGAATTTACTCGCTAGAAAAGTACAAGGTGGTTTGACTATCCGGTCCCAATCATTGATTTTTTTGCTAGAAGGCTGCTCATATAGTTCTAGAGTTTTACTTCGACGTCAGGTCTAATGACTATAAGAATGTGAGAATTCTCTATTGTCCATCTAGTCATTGTCAATGCTTTGGTGGGACAAAGCATCAAGTCGAAATTTATACACTCCTTACAAACTCCTTTAGAAGTTTGGAGTGCTTTCTGCAACTCCAGACACCCAGTCTTCTTGAATGGGAATCTGCACTGGTCTGCTTTTGAGTTTGATGATCTGTTGAATGAGAGTGGATACAGAATGATAATCTGTTCAATGTCACCAATGAGGTGTTTGATGAAATGGCTATGCCAGGAGATTTCTCACGAAGATGGTGTCGAATTAGTAGTTTTAGTGGCAACATTAAATAACTTGCTGACTGTGCTCATTAGTCATGGGAAGGCAGCTGGGTGGCGTCCTGAATTGCATTTCGATTGTTCAGTTTGCATTATGAGAGACTATAGCGTGCTAGAATTTTGGACTAAACTATATACTTTAGAGTCTAGCAGATTTGGTAAGAGGATTTGATAGTTTTACATGGAATGGCACGCTTGTGATGGACATAGCTGGTGGAGAATGAGTTTTTTGGAATCCGATCATGGGACAATTGGCAAATCTTCCATTATGGACAACATGCAATTTGGTCACCATAGTAGACAATTTGTTTCAATCTATATATGAGTTGATTGCATTTACTGATAAAAAAGATTAATTCTCACGTCTTTAGACTACATCCTAATTCTGACATCGTTGTCTTAATCCAACTTTTCTGTCCTAATTCCAACATCTTTAGGGTAATGTTCTAATTCTAAAATCTTCATCTTTGTTGACACTTGATTTTTAGTCGATAATCATTAAAAGGTAAAAAATTGAAATTTAGATTTTTGATCGCGACAGAGCCCCATCCCTCAATCAAAAAGTGTCGTTTTTCATTCATTTATTTTGCATTGTCATTTTTAAGCAATTTCTAGCTCATTTTCAAGAAAAATCAAAAAAGTCAAACGGCTAATTTTCAAGTTGACTTTTTGATCAACCCTTTAACCAAAAGTCAACATCAATCAACCCTAGGTCAAAAAGTTGACTTTTTACCCAAAAAAAATCCATTTAGCTTTAATTTCGCTTTTGTTGAATAAATTTCTAGAAAATTCAAAAATTTGACCAAAAAATCGATATTTTAGGAAAAGTCAACTAAATTATTGACTTTTCATCTAACCTTTGACCCAAAAAAATAAAAATAATAATAAAGCACAAATACATTTCTTTTAATGCCTTTGACTTTTGTATCAAAAATTTCACAAAATTCAATTAAGAACCTTCATTTTTGAATTTTTTAGTTTTAGGTTCTAAATCGACCAAAAATAAATTTACTTTTGTTCTAGTCATAATTAGGTGTAATTTCTTCTTTGACATTTGGTTTAGAAACATCTGAAATTTGCTTGAGCATTCAATTTCGCAATTTATCTAGTCAAAATACGAATTGCCGTTTTGAGCTCTAATTAGGGGACCAAAATCGATCATTCATAACTTACGAACGAACAATTATTTCTCACTCATTTTCTTAAGATAAGTCCAAATTCAAAATCAATTTTGTGAAATTCACACCAGAACTCATCAATTTGAAGAATTTTATCCTTCCACGCATTAGAAAATCAAGCAATCAAGCTTCCATCAATAAAATTCAAATTGACCCATTTATGGCTGTGGTTTGATTTGATGAATCTAGGTCTAATTTTAATATTAGGCTTAGATCCATTTTTGGCCTAAGCTTGAGCGCTTCAATTCAAGGTCAATTTGAATATGATAAGTGATCTTACATTTGGGTAACTCATTAGATAGGGCAATTGTGACACTAATTGAGTTTAATTTTACTTAATTTGCAATTTTGCCCATTGAATTGCAAATTTTACCATTTTAGCCCTATGGGCCCAATTCAAAGCATTCATGGTTTCGACTCATTTTTTTCCGCGATAATCATTAAATTATATCAATAAAAGACCCCTAGATCACGTTCATAAGGTTTGATTAGCTTAATTATATCTTAATTGGCCTATTTCTTCTTAAAAATGATAAAATTTATTTTCAATTTAGTCCTTTAGGGGCCAAATGGCATAAATTTTTGACCCATAGGGGCCTCAAGTGGACAAAATAGTAGGAACCGGACCAAACCGATCAAGAACTGGTCAAAATCCAGTTGAATCGGACCAAACCGATATGGCCAGTCTAACTAGCCATTGGCAGGACCGGCTGGTTTAAGCCTTTACCGGCCAGTTCTTGGCCTCTGGCCACCGATTTTGGAACCCTCTTAATGCTAATTTCACTTCTACATCTTCAATTTCCCAAAATTTTACAAATTGATCCTCGAATTTTGTCAAATTGCAAATTAATCCCTAATTGGACATTTTAACGCAATTCCCGATTTTGGCTTGGTTTTTTGCAAATCAAACCCACTAGATCAATTAACCGACACCTCGAGATCATAATGGAGCCTTCGAAATGGATTTTTGACTATGGCATCAAAATTTCGACTGTCAGGCCGAACCGACGGCCGAAATTGCTTAATGTAAGGAGCATTTAAATGAAATGTCTTCCATTTTTAAAGGGGGGTTCATTAGGGCACGAAAATTCCTCTCTCTCCAACTCTCTCTCTCTCTCTCTCTCTCTCTCTCTCTCTCTCTCTCTCTCTCTATTTTTTTTTGTTTAACCAAGAGTGTTGTTTCTCTCTCTCTTCTTGGATCTGGTATGTTTCCTCTTCTGGTGATCAGATTGTTGCCTATTCAACTCCCGCCATCTTCATTAGCGATCATCTCCCTTGCTATCTAGATCTAGTGCTTGCTGGTTCGTGAAGGTTGGATTGAAGATACGGCAAAAACTTTGATTGGTTTCGATCAAAATCCGCGAAAATCGCGACGAAGGTAATGATTCGAAACTCAAATTCAATGAAGCGAGATCGAGTTAGTCGATCGAGACTAAGATTTAAGATTATGAACTTTTACATACTTAAAATCAATGATTATGAATGCTGCAATGATTTGTTGATGATTTAAATGATAATTGTGTTCTTGAGCCTAATCTATGATTTTCATAAATCTAGGTCATTGTTTTGACCAAAATGAGATCTGAAACGACCTTGTTTCAACTCAAGTTCTCTTAGGATTAGATAATAGACATCTCGAGCTTCAAAAAAGAGGTCGCACGCCCTAATCGAGTGCCGTTTGATCCTCAAAGAAACACCTCCGAAGATTAACGATTCTGCAATAGTTTAGGTCTTTTTCGTTTCTGATTCTGTTTCACCTCCTGGCTTTGTTATGTTTGTGTCGACATTCGTAATCATTTTTTGACAAAATTGTCTTCACAAGTTTTGTTTCAAATCATCTCATGCATCTTCTATAATTTTTTCATGATTTTTGGATGTGTTCAACTAGGCCAAATCTACTTAGATCTAAGCCTAAGTCAATTTGTTCCGTACTGATTTCTTTTTTTTTTCCATTTTTATAATGATTTTTGTGTTGAGTTCTGGAATGACTTTCCTTCACAAAAGTTTCTCATACAGGTGTTGTGCATATCATGTATTTTTCTCAAAATTTTTAGACATGTTTAACTAGGTCAAAATCACTTAGATCTGAAGATAGGTCATTCTATCCCGCATTGGTCAGAAATTTGTTTTGATGAAATTGTGTCCATAAATGCAACTATTTGGTCTCAAGTCCTTCATGAGAGTTGAAATGCATGATACATATGTTCTATTGATGCATACTTTGCAAGGTTTTTACATTAGCAAAGTGAGTCAATTGCATGCATTAGAGTAAAAAATATTGTGCAATATATGTTGGACATATAATTTGTCTGTTTTGCCATTTTTGCCATGACTCATATGATCTTAATTGAGTTTCGAACTTTTAGCAAGAAATATTCATTATCTCATGCTCTATATGTGAAATTTTTTGTAGGATTTATGCATGTCTTGCTGAAATCATGCTTGTTCTGTAAACTTAATACTAAAATAAAACCTTGTCATATGTGCACATTTCCATGCTTGTTTGAGTCATTTAGGAATCAAATCTTACAATTATGCCTTCTTGATGATTGAACTGCATATGGGAGAAGGTTTGCATACATGTTTAGGTCATGTCATCATCTTGCACATTAAATTTGTTTCACAAAAAGTGTTCATCATACTTAGGATTCCTAAACATACTATTAGGAATCATGAATCATTTCACAATGTCATTTAAATTGTATGACATTTTGCATGCTGACTTAGGATTAGATGATTATCAAAACTTTCTGTCACATCTAATCATGTCGTTTGTGTATATGGACAATGGATCAAATTCGGACCCATGTTCTAACCCCTATTTAGATAGGTCTTTGATATTTTTGTTCCATTGTTTCTATTTGCAATCTGCACTCATCCTCTTAATGAAACTTGTTTTTCATCATGGTGATTGTGTCGATTTGATGATTTTTAGACATGTTTTGATAGGACAAATTCTCGTGACATTAACTTAATGTTATGTTATTTTGACAAATTTCTAATGTGTTTTTGCTTATTATTTGATTTTTGTAAAATCATGTATAGGTTGTTAAAGAAAATTTTCTTCACAAAAGTTGTCCATCATCATGTCATGCATATTAGAAAATTTTTTCATTGTCAAATTGTCATTAGGTATTACTCAATTTTGCTATCCTTACGCGTTTGTTCTGAAATTTCCTAATATAAATATGATTGTGATTGTTTAGTTATACTTTTTAGACTAGTTTGTGCATGAAATTAGGCCACGCCATCTTCATGGAAATTGTTCTAAATACTTCGATCTTTGTTGTTAAATAATTGACATTTTCAAATTGCATCTTTCAAAAAATACTTTGGCACATGTGATGTTTCTCAAAAACTATTTCTAAAAAAGTTCTTCTTCAAAACTTGATATGGCTTAAGGAAAAATCGTGATTTGGACCATATTTAAAATACCTGCAATGTTTGTGAGTGCATTTATGCGAGCCCCAGGATAGTCTTGACAATTGAATGTGTTCCATAGCCTAGATATTCCTTAATCATAAATATTTTCAAACATTTTAAAATCTTAATTTGATATCGTGAAAATCACAGTTTGAATTGTATTCAAAATGCCTACGATGCTTGTGAGTGCATTTATGCGAGCCTTGAGCTAGCCTTGGCAATTGAATGCCTTTCATAGCTGAGACATCATTTTATCTCAAAACTTTTCATGATTGATTTAGAAATATGTTTCACATGTATCCTTCATACATATAATCCCATTATGCACTAGAAATTACCTGTGTTTGTGATTGAAGCATGCCCTTGGTAATAAGCGACCCACTAATGGTTCACTTTCTTATTTGATTGGTTGAAAAATAAGATTCAAAAGACCTGCATGCATGTTTAAATTTTTGCAATGCATGTGACTTTTAGATCAATGGTAGGATCAATGCATAATATCGAAGAAAAACCCTAAGATCACATAGATCGCTTGATTAGGAGACTTATAAACGTTATTCGCCATGTGAGAATACAATTGGTCAACAATTACTATAAGTCACAAAAAAATGAATCAGGTAAGTGTCTTAGTGGGATCCTCGCATGAAAGACAAAGACCGACCTCGAGGCCCCAAAATTTGACTTTTGTATTGAACTTTTTTAAAATGATTAATCTTGACATGATATCTTATTTTTTTATTATTTTGATGTGTATGTTTGTTTGTTTCCATTATATGCACCTAATTAAAATTTTCTTAGATTAGCTTTAGATTAGGACCTTGAAGATGGAGAAAGCACGAAAACGGTGGAGGTCGATGTTCATTCCGACCATTATCATATACTATTCATTTCCCCGACATATGTCTCGAGTTCCATTTGTTGTATAAAACCCGCGAATTGCGGGTTTTCTCTCTTTCTCTCGTTTTTTTTTCAATCGTGTTTCTCTATCATATTTTCTAGGATTGCGTGGTAGATTTACTATTTTCCTTGATTGTTTACTTACTGTATCGTAATTTCAATTCCATTGATTGTTTTCTTTTCTTGTTTTTTGAGAAATATAATGAATGAAAATGACCAATCACACGTGATCGTTTAGTTTATAACTCATGATCCCGAAAATGTAAAAAGAAATGCATGGACATTTTAGGAAAACACAAAATACTGTGTAAGTACCGAAAGAACGCTAATAGAAATATTAGCATAACCCAAGTCTCCAACTTAGATATTTGGTTGCGTAGGAATCGAAGGAACACTCCCGACTCTCAATTGGTTTTCTAGCCAACCCCCAAAATGAGGCTAATGGCAACTCCCGTCTTATTTTTAAGTTATCATAAACAACTAGACCGTATAAATAAACCCATTGCATGGGGTATGAGTTTCAATTAAACTCATCATGGTTTAGCATACTCGATATGGGAGTATCCTAAAGAATGAAGTGATGCCATCCTTATGGGCAAAACGTATTATTAAAAGGGCTACCATGATAAAGATACCCTTAAATCCGATATCCACACCCAACCTCTTCTTCCAAGGTGTCACTCGTGTGGGTATGGATTGCAACACTCCACTATCACGCGGGGTATGAGCTTGGAAGAGCTCGCGATCTCGTGATGGAACTCGCGAGAGGCTTGATCCAAAAGGCGAGGTGATGACGTCTTTCGAAACACGAGCCATGAGGGAATTCTTGTAATCAAGTACCCTTAAACCCGACCTTTCCCAATTTTCTCTCCTTATGATAATGAGGGATCAAGGGCGGCGAGATCGAGTCGTGACAATCTTAATCCAACATTTTGTCTTAACTCCAACATTCTAAGATCATGTATCACTTTTGACATATTTTGTCCTGATTCCAACATCCTTAGACTATGCCCTAATTCTAACATCTTTGTCTTAATCTAACTTTTTTATCATAATTCCAACATCCTAAGACCATGTATCAATTCTACCATATTTTTTGTCATAATATCAACATCCTTGAATTACATCCTAATTCTAACATCTTCGTCTTAATCTAACATTTTTGTCCAAATTTCAACATCCTAAGACCTTGTATTAATTATGATATATTTTGTCATAATTCCAACATTCTTAGACTATATTTTAATTCTAACAATTTTGTCTTAATCACAACATTTTGTCCTAATTCCAATATCCTAAGATCATTTATCATTTTTGATATTTTGTCATAATTCCAACATCCTTAGATTATGTCTTAATTCTAACAATTTTGTCTTAATCCAACTTTTTTGTCCTAATTTCTACATCTTTGTCTTAATCAAATATTTTTATCCTAATTCTAACATCCTAAGACCATGTATCAATTTTGACATATTTTTTTTATCATATTTTCAACATCCTTAGATTACGTCCTAATTCTAATATTTTTGTCTTAATCTAATATCTGTGTCCTTATTCGAACATTTTAAGACATTGTATCAATTATGATATATTTTCCCATAATTCCAACATCCTTTAAACTATATCTTAAAACTAATATTTTTGTCTTAATTAATATTTTGTCTTAACTCGGCAAAAGTACGTTTCAAGTACAAAAGTTGGCACAAAGGGACACTTAAAAGGCAAAATCGGAGAGAAATGGATCACTTAAGTGCCAATCCAACCAAAATGCCGACGTACACAATTTCCGGCAAAGTAAGTGCAAAATGGTGTCGTTTTGCATGTTGACGTGGCAAGACAATGCAAAAACGATATCATTTTGGTGCTGAAGTGGTAAAAAATTAATATAAAAATTAATTAAATTTAATTTATAACTAAATTTATTTAAAACATTTAAAAATACAAATACAAATATTAAAAATTTTAAAAATTTTAAAATTTTTAAAAAATTGACACGTTCGCATTTTGTATGGATTTTAACCGGATTGACACTTAAGTGATCTATTTTTGTTTGATTTTTGTCCTAATTCCAACATGCTTAGACTATATTCGATTCTAACATCTTTGTCTTAATCAAATATTTTTATCCTAATTTGAACATCCTAAGACCATATATCAAGTATGAGATTTTCTTTTTCATAATTCCAACATCCTAAGACCCTGTATAAATTATGATATATTTTATCCTAATTCTAATATTCTTAGACTATGTCCTAATTCTAACATATTTGTCTTAATCTAACTTTTTTTGTCCTAATTCTAAAAGCCTAGATTATGTCCTAATATATTTATCTTAATTCAACATTTCTGTCCTGATTCCAACATCCTAAGATCATGTATCAATTCTGACATATTTTGTCATAATTTCAACATCATTAAACTATGTCTTAATTCTAACATCTTTGTTTAAATCCAATTTTTTTGTCCTAATTTTAACATCCTTATACTATGTCCTAATTTTGAAAAATTTTGTGAAGCCACTGCCAACTGTTCTAAAAACTTGAGTTGTTAGATGATGGTGTGGTCTAATATTTAATTATTCTAATACTCTCCCTTACATTTTGTCTAGTCTTTTTTTACTTAGTACCAAGCATGGATATATTTAATTGATAAGATAAATAGGGCATGAAAAGATTTGAATTTAGGACATCTAGCTCTGATGCCATAAAGTATTTTATGTAATCATTGCCAATTTTTGTAAAAATTTAAAATTTTAATTATTATAATAATGCATGTTTTAACCAAACATATTTTGTCATAATTCCAACATCCTTAAATTATGTCATAATTCTAACATCTTTATCTTAATCTTAGCATTTTTATCATAATTCCGACATCATTAGATTATGCCATAATTTTAACATCTTTGTCTTAATCCCACTTTTTTTGTCTTAATTCCAATATCCTAAGACCATATATCAATTCTGACGTATTTTTTGTCATAATTCCAACATCCTTAGACTATTTCTTAATTCTAATATTTTTTTTCTTAATCTAACATTTGTCATAATTCTGACATCCTTAAACTACTTCCTAATTCTAACATATTTGTCTTAATCTAACATTTTTGTCCTAATTTCAACTCCTTAGGCTATGTTCTAATTCTAACATTTTTGTTTTAATCTAACTTTTTTGTCCTAATTCTAATAGCCTTAGACTATGTCATAATATCTTTGTCTTAATTAAGCATTTTTGTCCCGATTCCAACATTCTAAGACCATGTATGATGCTGGCATATTTTGTCATAATTCCAACATCCTTAAATTATGTCATAATTCTAACATTTTTATCTACATCCAACTTTTTTTCTGCTAATTCCAACATCCTTATACTATGTCATAATTTTGAAAAATTTTGTGAAACTGCCATCAACTACTCTAAAAACTTAAGTTGTTAGATAAAGACATGATTTAATATTTAATTATTTTAATGCTTCTTTTCACATTTGGTATAGTCTTTTTTGCCTAGTGCCAAGCGTAGACATATTTAATTTGGGAGGCAAATAGAGTCTCAAAAGATTTGAATTGAAGACCTAAACCTCCAACTCTAATACAAGAAAATTTTATGTAATCACTGTCAACTATTATAAAAACTTAAACCGTTAGATAAGTACATAGTTTAATATTTAATTATTCTAACAATGCATCTCTTAACCAAACATATTTTATCACAATTCTAACATCCTTAGATTATGTCATAATTTTAATATTTTTGCCTTAACATTTTTTATCATAAGACCATGTATCGATTATAACATATTTTGTCATAATTCCAACATCCTTAAACTATGTCATAATAGAATCTTGTCTTAATTAATTTTTTTATCCTAACTCCAAACAACTTAGATATTTGTCTCAATTCAAGGATGTGGGACCATCTCCTCAAGCAATAGGAGTTGCAGGACTTTTAGATGAACGAGATGGAATTCCATGTATAAAATGTTGAGATGTTAGCGCTATATTCAATCGTTTATAGCACAAGTATCGACTTCTAGCCGTTGACACAAAAAGTAATAAGCTTGTTGAAGTCTTTAAAGAGTTCTTAAGGATTTTATTAATGTAATGTTTTGGCATTCAAGATAATATTTCAAAAAACAGTGTTGTAATATTTCTATATATGATCACGGTGGATTTAGCGAATTAATGTTGAAAAACATCCTTACGAGATTTTGACGATCACAAAAATATCTCCATTACTAATAGTTACAGTGATAAATACAAATAGTTAAAATATGTTACCATTATCCATAATCATATCCATTAGGAAAGACTAGATACTAATCTATAAATTCTTTAGAAACAAGTACAGTAGCTGAAAATGTACAGTCAACATAATAATATTAAAAGACTTTGGTATTGACAAAATTGAAAAAGATAATTGATCCTAAAATCATGTGTCATTTAGTTAATATCATTACTATAAATGGTTAGCCTAGTCATTTACAATTTGCACTAGTGATAATGTGCAAAAGATTGTAGCAATAATGTATCGAGTTTGATAACAGTGAGATATACATTGAAAGAAGAGATTGATTGTTTAGAAAAAAAAATGTTGAAATTATGAATTCCTTAAATGAAAAACCAGGTCAAGTATCAAAATAACAGCTATTGATTTTTCAAGAAAAGACACCAATAGCCATTATAGTCAATGATGCGACTATAGGAGCAATCTCGATATTAGCAAAATACCTCCCAACAACTCTCAAATGACTAACTATTATCTTTAAAATTCTCCAAAAAATATATTAAAGAACTAAGTATATAAGGAGTAGCGGTGTTGTGAAGGAGAGAAGTGTTACAAAATAGAATTTGTGAAATACTATCATCGTCACGCCCTGAACCTTCCCTTGCCGTAGGAACACAACATACATGGGATTAATTTGTGACATTTCAGGAAACATCACCATCCCATTACTTTTATCTTTCAATTAAGCATATATGGAAGTGCACAACTATAACACCAATCAACAAATAGTAAATAGATAGTGTGAAAAATACATACACAAATACACCACTTATATTATGCTTCATTAAGATCGGAAGATTGCATTTATAAATCCACTTAGTTGGGCTAGTCCGATTACATCTAAAAGGGACAAAGAGTTAGTCCTAGCTCTTCTACGAGGGTGGCATCAAAAGGTGGTATCCCCAAAATTAATTAGGTTGGTGTCCTTATAGCTCGGGGTCAAAGTCGATCATCATGCCGTTTGACAGATTTGACACTGTGGAATCCAATGAGGATCCGTTGAGGCCGTTAGGTGGGCCATCATACCCTCAAAGGGGTCCAAAATAACCCCTATCAAACTAGACATACCAAATCTCGAACCGGTGAGGAACCAAATACCCTACACTCTTGTCCACCCACATTGTGGTTGTATGTCTCCTATACATAGTGTCGTTCCTATTGTCTACTATATCCAACAAGTTTACTTTCATTTCCACGAGGCACCAAAGCAAATAAGTGGGGTAGCCATACCTATGGGCCTGAAAAAGAGGGAAACAATAACAAATGAGTTAAAATCTCAATAAGTAAATCACCAAAACTTCGTATAGGCGGATACCTTATATTGGAACCATCCAAATGCTTGACTTCAATATGTCGATGGCAGATTAATAACAAAACTCTTACTTTGCCTTGACTATGTACATGAAATGGAGTTCTCATATACCTAAAATGCCCACATGATCAAGGACTCATAAAACGTTCCCTAATTATAAAAATTATACATGTGCCAAATAATAACTTTAGAATATACACATACTTCTCAAGTCCCAATTAATAACCTATGAAATATGTACGTGCCTCTTAAATCACAAATAATAGCATGTAAGATACGCACGTGCTAAATAATAGCTTCTAAAATATTTACGTAACTCTTCAGTCCCAAATAATAGCATATAAAAGATGTACGTGTCTCTCAAGTCACGAATAATAGCATATAAAATACACATGTGCTAACATAATAGCTTCTAAAATATTCACGTGACTCTTAAATCCCAAATAATAGCATATATATATGCATCTCAAGTTACAAATAATAGCATATAGAAAAAGCACGTGCCAAAAACCATAGCTTCTAATATATATATGTGACTCTCAAATGCCTCAAATGCAATCTCGATCAAGAATCACATAATATTCCATAATATATGCATAGGAGCATTCACAACACATCACATGACTCCATTTATTATACACATAATCGAAATCCATCAATTCTTCCAAAATCTATCGGGCATTGTCCCGCCTCATTGGGAACAACAATGTCTTGAATTCCATCAATGACAGCATCTGAAATCCATTCGGCTTCATTCCATAATCCATTCATGAATGATATTCGAAATCTATCGGACATAGGATTCCGTCGGGCATTGTCCTGCCCATTGAGCACAGCAACATCTCTAAATCCATTGATGACGGCATCTAAAATCCATCCGGCTTTATTTGAAAATCCATTGGCAAATGGCATCCGCAATCTATCTCTCATAAGAATCCACTGGGCATCATCTTGCCCGATTAGGCATGGCAACATCCCAAAATCAATTGGTGACGGCATCTGAAATCTATCAGGCATTGTCCCAAAATCTATCAGTGATGGTTCCCCTCGTGTAACTATACTTGCAAACAAGCACACAACCGGTTCTTATCTTTATTTTAATCAAATACAATAATACCTCAAGGTTGCCAAGCAAAAGGTGTGTCATGACTTACCAAAACTGCGTCATTACAATATGCCAAGCACAAAACAAGAATCGTGACTTGACCCATTATGTTCAAGCACCATCTTAAGTCAAACTCCATTCGGAAACAATGCGTCTCAATATCGCCAAACCAAGAGAGAGACCTAGCCTGGCATGCTTCCACGTAATCTAAGACTAACTCGAATATCATTTCAAAGGCTCGAGGTATGTTTTCAAGCATCAACAATAATGTATAGATAAATTACATCAATTAAATAACAAATCCTTACAACTTAGCATAGGCAATAAAACATAAATAAATTGCGCATAGAAAATAACATATAGACAAACCGTATCCACTAACAACAATAAATCCTTGTAACCTCGACGATCGCCTAGCAAGTTCCCGCATATTCTCAAACCTCATGATCCAAGCAAATCATGAGCAACCTATACAAAATTAGCATGTGATTCTATTCTATCTAGGATGGCTCGACTTCTACTCAACAACAAGAACAAAATCTAACCTAAGTCCGAACTATGCAACACAACGACCTAGCCAATATGTAGGGGATCTACTTACGAAACTAGAATGAGAATAGATACAAACAATGAATGGCTTGCAGCTCACGGCGGTGGTGATTGCAACAGCGTGCAGAGGCAGCGATAGCAATAGCAGCAATGGCAATGGCATGAAGCAACATGCAGAGGGCGAACTGAGATAGGGCAGCGATAGCAATAGTAGCAATGGCAACGGCATGAAGCAACATGCAGAGGGCGAACTGAGAGAGAGAGAGAGAGAGAGAGAGAGAGAAGGGGGGAAGATAAGCGAGCTTGAGGAAGAAGAAATGGAGAGAGAGAAATTAGTCCTAAGGCCTTATATGTAAAACTAAATAATTATATTGGTAATGATGGCTGATGATGAGTTTTCTTAAGTTGATTTGCAAGATTGAATCTCAAACATCCAAGTGTCACATTAGATATTTATCTTGGCTAAACTTATCCTTCAAGCTTCAAAGGTTTAATCATCACTTAGTTTCAACAGTAACTAACCTAGTTACACGAACTAGACTTGTTCTTTTCCCATCCTTCTTCAAAGTGCGCCCATTCCCTCTTGTATGGCCACCAAACTTTAGTCCTCCCTCAACTTATCCTCAAAAACCTAGCAAGTCTCACCTTTAGGGTTATTATAGCCTAAATCCCTAAATAAGCACATGTCTCAACTTATTGCACTTATGTACTTCCTTCCAAAAATCCAAGATTAGGTTTAAACTTTACAGGACAACTTAATCCTTAAGTTCTTCCCTATCTTAGGCATGTGAGGGCTTCATTGGCTTCCAATAATTATTCACCCTTAATTGATCCAAATTCAAGAGGACAAAAAATAATTAATAGGACTATCTAAATATCATCTTAAGTGGACAAGAATATCTTGTAATCACCCATGATCGATAGTCATAATCGGACCGAGGTTTGTGGTTAATTTTTAATCGGAAGTGGCCCTAAAGTGGTCTACACAATTTGGGTGGTTTCGGCAGTGCTCAAGCAGCTAGACTCAAACCGAAGTGGATACCTATCCAAGATTTCACGTTTGACCCATGTTTGGTTCAGAACCAATCCATGTTTGAGCTTGGTTGATTCATGAATGACCATCAGTTGTCATGTAATCATGTAGGATCGATTGACTTGCCTTGGTTCACGATCGCACAAAATCTGATTAGGGTCCGATCGCACAAAATTTGATTAGGGTCATTCACGAACGATTCAATGACCATGCAAGGTTACTCGCAACTAGCATGTACTTGAGCTAAATCAATCTATACCAACCCATTAAATGACTCATGATCCTTATGGTTGAGTAGTCTTTTCATGGTCGAACACTCTAGTCTATCATAACCTCGATCTTGAGTCGTCTTGCCCCTAGTCATTTAGTTGGCTTGTGAACAATCCTTAGGATCAACTCATAGCCCATTCTCATTATTGGCAATTGATGCTTAGTTTATTCCTTGTGCCTGAGGTAGGGGTCTGAATCAACAATGTCACAATCATTGTCTTCCGAGCTAAAAATTGTCATTAATCTTGATTTGTAATCCTCTCTATATTTGGTTTAGCACGTAATGTGACATTCTGATTTTCAAATTCTGTTTTCAATTGAATAAGTTAAACTTTTCATCGACGCGCCTATAGTTCTTTTCTCTAAATTGGCCACTCATGAGATAACTAGCTTATCAGGTGAAGCCGTTAGGGAATATAAACGCAATGAACTTGAGAATTCGATCATAAATCAACTGCTCGACCATGCTAGTCTGCAAGGGTCATCACGACACAGTTAAAAATTGATCAGAGACCAGAGATAGGTCGGTTCGACTAAGATATGTGATCAAGTGTGGGTGATTCCACCTGATCGCAAAATTCTCGCCGATCGGTACTAGACTGTTTTTTTGTCGTTTTGATGCCCTATGTCCGTATTTGAAACCTTGAGATTTTCACGACAACCGAGAATCACCAATGTGTCAAGATGTACAATGTGATTCGAAAATAATTGATCACGAGTCAATTGCACTAAAAATTCCTAAAAGCTACTCAATAGGTTAGGTAACGCTAAAATCACGTCAGATTGAAATTAACCGTGAATTTAAACTCGATTTCAGAAATTAAATGTTCTGTCATTTCATGATTTATTTTAGGAACATTGACTCATTCTTCGAAGAATTTTCGGCGAGTTTGGAATTTTTACGGAAAATCAATTCCAACGATTCAAAAAGGAATATAAATTCGAATGGGCCAAATTGAGGAGATTTTTGGCATCCAAAGTGAATTAATTAGTTACGAGAAATTGTGGAATTTGTGTAGGCTTCTTCCTCAACAAAATTGGACATCATATTGAAGAAATTGAAGTCCAATTGAGTGAAATTCGGAGGCTAGTGTGGGGCTGCAACATTTGGCACCAAAATTGAGTTTTTTGTGAGATTTATGTACAAGAAAGAATTGGGGAACCAAAGGGGATGAACATGTGGGCTTGTGGGGACCAAGATATGATGAAAATTGGGATATTTTTATTGATCTTTTCCCTCCCCCATCAGTAGCTTCTCTCGGACGCCAGCTGCTTCCCCCTCCTTTGCACGTCTCTCCCACTCTCTTCTCTCACAGCTCACGCATGAAGGGCCCCCACCAGCCAACTTCTCTCTCTCCCTCTTTCTTCTTCGTGCGGGCTTCTATTTCACCGAAGGAAACTGCTTTGGTCTTCTTTCCCCTACAGCTTCATCTTTTTTGTTTTTCCTTCATCCCTACTGCGACATCACCACCACTCCTTCTCCATCGATTCTTCATTGCTGCTAGCCACCATCCCCATCGAATTTCCCTCTCACTGTCGTGCGTCCTCAGCATCCCCTCCGCCTCTCCCTTTTGTTGCCAACATCACCTTCAATGCTCCCCTCCCTCATCCGTTTCTCTTCCATCTTCAACCAAGCAGCATCTATCGAATTCTTCCCCAGCTGCCACACGTCAGCTCGTCTGCCCCCTCCAGTCAACCACCAGTGACATCTCTCCCCAACATTAACTCCGCAAGCCTCACGCCCCTCCACCGACGCTTGTCTCCACCCATTGAATCACATCCTGCAGCAATGTCCAGTCCAGCTCGCGCCTCTCCAAGCTTCAACAACTTTAGCCCACGCAAGATTCAACACAATTCTGAGTCGCTAACCAGTCCGCTTCGACCTCCGGTCCAGCCCGCAACTCAGCCAAGCCAAGCCGCGACCAGCAGCCCCTTCAAGACCAGCAGTAATCATGAGCTTTGTGGGGTCATCTTCGGCTTGGTCCGAGCCTTTGTTGGCGCCTCCTCCATAAGCCTAAGTTTCGGTCGTCGTTGCATAGCCGTCACCGTGGACTCACCGGTGAGTTTACTTACTAAACTCTACTTATGGAGTTAATTATACTTAAGGATTGATTAGTTAAGCTAAGTATGGTTTATGTGATTAGTTAAAATGGATTAGTGATTTAATTACTCGTTATTGCATGTTAGATTGTTAGATCGGCTTAATTAGCGACTAGATAGGTTGTACTATTTATTTAGATAGGTTCGAAATTTTTCCGGGGTCATTTCGGTATTTAATTAGGCTTTTCTGGCCTAAGTTTGCATTTATTGGTATTTATTTAATTAATTTTTGGTAATTATTTAATTATTTATTATTTTCCTAAAATGATACCGAGATAGCCGGTGGCTAGAATTTCGTGCTGATCGCAATGGTATGCATGGTTTATTTAATTGAGTGATAAATTATGCAAATTGAGTGTTACTTGTAATTTTGGGTATTTATCCCAAAATTTAATAATTTCAGTATTTAATTAGAATACCAGGCGTCGGTCTACAACGCCAAAAATATTTTTATAGACTATATAATTAGTGGAATTTTATAAAATAAAGATATTATATTGTTGGCCCAGGCCTATCGTGTACCCACACACGATTATTTTTACCGGGTATTATGAAAATTGTGAAATTGTCAATTGATGAGAATAATATACATATATCAACATCAGTGAGCATATAAAAGCTTCGGTGAGCATATATCAGCTTCGATGAACATATATCAACTTCGTTGAGCATATATCAGCTTTGGTGAGCTATACTATCTATATATATCAGCTTCGATGAGCTATATTATATATATATCAATTTCGATGAGTTATACTATCTATCTATATCAGCTTAGGTGAGCAGTGATCGTTTTGATGAAGCGATTTAATAGATAGTATTGATTGGGTTGACTGATGGATGGCATCGATGGTATGGAATCGAATGGATCGATGATTTGATCTGAATTGAAGCGATGGGTTAAGTATATGAATTGTATTGACTTGCAGGAAGGAACTAAGGCAAAGGTAAATCCTCTGTCTTGTGTGTGCATAGGTAGTCTTTAGGCGTATTTCATTCCTAGTCAGAGTTTAAGGGGTAAATTTGCTGAAACATTGTCTCATCCCGTTATGGGCTCAACTTTTCAGGTCCCTAATGTGAAAAACCCGGAGCTTGAGACGGAAGGGTCAAGAGCATGTGTGGCTCAGAAGTTCTTTTTGAAGATAAACTTCCTGTACTTAGACCCTAGAGTTGGCCTCTAATTGTAAATTAGATTGTTTATAAAAGCTGGGTCGATTGATTTAAAATTTGTTGTCCTGCTTTTCTATCCCATGTATGTTTTTGTCAGGGGATTAGTATTTCGCTTCCGTATGTGCATAAAAATGAATGAGTCGACGACATGTCCTGAGACGTCGCAAAATTTATCGACTACCGAGGGATGGGCACGCACTCGAGGATTGGGGTGTGACACGTAATAACTTATAATCAAGTGTATAAGAGTAAGTACGTGTTCTTGTATCCAATAGTGTGATACGCAAGTGATGGAACTACACTAGCCAATTGTAACTTGAACTCCTAATTCTTAGTGGAATTCAACCATTATTTAGGTTGGTAGTACGAGAGTGGATGTAGTCCTAGTGACAAACCAAACCACTATACATCGTTATGTAATTCGTTTACTCTACTTGATATACTTACCAACATTACACATACTGATCAATTTGTAATATTATCTTGAGTGCTGATTGTTTAATATTTCGCAAAAGTTTTAATCCATCAACATTCAATCTATTCATCCCCCTCCTTCTAGGTTGTATTGTTAGCCCCAACAACAAGGAGGGTGATTCTTTGTTCAATCTAGCGATGGTTGTCATGAAGCAAAAATTTGTCAAATATTACAAAGGCATTCCGTCTGCTTTTCTTATGCCCACTATCTTGAATTCAATGATTTGGCTTTTTTTTTTTTTTTTTGAATCGACATCTAAGGGTCAAGTTGAATTGGCTCAAAACTTTGCTTGTTCAAATTGATGCATACACCACAACATGAAATACAAGGAACCCCACTCCACAGATGGAGATGCTGCCTTCATTGACCAGTGTATTTGTATAATCCTTGCTATTTTGCTAGCTCTTCGGGGTCATCTACTAATAATGGGGTCGAGACGTGCTTGACGATGAACAGTACTAAATAGATTGAAAAAAGTTGTGCAAGACAATGCCGACGTCAAAAGTGGTGAAAGAGTAGAGTTTTGCGTGTTCTAATTCTTTCTACATGGCTTGTGACCTGTTAACCTTATCGCCATCTATGATACCATCAAAGTCCACATTTAATACTAGCCAACAGATTTTAGAAGACAATAACTACAGCTTGACTATGAAACACGTAACAATGACGTCATCACCCATGATTGACTACCGTAAGGATCGATTCCAATTAAACGTGCCTAACGAGTTTTTTTCTTTTTGGTCATAACGTGTCTAATGGGATTAAGAGGTCAATGATGACACTTTACCATCCAAATCATGATAACGGCCATAGTTTCTTTTGACGTTTGTATGTGTAATATTATTTTGTAAATTTGAAGATGTATTTCTTTCCTGTTTAATTCGATAAGTGTCTTTAATTAAATTTCGAAAATTAACTTTTATATTACAAAAATATAGTTGTTGACCAACGAATGGGAAATGTAGCCACTGACCAATAGCCAGCCTTTACCCAAGAAAAGACCAAGCCCTGTCTGCCTATCAATAGAGCACCAATGTCGAAGGAAGAGGTAAGTCGAGAAATTCTAGATCGACATTCAAAAGTCAAAGAAACTCTCACTCTTCACATTAGGCAATCCAACCAAACAACAGATGACACAAGTTTGAATGCCACTGAACCATGGTTAGGTAATAGACTGAAAGAAAGAGGCACCGACACATGAAAATTCTTGGAAATTAAAGGTTTCCCGGGCCTGAGCGGACATGTATTGTAATAACAATGTCCACACACTTTTTGCGTATGAACTGAACAACGGGATGGGACATCGTGCGAACACAGAGCGCAATTGCCATCAACAAAGGTGCGTGGGTGGGCCCCACCCGACCGGGCGAAGCGCAGATATATGGATATCTAAAATCATATATTTATAGGGTACCAGTACATTACATTTTGAATGAATTATGTAGTATCATTGATACAGTAAAAACTTATGACATTTCGATTTATTCATTTAGGGAAAGGTTGGTCATGCTTAGCATTTCAACCAATTCCCCCAGGATCCTCTTGGTCTCGTTCATTGCCCCAACAATGGTTCAATCTAAAAACGTCAATGGTGCAGGAGATTCCGGTCCGAGACTGCAGGGAAAAAATTTTTTTACTCCAAGCCGCTGCATTCTCATTTCTCCTTCGTTTTCTTCACGACAGCTTTCGTCTTCATTACGCGGGCGGTCTTCCTCTTTGAAATCTTCAAGATGATCTCTCTCTCACTTTCTTGCGGTTTATCTTTAGCACTTTCCTTCTATCTCACCATGTATCTTTGCTCGACGAAAAGCGCCGGACAACATTGTATCAAGAGGATCGAGCTATCCAAGGTACGTATGACCACTAAGCTGACCTCTCGCTCTCTCGAGAATTGAGCTTCGGGCTCAAAATATACCATTGCTTCATTGAATTTCTTGTGAACTGGACTTGGCGTGATCTCGTCATTGATCAGGTTAGCAGATTAGCCACTCTCGATTCAAAATTCATCTGGAATTAAGCTTGACTTCACAGGGTGCACGGGTTGAATTCCATAATTAACTTAGGCTACTCGTCGATTTGGGCTCCTCATCGACGACTGCTTCATTAATTGTTGGTTTCTGGTTGAGCTTCTTCTTCTCTGTATAATTCTTTGATCCTTTATGTGATTCAAGGCATTTGAGAAATTGTGAAGTTGGCATAATCACATATGTAAGTAGTAGAACATTGCACTGGGGAGAGTTCTCACACTCCCTGGAATGCTCAATGTCAGTGGTAGACATAATGTTTCCGACAACTTGTGTTGTTTTGAGACGCTCTCAAACCTATTTGACTCTCGCTTCTGATTTCTCAATAAACTCTCAATTTTTATTTTTTTTCGCTCAATAAATTCTAAGTTGATTTGTCTCTTTTCACCAGCATCATCCAATGAATAGGAGTTTTGCCTTTTAGACGACACAACTTTAAAAGGAGCCATCTGGATGATAGCTCTTGCTATAAGAAAATTCTCCAAAATGCAAGCCTTAGTCACATGAGCCCCTAAAGTTCATAACGCAGGATCTCAACGTTTCCTCCAAGGTTTGAATTGTTCTCTTGAACTATCCATCTTTCTGTATACAAAAAATTGCACATTGAGTTTAGTAGTCAACGCATCTTGTAAGCTCATTCAAAATTATACACAAATTTGGGATCTTTGTTAGCAATGATGCTCATTGGATCTCCATGAAACTTCACTACCTCATTGACGTATTGTTTTGCCATGCCTTTTGATGAAAGACAAGATTGATATGGTAAAAAGTGTGTAGACTTAATCAATTGATAATCACATGTATAGCATTCTTATCACTTGTCATTCTCAGTAAATTGTTGATCAAATCCATGTGATATGCTCCTAATTCTATTCAAGTATTTCAAGCTACAAATACTCACCTAGTTTTCGTGCTCGATTTTCACTTTGTGACAAACTAGCCACGAATTGATAAATTTTACAATACCATTTTTCATGTAATTTAACATCAAGAGTAGGCCCCACATTTGATCTTAATTTTTGTTGTTTGAGTTGAACATGGTAGATTTGTCAGACTAAGGAGAAAGAAGAAAAAAAGGCTAAGAAATAATCTTATCAAAGTGGACCGCATAAAGGATAATTTAGTCATTGATATATACATATATATATGAATTCAAAATGCATATTGTATCTTATTCCTATAAGAGAAGGTGAACAATGTCTGCTTTAATGGAAACAAAAGTGTAAAATTGCTGAGAAAGATACTTTATTTGTGGGTTTTAAAATCACCCAAAATCCTAAACTATACTCACTGTGACATATTTACCCCCCACACTTCTTCTTTTTTTGTAACAACAATCCCGAAATTGTACTTATGTGACACATTAACCCCAAACTTGTATGATATGACACATTTACTCCTAAACCCTAAACTTATACGTGTGACACATTTATCCCAAAATTTAGTTTCACAAAAAAAAAAAAAAGTGCAAGGTTTTTAGTGCCACGAAATTTTTTTTGAGTAAATGTGTTATATAAGTATAAGTTTAGGGCTTTTGCAATATATATATATATGGGGTAAGTGGATCACACAAGTATAACTTTGAGATTTTTAGTACTATAAAAAAAATTAGAATAAACGTGTTACAGTTGACAAAGTTTAGAATTTTCTTCTTTTTTTTTTTGGCTTATTCCTCGAGTAAAAAACTCAAAAAAAGAGCACAAAAAATTTATATTCTAGTTCTTCCGATACTAATGGGAAAAATAATGAAAATTCAACACCACTTGTTTAATGAAAAAGGAATGCATCTTTTGGAAACTTTTTATTTAGAAAGAAAGTTACCTAATTTTACTAGAACAAAAGGCATCCTAAATTAGAATTTTACTATGATCCACTGTCTATCTTCTCCCACATCACAGTAAACACACTTTGAGAGACCTTCATAAATTCACATTTAGCAGAGATTCTATATTGGAACCCCTCAAGAGCACTCAATGGGAAAGAACATGTACCAAATCTAAGAAAGAACATCATCTCACTGATACATGCCTTATGTTAGCCAATGTCCTCACCACTCAATAGTGCATTTTAATTTGGACTGTTTCAATCTCAACTACTTCACAAGTAACACCATTTCTTATAAGCACCTTACAATCTGTCATAGACTAATAGTTACTAAAGTCATGCCTACTAGAAGTCACATAATAAAAACATGCAAAGTTTAGCACCCAATCATCACCTGATGAACTTGTGGTGGCTACTAATACATCATCGACATCACTGGAACTACAATATATTGTAGTAACAACATTGGTATAGCATGCAAATTCCACCTTAACTCATTTTCTCTTGTACTTCGAACAGTTTCTCTTATAGTGTCCTACCTCATTGTAGTGATAGACTCAATAGCTCCAAATGTTAGGCCTCAATTTATATAGGCTCTTCCATTTGCTCCCTCAATACTCTCTACGTTCGTATCTACCCCAAATAACAAAACCTTGCCCCGTATCTTGCATTAAGTTTCTTCACCTAACTTCTTTTCCCACTCTTTAGAAACCAAGGGAGGCTTCCTCTTCCAAGGCAATCGTAAGCCTATAGTAATGAATTAATATAGTGCTCAAAAGAATCTAGAAAAATTGTCAATCTTAACACTTGTTCCGGACATAATTCCAAATATAGAGTTTTTGGGGCAATGATCAAATAAGCAAAACCTCCAAAATAGTGCTAGAAATCCTAACTTAGATTTGATGCCAAATATTATAAATAATGAAAAGTTGGCAGATCTTGTAATTCAAGTCTATCACAAGAAAAAGAAATAACCAAAAGAATCAATAAGAACCACTAAAGATGTAAGAGATTTATACAATTTGGTCCAAATGTTTGTACTTACTTCACCCGAATAACCAATCACAAAGAAATGCACCATGAATTCAAAAATTACAAAGTTATGTTCACATAAATCACGCAAGTATCTCCCAACTCTAGCCCAAAACAAAACTCACACGTACAAAGAACTCACTCAAAAAACTAATATAGAGAAAACATCAGCACTCCTCTTCTTTGTTCTAGTGTATGAGTAAAAATTCCATTTTTCGATGTAATTATTAGACTTGCCCACTCAAACTATGAAACCTGCTCAGACTAGGAATCCAACTGTAACTTAGAAAGAATTTCGATATTTTATCGCTTGATCAGATGTCAAGTCACAAGTCCTATTCGGATTGGGAATTCCTAAATATAAGGTTTTTTTTTTTTTTCACACACTCAAATTTGAGACATGATTTAATATTATGTCGTGTGGCCTAGAGATTTACAAATCATATCTCATTTCTCTTTATAAGCAGCCTCATTAGGAGAGTCGGCAGCTCCATTTTCTCAGAGAAATGGCGAGGACGTTGCGATGCGTGACCGCTCAGCGTCGCTTGTTCGCTGCCATTTCGATTGTACTTCTAGAACTGGCTGCTGGAGATCCAAGAGCCCAGATTGTCATGAGGACATGCTCGCACGTGCCCGGGCACAACACCACTCTCTTCGTACCCAACTTTGTGGCTACCATGGAGAACATCAGCAACCAGATGAGGACATCTGGCTTCGGCCTCGCAACGATCGGGTCAGGGCCTGACGCTAGCTACGCCCTCTCTCAGTGCTATGGAGACCTCTCTTTGCTCGACTGTGTCCTGTGCTATGCGGAAGCACGGTCCGCGCTTCCACAGTGCTACCCTTACAACAGCGGCCGCATATTCTTGGATGGATGCTTCATGAGAGGAGAGAACTATAGCTTCTTTCAAGAATACACAGGTCCTCAGGATGCCATAGTGTGCGGGAATGTCACACGGAAGAACGCCACCTTTTATGATTCAGTGAGACAGGCCGTGGCAAGCGCCGTGGTGAGGGCGCCAAACAACGATGGCTATGCACGTGCCGAAGTGGTGCTGGGGACAGCCAATGAATCGGCTTACTTGCTGGCCAATTGCTGGAGGACATTGAACGCCACTTCTTGCAGGGCATGCTTGGAGAATGCGTCAAGGTCGATATTGGGGTGCTTGCCCTGGTCGGAGGGGAGGGCACTAAACACGGGTTGCTTCATGAGGTACTCCGACACAAATTTCCTCAATAAGGAACCAGGAAAGGGGAGTAAGAAAGGTAAAGCTGCCTCCTGAGTGTTCTTATTTCCCTTTGAAGGAGATATATGCTTGTTTGACTAGCCAAAAGACAATAACTCAACCTCGGTGTTTTCCTTCCAGGAACCATAATAGCGCTGACAGTTCCAGTTGTGAGTGCCCTGGTTGTCTTGGCAGTTGGAATAACAATAGTGTACTTTGTCTGGAAGCACAAATACGTTCAAAAGAAAAGAAAAGGTAAGAAGCCTATACGTTCATTAATGATGAAAATATGTACTTAAGTGTGCAAATGTCCAACAATTGGACGAGATAAAGAAAGAATGCACAAACCTGGTTTGAAGAGAACTTTCTGTAGCTTAGTTTGCTCTACTTAATAGTAACACCGGCATTCTACATACTTCCAGTTTTTGGCTTACATCAAGAGTCGCATTCATTAAATTTGTAAGAGGAAATTTGGAATCAGGACCAGTATGGTACTGTTGGTAAACATTATTGGCTATATGTATGGATATGGATCTCTGATGCACCTATTGGTCTAGGCTCTGATGATGCAGAGAAGTTTGTCAAGATACTTCACGACGGTAGCTTGAACTTCAAATACTCTACCCTCGAGAAGGCCACCGAATCGTTTGACAGCGCCAACAAGCTCGGCCAAGGAGGATTTGGCACTGTCTATAAGGTGATTTGGCCATCTTCTCTCTCTCCCACTTATGGCAGTTCATGAAAAGTTCACCTAGCTTAACAGAATCCGAAAATGTTGCCAGGGAGTTCTTCCAGACGGAAGGGAGATAGCTGTGAAAAGGCTCTTCTTCAACACTAGGCAAAGAGTGGCTGAATTCTACAATGAAGTGAACATTATAAGCAGGGTGGAGCACAAAAATCTGGTCAGATTGTTGGGATGTAGTTTTTCTGGACCTGACAGCCTTCTTGTCTATGAGTTCCTCCCCAACAAGAGTCTTGACAATTTCATTTTCGGTAATTCGTTGATTCTAAGACATAGAAGTGCGCAAGTGACTATACTAGAGATTTGAGTTAATGAAATTCTTCTGCCAGCTTTAACCTATCCTTCTTATCCCTAAACTGACAGATACAAACAGAGGAAAGGCATTATGTTGGGAAAAGAGAGTGGATATTATGGTTGGGACTGCAGAGGGTTTGGTATACCTTCACGAAAGCTCCAAGATAATTCACAGGGACATAAAAGCAAGTAATATCTTGTTGGACTCCAGATTCCGTGCTAAAATAGCCAACTTTGGATTGGCCAGATCTTTCCAGGAAGATAAGAGTCACATCAGCACAGCCATTGCGGGAACACTGTAAGTACTTACTTTCCCTGGTGCTGTTTAGACAATAAACCAAGCTTCTCTAGATGTCATATATTTTAGTGTCGACGAGTCCAGGCACGTTAGTTTATGCTGGCAGAGAATAATCAGGACAAAATGATTGATGATATGGTCTCAATATTGCAAACCAAGTATGTATACCCAAATTATGGATAAATATCTTTCTATTCTACATATGGTAGGGGATATATGGCTCCAGAGTACCTGGCACGTGGTCAGCTTACAGATAAAGCAGATGTCTACAGCTATGGCGTTCTCTTGCTAGAGAATGTCACAGGAAGGCAGAACAACAGAAGCAAAACCTCAGAATACTCGGACAGCCTCGTTCAAATTGTGAGTTCCGAAAGCTTTTCGTGTTCTTAAGTCACCACTCATGAACTTGTGCCCAAACCTTTCTCATCTTAATTCTCTTCCTTGTTCGGGAGACAGGCATGGAACCATTTCCAAGGAAACAGAGTGGAGGAGCTTTTCGACCCAAACTTGATGTTACATAACTACCCTGACAGCAACATCAAGAACGAGGTCTCAAGAGTCGTCCATATAGGACTGTTGTGCATGCAAGAGGCTCCTTCTTTGCGGCCAAAGATGTCTAAAGCATTGGAGATGCTAACAAAGAAGGATGAAGAACTCCCACCAACCACGAATCCCCCTTTCGTAGATGAAAGGACAATGACGCTCAACGACATGTATAAGGAACAATCTTTTCCACCAACCCCAAAGACATCGGACTCGGTCGCCACCATATCAAACAGTTCCTTCGAGGCTAGGTGAACCGTGGATATCTATTAGTGGGCACTGGGCAGTATTTCACCTGACTAATAAAGACATGCGAGAGAAGATTTTAGTAGATGTTGATGTATCCAAACAGAACCAACTGCGGGGATTATGGGCGGATCAATAATGGGCACGCACTGTTGTGGTCGTGAATCGAATCGGATCAAATCTCTATAGCTAATAAATATGCACGAGATACTGTCATCTCTTTAATATAAACCAACCAACTGAAAGTGAAATGCATGTGGTTACAGAATTTCTCAACTACAATATTAGGAGTCCCAACCACACTCCAACTTGCCTGTTACTCCTCCCACGACAAAACAAACAGGGGACCTACTGTATTTCCCTATTAGGTCCCCCTGGCCAACCACACCCCGACATGCGCACACCAGCAATGCCGAAGCACCTTCGCTTCCACCGCCTGCAGCCGGTCTGCACTCCAAACTGAGAGAGAGAGAGAGGGAGAGAGGGAGGGAGGGAGGGAGTTGGAGAGGTGGATCGGTTCTACTTGTGGCATCTGCATGGATCAAGCCCGTGATTCCATATTCTCGACAAACGAATGTCACGGTCTCTGTTTGCGTTCTCCTCTTCCCTTGATGTGGGCTCCGGTCGAAATAGCAGGCTCCTGATTCCCGGGGTTCATTTCCAGTTCATGTCTGCTCTTCTTCTCAACCCCTAACCATGAATTCCTCACACGACCCGAAGCTCCCTCAAGACGTTGCCGTCGAGATGCTGAAGCAATTGCCAGTGGGATCTCTCCTCCAATTCAGATGCGTTTGCCGAGCATGGCGTTCCACCATCGATAACCCGCACTTCGTGGCCCTCCACTTGACCCACTCGGCACTCGCTGCCCCCAATTGGTATCTCGTGTGTCTAAATTGGCGCAGTCTTGTCCAGTACACGTGCTCTCTGTTTTCCAATGAGTCTCTTGCCCTGCCTTCCCAGTCACAAATCGAAATTTTGCTTGTTACTCCTCCCAACTGCCACTGTTTTGTTGGTTCGTGTAATGGTTTGATCTGCGTCAAACAATTTCCCATAAATGGCTATAGCCAGACGATTAATTTGTAGAATTTACTCGCGAGAAATCACAAGGTGATTTGACCATCCGGTCCTGAGCATCGATTTTTTTGCTGGAAGGCTGCTCATATAGTTCTAGAGTTTTACTTCGACGTCAGGTCAAATGACTATAAGAGTGTGAGAATTCTCTATTGTCCATCTAGTCATTGTCGATGCTTTGTTGGGACAAAGACTCAAGTCGAAATTTATGCACTCCTTACAAACTCCTTTAGAAGTTTGGAGTGTGAGGTTCCTACTTTCTGCGACCCCGACACCCAGTCTTCTTGAATGGAAATCTGCACTGGTCTGCTTTTGAGTTCGATGATCTGCTGAATGAGGGTGGATACTCAATGTCACCAATGAGGTGTTTGATGAAATGGTTGTGCCAGAAGAGATTTCTCACAAAGATGGTGTCGAATTAGTAGTTTTAGTGGCAGCATTAAATGACTTGCTGACTGTGCTCATTAGTCGTGGGGAGGCAACTGAGTGGCGTCCTGAATTGCATTCCGATTGTTCGGTTTGTGTTATGAGAGACACGGCGTGCCAGAATTTTGGACTAAACTATATACTTTAGAGTCCAGTAGATTTGGCAAGAGGATTTGATAGCTTCACATGGAATGGCACGCTTGTGATGGACATAGCTGATGGAGAATGAGTTTTTTGGGATCCGATCACGGACAATTGGCAAATCTTCCATTATGGACAACGTGCAATTTGGTCACCATAGTAGAGAACTTGTTTCAATCTGGATATAAGTTGATTGCATTTATTGATAAAAAAGATTAATTCTACTTGCCAAAAAGTTGAGAGTTACGTCTGAATTAAGAAGAAATGATTTTATTCATATAAGCTCTGGCCACAAAATGATGACTAGAGAAAGTGGGTGGTGCCCTTTTACTTTTGGTGCCTCTTAAAACTATTCACTTCAGTTTTAGACTGCTGAAAGTATGCTACTAAAATATGCTACTCAAGACTACATCTACGACTCTAGCATTGCCTGTACTAGCAGATTTTACATAATACAGAAAAGAATGATCACGTATGTCTTTGATTTGATGGCACCCTTTAAGCATTTTTCATCTTCTACAAGACCAAATTATTCACGGTTTGAATTATGCATCTCACTCTTTGAGTATGGCAACCGGTGCAACTACAGACTACTATATTTTGTTTCCTATCTCAAGACTTTTTTGTAGCACTGGCAATGCATATCTAGTAAACTTGTTTATTAAAAAGAGTGTATTAGGGTAGCTTGTGCAATTTTGAAGGAAAGCAAGGGTGTAAATGAACATTAAAATAGAGAAGTAAATCTGGGGGCAAATTTTATCAAAAGTTAAAAGTTTAATACCCTGAAAAGCCCCAAATTAATATATCTGTGACAAATTTGCCCTAAATTATTTTTTTTTTATCACCAAAAACTCCAAACTGGTGTATCTTTGACAAATTTACCCCAAACTGGTATATTTATGACAAATTTACCCTTTGTTAGTTTTCGTTAAATTTTACTATCAAAGTATTAAGTTAAATGACGCGTGACAGTTGACTGGTATGCTAATTTGGGATTTTACGCTCTGTTTGTCACAGTTTACAATTTTTGTGATTTTTTTGTGGTATTAATCCAATTTAGCGGAGGATACATTTGTCACAAATTTACCAGTTTGAGATTTTTTTGCAGTCAAATAAACTAGTTTTGGGGTAAATTTGTCATAAATATACTAATTTAGGGTTTTTGTTATAGTAAGTCCGGGTAAATATGTCACATGTATACCAATTTGGGATTTTTCATGATAAAAAAAAATAATTTAAAGTAAATTTATCATAGGTATACCAGTTTGGGGTTTTTCAGGGTATTTACTCAAAGTTAAATAAAAATCAGGTGGTAGACTGGATTATTAAGGCCCAACCATGCAATTTACCTAACGTTCGTCTAGTCCATTGTAATAGAAAAGTAAATCAGGTGACAGACGGGATTATTAAGGTCTGAAATCCTTCAAAATCTTTGCCTGAATCCTTCAAAATCTTGTATGTGCGGAAGCCCCTTTTAGTAGGCAATGGAAGCCACATAAAAATAGATAAACTGTACGGCTTCATGTTTTGATTGCTTTGTCTCAAGTCGCAGATTGGAAAAAATCATTCTTTCCTATAGCTTCACCGTCAGTTGATGATACACACATATTATTTTCCTATTCAGAATGGGCCAAAGGCCTTGAGATAAACAGAAAATAAGTACACAACCATTTACTGCAGAAATTTACATTAATGATAAGACAATCGCACGTCCAAACCGACCCCCCCCACCACACAACTCTTCTACTTCTCCTTCCCTAGGTTGGTCTCGAAAGGGTTTTTTTTATCTTCATGTCACTAGATGAGTACCCAGAAGTTGTGCGGGTCATGAAATCATGAAATATATTAAAAAAATTTAAACAAAAAAAATTAAATTCCTCATAATCAACATAATGCTGATTCGAATAAGAGAAAACTCAAGATCATGTATGGCATGATTATCTATGAGCTACCGAATATGAAAACTCTTGCTCATAATCATGATTATAGTTGTCGATATACAGTAATGATTGGTCGATGATAATCATAGCAAATTTGGCTAACTATTGGATGAAGTGAAGACATTGGAAGATGTTAATTAAGCAAGATGATGTTCAAGAAATGTAACCATTTTAATGGGCACAAAGTTCGAGTGCAGTTGCAGTCGAGCTATTACTATTTGAGGAGAAGGTAGATAAGAAGACAGAGTATGACGATTGTGATCGTTTGAAGGCATGATCGAGGCGTGATTTTGGAGGAGTAGACGGCTAGTGATCAGATGGCGTGGGAACATGAAGATGTGGAGCCGAAAATTATGGAGACGCACAAGTGTGGTTGGAACCGCTAACAACAAAACCTTGTTATTTTTCAATTCATGTACCTTAGCCGTACTTTCCAGATATTTTATCGATGATTAAATTTCAGCTTGTATCTTAGTTATAGCTTTTAGATCTTCCTCATTGATTTAATTTCAGCATGGTATCTTTATATCATTGCACTTTACCGTCAATTAAATTCTGACAAAGATTTTTATGTCATTGCACTTTATCGTTGATTGAATTCCATTAAAGCATTTATATTCCTTGTACTCTACTGATAAGACTCCTGTTTGGAATCGACACAAAAACCATCTCCTCTTAATAAAATTGAAGAATAAATTTCGATGATAAATATTTCGTCATTGATCAAATTCTATTGAAACATTTTTTGGCATGCGCGATAGGAAAACTTGTGGTTTATTATAAGCAATAATAATGTTGAGACCAAGGAATCACCCAAAGCCTAATCACGCTATGAGCAATGGCACTAGTAAAGGGCTACGCAGTCCAAGACTTTAGCTGGGATCACTTGTGGTTTATTTTAAGGAATAACAATGTTAAGAATAAGGAATCATTCAGGGCCTGATCATGCTACACTTAATGGCCCTACTGAAAGGGCTACTCAATCTGAGACTTTAGCCACTCCTAAAGCAATGGAGCTAGGCCAAAGGGGCAACATCAACATCCCATGATACCTTACAAAAGAAAAAGCTAGGGAGTTGGCGCCGAATCTCGCCATGGTGGCTACCATGAAGAGATTATTTTAGGAACAATAGAATGACATGACCAATGACATGATGGACACACTGTTGATGTGATAAGGCGGATTTCATTAATACCATTTATGATGTCATCTCCAAACTGGGTCATCCAACCAATTGCTGCCGATTCAACAAAATCTAGCTGCTTACGAGTACGTTCCTCCGATCCCCCATTAATTTAGTTGTAATTACAGTTCAGATTAGATAGTTCAACCTCCTTTAGGAATCCTACCGAGGCCCAAAATTGCTGACCTGGTTAACCTCGTTAATGAGAATAACCAAATTAACCTCCCTCAGGCTAATCCGGTACACAACAACTTGGCAAATGAAAACGTCCCACAAATGCGTCCTTTGCGGAATACTGATGATGTTCAGCCGGTAGGACCTAAACCCAAATGGGAGCAGCGTAGCGCCATGAGGGGTAACTCCACCACAAGACGTGAGAAGTGCACCCCATAGACAAAATTTGCCAATCAAGATGTGAATCATGACCCAAGAGGGCAGGAAGGTCAAGTTTATCTAATTACGTATCCTGAGCCTAGGGGTAAGAAGGTCAAGTGACAGACATGGTCAATGGTGGCCGTCCGGGAACGCTGGTATCTCGCCGCATTTGCTGGAATCGCTTAGAACAGGGAATCCTTGAGATCACATGCACGCCGAATTCCGCTGTTTTCTTTCGCTTTTGCTTTACTGCAAATCACGAACGTGTTTGATATATTATGCGTGGACTTGGCAGGTGTCGTGAGGTCTCCGCCATACTCAATGCTTCAACGAAATTGGGATGTTCTCTTCTTTTTTTCCGCAAACCTGCTCGCCCTCCTTTTAATTCTCTTTTAGATGTTGTGAACGTCCCGTTATATTCAGCCTCCTTGCCTCGAGTCCGGGCTTGAGTTCCCGCAGAAAGAAAGAAGATAACAATGGGATGTTGATGAAGAATGGACGTGAAAGCCCACGGTGATGGAGAGAAATCGACTTCTTTTTCTTTTTTCGACTCTTCTTCTGAATGTGAGGAGCCCCCACCACGAGTCCCTTTCTTTATGCTTTTATAAACTCAACTTCCTTGCAATAAAATATAAGTCCCCTCTTTCCCACCTTAGCTCAAGTGAATACAGCCTTCTTGTTTTGAGGAAATAACGGGATGTGATCGAATATTTGGCCTCAACTTTCCTCCTCCTCTTTTCATTGTTGCCGTGTATATGTCCACAATATTCCTTTCTTTTCCTGGTTTTTTTTTTGTCAGAATTCTTTTCTAGTTTATAGCACCCCAATGTGCAGATTGGCTGGTACGCACCCATCGAGCAAAGAAGCTTCCTCTAAATTGGCTAAAAAACCCCCTCTGCCTCTATGGGAAATTTTATGTTTCGACTATAATTCATCGTTGTCTTTTAAGACTCCTTAATAGAATGCATATTCTACTTTCGACCAAAAAAAAAAAAAAATGTGCATCGCACACAGGATTTCAGCCACTATAGTGAATTATTGAGCTTGGCCGAATTTCGTATTCTTGCCAGCTTAGCCCAGTTAATTCAATTAAGCTTGGAACCTTCTTTTTTTAAGCCAATCCCATTAAAATGCAATTTATGTGGACTAAATGGTGCAAAATGCTCCTAATATGCACATCAAAATTAACAATATTTTTGTTTGAGAGGTGGAGATCGAGTCCTAATTTTTCATACAATGAATAACTAAAAGAGTCGCAAAAATTCAAGCATCAATAAAAGGCATGTTCATGGAGCCATAACAATGCCAATTTCATTGCGTTTGACAAAACTATCTAAGAGGCTATTCGGCAAGGAAAAAATAAATTTGCCGATGCTGATGAATAACATAAAGCACTGATGGAAATCGACGCCAATCTATTTGCTCAAATAATTGGAATGGTGTCAGCCAAGTTCAAAGGTAAAAATCTCAATAAGAATTTATGTGCTCGATACAAACAGGAGATTGAGAATAACTCTTTTGATCAAGGTAAAGGATTTAGCAAAGAAGAAATCATTCAAACAAAGGTATCAAAAAGGAGATCCAACAGTCAGTACATTAGGTGAATCAAGTGGCGAGTTTGATTATTATGTGAGTTATGCATCACTGGGACCTTGTGTCAATGTTGCAGATATCATGCCCACAAGATGGGAAGAAGAGTTTAATGCTCCAGATCCTAGGAGAGTCGACAGGCTAAAGCCATTTCATCAACAAACTTTAAGGGTTCGTTATAACCCTCTAGAAGGACAGTGGCTCGAGGCTCGTGAGAAGCAATGACAAGGGGGCACGTGGTCGAGGACTTAAAAAAGGAGAATGTAGAAAAAGAAGAAGATATTCGAACTTCAACAACTGGTTAATCAAGCTCAGATTAGCCAATTTAGTCCAACCCTTCTAACTACTTACAAGCCTAAGGAGTTCAGAGCCAAAAATCTGATTTGGAAAAGATAACCTGAGGAACCACTTAAGCTTGGTGAAAAGGAAAATAAACTAAAGTTGCCTAAGATTGACAGTCTAAGTTTAGACCCTCAATAGTCACAAGTCGGTTTCACCAGCAAGTTCCTATATGGTCTATGCTTGATTGCCACACAAGTTCAAAGCTTCAGCAATGAAAATAGATAAAGAAGAAGATCCAGTGATCGATCAAGAATAATGGTGAGACTTGAAAATTATGAGATGTTCAAGATGAAACCACAAGAGACGGTCACTCAAATGTACACAAGGTTCACTGAAATTGTGAATGGTCTTGTCAATTACGAAAAGCCATCATCGATGCAAAAAAGTGAACAAAATTCTAAGAGCTCTTTCAAAAGAGCGGAGTCACGTGAAAACTTCATTATGTGAAATGATGAGAATCCAAGCGAAATCATTGGATAAATCAATAGGGACTCTCATGTCTCACAAAACTTAGCTTCATATTAAAGAAGGTAATCTGTGAGATCCCGAAATTTCATCCAGCTAATCAATTAGTCGTAATGGGTCTTACTGGCTTAGTAATTTAATCCAGTAGACAACTTTAGGAATCAAGGTAATTAAATTATGCCTTGTATGATTAATATAAGTACTAGAGTCTTAGTATAGTATATAATTCGATCTCAATATGCACGCGTGCAAGACCGGTCGCCTATGTCACCTTTAGGAGACTCTAAATTACATTTTTAGTCCAAAACTCCTAGAACTCAACCCCTACAACCAATGAAATTGCATGCAAAATTGGCTAATATTAAAAAATTAGGCTAACTAGCCTAGTTTAGGGCAATGATGTGCTGCTCCTCCCTTGAGCACTCATCTTTCATGCAAGATGAGCCTTGCACAAGCCAAAATCATTTCCCTTCCCCCTTAAGTCGGCAGCCTCTCTCCTATTCTTCTTTAGTTCTTCTTCTCTTTCTCATTTCCTCTCGTCTCTCTCTCACCGAACCCTTTCCTCCTCTCACTTTCTCTCTCGGTTTCGCTCTCACCCGTGAGCTCTCTCCTCTCCTCTCTCGCTCTCATCTTCGTGCTCAAGCAAACCAGCAAGCTAGTAACTTCCTCAAGCTCACGGAGAGCTTAGGAGAAGGAACCCAAAGCACCAAAACCTCAAGGCAAGGAGAAATGATAATCTCCTACTCGCCTTGATATTCTTAGGACTTAATTTCTGTAGAATAGGGAGTCTTTTGGTTGCTTTTGCGATTCCGGTTGTTGTTATGGTCTTGCATGTTGCCATGATGTTCGGATCACGAAAAACTGGTGCTGTGATAGCGTGTTTTTGGAAGGAGGATGGGTTGCACGCACTTAGGAGGTTTGCCGGGCTTGCATGTGGTTTTTATATTTGTGTTAGCTTGTAGGAACTTTGCTTATGATCTATACTTGGTTATATGAATTGCATGTGTTCTGTGACGCTAGGATGGGCATGCATGTGAATTTCGGACATGAGAAATGCACGGATTGCAAGTGTTTTGAATTTGCCTATCGTTTTTTCCAAACTGATATTTCCCGAGCTCTCTGGTTTGTCGATTTTGTGTGGTTCGTTAGATTAGGATCTGGGTAAAGTTCACTTCATGAAAATTGCTCAATAGATCCTAATTTATGATTTATAATATCGATGGATTTTTTGGAAGTAAAATAGCTGGGGTATGGACGTGGGTTTCCACGGGGTCTGTCCTGCCCAGAACCGACTCGTGTGTAACTCTGCAGTCTTATAAAATTTCTATCAAGATTTCCATTACGAATTTGGTCTCGACTTCTTCACGGAAGTTGTGAAAAATTGTTCAAGCTATGACCTTGATTCTTGTCAGATTTTTCTGGGTCAATATAGTTTGCACAAATATATTTTATTTTGCGGTGCTTTTTCTGCTGGAGTGTGAAAACAGAGAAACTGAGTGTGTAATTAAATTCTTAGAAAAATTTTGGAGCTGATTCGGGACATACTTTCTTTATAAAGTTTTAGTATACCATTGACGTGCAACATATAAAAATTTGAGATTATTTTGTTGAGTTTAGAAGATCGAAATGGACTTCCTTTGGCGATTGTGAGTTCTGGTCGATGGTAGAAATCTGGGTTTGATTTTTTTGATTTACTACTCTCTGCACAGGACTAATTAGGCTTAGTATCTTCATGAAAAACGTTTGCTTAGGTCTTATTTATAACATACTAAAAATTTAGAATTTTTCGAGTTGATTTATTAGGTTTTTCAGATTTATTCCTAAAACTGTACATTCTGGTTTTGGTTGCCTTTATCCCGAATTTGCTCAAATTTATGTTGAAGGTGAAGGAATCTTAGTTTATGACCTTCTAACGATGGTTTTGGCATTCGGTAAATCATTCAATGCTGACTTTGCGATTCTAATGTGATATTGTTTACTTGAGTATTTAAACTTGATACTTGTGATGATCTATGTAGTGTCGTGTGCCCATCTCATTGTTGAGCATGCCAAGTATGTTACAAAATGCGACGTACGATCGTTGTGGCATTGCATGAGTGTGAAATATATATGATGCATGGGATGGTTTGTGCTGCCCAGGCATGTAGTCCTTGAATGTCCGAAGATGGCCTTGAGTGGAATGTCGGAGGAGAATGCCCTGGTTAATGGACCAAGATGTCCCGAGTTTGAGTAGAGAAGCCTAGGAGGGGACAAACCCCAGGAGTCTTAAATCCAATGATGGCCTAGAGGGATGTCGAAGGTGAAATGTCTTGATGACAAATGCCTGGTGGCAATTATCCCAGAGTTTGGGATGTCTATGGCTTGGTGCCATGGATGCCCAGCACAGTAGCCCAAAGTCACTGTTGTGCCGCCTGGAGAACCGTTGAAACGGGGTTGAACCCCGATGACATTGTGCGTGTGCTATGCGACGATTAAACGCATGTCATGATGTTGTATGAATGTATTGTTGCAACCAATGAATGCTGTCATTACACGTGTGACTGGATATGATTAAAGGTATGTCGCATGCCCATATTTGTGTGCCCATGTGCTTGGATGCTAGTTTGTGTCCTAGGAATTGAGTGCTAATTAAATCAAGTGGTTTATGAATTTATTGTTTCTCTTGCTGAGCGTTAGCTCATCATTATTTTTTAGATCGACAGTTATGCCAATCCTTTCCATGCCAATCCTTCCCATGACCCCTATTGCTTGCTATGGAGTGCCCGTAATGCTAGAGAGCGATCGTCAGGATTTCTCCAACCCGGATATTCCGAGCACTGCTTTTTTTTGTTTCACGACCATGTTATGCGTGGACATAGGACAGCCTGACATGATCACCTATCACTTGGTCGCTATTTTGTGAAAGTGGGTGACTACATGATAGGACCCATTTTGTGCCCGATGACCCCTGGCGTAGGCAGTGATGGTGGAAGTGGCGGGAAGAACTAGATGTGGACGTAGGATGAACTCGGAGGGATCATGCTAACTTTGACATGGTGTGAACTTTTTGGGTGAGGTGCCGTGTAGACGGATAGGTTGGAAGGAGGGCGTAGGCATGGACGAGGAACTTGTAGTGGTGGGCTTAGGGACATAGTCCCCTTTTTTGTATCTTCCCTAGATAGATCCTCCCCTTTTGTTGTTTAGTCCACCTCATGTCATAAATATAGTTATGGTAATAATAAAAGCATGATCCTCTTTCTAATTGTCTTTTCAGACATGCATTATAATTCATGTTATACATGCTAATCTATGGAAAAAACTTCCGCTCGCGTGATAACTCAAATAATTAAGGCAAGACAATTAGCGAGTGGCCAACTAGGATGCCACATAATACCAAAGGGAAAAAATCAATTGCTTTTATAGCTGATTATGTCAATGCAGGATACATAACATCATCCAGAGATGAGGAAGATGAAGATATGGCGCTCCTAACAAGAAATTTAACAGTTTCATGAGGAATTGAAGAAACTCCAGAGGCAAAAAGTCAACGAAATCACCTGAAGAAAGGAAGTTCTCCAAGAAGAAGAACGAGAGTAAAGGTAAGGGTTTCGTTTGCTATGAATAGAGAAAATCCGGTCATATCAAACTAGTTTACACCTTGCTCTAGAAAAAGAGAGGTAGGATTAGGGGTAAAAAAGAGAGCCCAAAAAGCAAAAATTTGGAGTGATATTGAGTGTGAATAAATGATAATGATACTGAGCAAGCACACTTATGCTTAACAGTGGATTCTGAAATCAAAGAAAAAAAGATGAGGCAGATACTTTTGTATTCTTTTATAAAGAAATGCAAGAATTTGAAAGAAATTTATCACGAGCATGGAGAAGCTTCAAAAATGGTTTATGAATTAAAGAAGGAAGATTGTAGAAGTAACGGTTCAAGATATTTTTCTAAAACGAGAACTTGAACGACTAGAAAAGGAACTTGCTACTATCAATAGTGACCGCGAACTTTCTGAGAGAGAGAGTGCTTCTATCTAAGAAGTTTCAAAAATTTGCATCAGATTCAAAAACTCTCGAACATGTCTGAAGTAGGAAGAGAAATCTGGTGTAAAGAAGAGAAATGGGAGATGGAGGGAATTTTTTCTCCAAAATGAAAAATATAATAAAGGAAAAACCCGTGCTTATGTGTATAAAAATAAATATCAAAATTAGTTTATGAGACCGATATGATAACAGTTTTATAGTTGGTCTAACGGTAATGAATTTAGGAATTTAGGGTGCGTTGCGTAAACTGTGTTTGGTAAATTGTACTTTGAAAGTCCTTTGTGAAGCACTTTGAGCAAAATGGTGTTTGGGGAATTATATTTACAAAGCATCTTTGTGGTAAAAGAAAAATTATCAAAAGAAAAATTTAAAAAAATTGACCAACAAGGGTAGCGGCTGCCGGCGACCTCCGACGACCCCGGATCTAAGGCAACGAGGTCGTGCGATGCCGTCACGACCTCCGGCAACCTTGGATCTGGGGCGGCGAGGCCCGGCGACCCCGGATCTGGGTCGTGGTAGCGTCCCGCGACCTCCGGTGACCCCAGATCCGGGGGTGGCGAGGTCGTGCAACGCCACCTCAACCTCCGGCGACCTAGATCCGGGCGTCGAGGTCGCGGGAGGACCTCGCCGCCTCGGATCTAGGTCACGGCAGGTCGCGCGACCTCGCCGCCCCCGGATCGGGGCGACGAGGTCGCGCAACGCCGCCACGACCCAGATCCGGGGGCGACAAGGTCCTCCCGCGACCCAACCCCGGCGTCCGTCGCGCCATCCCCGACAACGGTCATCTGGGCGACGGTCGCCGGCAAGAATCGCCTCGCCCTTTGCTGGCGACCGATCGCAGAAGAAGAAGAAGCTCGTGCGGAAGGAAGACGATGAATAGTAAGGGCGAAACCGGACAAACGAAAAATCAATAAGGATAATTTGGGAAGAAAAAAAATTTTAGTCCCTCAAGCTCAGCATTTTCGATAAGCTGAAAGCCCAAGGCAACCCCTAACCTGCCTTGGGCATTCAACCTTGTGAAGCTGGCATTTGGGGAATGCAAACCCAAAAATGAATGCCAAACGGGCTAGCATTTGCCCAAGGATCTTTAGGCCTCCAAAGGGCTTTGGGAAGTAGTTCCCAAACGGAGCCTTAGTCATTTTAAGCAACAATGTCCTAAGCAGTTGAAGAAGGTGAAGAAAATTACCTAGAAGCTAAACGCAACACCTGTTTCTAACATAAATGGATCCACGTTTATCTAGGTACCAAAGAAAAAACAGAATTCTTACTTTTCTAGAGAATAAAGAAGAAGAACAAGTGGTATATCAACAGTGATACTAGCGACACAGGATTGGTGACTACCACATTTTAGATCCTCATTCAAGTTGATTAAGTGTCACCTGTGGAGAAAAAGATCAAGGCAGCATTGTTAGAAAAGGCTTCTCATGAAAGTAAGGAGTATGCTAAGCGGTGCAGACTTAGCATCTATTCTACCACCCCATTCTATTGAAGTGAATATGGTGTTGTCTTCTACCTTGCAACACCACTGGTAACACGGATTTAATGAAATTTTACTAAATAGAATTCTCCTTTTTTGTCAATCTGCAAAACTTTGATTTTCTTACCAACTAATTTTTCACCAAAACCTTTGAACTTGCAAAATTTTTCAAACACATCATTTTTTCTCTACAAGAAATATATCCAAACATATCTGAAATAATCATCGGTAAAAGAAACATATTACCTAGATTTTCCAACCAATGCTACAAGTATAGGATCAAAGACGTCACTATGGATCAGATCCAGAATCTCTTTGGCTCTCCCTCCTATGGATTCAAAAGATATCCTATTCTATTTTGCATGTAGACAATGCTTAGAAAACCTAAGACCCATAAAACAGCTTGGAATTCCATCCACCATTTTTTTTTGAGATAATGGTCATTAGCACTTTCTCACTAATATGATCCAATCTTTGATGCCATAATATTGAAAGACCTTCTTCCACCTATTATGAGACATAACTCTCACCACTAATCATTGTGCATCCTAATTAACTTCCATAGTTTTTCATACCGTTCACCTTTAACGATCACCACAAATCCATGGTTTAGCTTGTATGTGTATTTTTTTCATACCGTTCACCTTTACCGATCACCACAAATCCATGGTTTAGCTTGTATGTGTATTTGTCGCAGGTGAAAGTAATGCTAGCATCTACCCTAGTTCCCACATAGATAAGATTACTTGTAAGGCTAGGAATATCCGTCACATCTAGAAGATTCTCGATTGTCTCATCTTTCATCTTCAGTTTCACTTTTCCGTGACCAACAATATCAAACATCATGTTATCTCCTTTTTGCACTGTACCTTTCTGATATGGCTTACCTTGTGGACAAGATACATGTCTCTCACACTACTATAATCATCTTTTTTTTTACTAGAGGATGATGTCTCATCTCACTTCTCTAGACCATACTTTTACTTCCGCAATCCTTCTTCAAGTGTTCAGGCCTTTTGCACTTCCAAGATATTACTTCCAATCAATCTCAACTTTTAGATCTTCCTCTTGAGTTATTCCTCCCATTTAATCTAGATTTGGATTGTTCACTGTTCATTTCTCTTACAAAAAGAGCCTCTTGCATTGCACTATCAAAACGCAACTTGCTCTCTTCATCTCCTCAAATGATAAGCTAACACCCTCAAAGGATAACGCACTAACACCAGCACTAATGGAAATGATTATATGTTCCCATGAATTAGGCAGTGAACACAGCAAAGTAGATGCTTTATCTTCCTCATCCAAATTGACATTAATTGATGCAAGTTGCCCACTAATATTATTAAACTTGTTTAAGTGTGCAGAAAAGGAGTCACCTTCACTCATCCAAAGGTTATCCAGTCACTTCTGTAGAAACAACTTATTCACAAGCGACTTGCTCTCGTAAAGATTTTCTAGCTATATCCAAAGATTTTTTGTCACGTTCTCATAAGTCACATTTACTAGGATGTTATCAACATGACATAGCTAGATTAGGCATCGCAACCTCCAATTAGTAAGGTCCCACTCCTTCAATTCAGTGGACGAGGATTCCTTCAACTTCCCCTTGGTATTCTCCTCAAGCTTATCATCTTTGATCACACGCCATAGATCTCTATCCACGAGTAAAGCCTTTATCTTCAATTTCCATAACTTGAAACCCTTTCCTCCGAGTTTCTCTACTTCAATCCATGATTGACCAACTAACAACATCTTTCCAAGATTTGATTTTTTTTATTTTTTTTTAATCTCTTTTTACCAAGAAACCCTAATCTCATACCTCGCTCCAACCTGAAGTTAGGATTCACTATATAATCACAAAGAAAATAGAGAGTAAAAGTGAGAGAGAGAAATTGATAGGTAAGGTCTTACCCTGGCTCACCCTTAAATTAAGGTTACGTCTAGTTGAGGATTCCACTACAATAAGTACCTCGTACCTCTTTATTACATTTCTCAAATTATAAGAGAAAGAGGATATATATATAATAGTTATACATGGGTCAAAACCCAAATTATCAATAAAATATAAGCTCAAATTACAAAAGCCCTCAAGCATTGCGAGGGCACTGCCCTTAGCGCCTCCGCAATGGAGAATGTGAACCACACCCCATCACCTCCAAGTCCTCATAGACTCCTCATTCTACTAGACTTGTTCACCTTATGTCAAGTCCATTCAACTCATAGACACGCCGACACCCAATACCTTATTTTTCATTTATAGTACCAAAGCATACCTCATTTCAACTCACCTGTTTGAGACAAAATCGGCATCTATTAATTAATAACCAAATAGATCATTTTGTCATCGTCAAATGGAGAAGTTTTACCAACAATGAGGATGTGATTGCTAATGAGTTTTTGGAGCACTCGGGAAGGTCGAAGTCTAAAAAGAAGTGTCAATAACGATTTGTTTAGGGTTTGCTAGGTTGAGTGCCTCTTGTTTTGTCACCTAGAGTATTAAATTGGTTAGAATGTCCTAGAGAAGAATAAAATACAATTAAAAGCAATATGGATTGTTATTTAATCTCGCAAACAAATTATTAAACCGATAATACCAATCCAAAACGTTGGTTGTTAAAAATTCTGCATAGAGGCCAGAGAAAATCAGGCTAATTTGTTTTCAGTCTAAAAAATCCATTATAATGAGTCTCCAAATCTTTATTTTTCTGTTTATAAGCCTATCTATGTGTGTATTGTTAGCCTATTTATTTTAATTGTGAATTTTGGATCTTCTTTATTAATTAGGTTACCTAGCTTTCCTTCGTACGAATGACTGCTCATTTTAGAGTACAACTTTTCACGATAATTGTTGATATGCATTAAGAGGATTTTCTCTCTTATCTTGTGAAATCCTGATGTTTGCGAATCTCTATTCGTGTGCGAAAATCTGCTATTGTTTTAGATTCCTGATTAATTCGTTTCCACCGAGTCATACACCATTAGAAAACTTTAGTTGGTAGATCGATAGAAGGCTTTGACATATGTGCTTCATTTGACTTTAATCGATACGAGTTAACTATAACTTACTTTTTTAAACATTACTTTAGGATTTAAATTCTACATAGTTATCTTATGATCCGAAGTAACTTTTTTCTTTTTGGTTATGTGAAAATCTTAGATGATTCTCTAAGGGATTTTCTTCAACTTTTAGAAGTTTTCTATCTATTTTTTTATGATAATTTGTTCAAGATTTTATTCGATTTATATTTGTATTATTCTTTTTTGTAAGCAGCTTTTGTCATTGAATCAGAAATTTTTGCAAGTTTTTTCTAAGCGCCCCATCCTTCTTGTGCCTTGTCAGTGCTGTCAGTTTTTGATAGCATCATGAATTGCGATTTGCGTTAGCTTGTTCCACTAAGTCGGATTCATATCTAACATCCTCATACGTACGCCTACATAGATCTTCTCCTCCCAGTTCCTATGTGTTAGGCTCGCTCATGTTTAATTCAAGTAACCTTGTACACTAGTATTATCTCACCACAAATTTCTACCTTAGCCTAGCCACGTTTTGCATTACTTATGACTTCCTTAATCTCCTTAACTGATCAAGCTCGGGAACACGCCATTTGCCACCTTGTTTTCGAAGTCATATCAAGTTTCCTTTCTATTTACAGAATTCAGATGCACATTGGGAGGGACCACCAATCAACCACCACTCCAATATTAAATTGTTAGGTGCATGGTAGGAGCTCAATATCTTCATTTTGGGGAGACCACCAGGAGAGAGCGCAAATCCAATCCCATTTATCTATCCAATAGGAGCTATATTCACCCAGATGCCTAAAAGCAAATGAACCATAAATCAACTATAATGTATTAATTATTTTACACCACATTAATTTTGTTGATTTGATAGTCATTCGCCTACACCATCATAATGACTTATGATTATACATAAAATATTACAAGAAAGTCCCACATGAGTTTGTGCGAGTTTGACTTGAGGCGTGCATATTGAGTGTGTGATGTAGCGGAAAGAATATCAACCGGTCCACAAGTGGATGAACCTTTGAAGGTTTATAACACAAGTTCATGCATATTCAATATGTGACATGCTAAATTTGTACATCAAAAATTAAAATAATAAGCAATATACAACAATACACAAGGTCACTTGAGCATCCCTTTCTGAGGGTTGTAGTTGTTTTTCGGGCCTAATCATTAATATACATTTGCACCAGAACAATCGACAAGAGAATAATCTGAAAGAAGAAAACCATAAAACTTTCCTCTTTGCATCACTCTTTAACTTTCCTACCGAATATGTCGTTCTTTGCTTGGACAAATTCTCAAAGGCAGAAAAGTCGGAAAGACAAATGCCATGCCCCACCCATTTGCATATTGGCTAGCGTCCCGATGAATCGCATAATGCCCCGAAAAAATGCTCCCTTTACACGATTATTCATGAATATGGTCGGTCGTCAAGGGCATTTACGTGGCCCAACAGGACCAATTAAACTCAAGCAACATGCAGTTCTTGACCAAACCCTCGACCAAACAGACGAGAGATTACGAGACCAGACAATTTGTTTTGGGCCGCTTTTGATCCTGATAAGATGACAGGTGTGACGATCCCGTCGTTGAAAACTTTTTACACGATCTTAAAAGGGTACATTGCATCCCTTTTAAACGTGGCTTCAGGGTGATCGTGCTATGTGCAGGAAGAAAAGTCAAAGGGGTTGAAAACTTTAAGAGAACCAGTAATCCCCCGAAGTGTAACTAGTACCTTCTTCTTCATCAGAGTATCTCGTGATAAGGACTTGAGTCCCTTGCTTGCAGGTATAGCCACCGTCCCTTTTGACTTTCGAATTTAGTGAGAAAATAAACATATCTTTCCCGAAACGCACCATCTAAGGAGTCTATTCGTGGGACTTTTTCTCATGGCGATCTAAAGTTAGTGCCTCGATTAAGCAATAGGTTGAGCATAACAAGAAAGGTTGTTTTCAACTATGAACGTGTTTTGCCATGACCACGTGTAGACATATGCTTGATAAAGTTTCTTCTTTCCTCCCTTTATGTATATTTGTTTATGATTGTTGACTTCTTTTTCCTTTCGGTAAAGGGGAAGTGGAAGAAATGAGTGTAGGATGGCTGGGCCACGAATCACTTGAGCTAATTCAGATTTGTTTCTTACAGTGGACTGAACTCTTCTTCGAATCCATATATGGGGACTATGGAATCCTTAGGGTTTGGCTTTTCGGACCTACCTTGGTTTGATGTATTAACTTTTTTCCAACTTTTTTGCCATCAAATGGTCTTCAAAGTTCACTTGCGTGATTGGTGTACTAAACATCGTTGAACAACACTGCACCATGTGAAATTTCTATAAGAAAAAAGACTAACACCATGTCAAATTTTAAGGGCGACAGGAAGATAGGAATAGAATCCAAGTCCTCTCTCTTCATCTTCATAGGGTGAACAGCCAATAGATTAAACCCATTTGCCCTTAATTTATATTGAAAATTGGATATATATATATAATATTCTTCATCACTAGAGAAAATATTTTTCACTTCATTGTTAATCATAGATTACGTGCATATTGAATAAAGTAGACATCATAGTTATATTTTACACATATAATGAAATCGATATGTTATTTCTAAAAAAGATAATAAGTAAATAAAGCCTCTACCTTTGGTTATGTGAAAATTTACGCAAAAAAACAGCATTGCTATGATGGTTTGACTAAGAAAATTAATATTAAAATCTGTGAGATAGAATCTTTGTCGACACCTTTGACTTTTTCCTGGTTTAAATGGAAACTAAAGCAGAGCAAAGCTCAAGAGCAGGACCACAAAATGCTGCATCATATGCATAAACTAGTTTATTCATCAATATTAGGCGCAAGTACACTTTCGTCTTGATTGGGTTGAAGTTGAACATATATTTATTCACCAAATGAGAGGATCCGACGGTTTCACGACAAACCCAAAAGCCCTCACCTCGTACAATCAATCAATTAATATATGACGTTGGTCGCGCATGTTTCGGGGGAGAAAAAAAAAAGCTTCTGATACACGAGCACGTGGATGCTTTGGGACATTTCCAAAATGAGTGCATGGAAAATGCAGAAGTGAGTGCATAAAAAATGCAGAAGTGGGTGTACAATAAGCTTTGAGCTTGTTCCTTTCCTTTCCAACCACGGGGGACCACAGTTGTGTAAAAATTGGTAAAAAAATATAGTTAGTGACATAATTTTCGCAAGATGCTTTTTTGAGTATCGTACCTTTTTAAGTGATCACTTGAATATTATAATTTTGAAAAAAATTATTATAAATGTTGAAAACCCAATATATCATGGCACTTATGTAAACTATTTTTAAAGTTATAGTACTCAAGTGATCTCTTGAAATAAAATTATGTAAACTTTTTAAAAGTTATAACACTAAAGTGATCTCTTGAATTATTATGGTGCTTAAGCAAATGTCTTCTAAAAGTTTTGACACTTGAATACCGTTTGTTTCACCCAAAATGAAGCATTTCTTGAAAATGTTTTTTTAAGAAAAATGACAATATTTGAAAATAAACTAGAAAATATTTTTCGACATTTCAAATGAAAAATCTAATTTCATTTTTTTAGGAAAATTACCAAAAAAATCATTTTTTATTTATTTAATTTGTAATTCTTTTAATTCTTTTTTATTTCCTTTCTTTTTCTTTTTCCTTCTTCCTCTGTTGGTCGCCGCCAGGCCTTAACGACAACCAATGATAGGCAATAGGCAAAGGGCCAACCTCACCAAATCTAGCAAGATGGAGGAGCCTCTTGCCCAAGTTTGGTAGCCCTCAAGCTCGTCGACCTTGGGTGAGCTCGACTTTGCTAGAGATATGAGCAAGGCTCCACTTCACTAGATCTAGTGAGGTCAAACTTGCCCGAGGCTAGCAAGCTCAACACTTGCCAAATTCCGACAATGAGCCTCGTCCAAGGCTAACAAGGTTGAGCTTGTCTGAATTTGGCAAGTCTTAAGCCATTGCCAACCTCGGGCGAGGCTCAAGTTTACCTCTGACAGGTTGTCAGTTGTTGCCATGGCCAGCGATCGGCTAAGGAATAAGCAAAAAGAAAAATATATAATTGAAAATATAATTTTTTTAAAATATTTTTATGAGAATGTTTGATTATCAAAGGACATGAGCCAGAGCACCGAGGCTCCGTGCACAACCTCTAAGCCTGAGTTCAAAGGACTCAAGCACGGCCTTCATGGACCCTAGCTTGGGTGTCGAGGCATCAAGCACTGTCACTAGGGGTTTGAGCTTGGCCTCAATGGAGCCGAACTCAACTGCTGGAAACCTAGTCTTGAATGTCAGGACCCGAGAACTAATCTTGGGCTTTCCATGCTCAAGCATAGAGTTTTCTAGTTCAAACGTCGATACCTAATCATATTTTGGAAAATGTATTTTGACTTTGCAAAAAGGAAATCATTTTCTTGAATTTAAGTTTTGGTAAGAAAACATTTTCCATTGACTCATTTTCCTAAGCAAATCAAACATCGGAAAATAAGGAAAATATTTTCCCGGAAAATATTTTTCAACAAACAAAGCTTAATTGAATATTTTGGAAAATATTTTCCTAAAAATAATCATTCGTATTACTTGAAATAATTAGTCAATCGAAAAAGTTTCATTACTAACAAAAATTTATGTCTAAATATTATCATAGACAATGGAAATATTTTTCATTTATTCATTATTGTAAGCAATATAATCGATCATTTTAGGAAACTGTTTTTCAAATGTGAATTTCTGCAAAATAAACGGACCCTTAAGTGATTTATTGAAAAGTAAAGTTGTTCAAGTGAGCATCTTACAAAAATTATAGCGCTTGAGATGTCCTAATCACCTGAAAATTCTACTGTTCTTGTTTAATTTATCAGCTTTTGTAGCTATTTTCTACCCCTTTTATACGAATTAATTATACTACTGCATCCTTATAGGAAAAGTGGACAAACAAATTGCTTCAACCAGAAAACTGTTTATAAAAACCCCTATTGCTAAGAGACACCTGACCAATTTCTTAATTAATTTTGCTAGCTTTCCTTGAATCCTGTGGATTCTTCATGATCATTTCGTTAATGGGCACCCCACTGGCTTTTGCTATCATCTATTGCTCTTTTGACTGTAAAGTAAAGCATGATCTTGACGGAATTTTCCTTGGATTAGAGTCCATTGCTCACGCGACTAGTGTTTTGTAAAGCGATCGCGCGATCGATAGAGATCCGGAGCATTTGGGGGGCAACCGGACCAGGTCCATTTACCCATCAATCATCTCAAATTGACCGACGGTTGAGGATGAGTTTTGAGATTAACTTTTAAAAAAATTGATAAATTCCATTAAATTGTTCTGATAACTTGATTTTATGATAATAAATAAAAATGCACACCGGTTGTGTTTCGACATAATACGTGATATAACCACTTTCGCAGTTATTAGTAAAACAGATTGGTAAAATTAATAATGGTTGATTACATGATAATTAAAGTCGTTTCTCAACATTACAGGTAGTATGGAAAACATACCCAGTGAAATTAGAAGAAAGAAGCAGAAATAATTCTCTTTCAAAAAAAAAAAGAAAAAATAAGGTACACATATTTGTATATCACTCCGAACAGGAGGAAAGTATTTCTAAATTTTATAGGTGAAACAAAAATAATAATTCATAATAGATATATTTTGTTGTAATAACATCTTTAAGAATTATAATTCCAATATTAAGCAAGCTAAAATGAGAGTAATGCCAAGAAGATAACATCTTAGAAATGCACTTACCTATATGCCAAGGAAAATATAGACTTTAAGGATTAGTAATACTTTAAGTGTCATAATATGATAGTGGGAAAAGACTCCCTCTAGTAGGTGAGAAGTTCAGGAACGAGCATCGCAAAAGTTGGTGGGCTTATATCGGCGCAATTTGACGAGGGTTGAGGAATCATCTTTGAGGCTAGAGAGCACAAAAAAAGGTCTAACAAACTTCTAAGATGCGAACGGGGAGAGACTGATTCAAATTTTATATCGAACATGAGGAGAGCATTGCTCAATTATAAATATAAAATTGCCAAAAACACATTTTGGCTTAACTATTGCGCTTACCATTGGACCTCTAAAGCCGAGCATGCTCTACATACTTAAGTGAGGTTACTACTGGGATAGGTGGCCTCTTTATAGAAATTGCTACGTGTACACACCAGAGGACAGGTGTCATTTAAGCTATGGTTCCAAATTTTTCTGGTGATTCCCTTCCTTTTTGGACTGATACAGTAGTGGAGATCTATATATAAAGGACCAGCCGCTTGCCAGGCTCTCTCGTGCCCCGGGCATCCAAAACTCATCGGTCTCAACAATCCATTTCAAATCAACTCCATAGTCTCTCCAAATATTATCTTGGCCTTCAACAGACCCCATTTAAACTTCATCTGTCATCGTCTGTGTTGAACCAACAAGGAGAAGAGCCAAATGCATTCTCAGAAACTACTCCTCAATCTGCTGACAGGTACACATACTCTCTCTCTCTCTCTATATGTCTCTCTCTCCGTTCATAAATCGCCTGATTTCTTAATCCTACCATCTCGCTCGAAATGACATCGTTTTGCTTCATTTTGCTTCCTTTCGAATCTAAGAACAAGTATCGGGACGAATTCGAGATAGCAAGTTCCAAAGCGAATCTTTAACTTTTTCGTTTGGTAGAAGCGGGAGGTGTTAAAGGAATGCGTTTTTTTAGTAAAGGTGACAAGTATTATCAAATTAAATAAACCCAACCACTTGATTTCCAAATAATTAAAAAACAAAAAAGAAAGAGACTCGACTACCTGGTTTGTCCTACACTTTCATGCGTGTCTCGTGGTCGGAAGATGAAATGGTCACATAAGGTTTTTCTTTTTTTCTCTAGAAAATCCCTCATTTATTATCATCCGTCTATCTTATATGTTTCACAATAAATGGGAGGGGACTTCGAGGTTGCCCTCAAAAGAGAGAAAGGAAAGAAGTGTGTGTGGGCTTGGCTTCGTCGGCTCTACCCGCTAAATATTTTAATAATTTCCTTCTTAATAAATGCTTATATCATTATTGTCCATTACTACTTTTATCATTATGTCCTCGCAATTTTTTTCTTTTCTTTGTATTTTTTGTTAAGTGAATTGCATGATGTATGAATACATAGAGTATTACTTGATGAATTATGTAGGTATTTCCTTACCTTTCTATTCTTTTAATATGTGCATTGGGCGTAAAATTATTAAATCAATTCAACCGATTTGTAACTTGAAGATAGATAGCGGCCCAATAGTCTCTAAATATGAGGGATCATTTTTGGCGAGATACATGAGAATGATATTATACACTTTGGTGATAGTATTTTCTATTAGTTATTTTGCTTTTCTTATCCTTAAGTGCATGCTTATTAAGCTTAATTAATTAAAAAATGTAATAAGAAAAATATGTAGTGATGAAATATCCATTAATTACGAGTATTATCATTATGTCACATGAGTATGTTCTGTGTAATTTGTGAGCCAATAAATGTAATAATTAGCATCTTAGAGAGTATATGAAACTATATCATCTTTATTTTTATTCTTTTTCATTGCCTTTTAAAAATCTCTCATTTATTATTACTAATGTTGAGTATGAGAATATTTCAATTTATAAAAACTCGAAGTAAACTTTCTTTTTTCCATTATTCATTTCTTCAACTACGAGTACCACACATGCTAGGTACGAGATAGAAATGATAAGGTTGTATTTCAACTTAGTACTATGCATCTTTGAATAAAAAGTAGTGATGCTATTCTTATTTTGAAGCATATGTCGGGTATGTGAAGCATAAGAAGTTTAAAGTATTTGAAAGCGATCGTTAGTGACATTTAATATTCTTGTTATGCAAACACAACAAAAAAGTAATGATTTGGAAGAACCAAACATAATAATCTACTTCTGGGAAAATCTTTATGATTTCTTACCCAAAAAAAGAAGAAAATGTTTACGATTTTAATTTTATTGGACGATGAAAAAGACAATATTCGGCCTAGAATCCCTACTTTTTGGTGAAAACGAAATTGGCTACAATACCAATTTTGTCGGTGTATTTTTTCACCGTTCTAGTATCTCTGCTATGATGGATCCATCAATCAATCAATAAAAATTGCAAAAATTCAAGAGAAAATGGAATTACACGGGAATATAACCGTGGGTAACTTCGGTAGGATCCGGGTCATGAATGATTTGGATCCGCTTATATTTTTGCCACGGATGTAAGTCCGGTTCATGATCGTGAAAGAGTGTTCTCAAAACGCTGAGGGGGCAAAACGGAGATCTAATCATGGGACTGCCTAGGCTCGGCTCGAGCCCCAAGTGCCCGAAGGCAACTTCGGAAATTCTTAGGGCCTAGTTCGGCTAGGTTGAATATCTTCCGACATAGGCCTCTGATGCGAACACGGCGCATCATTGTTTGGGGTTTTCTGCTTTTAGAGGTCGTGGTCGAGGCCCCAGTAAATTCTTCGAAAATTGATGAGCCATCTCAGAAGTAATTTGGGTTTTGATTTGGGTTCATTACGAATTAGAAAACGGAAAATCGTATATTGAAATCGGAATTGTTTGAGAAATTATGAAAAAAAAAATGATAAGTAAAGAGAAATAGATGAAAGTGAAAATGAGAGGACGAGTTAGAATTCATATAATTAAGTTTTTATGTAAATTTTTCTTAAGATTACTTAATATGGTCAGTAACCATTTAGTCACTTAAATTTCCTTTTTCTCTTTTTTTAAGTATTGAGTCCAGTGACAAAACCTAAGTCAATCTGTTTGGGTCATTCGACCCAGGCAGTGCTAGATGCAAGCTCATTTTTTGCCTAAGTCGGCACAGGCAACGACCATTGCATATTGTAACCAACACCATTGCAAAGAGGTTGCCCATGTTATGTAGCCACAAATCTACACTCTCATCCGACAACTGAACACAATCTCAACAGTAATATTTGATGACCTTGAACTTCATTATGTCAAGGAAAATTAAGTTGGAAATTATAACTTTAAAAGTATTCTTTAAATGATTTTTCGAATGTCTAGGGCCCAAAAACCCAGTAAAATATATGTTTAAACAAAGTGAAATACTCATATATGAGATTGTTTTCACTTGGTGAGAGAACAGCCAAACTTATGCTGTGCAAACTAATTGGTGCATATCTCTCATGAGCTAACCAATTACTTAATCACTTTATGTTTATAAAGAACAAAATAATGCAATAATGCGTTGCAATCTCGTATTTCGCACTTCAATCAACATTTCCAACATCTATCTGAGTAAGAAGAATGGAAAACACAAGAAAATCAAGAGGCTTAGAGAGGAGTTTCTTCTCGTCACTTACGCCCCTTGCATTTAAAAATTAATTCTTCTTTATGGGACAAACAATTTGCACATGATATTCACTCAATCGATTTTGATCAAGTGGTTTAGAAGGTGAGACACTTAGAATCATGTCGGCCACTGTGAAAAGGCATCGGCATCTTCCAAATCTGTCTTCCCTAGGCCCTTTTTTGTTTATTTAAACTATTTATTTACTGCTGATCTTCAAGCTTCTCCAACTGTTCTTCTTTCTAACGAATCTCAGTCGAAATCCGCGGAAAGACGAATCTAATTTTTTTCCTAACACATCTTCCCTAAACCTTACTCTTTCTAAATTATTATGTTGATAGATTACCCACCAATAAGATGATTCCTTATGCACACAGTAAAGTTAAAGTCATCTCAAGTCGCTTATTTATTAAGGCTCTATTTGTTTTGTGAAAAATAAATAATTTAAAAGACGTTTGCGTTGCTTAAAATAATTTGTTCATAGAAAATGTTTTCATTATCAACAATAGTTTAGATCTCAACATTTCAGTAAATGATAGAAATATTTTTTGTCCAGTTATTTTTCGTAAGTAAAACAAGTGACTATTTTTAGGAAAAAAAAATTCAAATTGTTTCTTTTCATGAAACGGACAGAGTAAGCTTAATGGGCCTCACGTTCGTGGCTCTTTGTTTGTCAATTTCAAATGCTGTTCTCAATCAGATTTGCATGGCAGAGTGGGTGCCTAAGTATTTACGTCATTTTCCTATAAGATTTTAAGGTTTTTATATACATATAATATTCTTCTACCTGGAGATTTAAGCTTTTTTATTGGATTTTTCTAATAGATGGAATGAAGACCCATAAAGAGGTTGTTGGTTGGTTTATTTTATGGTCAATTCATGAAATACTAGGAATGGCAACCCATCGCATTTATCGAGTTTTGACCCATCCCAAACCTGACAGTATTTTGGATCTCATACATACTAACTTTACAAGAGTTGGGACGGATTTGGGATTCAATTGATGAGAAACATAACATTAGGTTGGGTTCCCAATAAATCTTTGCTAAATCCGCCCTTATCCTTTTAAAAGACACAAGAAGATAAAGGTAACTTTATTAACTACTGGGTACAGTACGCTTTATAATTATTTAACATGCATTTGGTACTAATCAACATGTTAATTTAAAGATATGTAGTAAAGAAATGCAAGTGGGTGAGTTTCACGGTCCCAATTGTTGGAACGAGTCAATTTGGGACTGCCGTTTAAGAACTTCATTTGGGCTTCCATCGGGTTGGGGTATATTTGGACTTCGTTTATTCATTTGAAATAGGTATCATTATTATTCTTACATGATACATTAACTAGTAAGTAATAAATGTCCCACCAACTATTCTAACAATTTAAACTATTATATGAATACATAATTTAGTATTTAAATATTCTATTATTCCCCTTCACGCTTAGTCTATTCATAATTAACAAGAGAGGAAAATTAAAGAGACAAATTAGATCTAAAAAATATTTCAACCTAGGACATTCTATCTTAATACCATGTGAAATTTTGGTAAAATAACCACTAACTATTCTAAAAAATTAAATTGTTAGATATATGTGTAGTTCAATATAAAAATATTCTATCAGTCTAAGCCATCACGATCAAAGATCCTAAAATGGATTATGTCTGAGCCTAACAGATCAAATCTACTATAGGACTCAATACTCGGGAGATGATCAGATACGGCAAATGCTCTTTTGAATTCTAAGCATTTAATGTCAGGTTCTTCTCTACCCTATTCTCACACACGTGCGGCATAACATGTGGCGACAATTCATGGAACATCGTTGCCATTACCAATAGGGGATAAACTGGAGGTAAAGTGACTCCTTGGGTTAACATCATTGATGAATTGATGGCCCAGAAGCCTTTTAATATAGGACGTACGGGTGTAAAATTAGCATATAGCCTAGATCAGAAAAATAGCAAAATCAAATAAAGTATAAAATAGATTGCCATAATGATCCATTCTAAGTTTAGAAAAATATTTTCGACATTCTTAAATTTGTGTGTACATATGTAATATGTATACATATATAAAAGTTAACCTTTGATATGAAATTGGAGGAGGCTCCATTATGGATTTATTAGTGATTTTTTCAGATTATTTGATGAGGCTTTTCAAGATTCCCCGATTTTCTATAGGCATCCTATGTTGAGTTTTCATAAATGAAAATCGATTGCATGTGCATTCAATTACTATGCTTCTGTCCTTTATAATTAACTACTTCAGTGATGTAAGCTCCAAACAACAAAAATAGAGAATCCGGATAATCCAAAGGAAATCAAAATTTTAATAGTGGAAGAAATGAGAGCTTTCATACCCAGAAATAATAGTAACATTAGCAATATGTTAATATTACTTTCGTTATCATAGATATAATTATTTACTATTAAAAAAATTTGAATTTGAAATTGGTACGGCGGTCTTGATGCACCTTGGATGAACAATTTTATTTTGCATTCTGCCAGTTCAATAACATGGCATCTTGGACAAGGAATTCATAAGAAAGTTACATTGAGTGGCAGTTTATATTTCTTTTTATGAAAAATTAGTTTCATTTTTACAGATTTCTTTTAGTGACCTAAGTATTTTCACATAGACCAAACTCTTATAAGAAGTATTCAAATAATCGCTTGCTCTTGGTGGTAATATTTGTACAGAACTATTCGTTGTAGTGATCCATCCCAAGGTCAAGCTAGTAAAAATACTTAAGTGATTATTTAAATGCGGATTTTACTTATGAATCAATGCATTTTCCATCACTGGGATTTAGGGCACCAAAACTCTCTTATGAAAAGCACTATCACTCGTTGTAATTGATGATGTACTTTCTCAATTGGATGTGTGATTTGGGTCATTCTTAATTCCTTTGGCAATTGTTGGAGACTTGTTGGGAGTCTATATTGTCTTTGACCTTTTGCCTCAACAATCTTCCACCATCTTTGGACTGTTTATAAGATCAGTTCGTAAAAAAAAAAAAAACAAACCTGATACCATCAGCAAAAAACCGACCATTCCACTTGGCAAACCCAAAAGAGGAGACGGTGACCATTTGAGGGCAAGATTTGCCTCTGAAGGTCTGTCTCATTCGTTGTGAGACTTGGAATGTCATAAGCCCCCATTTGAAGGGCTAATGTCTTCAACACTATCAACACTTATCGTCAACAATAATCCCTCAATTTCATGAGTGATTCGATCCATTTATGATCCTTCCTATAACCTAGAGTCTTTTAAGAGCTACACGTTGTCTGAACTCTTTCGCTTCCATCCTCATTGACCTGGGTATTGGCCTTTTCTCCAATGACGATCCATACTTACCTATTCTGATACCATTTGTGATAACTCAATTAGCTTCAAATGGGCTCGGTCATTAATAGAAGTACTTAAATAATTAACAAAGTGGTGGCAATTTGGAGACAAATCTTATTTCAACATGCATATTATTTTCCCATCAAAAAGCAATTTCGTTTGCATCAACATCCCTGACATGCACCAACGTCCCTTTCGCTTAAAGAATGTTTTAAGCGCATGCCACAATATTTACTCTAAGTAAAAACAAAAAGTAAAAGTCAATTAAAACTACTAATAATAAAATCATGTGTAAGGTACAGTTTTGTTTCAGCAATGAGCTAAGGTGATTAACTATAGTCTTTTGAGTCATGTTTTCTTCCGTCTCTAATAGGAAGAAATTTCATCTAATCATATCTCTAATTAAAATGTTACAAACATAACTTAAAAGTAATTCGAGTTAAGTTTGCATGTGATTGATGTATCTGATACTAACCAAGTAATCAAACACATGATGGGAGGAAGTTTTCTCCAATAGTAAACAGAGTAAAGTGTAGCCCTCATTATTATTTTTTTGGGGCCAAGTCTTCCTCCATTTTCAGGAAATTCCTGTCAGCATGAATCATAGATACGAATGAAAACTCATTATTAAATTTGTATGTGAAAAGCTATAACTTGTAATTCATCAATTGAAAGTATGATCGGAGAAGATTTCTTTCGATTGGATACGACATGGAAGAAGATATTACTTTATTTTTTATTCGTGGAAAGATGAGATAATCAATGTGAAACAAGAGAGGGCCCAAATTTTGCCATTACAAGCTCGTGAGGTGCTTATCTTAGCGTAAAGATTGCGGGACTTTCCTTTTTTAAGTCTTGCAAGTGCTGTAAGCCTGTACACAATATAAACGACTTAAAAAAACAAATAAAGTTAGTGAATAGATGAATAAAATACATGATTGATTAGAATATAGTTTTTTTTTTTGCTAAACACTATAAAAATATAGTTGCAAAACCATTGATAAAGAAAAGAAACTGAACTCCATTCAGTCCCCATCAGAGGGGAAAAAAAAAACTTTCAGTTCCATCGTCTTCAGTTTCTTTTCTATTCTTCTCACTATCTCCATGGCCATCGCTGTCTATCGTCTCTCTTCCGCCCTCTCGTGTTGAGATAGTGTTTGTATGCAAGTATGTATGTGAGCTAGCATCACACTCCTCTCTCTCTCTCTCTCTCTCTCTCTCTCTCTGAGTCTGTTCGATGCTCTAATTCAACTGAAGACCCAAATCCTCCCTCACTTGTAAGAATTATGAACCGAGTGATCATCTTCTTTCTTTTTTTGGTGGGCTATCAGTATTCACCCCAAATAACCTCGCTCTGATTCTCTCTTTTCTTGATCAAGAAAGCTAGGTGCATAGTTTGATCCCTCTCATTCTCATGGATGAAATGTACGGGCTCTGCGGCGGCGGCGGCGGCGGAGGAGGAGGAGAGGAGTACTCCGAGAGGGCGCTGATGTCGCCGGAAAACCTGGTGCTGCCGTCGGAGTACCAGGCCTGGCTGTGCTCGGCCGGGTTTAGGGATAATCGAATCCCCATGTACGGGTTCGGGTCGGAGGAGTTCGTGTCGTCGGCGTCGGGCATGTCCGAGACCGCCTCGGTCACACCCGACCAAGAGGATGCGGCGGAGACAGCGATCAAGTCCAAGATTAAGTCCCACCCTTCGTACCCTCGTTTGCTCCACGCCTACATCGATTGCCAGAAGGTGATGACGATGATGGTGATGATGATAACGTTGAACAATTTTGTTGTCTTTCATAAGTGCAACCCAAATATGAAACCAATATCAACATAGAATTATCATCATCCCTTCTATTCCGAGGATTAGATTTTGGTCACTTGGTCTGTGTGTGTGTGGGTGTGTGTGTGTGTGTGTGAGAGAGAGAAAGAGAGAGAGAGAGAGAGAGTTCATCCTTCAATTCGGGTTGACTAGTCTTCAGCTAGTGCTATTTCGAGCCGACCAGTCCGCGTTCATGGGTTTGTTCCTCGTAATTTGGTGGGAAAGGAGTGATTTTTTAACTCATCCAAGCTGTTTGTGAGGTTCAACTTCAAGATTCTGAGTAATACTCCCATTTTCTGAGACTTCGTTTCTGGGTTTGTTCAGGTGGGAGCACCACCGGAAGTGGTGGGGCTGTTGGACGAAATCCGGCCAGAGAACGGCGTGTGCAAGCGAGACGCCGCCGTTTCTACGTGCCTTGGTGCCGATCCTGAGCTCGACGAGTTTATGGTACACAATCTATCTCTCTCCCTCTCATTTGATTTTTGATATACACGAAGGCAAAGTAGTGCGAAAATGGAGGTGAATTGGTGCAGGAGACGTACATCGATATATTGGTGAAGTACAAAGCCGACCTCGCGAGGCCTTTCGACGAAGCCACCACCTTCCTCAACGCAATCGAGATGCAGCTCACTAGTCTCTCCACTTCCACTCGCACCGCTGCTTCTGGTCACTCACTCTCTCTCTCTCTCTCTCTCTCTCTCTCTCTCAGTTGACCGCTTTACGAAGCTCTCTCTCTCTCTCTCTCTCTCTCTCTCTCTCTCTCGCTTTGGTGTTTCTTGCTGTCAATAATTAGGACATGATCCGCTTTATTTCCTCGTTATGTGCGAACCGTTCTCTTTTGTTGGTCTTTCCTAATAGTATACTAAGCTCGCAAGTCGTTAATGTTCAATGGCGAGCACGTTAACTTTTAACCCCCTCTCCTTTCTTTTCCACCCCAGTCCTCGTCCTTATCCTTTTGCTGTTCCTGCACAATCACCCTTGCTTGAAATTGAGCGTGGTGAAACCATCTAATCTCTAAAAGCTTAGACCGATGAAGAACTGTACGTAATATTCAAACACATGCTTGCTAATGGAAGTGGCTGAAGCATGAACAACGAAACCCTAGCCTTGGAAATGTCGAAAGTTGTGGTGGTCGTAGATTGGCGACTGTTCCACACTCAGTTTCTTGTTGCCTTGTGGATTTTGCGACGCCGCTTCTTTTCTCCTGGGCAATTTCTTCGTGTGGACACATGGTTGTCATTGTTGTTGTCTGTGTCTTTTTGTTAGCTTTTCATTGTTTAAGCAATGACTTGTGTGATCGTCTCGTGGCGATGAGGTGAAGAGGCATCGCAGTGGTCGACCCAGTAAAACAGTATCTGAGTTCTCTTTAGCTGTTTCAGTACACTTCGCGTCTGCGTTTTTTCTTCCTTTGTCAGAAACTTAAAAGAAAAATTAAGGAGAAAGTCAAAAATCTTATTTCTTTTATATCCGGGTGGGGGACTTTTAGAGATTCTGATTGAGACGTTTCAGAGAGATGAGATGCATGAGTGGTTGTGTAGTTTCATTTCATCACAGTGGTCTGAGATTGTTCTTTTCCGATAAACTGCTTGTGTTTAACTTCCTATGGGTTTGTATTGTCTTTTGAGTTTCCACTTTCTACATTCGTTAGTGTGGTTTTAATGGAGTGGCTTGCAATTTTTGTTAGATAAGCTCTTTTTAAAAATTGTTCCTGAGAAATGCTGTAGTATGGGCTACTGTCTGGTTGCTTTTTTGTTTTTATTTTTTGATGTTGGGAAGTAAAATTGATGCTTCCCTATTTATGGAAGCACATGTTTTACTGATGATTCAAGAATACCTGCAACAATCGGCTGTGCAACCCACAGCATATGATTGTCAAATAGCGTTTGTAAAATATATATTAAGGAACCATGTTACGCTATCTTCTGGTTAGATGATGACACAGTATAGTCCCCATTTTATCAATAGACGACTAATTAACTGGTCTAGGGTTAATGCCGACCTCAAATGTTTAGTGCATTGAGTTGGGGGATAATTTTATACATCAAATCTAAAATACCTTTATTAGAACCCAAGTAAGTACTTTATAGATTGCTACAAATGCACTTTCTGCTATCAAATGCCAATGAGGTTAATATAAGCGTGATATACTAACTGGATTTCTGTTGAACATATGTTTTGTATCAGCATCAATCTTATATCGCCATGCATCGTGAGCACTACCTTAACTAAGAAAGAAATGCCTGAAGAAGGAAACTTTAGGTGCATATGATACCAATTTTTAATTGAAATCTAAGATAGAATGGCATAGTTGCGTTACCTCTTAATTGTATCATGAATGAAATGCGAAAGCTCTAGAGCTCAGAGATGCCCCATTGTATAAATTAAATGGGCCTGCCTTTTGTTAGGAGATGATATGAATGGCCTGTAATGATGCTGGTCTGCTTGGCTTTAAAAGAGCTTCAAGTTCCAATGCAAACATGAACCATGTAGGCGGTGGAGGGTTTAATAAATAAATGAAAAATCAAATTGCACTTATATTAAAAATTGTCTAACAGCTCACTGTCATCTACAACAATGTGGCTTTTGTTTTTGTATTTTTTTTTTCAAAGATATACATTGAACACTCCCTTCATACTGTTTTCCAAAATTTTGATATTTTATATTCAAAATTATAAGACATTCTTCACATCACATCTTTCATCATTCACAACAGAGAGATTTGGATCAGAATCTTTAAGGGCACGTGAAAATAGATCACGGCCATAACTTTCCCAAAAGAGTCTTGATTTTGGCTCGGCAATGTGAACATTCTCTTTTTGCTTCTCTCTGATACATCCAATTTCTTTTCTGGTTCTATGGATTTCTTAACAGATCGCTTTCAAGGCTGTCTGTTGCTGTCTGTTCCATTAAAATAATCTTGAATGAAAGAAGTAGACTGACACAGTGACGGTTCTTTTTTCTTTGATGATACTCGTTGCATATTTTAAGTTGTTCCTTTGTACTTTGTAAGTATAACATATAGATGGAAACTCAGAAATGTGCTCTCTTTTGAGCATTTCTACCAGAGAAAAAGCTGCTGTTAGTTCTATCATGCACATTGTGGGGGCTGTGCAAATTGATATATGGTTAGAGCAGCTTTAGATTAGACACGGTGGGAGCAATTATTATTTTATTTTTGTGGAAGACTGCAAAGATGCGTAAATATGATATCCAAACAAAAAAGAAATCGTAAAAGTTTGTAGATCATGGTGATGTGGTCGATCATAGTTGGCGACTATTGTTGTTTATTGCTTGCAAGTACAATTGCCTTTCCAGTGATGTTTGCCATTGGTCTCTTGCATTTCTTTTGCTTTCTTTTGCGTCTCAAGCAGATTCCAATTGGTCATCTTAACTAGATTTTCTGAGGTGGACAGCAGCGTGGGCTCGCTCAGTCATATTTAATGTTACAGTTTGAAACTGAGAATTCAGTTCGTAGGTTGAGAGGAGAGGAGTGCAAGAGGGCTATTCAAATGTAATTTATTCTTTCCGCCTTTGATTTTTGTATATGTGTTTGCCAAAGAGCAGTGTTAGATTTTCAAAATGCTTGCACAGACTTGTATATCAAAGCTCGTTTGGTAATGTGCAGGTTAAACATAGTGAATGGTTACATCTGCTTTCTGATGCCTTTTTTGTATCTAACAGTATTAATTTGCAAAATCCACTGTAAGGTTTTAGTAATTCTGATGCTTAAAGGTTAGAAGGAAATGAAAATACATGTAGATAAGGCCTTAATGGTATAGATACCAGTAGACCTTTACATTAGTTAAACCTAGTTATGAAGTATCAGGAGACAGAAATTTTAACATGTAAGCAGAGAAATGTTCTTATGGTAAATCCTGATGATGACTTGTCTGCCTGACCGGGCTCTTCTAAAAGCTTTTCTTCTAAAACCTTTTGCTCATCTGTCCATGGATGACTATTTTTTTCTTTGGAGAGTGCTCGTTCTCTATTGACTTCTCTCATTTTCTCGAGCCAAAAAAATAGCATTCTTGTTGCTTATTTGGAAGTATCCAAGTTTAATAAGTTTTTATCCCTTTGAGTGAGATTGCTGTGCTTGTGCAAACATCTTAATATCAAGGGAAAATTCTTGCTTGTTACTTTAGTGATAATCAAATGAATCTGTTGAATGAAGCATGTAGGTCTCAGCATTAATATTCAGTAAGGTCTTAATTACATAATGGATCAAAAGTTGCATGTTTGTTACACATGCAATTATGTCAATTTCTGATTGTTATCTGTGTTCATAGTCATATATGCCCAGTAAGTTCCACGGTTTCTGCTCTGTAGTGTTGCTTTACAGTGTTGGAGTGATATGCTTGGCAAAATTCGTTATGGATGTGCTCAGAGTGGTATTGGACAGGTTGTATTAGAATGCTTTTATATATTGATAGCTCAACAGAAGGGTATGATACAAGTTCTCTGAAGATTGTGTTATTGTTGAGAACTTCTCTTTTCTCACTACATATGAGAACAAAACTAGAGGCACCAAAAAGCAATACAAAGGTTGAGAAATACTATAGGAGCTAGCACCCTCTGGACTTTTTAAAACTCAGCCTTAGGGTGTTTCTGCTTTGAAATATTGGCAAGAAGTGCTCCATTTTGCTGAGTCCTTGTTCATAGAGGAATGCTTGTGGCATACATGTCCTCTTTCTTGGATTCCATGTTTGGTTGATTGGAAATATGCATTCTATCCCATTTGTATTCCTGATAGATACCCATTCCAAAATTTTTACTAGTTCATCTTCTACTTGTAATTTTAATATACCTATCCCAACTTCATTCACCCTATTCTTATCCCGGCTTAATTAGAAGAGCTTTAGTACATGCTTTTCTTCAGCATTTGAAGAGTGGCCTTCTGGTCAGGTCAGGGAGAGAATGTAAGACTCGATCCTTTGAGTGCCAGGAAGAATTGTTAAGATTCACAATGCATACATACAACTTTCTTCACTAAGAGTGTGGTCACTTAGGAGTATTTGCATTTTCTAATCAGGGTTTGCTCGTGTTATGGCATTAGCAGATGATCTTATGTTGAGAATCTTTCGTCCATTTTCCGCCTTTCGGTGGACAAATATGTCTGTCTAGTTATTCAACTAAGAAGGGACTGAAATAGTCCCTCTTTGTTGTTTTAAGCTTCTGGTCATGATCAATGAGCAATATCAACTAGGATTAGTGCGTTACATGGAAGCCAAGTCCATTCTCGTTCTTTGGAACCACTCCTACTGAGTGATTCTTAGGTCATCTTTTATTCATATCAATTGAAATTGTTCTATAAGAGATAGGGAGGGATTCACTAGATATATCTCAGACCCTTTGTGCTTATTTTGGAAGAGGGAGGGGAGTAAAGCTGAAGAGTGGGTTTGGAAATTTTGAAATGAATTTTGAATTTTTTATGAGAAGAAAAGTGAAAATTTTAAGATGACAGTTGTTGGCGTTTTCCCAAGATTTTACCTACACCTCTTTGAGATAAATTTCTTTTGCAATTCTAATTATAAAATTGGTGTTTGTCTTATTAGTGGAACTAAATGCTTTAAATTCAACGGACTACTGATATTTTCCTTTTCTTTTTTTTGGTAAAGTTTTTTTTTTTCCTTTTCTTTTGGTGTCAACTGAAGTGAATGAATTTTTTTTAACCAAAAAACAAATTCTTTGTTGTCTTTTTTTTTTTTTTAGTACAAAGATTATTCCAAAGAATGTAGGTTCCCAAACTTTGATGTCAATTTTCCTAGGTCATGACAAGATCATAAATGGTCAATTATACGGTGAAGAACTCGCATAACAGCCAACCGCCATGATTCCTTACCCTTATACGAGTTCCCAAGGTAGAAATTGAACCCACAATCATTGATTCCTAAGTCGGAAGTATTGGAATACTCTTGCCACCAAGTCAATCCCTAAATGGGCGTCGGGGCAACATCTCGTGCCCAACGTAACCCAACCTGACTTTGAAATTAGACAACCCTAAGTCGTAAGAACGAGTCTCGACATATGGAGTTTAAATATGGAGTTAAACGTTTTTTTTTTTTTTCGTGGTACTAGCTTGGAAAGGTAAGGACTACGATGGGTCGAAGGGTGTATTCGAGGTAAAGGAGTACGGTCAAGAAGTCGGCCCTAGCGGGCGGTTCTTTTTCTTACTCGATACAAGTGAGTAGGACGGTGTACAGTAACACAAGGAGTGATGATAGTAGAGATGGAAAGGGACAAAACAAAAAAGGAGAAGACAGAGAGAGAGAGAGAGAGAGAGAGAGAGAGATGGAGGGAGGAGAAGCAGAGGAGAGTGAATAATTGTGGGGGTGGGCACAGGCATCAATGAATGAAGAAGAAAAGCCCCGGGGAGAGCGGGTGGTCGAGACTTTCACATGGACTCCCGCAGTTTGCGCTGCCACACTCCCCCCTCCAACGCCCCACCACCACCACCACCACCACCACCCACCACCCACAGCCACCGCCAGCTTTTGCCCATTCAGGCCTTCCCCTGTGGGTGGGACCGGCCGGTCCTCAGCCCCACCAGCCATCACTGCCCCTACCACACGTGTCCCTCTCTATCCTAACTCCGGATTCGGTGTCCCCCCTCGGGACCCACCTCCTCTACAACACCCCCTAGCCCGACAGCTTCTTACGCTCACCTCACGTAGGAAAAGAAACACGTATATACTGTTCGTGTGTTTGAATTTTCCAAAAGAAAAGAAGTCACATTTTGATTGGTTTACTTCTCTGGTTGAAAACAATATATTGCGATGTAATTGCCTGAGATGGTTTTCCCTGAAGAAGGGGTTGTATTTTCTCTCCGAAATGTGGGATAGAACTGTGTATATACGTTAGATAAATCGAGGTCTAGTATAGTTCCTTTTGATGGGTAAGGTTGGATTGAAGTACAAGCATCTCATAAGTTGTGATTGAGAGAGGGAGAGAGAGAGAGAGGACATGCACGCGAGCGAGCCTTGTGATTCCTGGAGAAGTTCTGGACGATTCTCTTTCTCGATCTAGATCTATAATATGCTTTTTTCATGGTAAAGATTCTTTTTCCCGAATAGGAGAGACCATATATCGGGGTCTGTCCTACCCTCGTGAAATAATTATATTCGAAAAATGTCTTTATTTTTGTTGGTAAAAAATTCGAAATATGTCTAGCGGTACGTCCAACTTGGATACATCCTATCTAGTTTCCTGCAGGCAACTGAACGTAACCTAAAACCCTCTCGATAGTGGCATTGCAGCCACAAGAGTGCCCTTACTTAGGCGATGGAAAGTGTAAGTTGGCACCATTCGATTAAGGTCATAGAAGAGATTCAACGCTATCGCATGAACAAAAATTCCATGAAGGTCATCGAGACTAGGAGTGGGACTTGAATCTAGGGTTTGCATCATAGGACACGAACATGCTTACCATTTACCCCCCATCCAAGGGGTCTTCATTATCCTCAATGTAGGATGGTGATGTTACTCTAATCTCGTGCGCGGGTTTAGTGGCTATGAAAGGGACTTATGTGTTGATGAGGTTGTGATGCAACCACGTCTTCTTCTTTTTTGGGTTATTCATTTAAGATTTGACTTGTATTGTATTCAAACATTGATGTTGATGGGGTATTTTATGGATGCGGGATTCACTTATATAATGTGAGGTTCTCCATTATCATGAATAAGGCAGTCTTCTGAATTGCCTTAGCGTTAAGGCTTTGTTTGGTTTCACCGATAACGTATTCGTGAGTGAATTTTCATTCTAAATAATTTGATCTTTGGAATTAGATGTCTTATTTTATTTTTTGCAATTGTTTGGATGACAAAACATTAGATCTTTAGGTGAAATCACATCTCAACAATTGAGCACTCAATGATTGAGTTGTGTTTTCTTTTTTTCCATCTTCTCTTTTTTCTTTGTCCTATATCCTTTTCTCTTCTCTTTGGCCTCTTTTCCCCTTTGTGATTATGTTCTTTTTTCGGTCGAGTAGCACAGTAGATCCACCAAGCCACTCACCTTTGCAGTGCCGCCGCCTACAACATCAACTCTCTCTCTCTCTCTCTCTCTCTCTCTCTCTCTCTCTCTCTCTCTGCAGCGGAGGTCGTAGAGTTTGCAAATTCTGGTTTAACGAGGCCATCGACCTCCATGGCCTTGGTCCCTCTCTCTCTCTCTATGGCGGAGGTCGCGGAGTTTGCGAATTCTGGTTTCACAAGGCCATCGACCTCCATGGCCTCTGTCCGAGCTCAACTTGATCAATTTCGCCTTAATAATATCCCAAGTGAACTTGTAGTTGCTAGTTTGAGAGAGTGGCGGAGAGGTTGACATTAGAGAGAGGAGTGAGCTTCGGTAGCAGAGATGTTGGCGTCATGCCGCGGTAAGTGGCAGCAAGAGATGGTGGTGGTGGTATGGTGACCTTATGGTGATTGGTGATAAGTGAGGTGAGATTGCAATCCATTCATAATAAGCCAGTTGCTACGCGATTAGGTCAGGGTCAAAGTCCAACCCTTCTGAGTTGGTTTCTCAGGGTAGTGGGCAGGGTCATAGTGGGCCAAATTGGCCCATCCTCTTTTCTTGAAACTTTTTAGCGGGGGCCCACATAGGTGATGGAAAAGAAGCAAAATAAAAAGAAGTGAAAGGCCGTGCCTTGCGGGGATATCTAAATATTTGACCCCCCCCCCCCCTGCTGAGATATGACTGATTTGACGGCCGTACCGCCTTGTCTCCCTCCCACGCACTCTCTCTCTCTCACTCCCGGACTGGACGTTTGACACAACCTTTCACTGAGGCTTTTGTCTCCACGTTTTCATCTCCCTTTTCTGTCCTTTGACAGTGGGGTGTGTGTATTGAATGTGCATCTATGTTGTGGTTGATTATTACTTTTAAGTGAGATCGACCAAATTCAAATATGCATATGATTATTGATGCATGCGGATCTCGACTTGATATCTCGATGAGTTCAGATTCGGACTCTCTATATCGGTAATCTTTTGAAATGAAAGTATCGGATTTCTATTGCGTGTCGCAGCATGCGGGTGCTCCTCGATTGGCGGGAACACCTCTCGCCCTTGCTTTTCTTGTTATGGTGGCCGACACTGTCGAAGGTGAAGTATAGTTCACGAGTGCCCCACTATGAGCGGAGGCTTTCTGGATCTGGGCCCTGGCCCAGGATCCTTTAGTATCGCAAAGCTTGGTACTTGCTCTGTATTGGTTAACTTTTTCTCGCTCTTTTTGGTCCAAAAGCTCAATATGGCACTTCTTCTTTTTCCCTTTCTTTTAAAGATGAGAAAGATCAATATGGCCCGTCCTGTGCAAAAGAGAAACTACCAACATCTATGCAGTTTGTACTACTTGTCTGACTAGACCACGCGTGAAATGCAGCATCTTCCACAAATTATTGTTGGCTATAGTTATGTATCAAAAAGGTGCTTGGGAAGGTTTAAGGATTACTCCAGTGACATGGGGTGCAATGGCACGAATGAGATTTAGATTTGCCGTAGAGCTTTTACATTGCAATTGTTGTTGTTTCACTTTCCTGTTGGAAGTTTCTGGAAATGATGACATGCGACGTAATTTGGCAAAGTGTGAACTTGATCGATTGTTCCTCACATTATTTATAAGAAGATGGATACACAGCAAGTTAAAGTTCTTCCATCTTTTTTACTTCTAGAGATGGTCTACAGATTATTCTATCCGCCAGCAGCTGTATATGAGGCCGTTGGATTTGTGTTTGTTCAAGCTGCTAATGAGAATGTAACTTGACTTGTGGGTTTATTACTGGGATCGCATGAGGACACGGATTACACTGTTGATGGTCTGGTTTGCGTAGGCTTATTCTTGCTAACCAGACACAGACGGGCTCACAATTTTGCCCTGGTTTTAATATATTAACTTGGCCATGTGACATGAACTTCTGAGCTCTTAATACCATATTTGTAAGATATACTTTGTGCCAAGCTGAGTACACTATTTACCCCCACTACTAGGGGAGAGGGAACAAGTATTTGACCCAACAACTTGAAATTGTAATTGCTGATGATAAAACTGATTGCCAAGTCAATCATATTAAGTCATGGCATATTTTATTTCATGTTCACATTCAGTAATTTGGGTCAACTGTTGTATTGACATCACTAAGGATTGATGATCTTGTTTTGATGCGATGTCTGGTTCGATGTTTGTCTGGGTTTTTGGTCCTTATCGAGTAAATTTAGTTCGTCTCCAATGAGGTTAGTTACACTAACCTACAAATTTTGGTTTCTTGTGACGCATAGTGAGTTCATTCATTTGTGATAATCATAACGACCACAGCTCCTGAGATTTGTTCGTGCAATTGTTAAGCAAATGAAGGTGATGCGTCATCGGATGAGGACTTCAGTGGCGGGGAAGTGGAGGCACCCGAGACACAACCGAGGGGTGAGGACAGAGATCTCAAGGATAGACTCCTGCGCAAGTTTGGGAATCATATTAGCACGTTGAAGCTGGAATTCTCGAAAAAGAAGAAGAAAGGGAAGTTACCAAAGGAGGCAAGGCAAACACTGCTTGAGTGGTGGAATGTCCACAATAAGTGGCCTTACCCAACGGTAACCCCTGCTATTCAAACTTATGCTTATGTCTGACTTACAAATGACCTAGTCAAAAGATCTATTGATTCATTACTCGTTTTAGCTATGTTATGATATGAATGTGCGACATCAATTTCATTTTTATATGTTCGATACTAGGAATTACACTTAGAATCTTTGTCGAGTTGTATGTCCTTGATCCTAATGCTCTCCTTTCTTGGACTTTGACTCAGGAAGCCGACAAGATCGCGCTGGCCAAATCCACTGGCCTTGACCAGAAGCAAATAAACAATTGGTTCATCAATCAGAGGAAGCGTCATTGGAAACCCTCAGAGAACATGCAATTCGCTCTCATGGACAGTATCCCCGGGCAATATTAGTGGCTGATTGAGGTGAACTGGATGTCGTGCTTGCTGCGACATTAGGTGATCGCTTGCTGCTGCGCTCATGTTGTTTCTTTGTGTACATCGCACCCTTGGTGACTCTTTAATTCCCCCAAAAAAGGGGGAAGGCATTGTGATTCTACATGCTCTGTAATTGAACTCATGCAAGAATGGTTAACAAAATGTCTAAATGACTTTATAATGTGTGATCTTAAGCCACACTTAGCAACTATTACTCTTATGTTCTGGACTGCTGGATCGATAACTGGTACGTTTAGGCTGCACCATCTTGTCCAAAGCCTCTTCTGAGACAGAACGGGTGATGATTCACTCAAGGCTGTCGACCAAATAAAAGTGTGAAATTCGCACTAAACAGGGAATAGGGAATTCAGGTCTGGTGGAGTTCTGTGCCATGGTCATCTTGATAGAGAAGAGGATTCTTACGCTACTGGGATTAATCGATGCACCCAGAGAAGCTCAAGTATATTTGCCTCGTCATCTATGTTCTCGCGTTTCAATACCATCGATCACTATTGCAAGACATCAATTAATGATGTGACACCCGTACATGTACACTCAATTTGTAACTAAAATTACTATTGACCACTATTGCAAGACATCAATGGATGAATGTGTCACCCCCATGCATGTGCTCTTACTTTCCAACTAAGATGACGATGGAGCGGCCAGGGTGGAGAAAATTGCACCCTCCACCCCCACCCTGTCGTAATGCTGGAGGCCTCTCGGAGAGTCATCGTGAAGACCAACTCCAGCATCTAAGATGAATTATGTAAAGTTATGATAAAGGTTAATGGAAATTTGACAAAGGTAATGCCGTCTGAGCTGACTCTTCTTTTGGCCTTTTAAAATGATTGTATTTTCATCTCAAGATACTATTAATCTATATCATAAGCCTCATAGGCCGCAGGAACATTATGATCCATAAGATTCACAAAGTGTCATGTAGAGAGTATACTAGCAAAATCAACTGATTTCTCACTGCCAAACAATTGTGGTGACTATGATAGATGTTCATAGAAATCTAAGACGAGAATGCCATCCACGGCCCTTCTTAGGACCTTTCAAAGAGTCTGCCTTTTTGTCTCTAGATATCATTAATATATATCATAATGCACTCAGGCCTCTTAGACTTCCTGATTAACAAAGTTTTGCTTCGTCATCTATGTCCTTATGTTTACTTACTATTGACCACTATTGAAAGACATTAATTAATGAATGTGTGACACCCATACATGTGCTCTCAATTTGCAACTAAGATGACGATGGAGCGGGCCGAGGAGGAGAAAATTGCACCCTCCACCCCCACCTTGTCGTAATGCTGGAGACCCCTTGGAGAGCCATCGAGAAGACTGACTCCACCATCTAAAATGAATTATGTAATGATAAAAGTAAATGGAAATTTGAGATAGATATGCCATATGCGACACGGCCCTTCTTTTGGCCTTTTCAAGGATTGTCTTTTTATCTCCAGATACTATTAATCTATATCGTAAGGCCGCATAAACATTATGATTAATAAGATTTACGGAATGGCATGTAGAGAGCATACTAGCAAAACCAACTAATTTCCCACTACCAAACAATTGCAGCGGTTGTGATAGATGCTAATAGAAATCTAAGACAATAACGCTATCCCACAACACAGCCCTTCTTTCGACCTTTGAAAGGGTCTGCCCTTTTATCTCTACATACCATTATATATACCATCGCCATAAACTTTCTTATTAACAAAGTTTTGCTTCATCATCTATGTCCTCTCGTTTCATTACTATTGACCACTATTGCGAGATATCAAATAATAAATGTGTGACATCAGTACAAGTGCTCTCAATTTATAACTAAGAGTACTATTGACCACTATAACAAGACATCAATTAATGAATGTGTGACACCTGTACGTGCTCTCAATTTGCAGCTAAGATGATGATGGCGCGGGCCGAGGTGGAGAGGTTCCATCCACCACCCCTTCCTTGTCGTAATGCCGGAGACCCCTTGGAGAGTCATCGCGAAGACCAACTCTACCATCTAAGATGAATTATATAGAATCATGATAAAGGTTAAATGGAAATCTGACACAGGCATGTCATCTGCAACACGGCCCTTCTTTTGGCCTTTTAAAAGGACTGTTTTTTTTTTTTTTTTAATCTCTAGATACTATTAATCTATATCATAAGCCTCAAAGGCTACAATAACATTATGATTCATAAGATTCACAAGGTGGCATATAGAGAACATACTAGCAAAATCAACAAAGTTCCCGCTGCCAAACAATTGTGGTGACTATGATAGATAGATACTAATAGAAATCTAAGACAAGACTGCTATCCCTCAACACGGCCCTTCTTCCAACCTTTCAAAGAATTTGCCTTTTTGTCTCTAGATACCATTAATATATTTTATAGCGCACTCAGGCCTCAAAAACTTCGTGATTAACAAAGTGGCGAGTGGAGACATACTAGTAAAATCAACTCATCTTATTGGACGAACAAAATGATTCTTTACTTTCTAAGGCCATCGGGCTCCGAGCAAAAAGAGAGGCGTTTAGTTGGCCATGGAAGAGTTTATATAGACTCAAAACACTTCCCAACTCATTTTTAAATTCCGGTAAAGTAAACCTTTTATAGTGACGGCTGAGGATATTACAGACTGTCACAACATGACTCAATCATATGCACGATGCAAATGGAGGGACAATAATACAAATTTTTATGGAAGGAAGGATAACAATACAAACTTTTAAGAAATGAAGGACAGCATTATCAATTACTTTGGCCACACAGTACAATAAGCGGACAAATAACTTCATTAAAGCTGACACTTATTAATAGAGTCGTGGTCTGGATCAAGACTAGGGTCTCTATCATCTTAGCTAGAATCAAGATTCTTAGATTGGTGCTTGGTCCCTGATAGCTCGAGCAAGGTCCTGGTTGATCGAGATTTGGTTGTAGCTAGTTGTCTAAATTCGTGAGCGTAAGGATAGTACCCCATAGTTCCAAGGGTCCTGAGAAAATTCCATAGGGTCTGACAGATCTCTTCTGCAATCTTCCAGGGCTTGCGGGATAGCTTCTTTATTAGATTCGTATGCTTGAAAATAACTCCTTCGAACTTCTTCCTAGAAAGCACAAGGCCATTATGGACTTTGGGATAGTACGATTCTTTTCACAAAGGACTCGCTGAATTTTCCTGTATTCAACTGGAAGATCTGCAATACTATAGTCAAAGGATTTGTAGACTCTAGCAATGGAGCATGCACAATTGAACTGCTGAAGGGGTCCAGACGTATATGGATGAATATGGAATGGTGCAGTCGGAGAGTAGAATCTCCATGCTCTGTAGAAAAAGATGTGGATTTATGGATTTGAAGCTTTAAGAAGAAGTTCGGTGAGGAAAAAGTCCCTCCAATGAGCACGAGGATAGAACCATTCAAGAAGTCAAGTACTTGAGATAATGATTTTGGCAGCCTTCATTGATGAAATCACTGATGATCCTGTGAACTTTAGCTGTAGGGAATTCGACGGAAATAACATAATTTAAAATAAGTACATGCAAAACCATTTAAATTCCTTGGGGAAATTAACTAGATCAAATGGGAACACGTGAATGATGAATATTCTGGATACATTCCAGATGGTTGTGAATTCAGGCCTCCATATTGTCTGAAAATTTGTAGTTAATATGAGATTACTACAACCCTTAAAAAATTGTTCCGTTGTAACAAGCTGGAGGAAATTTGGTGGAATACCTCCTCTAAGGTTTGGAGGATCATTAATTGAGCCACTGGCTCTCAGGTGTGCTGCTCTTGATGTGAACGTGTACAAGGGAGGAGCTTCTTTTAGCCTAGACGGGAGATATGCGAAAAAACGATGCCTCATAAGATGCACTCAAATTTCTTTATTCCATACTTAACAGCCAATATTTCCTTAAAAGTGGAGCGGTAATAGATCTCTGCTTGGGAAAATCTGCCACTTTTTATTACGGCTAAATATGCAAACTAGTGGGGGAGGTTGATAATAAAAGCTCGATGGACATTTGCGGAACTATCAAATTCAAGTTTGATATACGCAGGATTAACTTAATATGTGCAAGAGTAAGTTGATGATATCAATTGCACTCAAATCTCCATCTCAAGTGCTTCACTAGCTTCTCTTAGACTAACAAACACCAACAAGCTAAAATCCACGAGTAATCTTTTGAGATGTTACAACCAAGATTGAACTGCTTCTATCCAAAGCTAGTAGATCACACTACCAATCCCAAACACTGCTATAACACTTGTACCTTTCTTAAAAGAGATGAAATTAGTGCCAAACACTCTCAGCAAATGAACTTCTCACTCAATAACTCAACAAGAGTAAAGAACAAAACTTTCTTAGTTTGCAGTTGTTTATGTGCTTTGTAGTTCGTATCCCTACAACATGCGTTGATCTTCTTATATAGTCATTAATATCCAAGTTAGCTGTTGGACAATCTTCAAGAAAATCAATTTAGTCGTTGAAGATAAACAACAATCATCTAGAGATCTGGTTGCCCATCAAATCAAATTTTCCTAGAAATGGTGTAATTTCCACGAATAGAGTTGCTTATTTAGGATATAATCCTTTTTGCCAATTTGATTGAGAATGATTGGATCCTCCCTTATTTGTTCCTTTTAGAGTTCCAAGCCTATGGCTTCCTGTCAATATTCCTTGAGACTTAGATTAATAGTCAAAGGAATATCTAGGGCTTCAAAATCAGAATGTGTAATTACGTGAATGCATTGTCATCTCAAGTGGGAAACCGTCATGTTAGTGATCCGTAAGTTTATCCAAGCTTATCGTTGGTAGTCGACTTACGTACACCTTTCCATTTGATATTCCTAAGTACATTATTGATCAAGGCTCCATAGTACTTTCAACTTATGGTGCCTCTAAGTTTCCATGAACTTCCCTTTCCTCCAACTTGTTCACCCTCTTAATAGAGGGTCTTTCTAGTTTTCACTAGTCTTTTCACTTTATGCCTTGGAACTCATCAAAGGTGATAAAGCTATTTTTAATATTACCTAAAATACAAACAGCACTTGCATTTATCAAATAAAACCATCTATGGATATGCAGAGGTAACACAAATAGATTGATCTGAATAAAATTCGTATTGCTTAGCATCAGCAAGCAATATATATATATAGTCACCAACAGTTGATAAAATCGAGGAATAGCATGAGACTCACAAAGGAGCTAGGGATAATATAAGATTTAAGTTGGACCTAAGCTTCTTTTTAGAAATTAGCTTTCTTATCAAAAGGATATTGATGTGGCCCAAAATAGGCTACTCAAACAATAGGATTGGGAGAGTAACTTAAACGCATGGAAATTCAGTCACAAAATCGAGCTAAAATTTCAAGTCTGTGCTAACTTGGAAAAATGGGCAAAACTTTGTGGATTCATATAAGAATAACTCGATTCCAAAGCCAAAAGAACAGAGACTCTTAGATCTACAAATTTGTTGTTTTGAGTTTTCTCAGATAGGCAATATAGGCTTGCTGATTTTGGGAGGAAATGGGCAAAACAAGTTTGGACAGAATGAAGAAAATGATAGGAACCTATGAAGCATAGACACGTTGCACGTGCTTCTGTGTCGTGTTTGACGCATGTTGGAGCGTGTTGGACACGTCGACACGCTTGGACACGCGGTCAATGTGTGTCGAATTTTTCGACACGTGATTAACTTTTCTCGACACGTTTCAACACGCGTGCCCGGAAGACGATGGAAGGTGGAGGCGAGGGCGAGGGAGTAGAGACGAGGCCGCGAGCAACAACGAGCTCACGACAGCGAGAGACGGCCAGAGAAAGAGCAGAGACTGAGGCGAGGGCCGCCATTGTGATGCTGCGACTGCAAAGGAGGAAGAGCTGGAAGCGAGGCGGTGAACGATTGTGATGAGGACCAAGAACAAGCAGAGATCGAGAGGAAGAGGAGAGGGAGGGGGTCGTGCGGCGAGGAGGAGGAGGAGAGAGAGAGAAGGAGGGCGCTGGCTAGGGTTTTTGAGAAGGAAACTCAAAAAGAATAAGAAAAAAATGGGGGGATTCTGATGGATTTGGCGTGATTTTTCATTTTGGAGGGAGGGGGAAGTGACAGCGTGGTGGGGGAGGGAAAGAAAAAAGAAATAATTTTTTTTTTTGGTAGGGGGGGGGAGGGGAGGAGACGAGGGAAAGAAGGGAGTGGGGGGGGTTTGGGTGGACCCCATGATGGGAATTTTTTTAAATAGGAAAAATAAATAAATGAGATTAAAGAGTAATTTTAAAAAATAAAAGTATTGAATGATGATAAATTTTGGTCATTGTAGAAGATCATTGATTTATTCAAATAAGTTTATTCTAATTTCTTATCGAGTCATTAGTTTCATTAATAAATTTTGTTAATTTATTAATATTATTAGTGTAAATATTTTTGGGGGGGAGGGGGAAGAGACGAGGGAAAGAAGGGAGTCGGGGGGTTGGGGGTGGACCCCACGAGGGGATTTTTTTAAATAGGAAAAATAAATAAATGAGATTAAAGAGTAATTTCAAAAAATAAAAGTCTTGAATGATGATAAATTTTGGCAATTGTAGAAGATCATTGATTTATTTAAATAAGTTTATTCTAATTTCTTGTTAGTCATTAGTTTCATCAATAAATTTTGTTAATTTATTAATATTATTAGTGTAAATTCATTGTAAGCTCTTTTTTAATTAATTATTTAATTATAAATTTGAATCAAATTAATTAAAAATAAAAATATTCATTTAAAATACAACATGTTCCAACGTGTCAAAATTTTCTATTTTTGAAAAATAACATGTCAACGTGTCGTGTCGTGTCGTGTTGTATCGTGTTGCGTGTCGGTATTACTTAGATAGGAACTTCAACGGTTGCTCTTCTATGCCTCCAAGGATGTTGAAATGACATCAATTATTTGATATTGATGGCAGCAACTTTTCAATGATGTAGGCTTTAAAAGCTCTGACTCTTTAAGAAATGAGTCAAAACTCTTCTAGTTTTTCAAGTGGTTTGAACTCTTCAAGGTTCAAGGGAGAGTCATGATGATATTACTGAGGAATGCCATTAGTATGGAACATTTTCTTTTCCAAGTGAAATCCCCTAATATATGAAAGGGTGAAAAAGCGCTTTCGCTGTTGTGGAATAAGAAGCCTTCGTATCTTAATGTATGTATTTAATTTATTGGAGCTATTAGAGCGGAATCCTTTTTTTTTTTTACACTATTTTAGAAACCCAAGGACTCAATCTTTCTTGTGTAAAAGAAAAGACTAAGAAGAAGAAGGTAAATAATCTTTTGTTTTCTATTCTCTACTTACTTATCCATAAATGTTCAGATCGACAACTCATACTAGATCCAGTTGCATTTGCACTAAGCAAATTTTCAAATTCGATGTGTGTTCTACAGAGACTTAATGACCTTTTATAGAAAAACAAAAGAAGAGCAAAAGACTAGACTCAAATCTAGAATCTAACAGTCATTTGTGTGCATAGAAACTAGAAACATTTGGAAACTATGAGCTATTATGTGCAACATTTCCATGCTTGTGGTGTCACGCCCCGATCCTCAGGCACGCACCCATCCCTCAACTGGTCGATTAATAGCAACGTCCCAAGACGCATCGCCGACCTTTTCATTTTAATACGCATGCGGAAGCATATAAAATAATCCCCAAACAATAAAGTAATGGGATAGAAAAGTAGGACTCCAAATTTTCACACTTTAAAAGCAACCACACTTATATACATTGCAAATCATAGTGCAAATATATACAATGTTGATTGTTAAGTTAGGTTTTAAACTACAAGTTCATAAAACGAGTCTGCAGAAAGGAATCAACTTTCATCAAAAGAGAATTGTCCTATGACTAAATAGTCAGACAGGACTGTCAATTCTTCAGGCTTCACCTTCTATTCTTCGGGCCTCTCGTCCCTCACCAACGCCATCTAAGGACCTGAAAATTGTTATACAATAACCAGTGAGACAACGTCTCAACAAGTTCTACCCCTTAAGATTTGATTAGGAAGTCAATACACCTTAGGGCTGCCTAAGCATAATACGAGTCAGAGGACTTACGTTGGCCTCAGTTCCTTCATGCTGGTTAGTTAATATATCTAATATACACGATCACATCTCATCACTCAATCAGATTGAATTATCGATCAATCGACTTAGTCAATTACATGTCATCACAACCTTCCTCTGGTCGGTATATTCAATACTATCTATAAAGTCCGACCTTAATCTAGGACCGCTCACCCAAAGCTAAAGATGGATAGTATAGCTCTCCCAAAGCTGATAATATAGTATACTGTATATATGCTCACCTAAAGCTGATTGATTAGGGCCCCTAGGCCATCATAGTATACTATATATGCTCACCCAAAGTCGATAATAAGGTATACTGCTCACCCAAAGCTAACATATCACCTGTAGGCTGATATAGTATACCGGTATACTGCTCGCCCAAAGCTGACTTATCGTCCATAGGCTAATATAGTATACCACTTCAACCATATAGTCAATTCATCATTTTTATCATATCCGATAAAAATAGCCGTGTGTAGATATATGGTCGGCCTTAGCCAAAATATAATAATTTCATCTTTACGAATATCCCACTAGTTTCAACAACCCATTACATATTTTTGGCGCTGTAAACTGATGCCCGGTAATTTTCCAATCAATTACCAAAATTAAATAATTTAGGAATAAAATCCTAAAATAGGAATTAAATCAATTTAGCATGATTTAGCACTCAAATAAATAAACAAACTACATCACGATAATCAACATAAAATTCTGGTCGTCGACTATACCAGCCCAATTTTCGGAAATTAATTAATTAATTAATTAATTAATTAATTAATTAATTACGAAAAATATTAAATAAATGCAATAAATCCAATTTAGGCCCGTAATGCCTAATTGAAAGCCGAGACGGACCCATAAAATTTTCAAGATTTGTTCAATAAATACTATGACCTATTTCATTGCTAACTACACTAACTATTTGCCTAACATGGATTGATAAGTCTTTAATTTAATTACTATAATATAATATATCCACATAATTGCACTTAATTAAATCTAATCAATCCTTAAGTATCATTAGCATACTAAGCAAGGTTTAGTGAACAAGACTCACTTGTTTAACGAATGGGTCAAATCAAATCAATGAGAATGTTGCGGGGGTCGCTTTTTTCCAAAGCGAGCTTAGGATCGAGACCCAAAATACCTCCAAAGCGAGCCTACAAGCTGCTGTAAAACCCACTGAGAAAGCTTTTGTTTTGGCTGCAAAAAGAGAGAAGACAGAACGGAAATGGACGGTAAGGCTCGGGGAAGAGCAGCGAAGGTGGTTTCGATCCAAATGGGAATTCAACAGACCTTCAGCGGGCTTCCATAGTCCCTCACGGCTGCTGGACGGCGGAACAGGGCTACAGGGGAGTTAGGGTCGCATGGTGGGGAGCAGGGTCACGCGGCACACGGACGGAGGCGGAGCGGCAAACGACGGTTGGCGATGGTGCTCCGGCGTGCGACAGCTACCCTGGCTTGCTCCACTGGCTTCTATTGGTCTTCTTTAGCTGCTGTGGACGAAAAATGGAGGAAGGAGAGGGTTTGGACGGTAGCTTGTGGAGGAAGAAAGGAGTAAGGGTCCACTTGCGTTGGTTTTCCACTTCCTTATCCCCTTTGACCCACCATGGCCAAGTATAATCCTTTGGCTGTCCATAGGCCACCAAGACCTTCACTTTACAACGTTGAAGTGGTCCAAAGACCATAGGAAGATGGGCATACGAATTTGATACAATTTTCTCTCAATTGAACACCCATTCGTGCTTGATCCCATCCAATTCGGTCCTAATAAATTCAATCGATCCTACATCGTTCATCTCGGCATTTTTCTTTACCAATACAACTACTTGCTTCCTAATTTTGCGATCAAAAACGGTCTCGGCCTTTTTCTAAACAAAAACGGCCGTATGTCGATTTTTTCCCAAAAAGTTTCGAGTTTCAGAAAAATCTTCTGAGATTGAGTCAACATTCCTAGAATTTATTGTGACATAATAGAATCTTCAACTTCTGAAATCAGACCTAAATTCATGGTTAATTTCACTCAAGTGCATTTTTAACGTGACCTAGGCTACCGGGTAGTTTTCGGAGATTTTTAGTGTAAATGACCCATGGTCAATTTTCTTCGAGCCACTATGAATCCACTCAACACATTGGCGACTCTCGGTTGTCGTGAAAATCTCGAGGATTCAAATACAGACACAGGGTACCAAAACGATAAGAAAAGCAGTCTAGGGTCAGCCGACGAGAATTTTCCAATTTAGTGATGTCACCCACGATTAGCCACACATCTCAATCGAACATGTCAAACTTTGATTTTAAATCGATTATATACTGTGCCGTAATAACGTCTAAAGATGAGCACATCGAGAAGTCAATTCCTAGTCGCATTCTTAAGTCTATTGCCTTAAAATTCCTTAATGACTTCTCTAGATAGTCTAGTTATCTTGAGAATGATCGGCTCTGAGAACAGCCCTATAGGCGCATAGATGAAATGCTCGATTTATCCACTAAAAAACATGACTGAAAATCTGGAATATCACATGTGGCCATCCCAAAGTGTCTTCATGCAAGCTTCAATGATGGGAAATGATAAAGTCTTTATGACAAAGTCAAAGATAAGGCTCTATCGATAAGGGACTTTTCGATGAAAGTGTTGTTGATCATGCATGCTCATTTTCCTGGTTGAATGAGTTGATCTTGAATATGGGCTGCATCATTCCCATCATTCTTTAAAAGAATTCATCCCCAAATTTGAATCACCATTATTGGACAACAACCCACATGAGGTGTTAAATGCCGAACATTGAACATGTTATGTATCTTCATATGAGAAGGAAGCTTCAGTCGTTATGCATTAGGATTGATGCGTCCAAGAACTTCAAGTAGACCAAGCTTTAAATCACAGAGACTCAATGACCTTTTATAGAAAAACAAAAGAAGAGCAAAAGACTAAACTCAAACCTAGAATCTAACAGTTATTTATGTACATAGAAACTAGAAACATTTAGAAATTATGAGCTATTAAATGTACAACGTTTTCAATGCTTGTGGCCACCCCAAAATGTCTTGATGCAAGCTTTGATGCATGGGAAATGACAAAATCTTTATGACAAAGTCAAAGATGAGGCCTTATCGATGAGGGACTTCTCAATGAGAGTGTTTTCGATCTTGAATGCACACTCATCTTCTTGGTTGAACGAGTTGGTTTTGAATTCACGCTACATCATTCCCCCTTTCTTTAAAAGAATTGATCCCTGAGTTCGAATCACCATTATTGGACGATTGACACACTTAAGGTGCTAAATGCCAAACATTGAGCACGTTATGTACTTCATATGAGAAGGAAGCTTCAGTCCATATGTATTAGGATTAGTGCATCCAAGAACTTCAAGAAGACCAAGCTTTCGATCATTAAGTTTGTTGTAGCTTCCAATGGGATAACGTTTTGGTGGCAAATAAGCCCAAACAAAATCTCCAAGTTGAAAGATAATTTCACACCGCCACTAATTCACATCATTTTTATAGGACTCGGTTTTGCTCTTCAACCTTTGGCGCACTTCTTCATGAACTATTCTCATTTGAAATAGAATATCATTCACCTTATTGAGCGGCTTTGTAATAGAAGGAATGGGTGTAAGATTGAGAGCAATATTCGGTTGACGTCTATACACAATCACAAATGGACTATATTCAGTGGTACGATTTGCCAAACAATTATATGAAAATTCTCCTAATGACAATCAAGTTTCCCAAGAACAGGGATTATCACTAACTAAAGTCCTCGATAGATTTCCCAAGAACCGATTGACGACTTCAGTTTGTCCATCTATTTGGGGAGGAAATACAATACTAACCTCCTTCATTGTGAGCAAAGTAGGAAATAATGAATTTTCAACCAAAGGGGCCTTAAGAGGTTCTTTACTAGGCGTCGAAGTAATTTTCTATACTCGAAAGAATATGTATCTAGATAACCATCATGGATAGTCTTTCTATCAAATTGCCACAATCAGCCAAGAATAATGTGACTAGCATCTATGGTAGAACATCACGCCATATCTTGTCAAAATAGATAGAACCAATGGAAAGATTGATAAGGCATTGTTTGGAAATGGTTACCTCAGTACCTCTCTTCAATTAGGTGTGAGGTGTGCTTTCAACTCCAATTTTAGCTTGCTTGCTACCACTTCAAAAATCACATTTTCACAACAACTTGAGTCAATAATTAATTGACAAACCTTCCCCCAAATATTGCAAGCTAAGTGAAAATATATTGGTGCACAACCACTTATCTATGGTTTTATCCTCAGAAGTGAAAAAAAAAATTCTCATCATGAGAAGCTCGCTAGAATCAGCATGAATTATTTGTTCATCTTCCATAGCAACTTCATCATCATTCAATTCTTCTTCAGGTGGCTCCTTCACATCCTCATTAGATTCATTTTCGACCAAGAAAACTTTACCAAGTAGTCAATTCTTGTTAGTTTGACAATTACTAGCACGATAATCCATCTCTCCACAAGAATAACAACGTATATCGAACAATTACTAGTAGGCCGTGCCTGATGTGGGAGCAACTGATTTAGCTCCATCAGCCCACTCAACACCATCGTTGCTTATTCAAACCGAGATAGAATTTAGGCATACCGTGCTTCAATGGGTTGAGATTGAAATTTCCAACTAAAGCAATACCGAACCATTCCTACCAAGTTATCGATACCAATGATTAACAAATTATCAAATTTTTAGTACGATATATTAGTCATTGATTTCTCGATATATTTTATTAGTTGCCGATCTCAAGGTTTATGAACAATATATCAATGGCAGGCCATTCTGAAGAACTTCATTATTTGATGAGTCTTGAGGTATTTATCTTCTAGTCAAGGTGGGAGCATGAATTTTGCAACACTAAAAAATCAAGAATGCAAGTTCTCAAGTCATTTTAATGCATCTCTATTTTCCTAGGAGTCTTTATTGTTATGTAAGTTTCAAGAGTCAAAGTTCTGAGTTCTTATATCTTTAATGTTAGGCTGGTTCACATGTTTATTTATTATTTTTCTATTTCCTAAGTTGTAGTCATCCTATAAGCAGAGGAAGCCTCTCAATTGTAAAAGAAGACTAGATTTCATGAACGAAAATACTTGAAATTTCCTCTACATGAACGAACATCTTTGAAATGTGGATAACTCCTATTTTGGTTTTTTTTTATCCTTGGAGAATGGATTACTCATCAGTGGTGAGTCAAGAAGCACTTTATCCTCAGCTAGTGGTTTTCCTTTAGGCTGTAATGGTGAGCTTATCCTATCTCGAAGTCCTTTATCCTTGGTAGGTGGTTCGTCCTTTAAGCCTTGGTGGTGAACTCCGTTTATCTCGGTCTTCATCTTCGGTTGATGGCATGTCCTTAAAACTTTGGTGGGATCGTAATCTATCTTTTATTCTACAATACATCCTTCAATATCCATCCCCATACACCCCATTAAATCCTGCTCTTATATTTACCCATTTGAAACCGTCCTCATAAACACTATTTCTAAAACACTTAAACAAAAAAATCCCACATTTTGAAATCACTCGCCCACGCACACATCAAGTTGGTATCAAAGCTCAAGGTTGAACTCATTTTGGGTGATTCCTTTTGTTACCTATCGCCTCTCTCATTTTTTTTATTTTAGTTAGAAAAATGATGAATGATCCGGTTCCAAGAGGTTCAACCTTGGAACGAGCACACAATGAAAGGCAAGATCATGTAATATAGAATCTCTAGCAACAAATGGAACAAGTCCTCAATCTTCTAAAGGATCTATCAAGACAAGGACAACTAGCAAGGCATCCTAATGATCGACATCAACAATGACTCAGATTCTCATCAAAGTTCTAATGGTGATTCCAATTCCACTGGAGGTGACTCTAGTGTTTCTAAATATTGAATCCAAAGAAGAAAAGGGAGGCATAAGGAGATTGAACATGATATCAAAGTGGACGTGCTTGAATTTGAAGAAAGCCTCAACCTTGAAGATTTTGTCGATTGGCTACACATTACTGAATGTGTTTTTGACTTCAAGTCCTATTCGGATGAGAAGAGATACAAGGTTTCTATCCTTGAATTGACAAAATATGCTTCTCTATGATGGGAGAATCTTAAGCATCAATGAACTAGAGAAGAGAAAGGCTTAATCAAGTCTTGGGAAAAACTCAAGAAGTTGATGAAAAAGAAGTTCTTGCTCAACAATTATAAGCAATACCTATTCCTCAAACTCAATTCTCTAAGGCAACAAGGGATGAGTATTGAAGAATATATTAGAGAGTTTGAACAACTCAAGATGAGGTGCGAAGTTCCAAAAGTTCTAGAGCAAATCATCACTCATTTCCTTGGCGATATGAATTGGGAATTTGCTTATTTGGTTGAACTTCAACCTTATTGGTCCTTCGAAGACGTATGTAGCTAGCAATAGAAGTGGAAAAGCAATTGAAGAGCAAGATGTTTTCTTCCAAAACCTCATCAAAAGGGACATCCTACTTTAAGTGTGCTTCCTCAAACAAGGTCGAGAGTGCGTCGACAAAAGACAAAGGTAAAGAGAAATTTGTGGAGCCTTCCAAAGAACTCCAAAAAAAGCCTGAAGGAGATGCAAGGAAATGCTTTAAGTGCCATAGCTATGGGCATTTACAAGCTAATTTTCCTTATTGAAGAGCTATGACTCTTCAAGAAATTGAGGAGATCGACTTGGCACTTCAAGAGGCTGAGAATAATCCAGACCAAAATGGTTCCAAATCTGAAAAGGAAGAAGAGATTGTGTCATACCAATCGGAAAAAGACAAATAAGTTGTAAAGACAAGTCAATGAACTTATTGACAAAGGGTATGTCCAAGAAGGATGGTTCATTCAGAATGTGTGTTGATAGCCAAGCCATCAATAACATCACAATTAAGTATAGGTACCCCATACCTAGACTTAATGGTATGCTTGATGAACTATATGGTTCTACTATGTTCTCTAAGATAGATTTATAGAGTGGCTATCACCAAATCAGAATGCGAGAAGGAGATGAGTGGAAGACGGCTTTCAAAACTAAAGGAAGCCTCTATGAGTGGGTAGTTATGCCATTTGGATTTTCGAATGCTCCAAGTACCTTTATGAGACTTATGAACAAGGTTGTTCGTTCCTTTATTAGTCGATTTGTTGTTTTATATTTCGATAATATTCTTGTTTATAGCAGGAATGAAGAATAGCATATATCTCATTTGACGCAACTTTTCAAAGTCTTGAGAGAACAAAAACTCTATTCTAAAATGGAGAAATGTGAGTTCTTCTCTCCAAATATCGTATTCCTTGGTTGTGTGGTTTCAAAAGATGGGATCTCCATCAATCAATCTAAGGTGGAAGCTATGAAGACTTGGCCAATTTCGAAGTCCATTTCTGATGTAAGGAATTTTCATGGACTTGTCTCTTTTCATAGGTGATTCGTTGAAAATTTTAGTATAATCATGGCTTCGATCACCAAATGCTCGAAAAAGGGATCTTTTGAATGGACAAAGGTTACTCAAAATGCCTTTGAGGCAATCAAGTAGAAACTTTGTGAGTCCCCTATTATTGCCCTTCCTGATTTCGATAAAGTATTTGAAGTTGAGTGTGATGCAAGCAAAGTTGGCATTGATGCTATTCTTGTACAAGCACAAAGACCTTTAGTGTATTTTAGCGAAAAGTTGAGGGGTACCAAGAAGAACTATTCAATTTATTATAAGGAGTTCTACACCATTGTTAGAGCTCTTGATCATTGGAGTCATTATTTGATGCTAGAGCAATTTGTCCTTCATTATGTCATGAGGCTCTCAAGTTCATTAGCAGCCAATGCAAGCTTAATTCGAGACATGTCAAATGGATAGAGTTTCTTCAATCCTTTTTCTTTTGTCTCGAAGTACAAACCCGGCCACACTAATGTTGTAGTGGATGCTTTATCCAAGAGATACTCTATGCTTGTTGTTCTGGACTCTAGGATTCTTGGTTTCCAATGATGAAAGAACTTTACTTTGAAGATCCCGAGTTCTCATCCACCATCAACAATTGTAAGTGAGTTCAAGGTACTTATGCTTTACAAGATGGATTTCTATTTAAAGGAAATATTTCATGTGTGCAAAGAGTTTTTTCTATTTTAAACCAAAAAAAAATCGACATTGTAGGAAAAGTCAACCAAATGATTGACTTTTGGTCAAACATTTGACCCAAAAAAATTTTATAAAAAAAATGCACAAATACATTTCTTTAATACCAATTTGACTTTGTGTCAAAAATTTCACAAAATTCGATTAAGAACCTTGATTTATGAATTTTCAGTTTTAGGTTCTAAATCGACCAAAAATAAAATTATGTTTATTTTAGTCATATGTAGTTCCTTCTTTGACATTTCGTTTAGAGACTATCTGAAATCTGTTTGAGCATTCAACTTTGCGATCTATCGAATCAAAATACAAATGCTGTTTTGAGCTCTAATTAGGGAACTAAAATCGATCATTCATAACTTACAAACATATGATTGCTTCTTAATCATTTCCTTAAGATAAGTCTAAATTCGAGATCGATTTTGTAAAATTCACACAAGAATTCATCAATTTGAAGAATTTTATCCTCCCAAGCATTAGAAAATCAAGCAATTAAGCTTCAATCAACAAAATTTGAATTGACCCATTCATGGCTATAGTTTAATTTCATGAATCTAGGTCCAATTTTAATATTAGGCTTAGATCCATTTTTGACCTAAGCTCGAGCGCTTCAATTCAAGGTCAATTTAAATATGATAAGTGATCTTGCATATGGGTAGCTCATTAGATAGGGCAATTGTGACACTAATTGAGTTCAATTTTAGTTAATTTGCAATTTTGCCCATTGAATTGCAAATTTTATCATTTTAGCCCTTTAGGCCCAATTCAAAGCACCCATGGTTTTGACTCATTTTTTTCGACAATAATCATTCAATTAGGTCAATAAAAGACCCCTAGATCATGTTCCTAAGATTTGCTTAACTTAATTGAATCTTAATTGGTCAATTTCTTCATAAAAAGAATAAAATTCATTTTCAATTTGGTCCTTTAGGGGTCAAATTGCATAAATTGTTTACCCACAATGGTTCCAAGTGGACAAAATAGTAGGAACCGGACCAAACCGGTCAAGAACCAATCAAAATCTGGCCGAACTGAACCGAACCGGTCTGTCCGATCTGACCGGCCGCCGTCGGGACTGGTCGGTTCAGGCCCTTGTTGGCCGGTTCTTGGCCTCCGACCACCGATTTTAGAACCCTCTCAATCCCAATTTCACTTATACACCTTCAATTTCCCAAAATTTTACAAATTGGTCCTTGAATTTCGTCAAACTGCAAATTAACCCATAATTAGACATTTTGACGCAATTCTCAATTTTGGCTTGATTTTTTACAAATCAAACCCACTAGATCAATTACCTGACACCTAGAGATCATGATGGAGCCTTCAAAATGGATTTTTGACCCTTGGATCGAGATTTCGATTGTCAGGTCGAACCGACGGCCAAAATCGCTTAATGTGAAGAGTATATAAATGAAATCTCTTCTATTTTCAACAAGGGCTTCATTTGGCATGAAATTTCCTCTCTCTTCAGGGCCTCTCTCTCTCTCTCTCTCTCTCTCTCTCTCTCTTTTCTCCCTCTAAACTACAGCCCAAACAAATCACTCACTCTCTCTCTCTCTCTAAGTTTCAATTCATCTCTTGGACTGGTTTCATTCTAGGCTCGAACTGGTGATCACCGGAGCTGCCAAACATCCAAGTTGCCGATGACTGCAGTAGTAGAGGTCTTTGATCTTGTTGTGGACAGAGGAGATTAGATCGGTTGCTGGATCTTCACCAGTGGCTCGATCTTCGCCAGCGAGTCAAGGCCAGTCCATTTTGGACCAGTTCTTCATTTTTTCCTCAAGCCAGTGGTTTGATTAATCCCAATCCGAGCCGTAGTGACCTGATCTACATTCTTGGAGTCCTAATCATGATCCAATGGCTTGATCCGATTGATCGTGATAGAAATCGACGAAAATCACGACGAATGTAACGATTCCAAACTCGAATCCGATGAAATGAGATCGAGTTAGTTGATCGGGGCTAGGATTCAAGATTATGAGCTTTTACATACTTAAAATCAATTAGTATGAATGTTGCAATGATTTGTTGATGATTTGAATGATGATTGTGATTTTGAGCCTAATATGTGATTTTCGTAGTCTGTACATAGGTCACTATTTTGGCCAAAATGAGGTCCGAAACAACCTCGTTTCAAGTTGAGTCCTCTTAAGATTAAATAATAGACATCCCGAGCTTCGAAACGATAGGTTGCACGTCCCAATCGAGCATCTTTTAACCCTCGAAAAACACCTCCGAAGATTAACGATTCTACAGTAGTTTAGGTTCTTTTTCGGTTCTGATTCTATTCCACCTTCTGGCTTTGTTATTTTTGTGCCGACTTTCATGATCATTTTTTGACAAAATTTTCTTCGTGATTTTTGTTCCAAATAATTTCGTGCAACTTCTGTATTTTTTTTTCATGATTTTTTAATGTATTGGACTAGGTCAGATCTACTTAGATCTAAGCCTAGGTCAATGTTCCATATTGATCTTTGATTTTACCATTTTTGTACTAATTTTTATGTTGAGTTCTGGAACAAATTTCCTTCATAAAAGTTGCTCGTATAGGCGTTGTGAATGTCCTACATTTTTTTCAAAATTTTTAGATATGTTTAGCTAGGTCAAAATTGCGTAGATTTGAACATAGGTTAGTCTGTCCTATATTGGTCCGAGATTTGTTTTGATGAAATTGAGTCCATAAATGCACCTATTTAGTTTCAAATACTTCATGAGAGTTAAAATACATGATACATATGTTCAATTAATGCATGCTTTGCAAGGTTTTTACATTGGTAAAGTGAGTCAATTGGATGCATTAGAATAAAAGGTACTGCAGCAACATGTGCTGGACATATAATTGGTCTGTTTTGTCATTTTTGCCACGACTCATATGATCTTAATTAAGTTTCAACCTCTAACAAGAAATCTTCATCATCATATGCTCTATATGTGAGATTTTTGGTAGGATTTATGCATGTCTTGAGAACGGCTGAAATCATGCTTGTTCTATAAACTTAATGCTGAAATGAAACCTTGTCATATGCGCACATTTCCATGCTTGTTTGAGTCATCTAGGGATCAATTCTTATGATCATGCCTTCTTGATGATTGAACCGCATGTTGCAAAATTTGCATACATGTTTAGGTCATGTCATTTGAGTTTCATCTTGCACATTAAATTTGTCTCACAAAAACTGTTCATCAAACTTAGGATCCCCAAGCATACCATTAGGAATTATAAATCATTTCATTTAAATTATATTATATTTGGCATGCCGACTTAGGATTAGATGATTATCCAAACTTTCCGTCACATCCAATCCCGAGTCTCATATGATTTCTTCATGTCATTTGTGCATTCTTTGAGTGATTTTGAGGTTTTATAATGAATACTTATATTCTGTTTTCTCAATAATTGATGTGCACACTTTTAGAAATCTCAATTTTAGGATACCAAATTAGCCTAGTTTGGACTCAAGCTCTTCTAGGAAGACGTTAGGCCAACTTAAAAGTTTTTAATGCTGCTGATTTCATGTCAATCGCTCATCGTTTGGACCAATTTTCCATTTTTTCAAAGCTAGATTACAATCTGAACAAGTGATCAAATTCCGATCCTTGTTCTAACCCCTGTTTGAACAGACTTTTTAATATTTTTGTTCCATTTTTTCTATTTGGAATCTGAACTTGGCATCTTAATAAAACTCGTTTGTCATCATGTTGGCTATGTTGTGTGTAAATTTAATAATTTTTAGACATGTTTTGATAGAAAAAAAAAATCCTCGTGACATTAGCTGAATGTCCTATTGTTTTGACAAATTTATGATGTGTTGTTGCTTGTTGTTTGATTCTTGTAAAATCATGTATAGATTGTTTAAGAAAACTTTCTTCACAAAAGTTGTCCATCATCATGTCATGTATGTTAGAGAATTTTTTTCATTGCCAAATTATCATTAGGTATTGCCCAATTTTGTTGTCCTTACACGTTTGTTTTGAAATTTCTTGATATAAACATGATTGTACTTGTTTAGTTATACCATTTAGGTTAGTTTGTGCATAAAATTAGGACATGCCATCTTCATGAAAATTGTTCCAAATGCTTTGATCTTTGTTGTTAAACAATCGTCCTTTTCAAATTACATCTTTCAAAAAATGCTTTGGTACATGTGACGTTTCTCAAAAACGATTTCTAAAAAAGTTATTCTCCAAAGCTCTATTTAACTTAAGGAAAAATCGTGGTTTGGACCATATTCAAAATGCTTGCAACGCTTGTGAGTGCATTTATGCAAGCCCCGGGCTAGCCTTGGCAATTGAATGTGTTCCATAGCTTAGATATTCTTTAATCCTAAATATTTTCAAACATTTTTAAATCCTAATTTGACATCATGAAAGTTACGGTTTGAATTGTATTCAAAATGCCTGCGATGCTTGTGAGTGCATTTACATGAGCCTCGGGCTAGCCTTGGCAATTAAATGCCTTTCATAGCTGAGATATCACTTTGTCTCAAAACTTTTCATCGATGATTTCAAAATATGTTTTTAAAATATCACATGTACCCCTCATATATATAATCCTGTCATGCATTAGAAATTGCATGTATTTGTGATTAGCACATGCCCTTGGAAATAAGTGACCCACCGACGGTTCGCTTTCTTGCTTGATTGGTTAAGAAATAAGGTTCAAAAGACCTGCATACATGTTTAAATTTTTGCAATGCATGTGACTTTTAGATGAATGGTAGGGTCAATGCATGATATTGAGGGAAAATCATGGGATCACATAGATCACTTGATTAGGAGACTTATTAGCGGCCATGCGAAAATACAATTGGTCAACATTGCTATAAGTCACAAAAAAAATGGATTGGGTAGGTGTCTTAGTGGGACCCTCGCATGAAAGACAATGGCCGACCTCGAGGCCTCAAAATTTGACTTTCATATTGCACTTTCTTTAAATGATTGATCTTGACATGATGTCTTGTTCTTTATTGTTTTGACGTGTATGCTTGTTTCTTTCCATTGTATGCACCTAGTTATAAGTTTCTTAGATTATGTTTAAATTAGGACCCCAAAGATGGATAAAGCGCGAAGACAGTGGAGGTTGATGTCCATTATGATCATTATCATGTACTATCCATTTCCCCAACATATGTCTCGGGTTCCATTTGTTGTATCAAGCCCGATGAGTTGCGGGTTTTCTCTCTTTCTCACATCTTTTTCAATTATGTTTCTCTTTTATATTTTCTAGGATTGCATGGTAAATTTACTGCTTTCCTTGATTGTTTACTTACTGTCTTGTAATTTCAATATTATTGATTACCTTTTTTTCTTGTTTTTCTAGAAATAGAATAAAAATGAAAATGACCAACCATGCATGATCGCTTAGTTTAGGACTAATGATCCCGAAAATATAAAAAGAAACACATGGACATGTTAGGAAAACACAACATATTGTTTAAGTACCGAAATGGCGCTAATAGAAATATCAGCATAACCCAAGTCCCTAAATATTTGGTTGCATGGGAATCGAGAGAACACTCCCGACCCTCAATTAGGTTTTATAGCCGATCCCTAAAATGAAGCTAGTGGCGACTCTCATCTTATTTTAGGTTGTCATAAACAACTAGATCGTATAAATAAACCTATCACGCGGAGTACGAGTTTTGATGAAACTTACCGTGGTTTAGCATACTCGATATAGGAATACCTCAAAGGATGAAGTGATGCCATCCTTATGGGCGAGGCGTACTATCGAAACGGCTACCATGATAAAGGTACCCTTAAATCCGATATCCACACTCGACCCATTCTTCTAAGGTGTATCACTCATGTGGGTATAGATCACGACCCTCCGCTGTCACGTGGGATACAAGCTTGGGAGGGATCACGATCTTATGGAGGGAACTCACGAGAGGCTTGATCCAAAAGGCGAGGTGATGACGTCTTTTGGAACGCGAGCCGTGAGGAAACTCTCATGATCAAGTACCCCTAAACCCGACCTTTCCCCCTTTTTCTCTCCTCATGATGATGAGGGATCAAGGGCAGCAAGATCAAGTCATGACAGGTGGTCGTCAATCAACTCTCTAAAATGGCTCATTTTGTGCTATGTCATAAGACAGATGATGCATCTCATGTTGCTGAATTATATTTTAAGAAGATTATAAGCCTTCACGAAGTATTGAAGACCATTGTATCTGATTGTGATTCTAAATTCTTGACCTATTTCTGGAAGACGCTATGGAGAATGCTCAATACACTACTCTTATCCAGCACTACTTTTCATTCTCAAACTAATGGCCAAACGGAGGTAACAAATCGAATGTTTACCACTCTTCTTCAAAGTATGGTGAGTAAATCCTCAAAAGATTGGGATTTGAAGCTTCCACATGTTGAATTTGCTTACAATTGATCACCAAGTAACACCACTGGTCAATCATCTTTTGAAGTTGTGTATGGAAGACCCACTCACACCAATTGATTTGGTTCCAATTACATCCAATTCACGAGTAAGCTTTGATGGAAAAGAAAGAGCTGAATCGATGAAGAAGCTCCATGAGTCTTACAAGGAGAAAGTTAATCAACATCGGACGAAGGCTCAATTTCAACCAAGTGGTCTTGTATGGGTTCATTTGAGGAAGGAGAGATTTCCAGCTTAACGAAAGAATAAGCTCATGTGTAGAACTAATGGCCCATTTAAAGTTATCAAGCAAATTGATGACAATGCATATAAGATTGATCTTCCTAGAGAGTTTGGAGTGTAGCTACCTTTAATGTGGGAGACCTTTCTCCATATTTGGAGGATGAAGATTTCTCAGATTTGAGGACAAATCTCAAACAACTCGGGGAGGATGATGGGGGTGCAACCAACTTAGCAACCATCAACCCACTCGACACCATCATTACTTATTTAAGCTAAGATAGAAGTTGGGCATGATGTGCTTCAATGGGTCGAGACTGAAATTTCCAACTAAAGTGGTACAGAACCATTCCTACCAAGTTATCGATACCAAAGATTAATGAGTTACTAAATTCTCAGTATGATATATTAATTGTTGATTTCTCGATACACTTTATTAGTTGCTGATCTCAAAATTTATCAATAACATATCAACGAGAGGCCATTCTAAACAACTTCCTCGGTTATTTGATGAAGTCTTGAGGTCTATATCTTCTAGTCAAGGTCGAAGCATGAATTTTGCAAGACTAAAGAATCAAGAATGCAAGTTCCCAAGTCATTAAGTGCATATCTATTTTCCTAGAAGTCAAAGTTCCAAGTTCCTAGGTCTTTAATATTAGGCTAGTTCCCATGTCTATTTATTACTTTTCTATTTCCTAAGTTGCAGTCCTCCTATAGATAGGAGAAACCTCTCGATTGTAACAGACGACTAAATTTGATGAATGAAAATACTTGAAATTTCCTCTGCATGAATGAATATCTTTGAAGAGTGAATAACTCCTATTTCGATCTCTTTATTCTTATAGTGGATTACTCCTCGGTGGTGTGCCAAGAAGCACTTTATCCTCGGCTGGTGATTTTCCTTTAGGACGTGGTGGTGAGCTTCTCCTATCCCAAAGTCCTTTTATCCTTGGTGGGTGGTTCGTCCTTTAAGCCTTGATGGTAAACTTTGTTTATCCCGATCACCATATTTGGTTGGTGGCATATCCTTTAGACCTTGATGGGATCAAAATCTATTTTTTATTCTGCAATTCATCCTTTGATATCCATCCCTATACACTCCATTATGTCTTACTCTTATATTTTCCCATCGAAACCATCCTCATAAACACTATTTCCGAAAACTTAACCACAAAAATCCTACATCCCGAAATCACTCACCCACGCACACATCAGTGCCGTAACTTCAACAACTTTAGCGGTACCAGTGTTACTTCTAATTGCTCAGTTTGGCACTGCAGAGGACTACTACCTCTAAAGTGAGAACGCTCCACTTTGAGTGAATGTTGATGTGCATCTCCCAAGTCCTAAATGTCAAGGAATTCTAAGGCATCTTGATATAAAGTTGAAGACCATTCAAGTATTTGTTCACAAGCACTTCTTTCAGATCTTGAATGTTATTGCGAATCACCAATTCATTGAATTCATCGGTGCATTGATCCACCACTTGTGTACCTTGTCTCTAATTTTGGTACCTTGGGGAAAGCTCCCTCTTGTATCCTTTGGGAAGGAAATATTTTCAAATCTTGTCCTGCGTTTTTCTCCATAAAGTAACTGAAGCCTCGCCAACAAATTGACAAGTTTGCTTTGTACATCTCCATCATGCTATGGTCTTGCCTCGAAATTGCATAGTAATGGTGCCAACTTGGTGATCTTCCGGGATATTCCTAAGCTTAAAACTTCATTCACAAGTATCAACCAATCGATAATTTCATTGGCAGAATTAGTATCTAAAAATTTTGGAATGTCTCTCTTGATTTCCTTTTTCCAATCCAATTCACGAACTTCTTATGCATGATATAGAGTATTCCTCCATTGGGGAAATGATTGAAAGAGTAATCACCATTGGATTCTTCGATTTTGGAATGGGGGGGGAGGGTTATATACTTCAGCCTCAAACGCTGAACTTCTCGACCATCAATTTGTTGTTGCATATGTTGCTGCAAATTCTCTGTAAGTGTTTGTACTTCGTTCAATGGAATGGATTTGCCACCTCAATGTCTTGCTTGTCTTGAAGGCATTGTCCTCTCCTCCAAAGCTCTAATACCAAATGATGTAGCCCAAGGTAGGCTACTCAAACAATAAAATTTGGAGAGTGATGTACACAAAAGGAAACTTGGTCATAAAATGGAGCAGAAATTTCAACTCTGTGCTAGCTCGGGAAAATAGGCAAAACTTTGTCAATTCATATCAGAATGACTTGATTGCAAAGCTAAAATAACAAAGACTCTTAGATCTGCAATTTGATATTTTGAGTTTTCTCATATAAGCACTATAGACTTGTCAATTTTGGGAGAAAGTGGGCAAAATGAGTTTGGACGGAATGAAGAAAAGGATAAGAACTTCAATGGTTGCTCTTCTAGGATTCCAAAGAAGTTGAAATGGGCAACTCTTCAAGGATGCAGGTTTTGAGTTTTCGAGTGGTTTGAATCTTTCAAGGTTCAAGAGTTTTGCACTAAGAAAATTTTTGTTAATCATATTCAGTGTGTGTTCTATAGAACTCAATGACCTTTTATAGAAAAACAAAAGAAGAGCAAAAGACTATACTCAAATCTAGAATCTAACAGTCATTTATGTACATAGAAACAAGGAGCTATTAAATGTACAACATTTTCAATGCTTGTGACCATCCCAAAGTGTCTTGATGCAATCTTTGATGCATGGCAATGCTTGTGACCATGCCAAAGTGTCTTAATGCAATCTTCAATGCATGAGAAATGACAAAGTCTTTATGACAAAGTGAAAGATGAGCCCTTATTAATGGAGACTTCTCGATGAGAGTGTTGTTAATATTGAACACATGCCAATCTTCTCAGTTGAATAAGTTGGTCTTGAATACAGGCTGCATCATATGTGTTGTTACCTTAAGAAAGCTATTAAGACTAATAGCTTATAAGACATTTTCCCTTTTTGGAAGCTATTAAGGCTAACTTTGATTATAAAAGATGAATAATATGCTCCAAGGATGAGATGCTCCCCCGATCTTGATTCTTTCTTCATCATCGTATCATACAAACTCAACATTAATCCAACATGTACAGCATCAACATCATTTTTCACATTTGTAGTTTTAATAAAAAAAATCTACGCATATTACATCAACTACTCTCTCATTTTTGTCATAATCAAACAAAACAAAAAATGAAACATAGGATACTTCATTGATCAGCCAAAAGGGGTAAGTGGATTATATAACCAGCCCAAATATTTCATAAAATGCAAACTACATCATCAAAACTAACGTCAACCATTCAAACAAACCATTTGAATTCCTAAACTCTCTTTATTTTGTGTGATGAGGAAGGAGATTTGGAAGTGCTTGAGGGATCAAGGTTGGCATGGATAGGATTGAAACACTCCATTGAATGCAAGATTTGCTCGATTCTAACAAAATAACGCCTAAAGCCTTCCTTCATGGAGCGTAGAGAATCATCAAACTCGGCCAAATGTTCCTTTAAGCCATTGACATTCTCTTTCAGCTCAACAACATCAAGGTGAATCTCCTCCACATCATTTCCTTTTGAAGACTCCCCATTTTGCCTTTTCTTCTTTATCTTTGCAATGGATATAGGCACATGCATTCTTCTTTTCTTGCCTATATTCACTCTTTCTTGCACCCTTTCCCTTAGAATTGTCGTATGCCTTTCATTATCTCCATCGCCAATGGATAAAATTTCATTTTCTGCATTCCTCTAGCCATCTACATACCCTTCAAGTGCATCTTTTTTCAGAGTTTCTCTCCCAACTTCCAGATTCACCATCTTCTCTATCTTGATGTCATTAGTAATGGAAATGCCCTTATATTTAACAATTCTGGTGATTAAGGTAGCATAAGGCAATTTCCCAAAACAACGTTTAGAAGTTCAATGCATGTGCAGAAGAATGATGCGGGGTAGAGAAAACTCAATGCAGTTTATGATATCCCACAAAAGCTTCTCAATAAGCATAAGTCAACTATATGACAAAGGCTTCTCAAAAAGCTTCGAAGAAGGTAAGTGCATTGGGGTAAATAAAGATAAATCTCAATCATTCATAGGGAAATATTTGACAATATATGTCTACTTGACCTTGATTGTGATGAAGCTTAGTGTTTAGTCTCAATTTTAAGACGAAAAAGAGATATGGCATAAATAATTGGGACATGTGAGCATAAAGCAAATTTCCAAGTTAGCAACTAAGGGTCTTGTACAAGGATTGCCCAAGGTCAAAAATGAAAAGTCTGAGTTATGCAATCATGCTCGCTAAGTAAGCAAGTAAAGAGCACATTCAAATTTATAAATGTTATTGCTATGGATCATGCTCTATAGCTGTTACACGTGACCTATTTGGACCAACTGGAAGCACAAGCCTTGGAGGAAAAACATATTGTTTAATGGTTTTGGATAACTAATTAAGACTCACATGAGTGCTATTCCTAGCTCACAAGAATGATGCACTTCAGGCATTCATGAACTTGCATGAAAAATATGAAATTAGAAAAGTCACATCACTTTGACTGATTATACACTCAATAGAAAAATGGAGATGTGGAAAGGAAAAAAATCATTCTCTTCAAGAAATGGCCAAGGCCATGATGATAGAAAGCGGTGTACCAGCTTATTTTGGGACTGAGGCAATTGCTATTTCTTGCTACATTATCGATCATGTATTCTTAGGAACATTGTTGTAGAAAACATTCATTTTGTGAGCTTTTTAAAGTAGAAAACTAACTATATCATACTTTTACATCTTTGGATGCAAATATTATTGTTAGGAAAACATCCCCATGGAATTTTGATGATTCGGAAACTATCCTCAGTACAAATATTGACTATGATAAGTGCAGATGCTATGATGATTACACAAATATGGATGATTCTTATGATATCAGCAAAGACGAGGAACTAGACAGTGACAATTAGGAGAACAAGTGCTAACATGACAAGTAGCTCATGGTGACTTGAAGGTTCCACAGTCAATCTCATGTCCTAGGAGGTCTTTAGATACTAATAAACTCAAAAGGATCGTTGGATATGCAATCACATGAAATTTCACAAATACCATCACTAAAGATCATCAATCGACTGCTATGTTGAATATGCACGTGATGATGATGAGATATGGATTGTACTGATATTGAGTCGCAAGTGATGCTTGCAGGTTATTCACTTGAAGATGATTGTTGATCATATAGAAAATGAGCCGTTACAAGCTTGGAATCCACAACAACAAAAATCCAAGAAAGAATCGGAAAAGTAAGTGACAACTTTTGGCATTAAACCAAGAATCAATGAAGTGAAAACTATGGAGACTACTATAGGAAACTTGCAGGTGTCAAAGTAAACGATTGTATGGACAATCCCAAATCCAGTAAGGGATTCCATCTGTTGAGAAAACCTCCTAATATATTTTGAAGTTGATAAAACAATCTATGATATTTTACGAGCTTGATATATGCAAGAGTTGTTTATGAGACGAGGACCCCTGGAGTGCCATAACTTGGTAGAAAGGGACACTTAAGTGCCATAATTTACGAAAGGTATACTTAAGTGCCACAATTGAAATAAAACGGATCACTTGAGTGCCAATCCAGCCAAAATCCAGCCAAATTGCAAACGTGGCATTTTTCTGGCAAAGCGAATGCAAAATGACATCGTTTTGCACACTGACATGGCCAAATAATGCAAAAACGGCGTCATTTTTGGACTGACGTGGTAAAAAAATAAAAATTAATTAAATTAAATTTAGTTAAAATATTTAAAAATAATAATTAAAAAAAAAAAAAAAAAAAGAGAGGAGGCGATTGAGGGCTAAGCCCTCGCCGCCACCTCCCGCCGTCGCCGAGAAGGGTCGGCGACAGGGGGGAGGGTCGGCCGGGATCGTCAAACCCTAGCCAAGGGCCGGCGACCCCAACCCGGCCAAGGCGGAGGGCCGCCGACCCTCGCCGGATCCGGGCGAGGGCTCGCAAGCCCTCGCCGCCGATCGGTCGGGGTCATCGGCCCCCGGCCGGGGCCCGATGATCCTAGCCGACCCTTCCCCCTCCGTCGCCCACCCTTCCCATTGACAGCGGGGAGACGACGGCGACGGCCGAGAGCTCACCCTCGGCCACCACCCCCCCCATTTTTAATTTTTTTTAATTTGAAAATTATTATTTTTAAATATTTTAACTAAATTTAATTTAATTAATTTTTATATTTTTTTTACCACGTCAGCCTAAAACGTCGGCTTTTTTTGCATTATTTGGCCACATCAGCATGCAAAACGGCGTCGTTTTGCACTCGCTTCGCCAGAAAATTGACATGTCAGCATTTTGGCCGGACTTTGGCCGAAGTTGCACTTAAGTGATCCATTTTTCTTCGAATGTGGTACTTAAGTGTACCTTTTGTAAGTTATGGCACTTAAATGTCCCTTTGTGCCAAGTTATAGTACTTGAGGTGTACTTTTGCCAGTTGTTTATATTTCAAGTAATATCTGTGTAAAATGAACTTTGATGTGCTAAGTGAAATGATTCAAATAGCTTTAAAAAGCAATATGAACAAGTATAGAAGCATGAGGAGTTCATAAAGACCTGGAGGTACATAAGTGAATAGTCTAAAGGATTTACATCATCATCGTATTCAAAGAGCCTGATGAAAAGTAGTTTCACTTTGTCACAGCCTACCCACAAGTGACAGCCCTTGGTAAATAGGTTTAGAGATATTTGTTTATAAGACAGTCCTATAGGACCAACGATTTGATTGATTTTAGGATCCTAATCATCCTCTTCTTGTAAATGTGGTCTCTCCCAAGACCATACCTTACGTGACACAAGGGTTTCTTTTTAAGTTCGAATTAATCGTAAAAATTCTATGTGGGATAGAAGTTTTCACTAGCTTATTGGGGTCGGCCAGAAATCAAGTGAGGCAAGGAGGATACTTCACTTTTTACGTAGCTAGAGATTTAAGGTCAAGACTTGATTACACTAGTTATCTGATTAATACATTTTTTATACCTAAACTGAATCATTTGTCAACTAAAGTGTTCAGGCAGTCTTTTTACCGTTTATAAATCCTTAAATTCATATATGCTAAGTGTCCGCACGATGTTTGTTTACTATGATCCTAGGACTTATCCTAACCTTGCTAAAAAGAAAAATAACAATCAATGTATTGAAAGTGCACGCTCAAATGTAAATTCAAATAAAAATGCACAAACAACAACCTAACATTTGTCTCAAAGAACAAACAACATCCTATTATTAGTATCCTTAAGCAATATCTAATTCCTAATTTTTTTTTTGAAATTTTTATTTATTTATTTATTTATTTATTTATTTATTTTTATTATTATTATTATTATTATTATTATTATTATTATTATTATTATTATTATTATTGATAAGTGCAATAGAAGTCCTAAAACTTGCAAAAAGTGCAATCAAGTTCTAAAACTTTTCAAATTGTTGCAATCAAGTCCTAAAGTTAACACTGTCAAACTTACTAATGGAAAATGCTGACGTGGCGTGGACGTAGCATTTTAAATCATTTTTCATTTCCACATGGCTTTTTAATTATTTTTTATTCAATTTTAAAAAAATATTTAAAAACTAAAAAAAGAAAAGCTAAAATTTATTTTTAAAAATTGTTAAAAAAAAAAAAAAAAAAGACAAAATGGCAGCTCCTCCCCCGCCACCGCCGCCGCCCATCGCCGGAGGGGCCGGCAAGCGTCGCCGGCCCCTCCGGCGATGGGCGGCAGCGAAGGAAGCGCTAGCCATTTTTTTTCTTTTTTTTTTTAAATTGTTTTGTTTTTAAAAAAAATAGCATTTTTTCTAGTTTTTAAATCTAATTTAAATAAAAAAAAATTTTAAAAAAGCCACATGGAAATAAAAATTTATTTTAAATGTCATGTTCGCGCTACGTCGCATTTTCTGTTAAAAATGTTGACGGTATTAACTTTTAGGACTCAATTGAAACAATTTGATAAGTTTTAGAACTTGATTGCGTTTTTTACAAGTTTTATGACTCAATTGTATTTTCATTACAAGTTTTAGGACTTCTATTGCACTTATCCATTATTATTATTATTATCATTATTATTGTTGTTGTTGTTGTTATTGTTGTTGTTATTGTTGTTACTATTGTTATTTATATTTCTTTCTTTTCACTATTCATTTTACTTTATTAAAATGCGCTTTTGATTGTCAATAAAAATTTAAGTGTCAATAGATATAACTAGGAAGTCTGACATAACCAAAAGTTCAATATCAGTGAAAGCTTGATATAAGCAAGGGTCTAATATGACTAGAAGCCCGATATAAGTTGAAGTTGGATATCATTGGAAAATTGGATATAACCGGGACCCTTATATAAGTGAAACGCCTCCACTTCTTACAACAACAATCTTATCATAAACTTTAAGAATAATATTCTAAAATAAAATTATCTCATCCCATAACGCATTGTGATTTGGTATGGATTTTTAATTTAGATGAAAGTAATTGACCATGAATCCTAAAGGTTATCTACACAAATAAATGGCAAAAGAACATCACAAGTGCCAAAACTTAGCACAAAGGAACATATAAATGCCAAAAGTTAGGAAAGTGATACTTAAGTACCATTTAAAAAAATATATATATATGACACTTGAGTGCCACATCCGGCGAATCCCACCGAAAATCCTACGTGGTAATTTTTTATTAATTTTTTTTGCTTACATGGCTTGCCGAAAGGCTAACTCAGCAAATAAACACAAAAACGACATCGTTTTGGCACAATTCAAATTTTAATATAAAAAGTAATTAAATTAAATTTATTTCTTTAATATATCTGTCAAGAAAAGTATTTTTCACATTTATTTGATATTATTTAAAGTCATAATAGCAAGCATATGCAAATGATAATCCAATTGCTTCCTATCTAGCCATAGGAGAATAGGTTTCATCATGGTCTACGCATTCTTCTTGATAATAACCTCCTGCTACGAATCTAGCTTTATTGCATTGACTTTACCTTTGTCATCGAGCTATTCACCTCCTCTAGAAGATTTTATTGGCCAACGTCATTATCTTCTCTTTTGGAAAAGTATATAATTGTGACCGCTGAAGAATTGGCTAAGATGATCAAAACTCCTTTTTGATATTTTGTGAAAATCCCTAAAAATTATGCTGATGCTTACAAGCTCATCCTTAAATATTCAAACTTTGTTCATGGCTACAAAACTCATGTCTTTCTCAATCTCCTATCCTAATAGTAAACTTTATTTAGAAAATTATAATTATGTGCTTGTGCTCCAATTGTTCATCTACCAACAATATCTCTCGTGACAACGCACGATTGCTCTGGGCTATCCTCAACAATTCTCACTCGATCATCTTCAATATGTACCATATGTCTAGGAAGAAGAAAATTTCCCTATGGTGCTCCTATCACTCTCATTCCCTACACCAAGGGAATCACCATAAGAACCTTAGGGAGGAGAAGATGGTCAACCTAGAAAATCAGCAATAAGACATTTAAAAATTAATTTTAAAGATGACATCCGAGGTTTGGATGATTTTCAAGAATGAGATTGTTTAGGTTGGACATGGAGATGATGAAGTGACCAAACAAGAGTTGAAAGAAAATATTAAGGAGGAAACTGAGTTAAAAAGGAGGAAGAGGAGGAGAAGGAGAAGGAAGAAGGAGAAAGACAAAAGCACAAATGATAGTTCCAAAGTGGACTTTTTAGATGTGAGCAATCATAAGGTTATATTGCTTAAGGATACTATTAGTGTTAAACCTTAAATGCTAAGCTTTAGGAGGAAATTACGGAATTAAAAACCTCTGTCAACGCACTTGGACAATACTTGTTTAGTCATTGAACTATGTTACTCCTCTTAGCCAATTACCTAAAATCTCTGTGGCTACAAAGTCTTGCCCCTCCTCACGACGGAAAAAAACCTATAAATGTCTAAACTATTTTTTCTTTTCTTTTCTTTTCTTTGGATATGCTAATGTTTACTTCCGTTGTTTATCACTATCATATGCTCCTGGCTTATATTTTAGAAATGGTAATTATCTTTAGCATACTGCTTTGGTTTCTTTTCGCTAATGACAAAAGGGGGGAATAATGAATATGAGATGTGATTATGTTGATAATGTGGATGTGTTGATAATAAGAATGAGATGATAACCCACTTTTGTTATTTGATGTTCAATGAGTATGACTATCTGAACTAATCAAGGGGAGGGACTTTGTGGTTTCTGGTTTATCATTTGTTTCAAATAAATTTCAGATTGATTGACTTTATCTGTCATCTTTTCTGTATTATCATAAAAATTTTCTTAATTATGAGTGCTTGTTCTATTGTTCATGTTACCTTTAAGTTCTACTAAAAGTGTCAAGTCATTCCTTGAAAAAAAAATCTGTAATTGGAGACGTTGCAAACTACTCGTATGCATGTTAAGAATATCTCAACTTGATGAATAGTTCTTTACATTTATTTGCAGTATAAACTCCAATTCATTTATTACCACATTTGCAAGGTGATTTTGTCATCATAAAAAAAGGTTGTTGGGAAAATATTCCGATGGAGTTTTGATTATTCCAAAACTATTATTGGTATTAATATCTTCATGATAAGTGCAGATGTCCATGGTTAATTTAAGAAAGACTATTGTGATATCAATGGTCTCTATGAGTTCAATGAAGACATATTACAATGGTAAAGATCTTGACAATAGGAGAACAAGTCTAGCATAACAGAATGTGCATAAGGACTGGGAGGTAACATGGTCGATTAGTCATCAACATAGCATCCTATGATTACAATCTTGACAATAAGAGAACAAGTCTAGCATGACAAAATGTGCACAAGGAATTGGAGGTATCATGGTCAATTAGTTATCAACATAGCATCCTTGGAAATTGACATACTAAGGAAGATCATTAGATGATTGATCGCAAGTCACTCCACACAGTTTGACCACGGACAACATCAACAGACTAATAATAATGAGCACGTACAACTATCAATTGATAAGAAGTAATGGATTGTGCAATTATCAAGTAATACTTGTGAAGTTTTCTCTAAAGATAGCCATTAGACATAATGAATATAGCAATTGACAAGTTAACGAACCACAGCTAAAGAAAAGGGAATGAGATAGAGAACAATTTATAATTTTGATCAAGTAGTCAAAGGAACAACGAATGCGACAAAGTCAACAAACTCCATTTTAGAAAACCTTGTAATCACTACTAAAGCAGATTGTATAGGCAATATGGACCTTAGCAACTGTTCCAATCAACCCTTAACAGCTCCAATCTCCTCGAAAAGGTGTCCAACAGTTGGATTACATCTATATAAAGAGTATAAGAGAAGCTAAAAAGTGTTATGAAGAACATTAGCATTGTTCGTTGTCACCTCTCTCTAGTGGTCAAATTGAATTTTTTTCTGTATGGAATTCTTTGTCATGCTTTTGCTACCTTGTAATCATGATAAGATCAAGTGTATAAGAGCAATAGTTGTACATGAGTCCTGATAGTATGATTTATCATCGATCAATACATGCTTATTGAAACTTGTCTTGAAGATTATTAGTGAAATCCAACTTATGTTGAGACTATTACCAACAAAGTCGGCATGGACTTGGAGATAAAACTGAACCACTATAAATTGATGTATATGTTAGGGGTTAACAATACAACCTATAGGGGGTAAATAGGTTGTTGTAGAAAACTTGACAATCTTTCACAAAAAATAGTTAATGCTGAGTAAAGATCAGGCCAATGTGATGTTTCAAAACTGGTGATCATAATATATGCTTGTGGAAGTAAAAAGAGTAAAACAGTAGCACACAACAATGTATAGTGATCCAACTTTATCCCTAAGTTTATGTCCACCCTTCAGACTAACAGTCACAAGTCAGGCTAGATTCCACTAGTAATCTGCTTAGAAAGTTACAATTGGCAAGCATTAATACTATTACAAGATAGATCACATTATTAGAACTCAATTGCCGTTGTTATTCTTGCACACTTAATATAGAGCAAAACCACTCAAACAGCACAAATACGATACTTAGTAAAACAATCAAATGAGAACTTATTGTTAAGAATAGCTTGAAACAAATTTCCAAATCTTAAGGTATGTAGCTCTCTCTAACATTTGGCATCTACAATCTTTCCTTTTATAATTGTCTTCAATCTGTCCGTTAGAGGTGAATTGGAGAAGTAAAGAGCCGTTAGAGTTACCACTATCCAAAAACAAAACTACCCATAGAGTCTTTTTCCTGAAGATTTGTAGGCTATCCGAAAATAGCATCAGCTACTTCTATACACTGCAATCTCTAACAGACCTATCAAACTACCGAGCCACTCGATTACTACTTTTTAACACCTAAATTTCGGCGACCCATTTAGTCATTCATCGCGTTAAAAAAATAGGGGTTAATTTTATCCCTGAAAAAAATTAATTGCATAGCATATAGTTTTAGGAGCATTTATTTTTTAATTTGCATTTACATTGGGTCAGTGACAGATGGGTTCGAATTGATTGTTCAAAATTTTAATTTGATGAGTTGGGTTAAGCCCACGAAGAGAACAAATCGGCCCAAGCCCGTATCCTCGGAGAGATTTTACAGATTTATTTGTGCGAGATTTCAAATTTAAGAAATAATCCTCTTGCAATCATGAATTATATCAAAAAACAAATATTGCGTTTGGAAAAGCAAATATTGCGTTCGGAAAAAGGAATTTTCTTGGATATGGATTTGGAAAAATTAAAACCCTAACTCGTGGCCTATAAATAGATTAATACGCGTAGGGTTTTGAGGGGGGCCACATAATAGAAATAGACGGCCACAAAAAAAAAAAAAAAAAAAGAGAACTCACGTTCTCCACGGCAAGGGTCGGGAAATCAGAAATCTCAAAGCATATTGAGAGAAAACACGTTGAGAAGAGAGAGAGGAGCCTCATGGCTGAATACCCTCGGCTGTGTGACCCTTGCATCCGAGACTTCCCCGATGTTGGTGCTGCCTCCCAGCCTTGACCAGCTTGCTGTCTTGACCAAGCCACTTGATACTCTTCCGTGGCCCTACATTTGGTTGTGACAATCGCAAAGCTCACGAGTACGATCCATCGCTGAATGCAGCACGGTCTTCCAGTCCCAAGCATCAACTAACGAGTATCCAGCATCCTCGGCAAGTCTCCCTGAAGGTTACAGGCATTGGTTCTAACTTGGAAGCATTATCCGCGTGATATTGTGAATCGGGTAAGAATTTTGATTAATTCGTTACTATTGTCCAATCCGTAGAATTGTGATGTTGTTTGAATATTTGATCAATATTGCCATATCCAAGAGATTTCTTGATCCCTCATAAATTAGGAAATTTTCCTAATTTCGCAACACACATATGATTGACAATCCGATTTCACGCTCGAAATACGACCCGCAATCGTACGGAAAAATCACCAATCCGATCTCATGCTCGAGATACAATTCGTGATTTTATTTAAAAATTGGTCAATCCGATTTCATGCACGAGATACGATTCGTCAATTTATTTCCCAAAATTAAATGAACGTGGATGGTATCTTGCTTGATTTGTTGCCGTGCTATTCTTGATGCCTTTATTTGTTTGCTCTCGTAAAAAAAAAAAATGAGTTAGATTAGATGCATGTTAGGATATTACTTGTTTTAGGGTTATCTTGCATGTTTAGAATAGGAAAATTATTTATTTCGAATTTCTTAAAATAAAAATCCAAAAAAATGCATTCATTTAGGACATTAGTTTTTTAAATTTAATTTAAATTGCATGTTTAATTATTCACCAATTTTATTTTTGAAAAAACAAAAATCATCACGAATAAGGAAAATCAGAGTTAGAGCATTCTTTACACGTCATTGCATATTAGGATAAGATTGCATGTTTAATTTTATTTCTTAATTGATTATAGGTTTAAATAACTTCTCCTAGATAAATTGCATTTTAGGGTTACTTGGTTAAGATAATGTTCTAGTTTAAATTAGGATTTGGCTTAACCTAATTCCTAATACAAATTAGATAATATCTTAATTTAGGTAGATAATTTTCGCATTTTTCTAATTTCGAATTTCATGGAAAATACCAAAAATTGCCTTAGAATAAATCAATTTCATTCATTAGGAGAGATTGCATTTTATTTACGTCATATAGCTAGTTCATGTTGCCATGTCATATCATTTCATGTTAAATTAGTAGCATGCATCGCATAAGGCGTGATTCTCATTAAATAAGTGAAAACCAAAAAAAAAAAAGAAGAAAAAATTGCGTATTAATTAGAAATCATATCTAGGGTTGTTGATGTGAATTATGATCTAATATTGCAGATGCTTTCGTTGCCATGAGATAAGTCCTGCAATTTATTCACTACTTTATCTAGGTGTTAAATTAGTGGTTTGCACACCCGTATGATAACCTCGCATGTTAAGAAGATAATTTAAAATCAATTCAAGCTGCTTGCCAAACATTTTTCAAAATAAAAGAGAAAGGTACTGAAATGGCGTTAGAGAAATCTAGCGTAATCAAGTCCCCGAACTCATGAATTTCTGGTTTGTAAGAGTAAAGTAAATCTCCCGTTACTTTACTTGGGTTTCTAATTGACCCACCAAAAATAGATTAGTGGCGACTCCTAATTGAAAATCAATTGCATGTTAAGAAATTTGAACTTAAGTTGCAAATTGGTATGGGCTTGGGAGAGCCCGAGTTAAGTCTAGGCTTAACAATCCATTAGCCAAATCCTAGGTGATTTACACTCGAAAAATTGGTCGCGACACTACTTCTTCCTTAATTGTGTTGTTGTGCGAATCCATAGCCACAACAATTATATTAACTCAATCAACAAATATTATCAATATGTATGTTGGTGCCACAGCATCAATGACCTGATGTTGACAACATCAACATAGACATCAACATTAGTTGATCTTTTAGGTATGTTAGTGCTATTTACGGAGAAACTGTATCAGGACATAATACAATCTTTTGTCCACTGGATCATACCATAGATCTTGCTTGGTCCTTTGTAATGAACATCCGCATATATTATAGTAAACATTATATTAAGGATAATTTGAACATCTTCAAAATCACTTGGAGATATTTCTCCAACAGTATGTTATCTTTTACTTGCTTATTTTTAGAGGCTCTGACACATAAAGTGCCAAAACTTGGCACAATGGGATACTTAAATGCTAAAAATACGAAAATATAAACTTAAATGTCAAAATCGGAGCAAAATGTATTAGTTAAGTGCCAACGGCGAGAAAATTCGGCTAAAATACTTACGTAGCATTCTTCCCTCAAGACAAGTGCAAAACAACATCGTTTTGCATACTGATGCGGCTAGATAAGCCGAAAACAATGTCATTTTTTGCCTCAGATTTGAATTTTAATATAAATATTAAGTAAATTAAATTTAAAACTAAGTTATTTTAAAAATAAAAACAAGGAAGAAGAAGAAGTTGCAAAAGGCACCGGGCGACGACATACAAGCCCTCACCGCTGCCTCCTAGCCTTCAAGAGCGAGCAATGACCCTTAGCCCAGCTGGGCGAGGGCTTCCAAGCTCTCATTGCTAGTCAACACCACCTCCGACAAGGGCTTGCACACACCTCACTATTCTACAATATCCCTTTTTTAAATTTTAGTTTTGAATTCAATTTAATTCATATTTATATTAAAATTCAAATAAGAAACAAAACGATGTCGTTTTGGCTTTTCTTTGTTGACTCAATTCTCCATTAAGCTATGTAGACAAGTTCTATTAATAAAAAATTGCTACGTAGAATTTTCGAGAGGTTTCCCTAGACTTGGCCCCAATTTTGAAAAGAATTGACACTTATGTATACATTTCATAACTTTTGATACTTAAGCATCTCATCATGCTAAGTTTTGGCACTTGCACTGCACTGTACTTTTATCCTCATTTTTATGTAAATTTGTCTGGTAGCATCACTTGCACGTATCACTTGTGATTTATTTCTCATTACTATCTAGTTTAACTTGTTATCTTGCGCAAAAGTTTTTCAAATTGTTAAAATAACTAATTCATCCTCTCTTTAGGCTATATATATTGCAAGCCCCAACATCTTTTGCAAGGTTTTGAGAAGCTTTTGCGTAGCTAATGTCATTATGCCAACATTCTGGTCAACATGGTCAAGTTTGATTTGGACTGTTGAAAGTTGTGAGTCGAAAGACAGGGCAGTTTCAGTTATGCCAATTCAAATGGCTTCAGCAGCAGTGGTTTTCTTTGTTATCCCTGACTCGTCAAAAAACAGACTTCTCTAAAAGGTCTCCAAATAAGTAAATCAAGACAAGGAACTTCTCTTAGAGTAAATAATAAGCACCCAAGGACTGCTAGACCGACACAAAAAGATTGACAGAAGAAAACTAGAAAGAAAAGTAGTTCCCGCTCATTATAATATAACTAAGTAGAGGGAAAACTGTCTAAAAAGTTATCAGCTTTTTATGTTTATATCAATTTAGTTCTAAACATTTTAATTGTACCAATTGAGTCCTAAACTTTTTCACATTTTACTAATTGAGTCCATCTAATTAATTTTGGCCGGAAATCATTAACATAAACACTAGACGTCCTACATGGCACAGTCGGGACACCCATCATTGATGTGAATAATTATTAGTAACATTGATATATTTTTCAAACTTTTCATTAATTTCTCGTTTATTTTGCCTTTTTTTTTCTTTTTCTTTTTTACAACTCTAGCTGGCAAGGTCGCCGGCCACAAACGAGATTCATCCTTGCCTAGGCTAGGGGAGGACATTGTAGCCCTCGCCGGCCATAGGCAAAGGGCATCAGGCCCCCACCCAATTCTAGGCGAGGGCCACAACAGCCTTGCCTAGATCCAGAAGGGCGTGGAGGTCCTCACATAGCCCATGGCAAGAGTTGTAAAAAGACAAAGGAAAAAGAAAAGAAGAAATAAGTTTTAAAAAAAATATAAAATATTAAGATATTATTAAATATTGTCCGTATCAGCATTAACCATGTCACGCCAACCCTGCTACGTAAGACAGTTGGCATTCACATTAACAATTTCTAACCAAAATTAGCCAAATTAACTCAATTAGCAAAATATGAAAAAGTTTAAGATTAAATTAGCACAATTAAAAGGTTTAGATCTAAATTGAATTGTGTGTGCTTGGCAGTAATGTGCATGAAAGTTCTAAATGTGCTTTCTAGTATTGTTTAGTTTATAAGTTGTAGTCACCGCCGCCTGCGGTGGCCCAGTTGGATAAAGCTCCCATGATCCTTTGCGAGGAGGAGAAGAGTTCGAATCCCGCTGGCCACACGGGATCTTAAGTGTGACATCGGGATGGCGGGTCCTCCGCTAGCGTCACCCTGGGTTTACCTCGCCGGCTGCCGGCTGTACGGGAGTTCCTGCGTCATCAAAAAAAAAAAAAAGTTGTAGTCCTGTTCATGTTCCATCGACAAAACTGTGTTCCAAATCAGCCTTTAAGATTTCAATCATTTGTAAGAATAGCACCTAACTTTCCTGTATATCAAGTAGACATTCCTTCCGTTCTTAATTACTACGTACATACATCAGGAGTTAACACGTACTTCTATTTGTTTAGACTCAGCCCATAACTTTTAGGTAGATAATTGTCATTACTTCTGGTAATTCTTCTTTTTCGACTCATATATTTTAAGACGAGAAGCACTTGGGAATTGATAATTTCGAGTTTTCAAGCGCAAAATTGATAAGGTGTCGGATAGTTTGGGTCATTTTGCAATCGACAAAATTGCGATGTCACAGAAGTCCGTTAGACGGCCTCAACCAACATGGCCAGTGAACCAAAGCAACAGGAGACTAGCAATTAAGGATGTCATTGCCATAGCCAAAGTTACAGAGATTAATTTGCCTATTTCTCCTATTGCACAATGGTGGCAGCAGCCGCGATAACCAATACCCGATCGTTGCAACAAGAACGCTTTTCTCACTTGTCATGGCTGCCATTGCCGATGCCTTTCCATAACTGTCACAACTGTGAGAAAAGCCAGGACAACACCTACGACAGACATGAACAGATCCGACACAAATCTTGAAAACTCAAAGCATGATTGAGTATACAAGTCAAAGCAATTTCCCACTTAAAATTGCCTCCGTAAGCGGTTTCCGGCAAACGTCAAGCTGAAAAACTTCCGCAAATGCTTCAATCAGAGCATCGCAAGCAATGTTGACTAAACTGCATTCGCCGGGAACAAATGCATCGCCCGATCCGCAATTTACAGACAAAGAAGCTTCTCCGAGAATCCCCTTTATGCTTCCGACTTGGCGATTTCGTATCCCACATGGAATTATCCATTGAAAGGGAGTCAGATCTGCAGTGACATTCAGAGCTAACCCGTGATATGCTATCCATTGGGATACTCGAATTCCAATGGCTGCCAATTTCTCATCTCCTGAAGGTTAATACAGTGAATGATGTCATATCAATAGCCCGCCAGAAATTGTTGTGAACAAAACAAAGAGTGTCAGGCAAATAAAAAATTAAATGTTTCTAAAAAAATCTTTTCCGGAACCTTTAGAATCACACAAATGCACATTGATCCATGACTAGCTGTGCCGATTTGTTTAAATTAAAAAATATACATACTAGTGAACAAGATGACGTGCAACTATCAGTGGACGAATGGATCATCTTTTCTTTTATGGTAACAGGGTATCCACCATGTTTTGAACCTTGGATCAGAGTCACCAGACCAACCAGTTGGACAGTGTTGAGGTCCAGCCCAGTCCAGAGTTAGACCCCTAAAATCTCCATGGTCAGAACATGGATGGCTGATGGTTGAACCATTCAAACGAAGAGGTCCAACTGGGTCAAGAATCACTTTGATTCAGTTGTGTTAAAGAATTAAAAAGGAAATAGCAGCGATGCCAGTGGCATTTTGAATCAAAGGACTCATTTTTGGAGATACTATGCAAATACCACCTGGCCATAATGAAAGGAAAATGGAAAGTGCTTTAGCAGAGGTCTGAGAATAGATGTGACACTCCTAAGTGTATTGAAAGCCTGCCAAGAACCTCTCAACCATGTTCTATTGTGTTGCAGCTTGAAGAGAATTGTTTGCAAGGGACAATATTCCAACAGAACCAGTGATTGACCTGTTCAACCACCAGCCTGGGAGTGAAAACAATATTTATTTAGGCCTTTTTTGTCACCTCACACTTAAGCACAAAAAAGAGCCCCTCATTCTATGCAACCAAGTATTTCAATCTCAGGATGCCTATGGTGAGGTCATCTAGATCAATCTATCGGAAGACCCCCATCCACTCTAGCTTGTGAGTATAATGACCACATAGGTAGGTCAACACAGATTATCCTATTATATCTAGCTAGAATGTTTGGGTCAACAGGGAATAACAAGAACACACAGCAAATAATTTGGAAGAAGAGATATCTGTTATGTACAGAATTCAGATCGACAAATGATCATAAGAATATAGTTCAAAAATATATATATATCCATACAAGAACAATTTTTATAGCATACCAGCCCAGACACCAGTAAAACCCTCAAGACGGGAGGCTTTGATAGAAAAGGCTGAGAGAAGAGCACGAAGAACCACTTCCTCAAGCGACCTGAGATACCAATGGAGATCCATCTTGTGATTCCGTAGATTGATGATGGGATACATAACTAGCTAGAATGCAACATGAGTACACCAGGAGTTAGGCATATGTTGCATATATGGAAAATTACGAATGGCAATAATCCGTATTTTACATCTAGGACCACTGAATGAGTTAAATTTCAAGAATAGAGAAAACCAATAAAAAACGAAAAGGACAACTGCATCAGTTGATTCCCATGCAAAATTGCTTGATAGTCAACCACACGTTATCTTCTGTATAGTTCCATTTACTACAATAAATCCTTCCTGCCTAATACTACAACTGCAATGTGTTAACTATTGAAACCTAGTTCAACTTCATTCAGTTTCTCAGCAGCTAAGCTAAAACCCGCGGAAAGCAATAAGAAAAAGATGAAACTTCTGAAAAATGGAGCTTTGTTTCCAAAAACAATGCGAGGGGGATGTAACTTGTTAGAGTGTCCTATTACACTTGAAAACCAGAGAACCTCAATGACTTGACATTAAAGGTCTTCTCAATGATTATTCTATCACAAACGCATCTCTAGAAGCTTCTGATTATCCCTGGAAACAATATCAGGAAAAGCTAACATTCACAAGAATATCCTTCCTGAATGGTATAGTGCCTCAACTTTCATTATTTTCCTTTGGTGAGAAATTTTGAGATAACAAGCATGAAATGCCTTGCCCTCAAGAGTATTGTTTGCGAAACTAATGTCATTATTCAATTACTAAGCACTCAGATACTGTCAAAATGCCGAATGTTTTGGTTTCTCTAGACAAATCCCTGCCTTCTTGACCACTTTCAAAAGAGATGCAAAAATTCGCCTGCACTTGATTCTAACAAGAGTCTATGCTGTTTGTTCATGGTTAGATGTTAGAGTATGTAGATAACTAACCAGATTCCAGGATATAACCATATAGACAGGCTGATGATGAGAATGGCTATTCCTACTTTATGGATATCAACATTATCACTTTGAGAAATATGAAATTCCATCGCTCCAACTGTAATTCATTTTCTTTGTTGTTAAATTGGACCTCACTCAAATATTTCTCAGCTTATCATTCACCTAAAACCTATTTACATTTTACATGGACATGGGTGACGTTTACCGAAATAGATAAGTTGGCTAGAACCTTGCCTTCATGTAGAGTTTCTTAATTCGAAGTGCAACAGGAATGCTATTCAAGTTTGAGTATCAAAGAGTTAACTTTGGGGTGAAATGAATAGTCCAGGGACAAAGTCCCATAACATGCTCTCCAATTGCTGTTTGAGAAGGCAGGAGGCTTGTGATTTATATACTCTAAGGCATCAAATTGTTGCATCTCCATTCAAGTCTCTTGTCCTATTAACAGAGAATCATCTCCTTGACTCTGTATGTTGTCCACCTTCCACGAAACTCCAAAACTATACCTCCAAAAGTAACTTTGGCACCGTCCACAACAGTCCACTCTCACTTTCAGATATGTCCATCAACCATGATGTACAGAGTCCTCAAACCAATTGACCTTTGTGGCAATACCCACATAATCTTTGGCGTATAGATTCAGTATCTTTAATTCAAGATGACATTTTCTAAGATCCCAACTGTAGCAGCTACATGGTATTAAGTTAGCTACTAGTTTCAAACTGGCTGCTGCAACATCTTCTTCTACGATCATTCCATCACATTGTTCACAAAAAATCAGTAATTGCCAAGTTGAAACATCAATTGTACTACAAAACGGCTAAAAGCAAAGACAAATACCTGGCCGGGACCATGATAAGTCACCTCCCCACCGCGTTCAGTCCGATGAACATCGAAAGGAGCATTCTTCACGTCGAAATTGAGATAATCTTCCGAGCTACGAGTGCCCATAGTGTACACAGGTTGATGCTGGAGCACGATCAACGTGTCCGGGCAATCTACATCACTTTGGATCGACGCTTTCTTTTGCCTCACCAGTTCCTTCTGCCATGCCCATGCCTTCCCATACGGGACCAGCTCGTTGTGCAAATCAAAGCATTCACACCTGGCACACACAAAAATGGCCAATTGGATTCCACGCCCGGAAGGTGTTTGAGGAAATGTCCGAGAGAGAAATACTCACGTTCGACTATCTGGGTAGTCGGCGATTGAGTTGAGCGATACAGAAACCGCAGATTTCGGTACGTGGCTCGACACTGTCGAAAGTGGTCGAGAGTGAGATTGGGTTTCGCGTCGGGGAAGTCGTCGGCTTGAGCATGAAGCAATTGAGGTCGAAGTTGAAATGGCCGCCGGCACCATCTCTCTCTCTCTGTGCGCGAGTGGCCCGTGTTGGCACTCGGGTTAAGGCGGAAAGGCCGCCGCCGCCGCCGTCGTCGTCGCCGTCGCCGCCGTCGGCAGTAACGAAGTTGTTTTGGTCGCCCACTGATGCGCCGCTATTTCTTGCTTCCCATCACGTGTTTGAGTATTTGCCTGAGTAGAAATTCAAGGAAAATGTCGCGAATGGTTCGGGGACTTTGATATATGGTGTAATATGGCCTTTAAAATTTTAATTTATTATATTTGATTTTTGAATTATTGGTAAATGTTTAATTTAATCTTTAACCTATATGAAAATATTTAATCTTATCCTTCCATTTATTCAAGCTAATGAAATTATTAGCTGAGATGACTTTTAATTCGTTAAGTTTGAATGATGGACAAAAGAAAAACAAGAAAGTTACACATGAATTATCTAAATAAGATATTCCCCTCATATCACAAATATAATAATTCACATCATCCAATAATGATAAACACATTAGCGCAATAATTTGATAAAAAGATGGACACGTTGACTCATTATTTTCAAAATCTAACTTAGCATATAAGAATCCGCGTCATCAAATAACGTTTGATTTGTCATTTGAACAAACAAAATAATTATATTGAACATTTACTAGTATTTCATTGATCTATATTAAATAAATTAAAATTTTAAGGATAAAATTACAAATTGGGTCCAAATTCATAAATCATTTGTCATTTTCTCTATAAATTAGTTATTACTTATTGGGCCAGCTTTTTCTCAAATTTTTTGGGAAGTTGCTAGACTATGACATGAAATGGAAATCTCATATTCCCAATCAAAAAAGCCGAGGAATTGCCAAGTCCAAATCCCAAATCTTATTGAGCCCAAAGGGTAAAAACCTGCTGGGTTTGGGCTCAATCTAGGTGAAGGCAAACCTGCCGAGTCCAATACTTAAATCCCACGGTCGGTGCAGTGGAGAGAAAGGGTAGGCCAGGGTCGGCACAGAACAAGTTGCCTTTCGCTCCTCATCAAGTACAGCAGGACTAAAGTTCAGATTCCATTTCTAGGCCATTTCCTCCCCCTTGGCATTGGCTGATTGGCTGTCAACGTGGGCATCATTCAGATGCAACATGGCTAACTCTCATTGGGCTAAAGAAGGATGAATCAGCAGCAAAATCACTGTCCTCGGTGTTTTCACAATCGCTGTGCACAATGATGGAAGGTTCCCAACTCCCAAAAGACCCCTGGAAGATGATAAGGAAAAGCATGCAGAACATGGGAAATCATCCTCTGTTTTTCACTTGTAATCATCAAAGATTCAAGAGGGGCATAGACTAATGAGTAGTTGCAAGAGTAGTCAGATGAGTTCCTTCAAGTTCTTAGGCTGTTCACAGGCAGGAGGCAGGCCAAATTATGGGAAATCAATTGAGTCATTAGCAAGGAAAGTTACAGTTTGAAAGGAAACTTTCTAAAAGGTAGCAAAATTGGGGGAGGCCATCTAGAAGAAATAAATAGTGCTTATACATCAAACGTCTTGTCTCTGCACCTCTTTTCTTTTGCCCAAACAAACAGCTTTAGAATGGAAAATATAGGTTCACCAATAAAATGAGTAGTTACTTGAACTAAAAATAAAAAAGCAAGGTTCCATTTGCATGTGTAATTAAATTTTCCACTACAAATACAAAATAATTGCCCAAGAAAACTTTTGGAAAAAAAGAAAAGATTCTTTGGATCATGAACTCCAATAAGAAGTATGATATAACATTCACGCGCAAATCAGATTGTCATTCCGGTTGTCTTTATCCTATCTTGCGTGCCCTTTACTGTTCTTCAACTGTACGGAGAAGAAAAGAGAAGGGACCGGATTATGTCACTCCGCAATGAAATTTAGCGGTCTTCTCTCTTTGCTTTTTTTTCCCCTTCTTCATTTTGGCTAGGGAGATTTGCCAGAGGTAGATTCTGCACTGTTTCTCAAGAGCATCTTTCATATCGAAAGAGGCTATTTGGCCCACAGACGACTTACCCTTGGAAAAAGCAACACGAGCCAAGCCCCTCCATCTTTTCAGAGAACAAGAAAAACGGATTATCTATGCAGGACAAGGTAAAAAAAAATGTTGTCGAGAGTGCTTTTGGAGCCCCATGAAAAACCAGATCAAAGGTAAGATTTCTGTGGTGTTTTGTTTTTTCACCTGTCAAATTATCTCCCTAATTTCCTGTGACCAATGGAAAGCATCATGACCATAATGACCACAATGATGACTACCAGAAGACATACTTGTCCCAAGACAAGTTTATCAAAGCAACCAAAACTTTCTCCAAACAATCAAGGTCAAAAACACTAATGAGTGAGCATAAAAAGTACTACCATTTGGAGGAGAGTTGAGTTATATTCATGATCATAAAGTCTTGAATTTTCCCTCTCAAAGCCACCCATCATCTCCCAACACCTTTTGCCCCAACTTCCTAAAAGTGGTTTGTTCTTCAATTATTTAGAATCAATTATTAAGCATCCAAACAACACCTGTAAACCCCCATATTACTATAATGGGATTATTCCTCTGACGTAAGCATCAACTGCAATAACAGCAAAACAGAACAATTTTAAAAGAAACGGGCTGAGACAGATTCTCTTTGGAGAGGAGGAACGGCAGAAAGTGGAGGCTGTTTTGTTTGTTTACATTAAACAAAAGGAGGTGAGAAAATGAGAGTGAGTGGATGGTCTAACTGTTATCATTTGGGTGCATTTCTGAGAAGGAGATCACTGCTTTTCAAGGAGCGAGAGACCCCATTAAACTTGATGGGAAGGCTGGGAGAGAGATTAGAGAGAAGACAAGACTGTAAAGTCCAAACTATTAACTTGCAACTTTTTTCCCACTTGAGAAATTGGATTGGCCATCGAAGTAACGACACATTTTCTTTTCTGCCCCGGGGGCGATTATGGGGAGTACTGTGGAAATCTCCCTAAATAGAAGGCCCATAAGAGATTGCAAAGTGAGAGTGAATGTGATTGTTCCTTTTGGTCAGGTGAGACCAGCTCAATCGGCTCAAATTTGGCTAAAAGACGAAGTTAAAGTCGACACCATTAAACTTTTTTTAATATTGTCGCAGGACTTAGTTGAGGAAAGCCGTAGAGAAAAAGCTGGCTCCAGGATCGGATTAGTGGGATATTAGGAGGCTTAATGGAGTGGGAAAAAGGCACAGGATGAGCATGAGTTAGTGGATCTCACTGGTGCAACGCCAAAAGCTAGAAGGCTCCAATAATCAAAAGCATTACACAAAGAGAAAGGCAAAAAGTGAGTCGGGGAGGGTGGGTATCACCCCTCTTCCAATTTGACATCAATATCCTCATTCTAACAGCAAACTTCACAGACTCTCATGGCAAGTGAAATTGTGCAATTCTTTTCTATGCCGACACGGTTTGCTCGGTTTCAACAGCTTCATGTCTTGATCACTCGTTTGAATATCTGCAGTCTGTGCAGACTGCAGAGCCATGGCTGTACCTAGGAAGCAGGAAAGAGACAGCAACTTTGAGACCTTAAGATAACAGAGATTTAATGGCGGAAGCAAGAGAATGAATCGAGGGTAAGACGGTATAATCACATAGCAAGAGGAGACGCACAAATTATTTCAAACTTTCCAACCATGGCAAAGGCAACTTTCAATGGTGAAACTTTAAAGTTCAAAAAAAAAAGAAAAAAGGTAAAGTGGGGCTTTTGTTCTGGATAATGAACCAAAACACGATGCAATTTAATTTTATCCAGTCCGACTTAGAACGACCACTTCTCAAAAAATGATATTTTTTTGCCTATTTAAGGGCTCAATCTCTGATACTAACACCTCCACTTGGCTCTTGTGAGAACCCATTGGTGGGCATCATCTCCGTAAACCACCTATCAATTTTTCTGAAATCTGATATGGAAGGCTTTTGGCATGCATCCCTCCATGGATCTTGAAAAGAAGCAATTTGGCTATATGGGGACGGAGAGGGATTCCCCCCACTCCTCATGAAACATCTAATCAGTTTGCCAGGATAACCAAAAGCATCACCACCGTCGGGCCGCATCGGAGGAGGAGATCGAAATCAGCAGAGATGGGAGGTTTTTGGGTATTGCCCTGGCAAACCGGCAAGTCACACAACGGCTTTCAAGGCTTTTAATTATCAGGTCTTTCTTTAATCTTCGTGTCGTTTACATGTTGCATGTTTAAATGTACTTCGAAATGGAAATCTTACTGTATGTCTTCTCTTAAGAACTTGGACCTGGATATGATAGTTCCTGCTCTTGCACCTCTCTCTCTCTCTCTCTCTCTCTCTCTCTCTCTCTCTCTCCGTCCCTCCCTCCCTCCCCCCACCACGGACACAGGCGTGAGTTGCAGGGTGGCTACATTTAGAGCAGCCTTCTCCAATTCTGCTCTCATTGCCGTGCATACTTATGATAAAAATTCTACTTCTAAAACCCCAACCAAAACCTTGCCCTCACCTATAACATCCTAGAAAGATTCAGCAGTCAACTTATGTAAATTGAAATAAAGAGGCCTTCTCTGGTATCTCCTTCAAGATTTAAGGACTGATAAAACCAGGAAAGCATCAGATGTCAATTGAAATACACAAGTACTCATCATTTGAACAATTGACTCGCCGCCGTTCATGTGTCTATCGAGCAAGTAGATTTTGATTTCTTAATCTGTCTAGACTTCGTTTAAAGATTAAGGAAATCATTTTGTGGACATACGATATTTAAGCTTGCGTGAAATTTGCAATAGACTTCATTTGAAGGATGAAGGAAATCATTTTGTGGGCATACAATATTTAAGCTTGCATGAGATTCGCAATTGATTTGATCTGCATATACCAATTGAAAGGCATTATGGCTTGAAGATTTTCAAGGTTTAACCATCAATAAATAAGATTGTTTTTCCTTGATAAATCTAAGATCGAACAAACCAGTTTACACCAATCTTAGCTACGATTTATTTGCTCAGCCTCTTTAGAGATCCGATGGAGGAAAAATCACTACTCACAGATGTTCTTGATAAACAGCCAAGCTCCAGTCATAAAGTATGAACATATGATGTAATACCTGCACTATGAAGCCACAAAATCATTGAAGAAACTCGATGTGCTTTGTATTTCTTGTGGGCATTTTGGAACGTTTTACGTGTACATTTCAACTGAGTGAAAAACACCCAAAAAAAAAAAATTAATTAAGGATAACCTACGATCTGGGTAGAGTTGAATTTCCCTGAACATACACTGGAACTCCTGTCAAAATCAATCTAAAGCTAAGATCCTAATTAGAAAAAAAGATGGTACAGAGCAACAAATTATCAAGAAAAAAGATGCTGTCCATGCCACTCCGTTTCACTATTTTGGAGATCCCCACCCCATTTTCAACAGAGAAGCGTATAGCAACTCGTTCCAGGTATCAGGAACACCAGGTAAGCACCAATGGCTGCAATCTTGGGATTGCTCGGCGGCCATTTGTTCTTGCGCGGTCCTGTAAGCCGTTCTGTATACAGAAGGGTGCCCGTCTTTTCTGTAGTCAGTAAGTCTACTAATGTTTAAATATGTTACTGGAGTTCTCATTTTTTGAAGCACATTCTCTAGCACCCTCATTTTCGAAGGGTAATTTTCCAAGTATGACTCGTTGAAAATAGGCTCCGTTTCTTTATGACACTGTCCTCCCGAGTTCCACTGCCCGCCCCTGCGAGCACAGGAAATTGAATGGAATGTCAGGCAGGCCAAAAATCTAAGAATCCTCAAGTTAAATCCACATAAATGACTGTGAGCGACGTTTTCATGTACATAAATTGTATATCTGGGAATAACAACTGGTGCTTCATCTGTCACCTACACCTTACCATCTTACTTGGGAGATATAGGTAGCTGACAGAGATTATCTTCTCTCATGGATTAAAAAAAAAAAAAAAATGAACAAATCAGAACTCTAAAAGGATCAAGACTTCTCAGCTTTGCATTGTTTTGCATGACACAACTCTGAGGGAGGGCAGTGAATTACTTCACTAGTGGAAAAGATGTTGAGATCATTTTAACGGACAAAAGCAAAATTTTCTTTTGAAGTCCTCCATGTCAGTCCTCAGAGTTTTGACAGGCATGGAAACCACCTTATACAGCCTTCAATCCTTGTTCTTACCATCTTATATTTTTCAATTCGGCAACTTTCTACTCTGAAATTTTCGGTGCGAGGATGCACAGGTAGGGGCCAAGTTCATGCCAAGGTAGCTCACCAACTTGAGCTCCTTTTGACTTAAATATATATAGATGTTTGTCAGAGGCATGTTGCATGATACTTAGAGGTAATGATGAGGAAACAGTCGGCTACCTGAAATGAGTGACCGAATATCCTCTGAAGAAAACCTGCGTTCGGGTCTGGTGGATGTTTTTGTCTATCCATTTGGCCCAAGTCCTGAGAGCTCTCTTATATGCCTCCAGGACCTTGAGTCTTGGGTGCACATACTTGCCTTCCTGATAATAGTGTTCCCTGTCCAAAGTTCCGATTTCACAAGAACAAAATAAAAAGGAAGCTTAGTTTGTCAATCCAAATAAAGTTTTCTTGTTATATGTTTGAAGCTCTCAATTTCCTTTAAAGAGCAATTTACACAAGCCCCATTACAGATTATCAGGAATTCCATGTTGAGATGAACTTGCCATATCAAGCACCAGTTTACTTTTTAACCTTTTGTGTTACATACCAATAACCTCATAAAGATGATGAAAGTAAAGGGAAGTGACAGCACTCACCCTCTAGTTGTCTTCTCATGGGTCCACCAGTGACCTGTGTTGAAGACTATTATATCAGCGTCACGATACGTTCGTGTTGTGCGGTCCATCAAATCTATCCTCAAGGTCCCGAACGACCCATTCCCATTGCTAAAAGATGATTCTCTAACAAGAAATGGAGCACCAACAAAGTCGACTGAACAATTGTACCCCTGAAACAATCGAAATTAAAGAATGAGATACGAATCAGGCAATTATAATACTTAAGATTCGCCACCACAAATGGAGAATCTTCCTGGATGACGTGCCTCAAACCTGAAGGCATAAACTCCCTTCTTTTTAAATTCGCTTCTTCCAGAAATCTCGTAGACTCTTTTCTTATCTTTGATGCTATGGCGGAGGATGCAGACGAGAGACTCCCACATGTTCCTGTTCAGCGAATCCCCAACAAAGACCAGCCTCCTTCCTCTTAATCTCTCCAGAAAATCAGTTGCGTTCAATCTGAGAAAATGTTTCCAATCATCAATTAAGAATTCGTCATGAACATGTCCAAATAAACTAACATATACAAGATTCTATGCAAAGGACTACACATGTCAATCGCTGGAACCGATCACAAGTTGACCTTCCTAGGCTATCTCCGAATATCGTCCCACAACCAAAGATTACTTAAAGCAGTCCATCCATTTATAATCTACTTAAAGAACCATATCTCCCATATATATCAAAAGCATGTGACCAAGATAATCCAGAATATATCCAAAGCATGTGATTGACTTCAACTTGGGTTACACGACAAGCACGAATCTCTATTGTGTTCTTGTGCAAAACAAAAAAGTTCTCGCATCCTACCTAAAGACTAAAACCAAAGTAAGTGCTTATCAGATTGCATTCTATAATCCTAATACACATCCCACCAAAAGAACCAAGCCAGCACCACGTACCTCGGTATGTCACATCCATCAGGCTGCCACTTCCACTTTACAAATCCATCATCTGGCCTACCATTGAGGTGGCAATTGAAGTCCCTATCAACATAAGGGCAAGAATTCGCCGGATAATACGGCTTCGAATCATCCCTCGCCCATCTACCATCAAATATATCACAATCCTCACCACGATGTCCCAATACTCCAGAATCACGCCGCCCTATCCTAAGGTCAGACTCCTCTGCGGCGAGGGGAGACCTTGAATTACCACTCCCTCCCCTCGCTAGAGAGAAATTCCCACCCTCATCGCGATTTTCAAAAACCTCCACAGCTTCCCCGCCTAGATTCGCGTCGCGCCTCGCTTTAGGATCATCCACTAATCTATGAAGCGTCAAGCTTCTATTTTTCGAATCCCCCGCAGGGTTTCCCCACGCCCTCTCTGTTTCAGCTTCTCTCGTCACATTCGCCCCATCACGGGTCGCGTTCAAAACCCGTCCTTCGCAATCTCCGTCCAAGATATCCAAAACCTGTCCGACACCCGACGTGGCATTCCCGCAGCAACGACGGGCGCCGGCGGTGGTCAAGTTCGCGGCAGGAGCAGAGGACGAAACGAGGGTGGCGTTGGCGGGGGTCGAAGGAGAGAAGGGCCAGAGCGAAACAGGGGAACCGGATAGCTCCAGACACAGGGGAGTCACGCTCACGGTAAAGGTCACCACGAGAGCGAGGAAGAAGAGGGAGGCCCCGACGCTGAGGCCGAACTTGGAGGAGGCCGCCACCCTCCTCTTGGCGCGGAGGAGCTGCTCCGAGAATGCATGCTTCACGGGCTCCATCATACGCCTCGACCAAGCGGCAGCATTCACCGCCCTCCAGAAGCAACGGGGCACGGAGCGAAACCAGACATGAAGGTCATTGAATACGACACGGCGACGACGAAACAGAGGGAGAGAACGTTCGTGCGTTTGTGTCGTAGCGTCGGGTCGCGTTCGAAAAGTGTCAAAGAGAAGGGCGGAGAAGCAGAGCGACCGGAGAGACAGAGAGAAGACCCGTGTCGACGGAATTACGAGGATGCTAGTGACAGAGGAGGCGGGTGAATGGTCGGAATTGCCCCTGGGCTGTCGCCATATTCTCGCGTGGGACTGGAAAATCCGCCGGTGGTTTCATTGTCTTTTCGCCGGGGGGCTTCGGTTTTCGTAGGTGGTTTGCTTATCAAAGATTCGAGCGGAGAGAAATCTTGATTCTGGCTCTGGCCAAAAATATATGGATCTTTTAACTGAAGTTGAACTTACTTTTGGACTGGTAAAACTTATCTATAAAGAAAAGAATTTTTTATTTTTGTGATATTGTTGATTACCTTAAAATCTATTGGAGATTCAAGGAATGAAGATTAAGATGAATGCCCCATAATTTTGAAAATTTTATAAGCAGATATTGTCTATTGGAATTACATACAAGGGACATGTCTTGTTATTTACCTTAAAGAGGTATGTAAAAATAAATTGGCATAGTCGCGGCCTAAGTTATAAATGATGATCTCTCTTTTATGAGTTTTGGAAGTAATTTTCATTAATTAGAGCTAGCATAAGATGCAATCATTTAACTAATTGTTCCTGCTAAAAAAAAGGGCAGTGACATTTAATGTAGAGAAAAGGAGAATAATGCATTTATTTGCATGAATGTGATATGATGCTGTCAAATTATTGTTATATTCTCAATACTGAAAATATTACACATAATTATGTGATCGAAGATTGATAAAACATAGGTTATATATGAAAATATATTTTGTTAAGTATAATACAATTTGTGTTGCATAAGAGTATAAATCATGTTATTTCAAGCATCGTTTTAAAAGTATAGGAAATGGCCAAGATCATAAGAATTTTACAAAAAATCACAAACATTTAAGTTTGTTATACATTAAAGTATTAGAGTGTTTCTGCTAGCAAAGCCCATCTTAATCTCACTAGACTGGGTACACCCACATCTTAAAATTTGCACGTGCTCATAAAAGAGCACTTAATAACTATCCCTTTAACGCCTTGAAATTCATCAAGCTAAGCAGGCATTTATCTTTTAAGAACTACCATTTATGCAATGAATTTTACATATATAAGCAAAGTCAATTTAAACTTCGAAAAAGAAAATGCTAAATCAGGAATCCCTAAGTCTCTGACTGTGATGACTTTGAGTTAATTAATGATAACCCCAATTGAATTCAAGCATTTTCAGTAGAGGATTTAGAAAAAGAAAATGCTAAATCAGGAATCTCTAAGTCTCTGATTGTGATGACTTTGAGTTAATTAATGATAACCCCAGTTGAATTCAAGCCTTTTCAGCAGAGACACTTTTAATTTTTTTGCTTTCTAAGGTAAACAAATAAATAACTCCAAACCGCACCCTAGGGGCGTATATGTCATTTGGCCCCCGCGGGTCGGGCCGTGTCGGAGGGGTAAAAAGGTCATACCGCGCGCTTCCTTTTTCCCAACCGTTGAGAGCGAAGGCGGAAAAAACTGCTGCAAATCTCTTTCCCCGCCGGGCCTCACGAGGCGACACGTGGCCGACGGCCACCGCGACGAAGCTCGCGCGAGCGCGCACGCGGCACGAGGGCCGAGCGGTGGACGGGACCCCTCCGCTCCGCTCCGCTTTTGGTCCCGAGAGCGCGAAGTGCGCCGCCGCAACGAGCGGCCGACCGGCGGCGGACGCGTGGCGGGGCGGCGTCGAGTGTGGGGGGCCGTCTCTGGTGGGGGTGTGACAGGGCTGCAGGCGCACGCTGCCAGCCCCTCCATCAAAGCGGTCATCGTTTCCATAGTGTGCAGGAGACGCAATGAAAGGTTACCTGGGATTTCGTTTAAAAGTGCCTTCCTATGCCTTTACAAAATCTAATAAAAAGATTCTGTAGTTTCATGGCAAAATTATTCCCAAAAAAATAAAATAATAATAATCAATTTAGTTCGAAATTTTTTAATTATGTAATTTAGTCTCAAATTTATTTATACGACAATCAATTCAGTTATAAATTTTTCAATTATACTAATTTAATTCTAAACGTTTTGATGATTTTTCAATTTAATCTTAAACATTTTACTGATCGAAAGCCATCGGCCCCAAGCGAGGTAGGGAAGAGCTTTGCACTGTCCGACGTGCATCGATTTTCTCGTGTTATATGTTGTTGATACTTAACGGTGTGTTTGGGAAGCTAAAGAAAAAGGGTGGGGAAAAGAGAACTGGAGGAGATTATTTTGAAGTTCCCTTTATTTCGCACTCTCAAGATTTTCGAAATCTCTTGTTTTTCGTCCCCTCCCATTTCTCTAGCTACCCAAAAAGAGCCTAAATGAAGTTGGCTCGAGTAACTTGAGCTTGTACTCCAGTGGGGGCATTAAAGCAGTGTTTGTAGAATTGGACCGATGGCGATTGAGGCATTTCATTCACTCGAGCGGAAGCCACTTGATCCAAGTGAATATATTTAACTACATCTTCTAAATAATCATACTCAATCCATTTGACGCCCGCAAATTTTCGAGTTTTAACCCTCACCAAAAACATAATCTGGCCAATTTGATGCCATATCTCAGTTTTCAAAAGTACAAAGTACAACTATTTATTTGCTCTTGAACAAGTTATCAATAATTGCGAGTCCTTCCTTACTCAAACAAGCAACGTTTAATGAATTGGAAAACTCCCCACGACAAGCTCCTGGCACCTAGACTATCTTCACCTCTCATTTGGCATCCTGAGTCCATCGGAATTGTCCTCTTCTCCCCCTACGCTCTCTCCACTTTGTCTCCTTCTTGGTGTTGCTGTTGCTGTCGCGCGACACTAACCCATTTCGTGAGGTTAACATAATGTTTTCGACACGCAGAATTTTCATTCCTCATAGTCGAACGTATTATCGTGTCTAAAATTTTCGTTCTTCGATTTAGTGAGAAAAGTGAAAAGTCGTGAGAAGCGCAACGGCTATGGGCTAAGCAAATTCCATTTAAGCCTTTCGTGTTTGGCCCAAAGTTGTGCTTTCAAGGTCGGGCGAGAGCCCAAGAATGACCGAGAAAAGCCCAATTTTCGGCCTTCTTGTAAGGCAGCACACCGATCTTAATATCCACCGGATTGTAAAAATCTCATTATATATTTGATGCAATTAAACATAAGAACAAAAATATTTGAAGATCTCGCTTCCGTGATCTCAAGATCTCATCCTTGGGGAAAAATACCAAAAAAGTTCTAAACTTATTATATTATCGATTCAGTTTTAAATTTTTCAATTAGACTAATTTAGTCCTAAAACTTTTCATATTAGTATGAGTTCAGTTCATCCCACCAATTTAGGTTGAGAATTACTGATGTGAACAAAAGCCATCCTACATGGTACACTCGGCATTGATGTAGATATCTTTAAATAATTTTTTAATTTTTTCCTTTTTTTTTTTTTTTTCTTTTTTTTTTCCTATTCTTTTTGCTTTGGACTGTGGCTGTAGCAACCGCAAGCAATGGCTGGCAAGGGTGTCGTGGCCCTCGTGGCCTCGACAAGGGCGACAAGGACGGCAAGGGTTGAGCCCTCCCTAGAGGTCGTCAAGGCAACCCTCACAAGATTCAACAAGAGCCTCCCTCGCCCAAGCAGTGAGGGTCAAGCCCTTGCTAGATCCAACAAGAGCCCCCCTCACCCAAGTCGCAGCCTTGCCCGTAGTACTGGCCACAGTCCAAAGGAAAAAGGATAGGAAAAAAAATGAAAAAAAGGAAAAAAGGAAAAAATTAAAAAATATTATAGAATTTTTTTAAAATGTCCACGTCAACGCCACTCCTGCGATGTAGGACGGCTAGCATCTACGTTAGTAAATTCCAACATAAATTAACTGGATAAATTGAATTGATACCAATGTGAAAAGATTTAAGATTAAATATAGTTCAATCGAAAGGTTTATGACTGTATTTATACGGATACAATAAGTTTACAACTTTTTTGGTATACCCCTCACCTTTGAACTTCCTCACCAGCTTGTCAAATTCACTCTCTTCAGCTCTCTCTGATTTGTCTCCTTCGCAACCATGCCAAATCGATCGCTATCTCCACCTCCAGGCCATCGCCCAACTTCACTGCGAAGGAGGTAATTCAGATTTGGACGCTAGTGAAAAGGAGTCTCAAGTCGCCATGGAACAATGGGGGGGGGAGGCAATGGTGAGCACAACCGATGTGGTAGACAAAGCAGTGGCGAACGATGCAGAAGTGAAGGGCAGAGAAGGGGTGGTGGACATTGAGTGCGAAGGTGGGACGTCGCTTGACGCTGAAGCCGATATGGGGTAGTGAGGGGTGCCAGAAATCTCGAAAATTGTTGATTGTTGATTAGTAATTTACCTGCGCGTTGAATACCCTAGACTTGGTTTTGATGGATGGGTTTGAAGATTGGTATGAGATCATTTTGGCAAGTTAGGGTCTAGAGATAATACAATTATGATGTGGTTATTCCTTATTGGAGACAAAAAGTCACCATTTTTGCACCCATGGCAATCAACCATGGATAACCAATGTCAGCGATGATTGTGGTATCTATTTTCATCACTACAGCCAATGGAGACGACATTATTTTTGTCACTTTTTGAAACGGGCAGACACGCCTCAATTGTGGACATAGACTTCAAATGATGCGGCGCACTTATGAGAGTATTCAAGTCCTTCAATGGTGACAGCTTTATGGCTTATAACATTTCCTTTAACCCTCAGTCGTTGGAACAAGATCAAATGGTCATCGCCGGCGATTGTAGGCAAAGACAACTGATTGCCGTGGAGTTGGTCCCTGTGCAGTCACGGAGGAAGGGTCTATCTCACCCTCTGGCCTGGATTTTTTATCCGGCATTTGATCCATATATATCCAGGTTTATTCGGAATGCAAAACAGCTAGTTCTACAAAATCACAATATACTACCTAACTCCCTAATGTCCAAGCATTTAGGACCATGTGATTATCTCATTTACAATACCTATGAATTTCACATGATTAGGGATGACGTGGGTCGAGTTTAACAAGGTAGTCGATCCGTTCTGAGCCCCAATAGGGCTTGAATGGGTTGTAAAATAAGTTTGAGATTTCATATTATATAGGGCTTTAGACACATCTTGTTGGTAATCCAAATCCAAATCCAATAATCATTTTACAAAATTATTTCTACTCTTTTGAAGATTACCATGTGACTCGTATGATTCCATATCTAGGGATGCAAATTACTTTACTCATTTACATTTTTGTGCAACAACTTATTTACTTCACTTTATATGATTGATAGAATTTAGACGAGTTTAAAATTGTTCTTTAGAATCTTGATTTTCATGATTGCAGATATATGTAAGCAATGTGGTTTATCATCTATTTGGCATTAGATAACTTTATTCCTATACATTATTTATAAGAAAACAATATAAAGAGTAGTTTCAAAAAACTTGTAGGGAACTCCTTGGGAACCTTGATAATTAAATGAAACTGGTTCGGATTGGGATTCCATCAACATTAGCAGATAGAGTTTGGATGGATACAATAAGAATGCTAAGTTTAATCAAATCAAAACGTGCGTTTATTTCACTGAAAATATTTTTCACAAATTAATTTTCTGGACTTTCACACATTTGAATAACTGAAAAACGTTTATGATCGAAGAAAATCTGCATATTTAAAGTTAGGTGAATGAATTCTCCAATTAGAAAAGGAGAAAATATTTTCTTAAGAAAAGATTAGTCAGAAAGCACTTTCCCTTGTTACGAAATCTTTCCTTAAACAACCACACCCACAATTATGTTGTCAATGTAAATGTCATTGTGTCCAAACTAGGGCTGAGCGCGGTTCCCGGGTTACCCGGGAACCGGAACCGAATCGGAGGAGGGTCCGGTTCCGGTTCCGGTTCCTTTTTCTAGGAACCGGGAGTTCGGTTCCGGTTCTGGTTCCAAGCGGAACCGAACCGAACCGAACCGAACCGAACCGGTCCTGGAACCGAACCGAACCGGTTTCGAACCGAACCTGTTTCGGAACCGGAACCGGAACCGGTTACTTAGGGCAGAAAAAGCTCGACCTTGGATGTTTTAGTGACTTGTATGTGATGTTCTAGTTGAAGTTTGGCTTTGGCCTCTAAATGAAAGTTGTAAAGGACTTCTTGGAGTATAACATACTCAAATTTGGGACAAAACAAACAAGTATAAGTGGGTGAAATCGTTATTCTTGGGAAAGACTGGATCTGGAGATTTTGGGACCGACCCTTGATGAATGCATGGACTGTAAGGCAACCTTTTTGTCGAAATTTCACTTCGGTTTCTTAACAAAAGTTGTAAAGGACATCCTGAGGTACCACATATCAAAAATTTAGAGAAAAAAAAAAACAAGAATAGGTAGGTGAAATCGTGGTCCTTTGGAGATGGTTAGATCTGGAATTACGGTACTACGAACAGGAATTTTAACCGTCCATATTTAATTATCTAGGACGAATTTGACTTCGATGTTTTCATGAAGTATCTACCTTATGGTCTTGGCTATCACATAGTCGAATTTCATAATTTTTGAAGCTCATTTGGGTATTTAATCAGAAATGTTTCTAAAACTGTGCAATCTGATGTGTTCGGATCTTGTAAGTTGCAATGCGTGGACTATATCATTTTGTATGAGGTTCTTTTGGAAATGTGTTCTGCATGAAATATCTCTCTTCATGTCTTCCCTACAACATATTTAAATTTCGTAATTTTTGTAGTTCATTTGCCTATTTAACCAAAAAAATTTCAAAAACTGTGCAAGTAGAGAATAGGAAAAGTAAATCGATTTTATCTTTTAATCCAGAACGAATTGGACTATGATTTCTTCATGAAACTTGTACCTCTAGGTCTTAAATACAACGTGTCCAAATTTCAGAATTTTCTGAGTTCATTTAAGGGTTTAATCGAAATTGTTTTCAAAACTTGTACCTCTAGACATTCTTGTTCTAGTGGTATTTTATTTCTACTTTCTAATTTGCTATTTGTTTTGAAATTTCTAATTATATTCTATTATTGTTGTGTAGTGCTAAATTAATGTATCAAGATAACATGTCAATGGGAAGTTACCGTGTAGTATACACGTACATTATAGTTTTTTTTTTTTGGTAACGTGCGCATACGTTAAATTTTTTTTTTTAGTAACGTGCGTGCGCGTTATAGTTTTTTTTTTTGGTAACGTGCGCATACGTTATATTTTTTTTTTTTTGATAACGTGCGCATATGTTATAGTTTTTTTTTTCTTTTGGTAACGTGCGCGTACGTTATAGTTTTTTTTGTATCGTGCGCGTGCGTTATAGTTTTTTGGGTAACGTGTGCATATGTTATAGTTCAAATATGAAAATAAAAATAAAAAATAAAAAAAAAAAAAGAACTGTTGGAACAGGAACCGACCCCTAACCCGCGTGACGGGGTAGGTTCCCAGGTTCCTGCTCCCACGGGGAGGTTCCAGGGTTCCTCATTTTGAGGAACCTCGTACCGAGGCAGGTTCCAGGGCTCCAGACGGAACCGAACCTAACCCTGGAACCGCTCACCCCTAGTCCAAACAAACAAAAAAATGTTAATGTCATTGTGCTCAATCTCATCTACTCCCACAGAGGAAAAAATCACAGCTTCATACTTCTCTTTTGGTCCTGTGGAAATCATCCACGGCAGAATTATAACACTTCAGAATTATAACTCTGCTCTGCCAGCAGGCATTCAACAAGAGAAGCATTCGGACTCCTCTTAAGAGTTCAAAGCCATCCATGTGCAGATGCATTCCATGACAGAAGCACGGTCGAAACTTACGCGAATCACCCAAGTCTAAGTTCAGATTGCCAGCGTCATTTCTCAGGGAAAATCATACAAATTCGCACTTCCCGCCAACCGGGGCAAGGAAGGACTGACCGCATGAACTGCAGAGACTAAGAACATACCCTCAATTCAATCTTTGGAATCTTTTTTTCCTTGTTTTCAATAAAAATGTTAGACCGATAGGAAGGTGTAAACAATCCCGATGTGAAACTGAATTGACTCAAATGCTTAAACAGTAGGTAAATTACCAATATAGGTATGGCACCAGGCCGTGCCGGGAAACAGTAGAAACAGTAGACCAGCGAATCAGAACTAATTGGTTAGATCACTAGGAGAATAATATAATTACAGTGAACTTTCGTTTACGTATTGTCAAAATTTTCTCGAAAAGCTCAACCAGCTGAAATTGATTCCTGGCGAAGAACAATCAAGCTTGTTCATGACTTTCCTTTGACGCTTTTTACAGACTAAATACATTCACCGAGCGCTATCGACAGCAGCGACAATGGCCTTCATTCGTTCGAACCTCTGCGACCAGATGATGTGTACGGACAACGTGTGTGGAAGAGGGGACTTATCCTGTCACCTAGGACCAGAAAGCTCCATTGCTTCTAACACAAGTGAAGACTCTTCGATGAAATCCGAGTATCTTGGAGTTGGGTTTTCGCATGATCTGAACCTTGGCGTCTCTACCTTCTGAGAAGCCTCCCATTTCTCAGCTAAACCATCACCCTCCAACATCCTGAGTACTTCGGACATCTTGGGGCGCTCCAATGGATTGAACTTGGTACATAGAAGAGCGACCTTGACAATCTCTTCCAATTCAATCCGGTCGAAATTTGTCCCGAGATCTTTATCTACCAGTTGGCTTAGTTTTCCATCCTTGTGTAACTTGTTTACCTGAAAATAATCGGCATATAACAACTCAGCGAAAGATAAAACATCTGGAAAAACATTGCAAATCAAATATTTGCAGGTACGAAACTTCTTGTAGATAAAAAGAAAATTCAGGGTTTCAATACCGTAAATCAAATTAATCCAGACAAGCAAAATGAGTCTAAAAACAATACTAGTACTGAATGGTTTCAAGTTGCAACCCATGAGGCGATTTGCCAGGAGACGATAATGCATCCAATGCAATATGAAATGAATTCTAGATCTCATTATCTCACTGCCATGGACTAGCATTCTCATATCACATTGGGATTATTGGAAGAAACATCTGCATTTTAATGATTCACTACGTTAAATCCAACATACTGTGATTACAACTCCTTTTTCTTGTTGCTTCTTTTAAACCTAATAAGAGCATCATAGGATTCTCTTTCGTTTTTAATAACTGTGGACATGTATCCATAAACTACAAGGAACTCAGATCTTACACTCAAGCAACATGAGATAAAGCTATACTTGGCGATAGTTGACATATAAATATTGCTCGAAGAAATGCTACAACAGCTCTCAGGACATGGGGCACATGAATTCATGTCATAATAGACTTATGTTGAGTCAGACATCCCAGATTTGGAAAGCAAATTAAATCTCTCTTTTGATGCGTGTTTTGAGAGAGAGAGAGAGAGAGAGAGAGAGAGAGAGAGAGAGTACCCAATCAAGCATGACTCCTTTCTGGTTTGCTACTCGCCCAAAATCTAGAGCTTTTTGACCAGTGATGAGCTCGAGGAGCAGGATACCAAATCCAAATACATCTGTTTTTTCAGATGATTGGCCTGTTGATAAGTACTCGGGAGCAATATGGCCTACTGTGCCACGCACCGCTGTTGTCACATGGGAGTCCCTGTGATCCAAAAGCTTTGCCAACCCAAAATCTCCAACAACAGCCTCAAAGTCTTCATCGAGCAAAATATTGGCTGCTTTAACATCACGGTGAATAATTTTGGGGTCGCACTGTTCATGTAAATAAACCAATCCCCTAGCTGTACCTAAGGCAATCCTCTTTCGCCTTGACCAGTCCAAAGCTGGCTTCCCATGAATATGATCTGCAGAGAAAATGCTCAAATTATCAAAGTATTCTAGGTTCTGCCACCGGTCAGAAGCACACTGATAAACTTAATGCAACCGTTCAAAGAGACATCACAGCATAAAGTAAGGAAAAAGACGTAGAGACTGATGAAGCTCAAGGCTTGGTATATTGTTTTAGCTTCATAGGTAGAACAGATTGATGGCTGGGCATTACCAAGTTGAGAACAGCAAATTATTCAATTTCAGCAAGGTCAGGAAACTCAGTAAATCAACAATCCCAAGATTATATGCCAGATTACCAAGAGCATCTTCATGGGGTAATTAGATGTACAAAGAAGGTACAACTGAACTTCAAACATAAGAAGGTGATTGAAGGCTGGCCAACATCAAGATGGTCTAGGAGTCATTGTGTTTTGTCCAGTCAAGCGAAGGATTCATCAAACTGACATGCTCAGCGTTTAACAAGATTATCGATTGAGGTTGCCTCATAAGGCTGTGTAATGTTGTTAGCAAGTGAAGCAATAACTTAGGTAGAAATATTAGACTATGCAATAAGGTGGAACAGTATTGGTGGATCAATGCCAGAAGCCAATCAAAACTGCACCAAGCAGAAGCACATGAGAAACTATAAGAGATGATTCCATGGCTTGAAGTGAAGTTGGCTAACCTCTTAAGCGAGATGCTACACTTCCATTCAGCATGTAGGGGTACACAAGGAGTCTTTCGTTCTCCGTTGAGCAGAAACCACAAAGCCTGAGAAGATTCCGATGAACGGCCAGGCTAATCATTTCCACTTCTGTCTGAAATTGGATTTCACCTCCTGCAGCATTATAGTCCTTCAACCTTTTGACAGCTACTATAGTACCGTCATTGAGGCATGCCTTGTATACGATCCCAAATCCACCTCTCCCTAAAATATTCTTCGAGTTGAAGTGGTCAGTCGCAGCCCTCAGTTCTTTAAATGTATACCTTCTCAAATGTCCCAAGCAAACCTCAGGGTCGTATTGGTCTGCACCACATAGTAAAGCCAAGAACTTGTTCATTAAAAACTGAAAAAAGAACAGTGCAGTATATATATATATATATATATATATTTTTTTTTTTTTTTTTTTTTTTTTTTTTTTTTGGTAAAGAACAGTGCAGTATATATTTATGTCGCAGTTAATAGACTACAGCTGACACATGAGGTTACCTGATTGGTGACTATTCCTTAAAAATTAGAGTACAATGCTAATATCACGAAATCCAAGGAAGCTAGCTAAAGAATCTTTGAAGACAGGGATTCTAGATTTATTGACTCTCAAGCCATTCATTAACCACTGCTAGAAATATTAAAGTTCTCTGCTGGTGCTTTTACATAGATATATAACAACAATTGTACATACGACCCACAGAAGTGGCATGTTCAACAGCGAAAGCACTGGTAGAAAGAGAGGGCAAGAAAGAGAGGGCCAAGGACTGACCATTGACATCAAAGAAAACTTGCTTATTCCGTCTGTAACGCCACCAAATTAATAAAGCAATGACAATGACTGCAGCGAAGGCACCACCAAAGCTTGCACCGAAAGCAATAGCCATGTGACGACTTTTTGATCCAGAATCTGGTTGACCTAACAATCACAAAGAAGCAGATGCACAATTCCTTAAGATTTCTGGAATCAAAAGTTTTCATTGTAGCATTTATACATATCAAGTCATGTGCATACCTTTTAAAACATCAGGTGGAAAAGAAAGTGGTTCAGGAAAGACAGAAGTACAGTTGTTGCCAGCTTTGGGTCCACATATTAGAGGGTTGCCAATGATTCTGAGATCAGCAAAAAGTACAATGACTATGTAAATGACTTCACAACATATACATATATAGCAATGGAGTTCCGGTGGAAAGGACGACTTACTTAAAAGTTCTTGCTGATATTTTTGGCAAAGAACCACTCAAATTGTTAAATGAAAGGTCTCTGCAAGCAAATTATACTTCAATAATGGGTATTCTCACATTAAAATAAATAAACTGGACCTCATAAATGATGAAGAAACGCATACACAAGAGTGAGGCCCTCGATATTAGACAAAGACTCAGGGCAGGATCCAGTAAGACTGTTGTTGTTCAACCGCCTGATCAAATGAAAGAGATGAAAAGCATCAGTTGTAAGATCACTCCTCCATTGGCATAATCACAAGAAATCTCCAAATAAATCACGAGTTTGGAAATTACAGGTAATTCAAATTCCTCAGGTCCCCCAAAGAACTAGGAATTTCTCCATTAAATGTGTTATTGGAGAGATCGAGTGTCTGAAGCTTCTGTAGATTCCCTATTGTTGCTGGCATAGGACCCGAGATGAGATTATTCTGCAGCAACCTAAACATTCAAGGAATCATAAGTCGTGCTTTCATTTAGAAAATGCTGTAGCATTGTATGACCAAGAATTCAGAGTAGCATTCCCAAGGAAACTGCTTGAATCATAAATAAAGAACAAACAGATCTATCAGAGTATCCACCATCCTTAGACCAAGTAAGAACAAACAGATCTATCAGAATGAAGGTAAGAACATACACTGATTGCAAGTTCGTTAAGTTCCCAATTTCTGGAGACAAGGTTCCCGATAAGCTCTGACTCGGAAGTCCCCTGTTCAAGAATGAGAAGATATCATCTATTGTCAAAAAGATCCTCTTCAAAATAAATGATTTCACTTAACGTTCATCCATTGTCATTTGCCATCATGCGACATATCTTAAAATTAAGACACAGCACAAGACTAAGACAAACTTACAAAGATGAAACGAAGTCGCCCGTGCAAGTGACCATCCTCCAGCTACAAGGATCCACAGAAGTTACATCCCAACTCTCCAAAACATTGTAGGGGTCATGGAGAGCAGTTTTTATTGCCATTAAAGCCATAACTGCTCAAATATTCATACGGCAAATATAAGTATAACGATCCATTGCTATGAATATGAGCTTCGTTCATTGTGCTCAGGAACTTAAGAGAAGAAATTAACAAGCCTGTAACAGACGCATAGCTAAATGAAGTGTGTGTGTGTGTGTGTGTGTGAGAGAGAGAGAGAGAGAGAGAGAGAGAGCTGGGAAACAGAGAATAAGTCTACCCATAGATAAGTGGCAATTCATCTTCAATATTGACAGAGATCAATATATAGGACTAATACATTGATCCAAAAGGTAAAAAGGAAGTACAATTTGAGTGGGAACGGTATAAGAAAGATAAATTTTAAATTTTTGGAAAAAGCTAAACACACAGCATGCAATATGCAGGAAACTATCCCAATGTTTTCAATTTCTTTCGGTTAAACTATGGAAAGAAAAAGAGAGAGAGAGGAGGCAGAGATCTAGAGAGAGAGAGAGAGAGAGAGAGAGAGAGAATAACCTTCATAGTTAACGCCAGCAGGAGAAAGAGAAGCAGAGCAACTCCCCAACCATGCCAAAACAAGAAAGCAGCTCACTCTCCACGACATCGCTCTTCTCTCTATCTTCATACTTTCTTCTCAAGCTTCCTGATACTTCACTTCCTCTTCAAAACATCTCGCACCCACTTCTCAAAACCGCCATGAGAAACCAAAAGGCAAGTCATTTTCACTTGCAGCCCCTACAAACTAATCCCTTTCCCTTATTCCAGTCAAAAAGAAACAAAGAAAGAAAGCTCCAGAATGAGAACCTCCCCTGCCACAACAGGAATGAATGATTCTCTCCTCTAACTTTTCCCCCTTCTCCTTTGCCTCCCTTTTCCAAATAAACTTCACGTTTTCACTGACCCCTTGACAAAAACTCCATGTAACTCGAGACCCAGATGCTAAAAATCACTGGCTCACAAAACGCCTAGCTCAGAAAAAGACACTGAGGATCAAAGCCAGAGGGATGAGCACCGTCCGAGCCAGGACAAACAGCTAACAGCTGTGAGAATGCGAATGCCAATGCCAATGAGAGTGTTTTTCTCGAGAAACAGGGGAAACACCAAGAATGCCTAAAATTCTGAGATCCTAGAGATCTGGGAAACCCGATGGCCGCTTTATCTACGTACTCTCGCGCGACCCCCACAAAACACACTTTGGTGGGCTTGTCGTTGGTCTTTATCTCCCCCTCGCTGATTCCACCACCACCACCACCATTATTTTTTTCCTCCCATTCTCTCTGCTGCTACGTTCAACCACACAGGACAGAGCAAGGAAGGCGAGCGAAAAACCCACTTCAACCTCCGAGAAGGAAAAGGGAATGAAAGAAAGAAAGAAAGAGAACAGGGGAATGGGGCCAAAGCAAAATGCCAAATTCGACAAAGTTACAGACTGGGAAACCAGTAACGATATATTTCTCTCTTTTTTCGCAGAGGATGGGGAACTGGGTTCCCTACGTATCTGCCTTTTTTCTCCCTTGGAATTTACTGTTGTTTTTGCCTAAAGCTTCCCCCTTTTTCTCTCCCCTTTCCCTCCTCTCCTTTGCTTCGAGTGATGATGGGACTGAATGGATGTGCGGGATTGATCAGGATTCAGACAGACAGAGAAAAAGAGAGAGAGAGAGAGAGACAGACAGGGCAGTGGGGGATGTCTGATGTGCAAATGGAGGAGAAAAGCAGAGACCTCTTTTTGCAGTGACGGTAAGTTCAAGTCTTTTGTTTGGGGCAGGGGGGGTCACGTGCTTGGATTGTCTTTGGCTTTGTTGTTGTCTTTTTGCCCCCTGAATTTTCTAACTGCTTTTGCTTTTTTTCAATATTTTCCCCCCTTTTTTCGCAAAAAGAAAAAGAGAAAATTTAAAAAGAAAAACCGGTGGTGTGCAATTATTTAAATAATCAAATTCTGTTAAAGTTTTCAGGCACGCCGTGGGCCCCCACCCCCAAACCCGCCGGTGCTAAAATGCGCCGGGTATAATGTTCACTTTTTTTTGAAAGTGTGCAAGGCATGTTCTATCTAACTCTGGCCTTGCCTGCCTCCTCCTTGTAGGTAACCAAATGATAAGATGCTTTTGCTTGTTATGGAAGCAGAATTGGTATGTCAAAAATTAGAAAATGCCCTTTTATCGTGCTGCTTTTCTCAATGTTCTAAAGAAATTACTCATTAAATAATTATGAAAATGATCTTTGAGATTCTCAAGCAAGTTGGTCTTTTTGCCATGTTAAAGTGATGGATTAACTCAACCGCAAACGTCTGTATCATCTACATGATCCTAATTTCAAGAAGGAACTAAGTCGCTTTCTATCATCATTCCTAAAAAAGTCAGATTTATTATATTCAAGTGTATTTTTAAGTACCAGTCAGCATAAATTCTTTTTCTATATTGAAGTTCACAAACCACTGGGATTCGCCCCAGTAGCCACCCTTCCAACATGAAAGGAGGAGGTGAGAGGTTCAAATCCCCACCTTCTCAGGGGGATGGGGGTGGGGACGCGTAAGTTTCAGAAATGGGTTTCGACTCCCACACCCCGCAAAGAGGTTCGGGCGAAAAGCCCGACGAGTGAGTGTAGAGTAGAAATAAAGTAGGACTGACAAAAAAAAAAAAATCACAAAAAGGAAACTTGCAATTAATGCTACATTATTTTGCACATAAGTTTGCTATTTACTCGACATTCAATTATAAAAGTACCATTGAATAATATTTTTTTAAATGATCATAGAGGGCTTGATGGATGATAATGGAGGGGCTCCACCTGGAGATGGTAGGTTAGGTTCGGATGCTACGCATCCTTCCATATGTGCATGTGAAGAGTGGTGGTGGTGGTGGTGGTACAACCAATTTTGTTTGCTTCTAATGTAAACAATTATTAAAAAATCAAGATGGAATATCTTGTTACCTATACACAAAAATGGCATTTTTGTAATTCACAGTACCAAATTTTGTAAGGATTATTCGTAGATAAATAATCAATTTCACAAAAAAGCTCTTTCGCTTTTGGATAAATGGCATATGTTTTTTAAGTTAGTTTCGTAATAGTACTTTTTAAAAAAAATATTTCGATTATCCAATAAAGGGTATGTGAGGATTGGAACTAATGAAAATTTTTAATTTTTTAAAATGAGAAAAATAAAGAATCTAAATAGAATTATTAAAACACGCTGTGGGGTGGAGATGTGTGCCAAGTTTTTGTACCCTTTTTATGTTATTATTTTGTTGGATTCCGGGAGAAAGAATCTCTAATATGCGCCCCCACCGGGATATATGCCGCATGCCTAGGCCCGCATGCACTTATGTTCTTCCTCAAAACTTTAAAAATAAATAATTCTACAAAAAAAAAAAAAAAAAAAAAAGACAACATGATGATATGGGGTGAATTATTGCTTGGTTCACTGGATAATAAGACACTCATGTCTTAAATCATTTTTTTTAAAAATGGGTGCGCCTTCGATCGAATGGGCATTTTAATTATGTGTTTTTTTTTTTCTGCGGTAAAAAATTTGGTTTTTTTTTTTTTTTGAAATAGATGATGAAAACGTTTCTACATGGGAAAGAATGTTGCCGAGGGATAGCTTTTGAGTAAGAACCTTTTTTAAAAAAATTCAATATGTTCCTACAAAAGAGAAAGAATTAAGCTGTGTATGATAACGCTCTCGAAAATAAGTGTTTCTATTCTTTTATTCTTAGGAGCGGAAATAGAATAGAAATGTGTTTGGTAAGTTTTTTGTTAAGATAATGATTTGGAATAAAAACAAGAAAGAAAAAAAAAAAGTTACTTATAGCGCGTTTCTTAATATTTCGTTAAAAAATTGTTCCAAGAAATAAAAATAGAAAAAAGTGTTTACATTAGGAAACAATTTTGAACAAAAAAACGCATTTGGTAAACTTGTTAGGGAACAAAAAATAACAAAAACACATTTGTTAAATTTGTATAATTTTTCTTATTTTTTATTTTTTATTTTTTATTTTATTTTTTCTATTTTCTTTCTTATTTTTCTTATTTTCTTATTTATTTTTCCTTTTTTTCTATTTTCTTTTTCCTTTTTTTCTTTTTTTCTTCTTTTGGCCGCCGCCGGCCTCGGCCATGGCGGTGGCCCGCAGATGAGGGCCGACGGCCTCGCCCGGCCACGGCGCTCGCCGCCGCGGTCGGCCGGGCAAGTTCGGCTGGTGAGATTGAGCTCGCCCGGCCGGCGTGAGGTCGGCCTCACCTTGGCCGGGCGAGCTCGGCCGGTGGTGGCCCAAGAACGCCGAGCCTCGCCGGCCGTTGGGCGAGGTCGGCCTCGCCGAATCTGGGGGCGAGCTCGAGCTCGAGCTCGCCTAGCCAAGGCGAGGCCGAGCCTCACCAAGGGCCGGCGACGCTCGACCTCGCCGGGGGCTAGCGACGCTCCGGCGAGGTTACCGGCCATGGCTGAGGCTGGCGACCGGCCAAAGAAAAAAGAGAGAAGAAAATGGAAGAAAGAGAAAAAGTGTTCTTAAAATGTGTTTGAGAGACAAAAAACAACTTTTTTTTTTATTTATTTGTTTACATTCCATATGTGTTTTTGGAAATAAAAAAATAATTTTGGAACAAAAACGCAAACAAACGCGTTTCATTTTTTGTTAAAGGGAACAAAAAAACAAAAATTTGTGTTCCGGGAACAGAAACACATTTTAACAAACGCAGCCTTATTATTCCTGAAAACAACTACAAAAAAAATAATAAAAAAACAAAAATCAAGCTTTTTTTTTTTCCTTTTCTTTTTTTTTTTCCTCTTCCTCTCTACTTCCCCTAGCTAGCCGCCACCCTCAACACCGGCCGGCGACCGACCAGACAAGGCCTAACAACCTTGCCGCCCATTGGTGAGGCCCTTTCCTGAGCCTCGCCCAGATTTAGTGAGGTCAAGCCTCACCCCACCACCAGCAAGGCCCCCCCAAGCCTCGCCCAACCACCATGAAGGCGACGCCGACCTCGCCTTGGCCTAGTGAGGTCGCCTTGCCCAACCAAGATGAGGCCGACAAGGCTCCCCCCAAGGTCAGCAACCTTGCTGGCCCTTGTCTGGCCGATCGCCATTCGGCGACCAACTGGAGTATGGAAAAGAAAAAGAACAAAAAAGGAAAAAAGAAAATGATAATAAAATTATGAATAAATTAAAAGAAATTATAAATCATAAAAATATATGGGATCGTACCAAACACATTTCTTTTCCAAAAACATAAATTTTATGTAATTACCAAACGTGTTCAAATATTTAGAAACTATTCCCGAAAATAGAAATTGAAAAAAGTATTTCTGAAAAAATGTCGTTCCCGAAATAGAAACATTACCAAATACACCATTAGTTTCCATAAACGAAATTATTTCTACACTTGGTTTGTAGCATGCATGGCCACGCAATCCTAAATTCTATATCTGAACCAATCTTAATTTTAATCCTTAATGTTAATAAATCCTTGGATTCCATAATTCGATCTCATATTTGGCAGAATATTAGATATGATGACGTAATGGTTAGTCCTATCTCGTATTTTGTTTGGTAAACCTAGATAGGATATAAAGTAACATATAGAAAATCGGATAAAACTTTGGAAGATATCAAGAAAAAAGAAAATAGTAAATAGTAGAAAATAAAACTTTAATTTATGGCGCATTTGGTAACATTTCGAATAGAAATAGAAAAAAGTGTTTACATTCGGGGAACAATTTTTGAATAAAAAAACACGTTTGGTAAACATGTTCAGGAATAAAAAATGAACGAAACACGTTTGGTAAATTTGTATTCTTTTTTTATTTCTTTTAATTTTTTAATATTTTTATTTTAGTTTTTTTTTTTTTTTTTTTTTTTTGGTTGGTCGGTCGCCGGTCTCGGCTATGGCGGCGATCGGCCGACGAGGGCCGGCGGCCTCGCCCAGCCACGGCGAGGCTCGCCGGCCCTTAGTGAGGCCGAGCCTCGCCGTGGTTGGGCAAGCTTCGGCCTCGCTAGGCCACCGCTAGGCCAGCGAGCCTCGCTAGTGGCTGGGCGAGCTTGGGCTCACCAAGGGCCGGCGATGCTCCAGCGAGGTCGCCGGCCATGGTCAAGGTCGCAAGCGGCCAAAGAAAAAAAAAAAAAAGAAAAGAAAAAAAAAAAAAGAGAAGAAAAAGAGAGGAGAGATAATTTGTTCTTAAAAATTGTCCAAAAACAAGAAACACGTTCTTTGTTTTCTTGTTTATGTTCCAAATGTGTTTCGAAAACAAAAAAATAAATTTGGAACAAAAACGCAAACAAACGCGATTTTGTTCTTTTTTTTGTTCCCTGGAACCAAAAAAATAGAAATTTTGTTCATAAACAGAAACAAAGAACATTAACAAACAAACCCTTACTTACCACAACAACTGCCATCACAGTAATCACCCCTCCTCAGCCACCATCGCAGTGGCGGTTGCCTTTATCAAGGTGGTCGTCTAAGAACATCAAAGAAAAGAAATATAAATCCATAGATAGAGCTGCCATACCTATTTAGGATTAATCGAGTCTCAAAAAATTCCCGAGCTATCAAAAAAAAAAGTGACAAAATTTAATCGGTTGCGGTATTTGGTGGATAATTTTCCATTAAGAATATCTAGTTCTTGAGATTAAATAGTTGATTAATGAGAGTAGTATGTTATATTTGAGATCATCGATGACTTAGGACAATAAAACAATTTAATAACAAGAATGACTGATGAAGAAATTTCAAAGCACATTAGAACATTGTAGATGCATAATTACGTCATTGGACTATATTCAGAACTAGCACTAGTAAACGATATATTATTTCTTGAACTTATTAATAAGTTCTCGATCCATGGTTTTATGCATATATGATGTGATGATCCATCCACAATCTAAGTAGAAATAGCACTAGATTAGTGGCGGGATTTAGATTATCCCTATCTTTTAGGGATTATTTAGAGATATTTGGCTTTGGTTGGCCCGGATGTAACTCGTTAGGAATGACTCAACATGGTCTATGAAAATATGTAGAATGTCAAGTATTCTCTATAATACAAGATTACCAGACGACGAGATCTCTTTTATGTACCATACCGGCCACATCCCTAGAGCACCTCTCTTGTTACTCATCCGAGACAGATCTTCGTCACAACACCACCAACATAGCTCTCTCCAATTGTGATCTTTTTCTCTTTGCTAAATAAGTCTTATCCTACAATACTCCTTACATGCCACCATGCACTCGAGCCTCCTAGGATGCCCACTCCTCCTTCCACGCCTCTTTAACTCCATTCAGCTCTCCGACATTCCTCACATGCGATGCTAATCCTCCGTCGCACTAAGGAATCACATGCGAACCGTGAGACTATGTCCTCTACAAAGACACGACGGGGTTTTCTATAGCATCTTGTCAAAACCTTAAAAGTTATGGAAAGGAAAACTGGGTACAAATGCCCCATCCCTTTTTTTGTCTTTTTTGTGGGTCGGACAATGCCTCTTTTCTTATATAGATGAAATCCGGGCATAAAGTGATCGCGCACACATACAATAGCAAGAATAATAAAAAATAAAATAAAAATGAACCAGTGCACGGATGCACGAATTATACATATTTTAATTAAAAATTCCCCAAATAAATATCACTCCCCGCAATAAAAAAAGGAGCCCCGAAAAAGAGAGTGAAATTTAAGGAAAATTTTAAAACTCATCATTGAGGGGGTTCATAGTTTACTGAGGATCGCGTCTTGATGTGCTCCAAAAAGCAGAACCCCAAAGCCCAAGAGCATTTTTGTCGCTTTGGGAAGCCTGAAAATATTCTCTGCCCGGTTATAATAAGACCCCCACCTTTTTCACTCCATCAATCACTAAATTAATTAAATTAAAAGTACTGACGAAACGGAAATTAAATTAAATTAAATTAAATCAAAAGGCACGCAGAGAATTCCCTGAAAACCGTGCTCCAGATCAGTTCACAAGCCCAACGGGGCATTTTGGTCGCATCGTGCGAGAATGTACAGCTCCCTCTCCTGCTTGCTGGCTGGTCCAGTATTAAAATCTCTCTTTTTTATTCATATTCCCATTTTGACCTTGACTCCAACTTGAAGGTTGCTTTTGGTTGTAATTTAATATATATATAAGAAAATAACAAGAGTGATCAGGACTTTGATTCAATATGTAATGTCGTCCTTAGATTTTTAATTTATTCAATATGATCTATAGACTTTAATCTAATGTGTAATATCATATCTAAACTTTTAATTTGTTCAATATGATTTCGAACTTTTAATGCATGTTCAATATAATCTCTGACTATATGAAGATGTCCAATACTATTTTTCCATTAATTCAAGTTAATGGAACTTGCTTGTTTGACTTTTAATTCGGTATGTTTGAACAGTGGACGAAAGAAAAATGTCACATACTAATTATCCACATAAGATATTCAACTCAGATCGTGACATAATATTCATTTTTCATTTGGTTTAGTTTGTTCAATTTGCAAAAAAATAATCATCCATTTTATTTGAGAACATGGATTATTATATCCTAAATCAAAGTTAATTATTTGTCTACCGTTCAAACCTACCGAACCGTAAGCCAAATCGACAACTTCTGCTAATTTGAATTAATGGAATGATAGTGTCAACTCATATAATCTAGGGGATTAGATTGAACATATATTAAAAGTTCAAGAACTATATTGAATAAATTAAAAGCGCAACACTGCGTATTGAGATAAAGTTTAATGATACATTATTGGACTGAAGTTGAATAATTATTGGTGTAATTATCCCAATACATTATTTTGTCTTAATTGTATAAACCTAGTACATTGAGTAGCTCCTACTCCCACACGATGGCTTATTTAAAGCTACCTATAAGTAAATGTGTGCACTAGCCTATATTAAAACGTACGCCAAAATTGTGAATTTTATTTAGTATTATAATTTAATTCTCCATAATAAATTATAAGCTTATCTGAGATCGGTTCAAACATGGGTCACATACTTGTGTCGCATCTAACTTTTAGAGACTTATATAGAATTAAATTTGACGCGTCACCTTTAACTTCACTGATTTGCATATTTTGACTTTTTTAATGTATAAAGTATTTGAAACTTTCACAAAAGTATATTAATTGACACGTAGATTCACATGCATATTTATAATTGTTTGAAATTTTGGTGTGATGAGAAAACTTTCTTTGTTTATTTAAACCGAAACAAACAGGCGCTCAATTCAAACGTCTTTTTAAAAATAGCTTTTTATCATAGAGACGAGGTTAAATATTCATTACAACATATATATTTACGAATTACACATCCAATTTCTCCTTTACGATACAAAACACAAACATTATTTGAATTTTCATAAAGAAAGGCACCACCATTTATGTGCAAAACAATTTTGACACAAACTTTCAAGTATAGCGCTAAAATGTGCCAACTTTCACTGGGTAGGCAATATTAGCAACAACTTTTAACTGTCATGTAAAAAGACATCGACTTTATCCAAGAGACAATTTTGGTCCCCCTTATAATTTTTGTTGAAATGTGCCTACGTGTTGTTTGAGGTGACAAACATACATCAATATATCAATATAGATACCATGTCATATATCAATATAGATACCATGTCAATAGAAGTGACTTTGATAAGCAATCAAAACGATGTCATCTTCCCTACATAATGAGAACATTGTCCTTTCCAATTAGGCCAAAGATAACTTGAAGTTACTCAAAACGACATTGTTCCTACTAAACATACAAAACATCACGGCTTCTGAGCCACTCATTATGCCAAATTTTATGATTTACTCATGCTATACATTTAGTCTTTTCAATATTCATGGCAAGTATTGCATAGCACATGACTTGAGCATTACCGCCGCGCACAAGGGCATACAACATATTATAAGACATGCGGAGAGATAATTTAAGGCTCTAGATCTCACATGCAAAATAAGTAATATCTAGAAACTATCATTCTTAATTTTGATAGTTCCTCATTTCTTAGGGCAGTGCTTTAACAAAAAATATTTTATTATCAATACCAAACTATATGCCTAAACATCTTTTTTTGATGTTAACATCAATGTTTTTTATTTGATTTTCCGGACTGATATAAATCATCAAAACTTAGCAACTCTTTTTCAACTCATGAATTTTTTCACAAAACAAACCAAACCTTAAATTCCTCATGTCATGTTCAAGTAAATACTAAGTAGAAAGAATATCATCTAATCTGTGTGACGCGTTTTAAAGTCGTAATGACTCAGTGTTCAAAACGGACAATATTACATAGTGGGGCCTGGGTCGTTATATCGAGGGTTCGAACCCTCTCATTGCTAAAGTATCTTAAGCAGGGGTCCTGGTGTTTGGGTCATTTATATCTAAATAGCTGCTTGTGGAGCGAACAATATTACACGGTGGGGCCTGGCCAACAATGCCCGCATTTACATCTAAATAGCCGCTTGTAGAGCGGACAATATTACACAGTGGGGCCCGACCAACGGTGCCACCGGGCACTGGAGGATCGTGTGATCCCTGAATGATGATTTCTGGCGATTCCTTGGTCACAAAAAAAAAAATTATTAATATGCCTAAACATCTTTTTTTGATGTTAACATCAATGTTTTTATTTGATTTTCCGGACTGATATAAATCATCAAAACTCAGCAAATCTTTTTCAACTCATGAATTTTTTCACAAAACAAACCAAACCTTAAATTCCTCACATCATGTTCAAGTAAATACTAAGTAGAAAGAATATCATCCCTAACTTTTTCTTCTTCTTTTTTTAAGAAGAGGAAGAGCACATGCTTTGGATCTCATTGGTTCCCAAACGTCAAAAAGGATTGGGGGCGAACTATTCTACCGAAGCGACACCTGCCCTCTTGTCTCTGCAGTAAGTAGAACGAGAGATCCAGCTAAGGAATGCACGCACACCAAAAACGGGCAAGGCTTCACCAAAACCCACCTTCATTATCAATCATTGTCTTAATTCCTAAGCATGCTTTCAACAGCAAGAACACGAAGACCGGGCCACGAGCCAACCGAAATATCTTTGACGTGTACGGGGCGCGATCGTGCAGAGCAGACCGTCGAGGAGGGAGTGGCGGGCCCGGTGGAGTGGAATTTTCGTGAGAACCCGAGGGAGACGAGAGGCAAGAGGGGACGTCGATGGAGGGAAAAGGTGCTTTGCGGTGGTTGATGGATGGATGGATTGGATGGGTCCGTCCAAAGTAGCAGATGCATGATTCGGTGACGCCCCTTTTCGGAAGGAGAAAAGAAGAGCTTTATTCCGCTCGGCGGAAAGGCGAGGGAGGACCCGGGGTAAAGCAGGGAGCCTTTTTTCGTGATGGGAGAGAGAGCAGCAGCATCTTTTTGAAAGGGAAGAAGAGACTAGGGGATGGGAAGTGGTGGGGAGAATAGTTTCAATTCAAACTTCCATCGCCAGGTCCACAGGCCGAGCTAGTTGAGGGAGAGGACGATTTTGCTCCACCACTTTTTGTGTAGAGAGAGAGAGAGAGAGAGAGAGAAAAGAGAGAGAGGGGTGTCTGGATTTATTTCTAACTTTTACTTTCTAATTGGAATTTTAAAATTTCACATGTTTAGGTTATTTATTGAATTCAGAATACTTCAAGGTTAAAACTTTCGCAAAGGACAAATGTCCTCGGTTAAAATTTGGATGTAATTTTCTTTTTCTTTTTTGTAAATTTGAAAAGTTTACGAAGTAAATGTCCAAAATGTTGAATTTTCCATCCTCTCGCCTTTCGCAAGAACTTTAGATTTTTTATCACTTTCACTTGGACCTTTGTTCTCCCCATTTTTCTCAATTTCCCATTAGAGAATTCGGTTTTGATTGATGGCAATGAAGAGTTGAAGAGGTGACTTATAATTATTAAGACTTTTATTAGGTTCACTATTGGTGTTGGGATTTACATTACACAATCATGATTGGTTCATTGACATGTAAAAGAATTCATTTACAAGACTAACTCCAAACACACATATCACATGTCCACCAATAAATGCATTTTGTTGACTCTTAAACTATAATATAGGAGGAGAAAAAGACGAAATCAATGATAAACAAACTAGAACTCTTCTTGTTCTTCTTTGTGTGTTTATCAAGTGAAAGGCTTAGGACCCGTTTGGTGACCGGTCAAATGGTAACTATTCATGTTCTTTTGTTCTTGAAACAATAAAAGAACACAAATCCGTTTAATAAGGTTTTTGTTCTCGTGAATAGATTTGGAACAGAATTAAGAAGTAGAAAAAAGTTAATTCTTTATTTCCGGAACAACTTAAGAAACAAGCTCGAACCATTTTTTTCTCTTCCTCTTCTTCTTACTCCAAGGGAAGCGGCTCTCTCAAACTCGAAGTTCTTAACTGGCCTGCCCTAGCTGTCTTGTAATCTGCTCATCTTGTCACAAGAACCTAACCCTGTCCTCATCGAACAATTACTTCTACGTTGGTTGAGCTCACTTCTCCTTTCGTAGTATTGGGACGCATGCATCGAGAATGGACGAGAAAATGTAAGAACATTTTAACATTAATAGTGGACTTAATGATTAATTTATTCTATTTTTTTCCACGACATAAAAAAAAAAAAACAGGGTCATTAATGCTCCGGATCATTTCCGTATAAATGTTATTTTTCTCTTTTAAATTGGACAAGTAATTCACAAAAAATAATCTGTAAGTTAGGAACAAAGAAAGTTTCGCACGAGGAGACATAATGACCAATAACATATTGGATGGTGAACAGGAATTAGTACTAATGAAAAATTCTTCTGGCAACAAAAGGTGAAAATCTCTTCAAATTAGACAACAATTATCATTCAAAAACCTTGTGAGAGGACAAGAATTAGACTCTTTTCGTTTTGCAAAAATAAATAATTTAAAAATAATTGAAGTGTTTGATTGATTAAACCGAATAACTATCATTATTATTACTTTTTCCGAGAGAAAAAGAGAGCATTTTTCCGCTAAGGCGTAAAGGTGAGGGAGTACCCCAGGCAAAAGCAGGGGGCCTGCAGCTTTTGAAAGGAAAGGGAGATTTGGGGGGGGGATGGGAGTGGAGGGAGAATAGTTTCAAATCAAACTTCCATCGCCAGGCCCATTGGCCGACCCTAGTTGCGCTGTGGAGAGGAAAGGAAAGGAGGGAGAGGACGATTTTGTCCCACCACTTTTTGTCGGAAAAGGGAGGGGACCTTTGGGAGGGAGAGAGTACTTCTACTTTATAACCGAAACTTTTTAAGTTTCATAGGTTTTGATTTATTTTTTTCAATTGGAAATAGGGTAAATATCACGAAAATCCTAAATTGATATTACAAACTCCAAATTGATACACTTATAAAAAATTAATCTTTTATTAGTTTTCATTAAATTTTATTATCAAATTACTGAATTGGATAACACGTAACAATTAATGATTGTACTTAGGTTTGGAGTTTAATTACATTTTGTCACAAGTGTACAGATTTATCATTTTTAGTGGTATTAATCCAATTTAATAAAAAAATAAAGAAAAGTAAATTTGTCACAAATGTACCAGTTTGGATTTTTTTTTTTTATGGTAAAAAATTAATTTGGAGTATATTTATCATAGATTATTAAGGTAAATTTTTCATGGTTATATTAATTTGGGGTTTTTTTTATTGTATTAACTCTTCAAAATACTTAAAACTTTCATAAAGTACAAATGTCCTCGTTTAAGTTCACGTGTGAATTTTTCTATTGTAAATTTGAAAAGCTTATAGAGTAAATGTCCATAATTTTGAATTTTCCATCCTCTCACCTTTCACAAGAACTTTAGATTTTTCATCATTTCCACTTAACTTTTCATTCTCCCCATTTTTCTTGATTTTCCATTGGGGAAGTCATATCGACTTGCTTCTCATGCGCTCAAATGTTCATCTTTCACTTCTAACTGATGGCAATGAAGAGCTGAAGGGGTGAACTAATAGTTATTAAGAATTTTATTATGTTTATTATTGGTGCTTCGATTTGCTTACACAATCATCATTAGTTGATTGATGTATGAAAGAATTTGTTTAGCCTCATTCAACGATAAATGCATCCTCTTATTGACTCTTAAACTACACTGCACGAGTCGAAAAAGATGAAATTAATGAAAGAAGCAGAACTCTCTCGTGCTTTTCTGTGTATTGGTTAAGTGAAGGGCTTACTCAAGCGGTGATTATGCACTTTCTATCCAAGGGAAGCAACTCTCTTAAACTCGAAGTTCTCAGCTGGCCTGCCCCGGTTGTCTTGTAATTCTCTCATCTAGTCCAGGAACCTAACTTTGTCCTCATTGAACAATTAGGCTACGTTTGGTTGTCCGGATTTCTAATCGAGATAGGACTGGATATGATAGAATATGAAATCCTAAGATTTTCTCATATTCTGTCAATTGTTTGGTGAATCACAGTATTAAAGTCGGATATATTCACATTATATCATGTGTATATATATATATAAATGGCATATTATTATAAATGAATCTAAATGTTCATAAACGGAGATGGTGAAAATCTCTCATAACACTATTCCTTAATTTATTTTTATTTTATTCTTATTTTATGTTCCTCTTTTTTATATTATTTCTTTTTTCCCCTTTTATCATTCTTTAATAAAATTTTATCAAATAGTAAATTGTACTAACATACCTAAAATGCAAAAATACCTAAAATATATAATAATATAAATATTTAATTTATAGATGGAATGTTTATTATAAGATAGAATTAAAGTTGAATATAAAAAATTAAATATAATTAATTAAAAATATATTTATTTTTTATTTTTAATTTCTTAAATTAGAAATCAAATATTATTTATATTGAAATATAATTTCAATTTTATTAATTTAATAAGTTTGTTATTTGAGAAAAATAACTTTTCTATTAAAGACATTAAATCCTATCCACCTTTATCCCATCTCCCCCATGGGATAATTTTATCTTGTCTATACTTTATCCTATTCTGAGCGGGCACCAAATGTAGGATATGATAAATCATATCTTATCTCGAATTTTATCTTGACTGTCAAACGTAGCCTTACTTCTATGTGTGTTGAGCTCACTTCTCCATTCTTAGTATTGGGATGCATGCATCGAGAATGGACAGGAAAATGTAAGAATATTTTTACATTAATAGTGGACTTAACAATAATTTTATTCTATTTTTTTTCATAACACAAAAACAAACACAATCATTAATGCTCTAGATTATTTTTGTAAAAAAATTATTTTTCTTTATAATTTGATAAGTAATTCACCAAAAATAATGGGGAAAATTCCAAAAAAAGCGCCCAAGTGCCATCATTTTTTTCAAATAATGCTTGAAGTAGACTTTATTTTAAATAGGGACCTGAAATGTTATCATTTTCTCAAACAAGGACTTGAAGTAAATCTTGTTTTAAATAAAAGCCCGGAATGATCATGTTTATTTCAAATAATGGCTTGAAGTGGCTATATCCATTTTAAATAAGGGCCTGACTTTCCGACGGTCAAGGATATTTTCATCAATTGCCATTTCCTCTTTTTTCTTCCTTTTTTTTTGGTTCTCTTCTTCCTCTTCACGAACGATGCCCACAAAGAGCTAGGTGAGGGTCGCTCTCACCTACAAGGGTTGCCCACATCAACCACAGGCAAGGGATGGCCTTACCTTGGGGGAGGCTGCCCCTTGCGGCCATCTGCGAAGTTCGGCCTTCGCTGGTTGTTGGTGAGGGCTAGGTGACCTCGTTGGCCATTGGTAAGGGCTAGCGAGGGTTGCCAACGGGTCTGACAAAGGTCGCCAAGCCCTCATTGGCCTTTGCTAGCGACTTCTAGCTGAAGCTGAAAAAGAAAAAAAGAAGAAAAAAAATTTGGAGAAGAACGCTATTGACTAGTCGGAAAATTTATTTGGTTGGCAACTAACGAGGTCAAGCTCTTATTTGAAACAACCAAAGTCACTTCAGGCTCTTATTTGAAATAATCAAAGCTAGTTAATGTCCTTATTTGAAATAAAATTTACTTCAGATTCTTATTTGAGAAAATGATGGTACTTCATATCATTTTTTGAAATTTTCCCAAAATGATATGCAAGTTAGGGACAAAAGAGTTTCGCACGAGGAAGCATAATAACTAGTAACATATTGGATGGTAAAACATGAAATTAAACCGATGAAAAATACTTCTGGCAACAAAAAGTAAAAATTTCTTCAAATTAGACAACGATTACCACTCAAAAACTATGTGAGAGGACAATAATCAAATTCTATTTGTTTTGCTGAAAAAGAATGATTTGAAAATAATTGAAATGTTAAATTAATTGAACCGAATAACTATCATTATTTGTTAAATTTTAAACTTGCAATTCTCTCATTTCATACTATACAGTGTTAGCTTGAGATTTCACATTGCATTTCATGCGTCAACCTTCAAGTTCTTGAGCCAAACTTGTTGTAATTCCTAATTCACATCAACCTTTCCGCGCCATAGTCATTAAACTCCACGTTGGAGGTCTGATCTTGTAAATAAGTAGCATGAGTGACGGTAGTATCTAGCATGATAATCATTTCTTGAAACTGTCACAGGCAGGCGCGCCCTAGTGAGAGACCACAAAACCCGACGGTCTCTTCCTAGTGGAAACTAAGTTCATGTGTTCATGTGGTGATTAACTCCTACCCCGAGTTCGACTGGCTCATCTCTCTCGGGTACGCAACCCTCTGCTGAATCCCTTGAAGATCAGCTTTTCTCCAACCCAGAAGTCGTGCTGTCCATCATGGGCCAGGGATGCCTTTATCTGCCCAAGCTATTTGCCCTATCATGAGAAACGCCCATTAGAGATTTCCCCTGTTTCTCATCTGGCCCATAGAATAGACCGGCTAAAAGAGTTCTCAAAAGCTGGAATTGATCTCGCTTTGGTCATCTCCAGGTTCAAATACTTAACTCAAGAGCACATGGATGCTGTGCATAAGTCCTTGCCAACCCCAGAAAACCTCCCGCTGAGGCCAACCTCCAGTAGCATCTTCAAGAACTCTGGTGGGGCACGACTTTTCTGGAAACAGAAATATCGAATCAAATGGCTCGAATGGTCTGAGTTGAAAACTTGTTTTCTCCACGTCTCGACGATCATCAAAAGACATCGCAATGGGATTTCCATGATCGAGAATGACGAGGGAGTTCAGCTTTCTTCTCAGTTCTTATCAGGACATTCAACCGTTGCTTGCATCCAAATTGCAGTTTACCCCGACGACCTCGTCTTGCCTACCATCACATCGGGAGAAAATGAGGCAACCTCCAAAAGGCCATCCCCAGAAGAGATCTAAAGCCCGCTTTGGAGGATGGGCGCCACCGAATCTCCAGGACCTGATGGGACGCCTGTCTTGTTCCTTGCCATCCGTAAATAGATGATGGAGACGGTCTGGCAGTTCTTTTCTCAGAGATACGTAATTGAAGAACTCAGCAACACTTTCCATCGCCCTTATCCTCACGCAGTCAAGGTATTGCGCCCTCATCGCATGTCTCAATTTCGAACTATTGGCCTTTGCAGTGTCATATACAAAATGATATCCAAAATCCTGGCGAGCCATGTCCGAATTCTTCTTCCCAACATCTCACCTTCGCGAGGCGCTGGAATTCCTAATGGGAAAAAAATGTATAACTGTCAAATTAGACATCAAGAAAGCGTTTGATCCAACGGAGTGGCCCTTTTCTATTTACTGTTCTAAAATGTTTTATCTTTCCTGGAGAGGTCATTCAACTAATTGAGAAATGTATAAGCACAGTTTCCATGTCATATAACGTTGGATATGAGGATCAGTGGTTGCAAAGCACCACGTCAAGAGCTAATATAGCGAGCATGTTTTCCTTCCATCAATTTATAAATGGACGTGTCGATTTGATGTAGTGTAATTTCTTTGTACAAAATTGACAGCCTTGAAGAAACTGAGAAAGGAGAGACGAGATTTCTAAAATCCTATGGATGGTGGTGGTCGGTATGGCTGGCAGCTCATCCACGACGGTGCCTCCGAATCTGGATGGTAGCTCATCACAGATCTAAAGATGCGCAGGTGTGGCCATGGACGGCAGCCCGTCCATAAATTGCACGGAGGTAAGCCATGGACGAGCGCTTCATCTTCCTCTATCTGTCCCATGACGTAGTGCTCATTGCTAGATTTATGAACAAGTCATGTTGCTCTGGCTCCAGATTTGGAGCTCATCCATTTACTGCTCCAAATCTAGAGTTCCTTCACAAACCCCGCTTGCTGCCTTGGACGATGGCTCGAGTCATGGCCCCGGATTTGAAGTTCGTCCAGCTACCACTGTAGAACTGGAGGTCGTTCGTGTTTTTGAATCTTCTTCTTCTTTCGGATCTGGAGTTCTTTCACGGTTTTTGAAATCTGCTTCTTCTTCTTCCTCCTACGTGGTGTTCCTCTAATTTACAACACTTCCATCCGTTTCTTTTTTGTAGTCTGTGTTAAGGGCTCAAATTACTTGACTTATTTGCTCTTTGGTATGAAATTACGAAGATTTGAGTTTGTCGCTTCATTCTTTGCTAGAGTGAAGTTTGAACATCTAGCCCCAACCACAACCTCAAGCCTCTACCTTTTACCAAAATTTTAAAAAATAAAAATAAAAAGATTGGAGTTCATTCGCCATCATCTCGTGGCCATGAATGGTGCCCTCAAGTGGTCGGCTTCCAGACCTGATCACCCCGAGCCATTACTGGAGGTTGTACTGGATATTCCATTATTTGTCTAAGTCACAACACCTGCATATACATTCTATTTCTCAGCTACATAATCATACAATAGAGATCTTACACTTAAAATCTTCAGATTTCTCTCGCCAATATGCACCGCACATCTATGTTACAACTAGATTCTTGAACAGATGCATTTATTGTTTGTCATCATCTCCCTTTGAAGCTCATACAAGCTATTATGTAGGATTCCTCTCTTTATCACTTGGGCACCTTGAACAGCCCTAAAAATCCATCTTCTAAAGTATGCCAACACCCAACTAAGTTCAAGATACTCAGGGAAATTATCTTTTTCTTCAACTCTAGCACATACCTCACATCAATCAATGTTTTCATGATACTATCATGCATATTGATTTTAACATCACTAATACCCACAATGTTATACTCAATGTTGCTTCCCAGTTGCACTTTACCACTACCCGTGCAACGATAAGTAGTAAACCAATTCTTGGTGTAGCTCGAAACAAACAACTAGAATTCATAACCCTTTTGTCAAATGGCAAATTCTCAATGACAGTTAAGACATAATCATCATTGTTCGACATATTATTAGCTATCACAACAATATCACATATTCCTTACTATTCTCATCCTTCAAATTAAAACAATATCTTATGAGCTGCCTTTGTACTATAATTCCAATAGACAACACTGCTGTATTCCTTACTATTCTCATCCTTCAAATTAAAACAATATCTTATGAGCTGCCTTTGTACTATAATTCCAATAGACAACACTGCTGGTCTTAAATTGACTTCTTCCATTTATATTTACACTTCTTTTGCTAGCACGTTACTGTCGTGACTTGATCTTGCCGCCAATCCTCTCATGGGGAAAGGAAGGGGAAAGATCAGGTTTAAGGATAATTGACCACAAAAGTTCCCTCACGGTTTTCAACCACAGGGATGTCATTATCTCACCCTCCGAACGAACCTCTTGTGAGTTTACTTAATCGTGATCACGAGCTCTCTCAAGCTCGTATCCCGCGTGATAGCAGAAAATGTCGTGACCCTACCTCGATGTCATAGTATGTCCCAATCGACAGTTTTAAGGTCGAAAGGAATATGGATGTAGATGTGAGTTGAAGGGTATTTTTAACAACCATGATAGCCCTTTCAAGATGTACATCCACCAAAGATGGCATCACTTCATTTTTACCGGCTTCACCATCTCAAATATGCTAAATCACAATTGTGAACCTTTTTCTTCAGATTCATACTCCTTGTGACGAATTCATTTATACGGTGTAGTTATTTAAGATAACTTAGAAATAAGACGAGAGTCACCACTACCCTCTTTTTGGGGGTTGGCTAGAAAACTCAATCGAGGGTCGAGAGTGTTCCCTTGATTCCTACGTAACTAGATATTTAGGTTTGACGACTTGGGTTACACCAATATTTCTTTTAGCGCCATTTTGATACCTAACAGTATGTTGTGTTTATCTAAGGTGTCAATGCATTTCTTTTTTAATTTTTCAGGATCATTTATCCTAAACTAGGCGATCGTTTGTGGTTGGTCATTTACATGCTATTCTATTTCTAGAAAATGAGAAAAGAAAGCAATCAATTGAATTGAAATTATGAGACGGTAAGTAAACAATCAGGGAAAGTGGTAAATCTATCATGCAATTTTAAGAAAGATAAAAGAGAAACACAATCAAAAGAAAAAGAAAGAAAAGAACCTGCAACTTATCGGGTGTTTATACAAATAATAGGAACCCAAGACATATATTGGGGATCAATGATACAAAAGCATGGTCGGATTGGACATTGACCCTTCACCATCTTCGCATCTTTTTCATCTTCAAAATCCTAATCTAAACCTAGTTTAAGAACTATAACTAGGTACATATAATGAAAAAAAAAAAGCATACATGTCAAAACAACCAAAAGCACAACATTATGCCAAAGTCAATCAATCAAAGGAAGTTTAATTCATGAATCAGATTTGGGCCTCGCGGTCAGCTTTTGTAGTTCATTCGTAGGTCCCTCTAAACACCCTATTCGATTCATTTTATGACTTATATTCGTTATTGGTCATACAATAACACAATTGACCAATTGTGTTATCGTATGGCCAATAACATTTATAAGCCTCATAACCAAGTGATTTATGTGATCCCAGGGTTTTCTCTTGATGTCATGCATTAGCCCCGGCATACATCTAGAAACCACATGCATTGTAGGAATTAAACATGTATGCATGTTTTTTTTTTTACCTTATTTCTTAACCAATCAAACAAGAAAGTAAATCGTTAGTGGCTTACTTATTACCAAGGGTATGTGCCAATCACGAATACAGGCGTTTCCAATGAATGGCATGATTATATGCATGAGAGTATATATGATATTTCAAAGACATTTTTAAAATTATCGACAAAGTTTTTGAGACAGTGATGTCTTGACTATGGAAGGCACTTACGTGCCAAGGCTAGCTCGAGGCTCGCATAAATGCACTCACAAGTATCACAGGCATTTTAAATACGATTTAAATCATGACTTTCATTATGTCAAATCAGGATTTAGAGAGATTTGAAAACATTTCAGACTAAGGAATATCTAGGCTATGGAACACATTCAATTGCCAAGGCTAACTTGGAACTCACATAAATACATTCACAAGTACCACAAATATATTGAATATGGTCCAAACCATGACTCTTCCTTAAGCCAACTCAAACTTTGGAAAAGAGTTTCTAAAAAGGTTTTTTTTTAAAAACATCACATGTACCAAAGCGTTTTAAGATGCGATTTTGAAAGTTTGATTGATCTAAAGTTATCTGAAAATGAATATCAAGGCATTTAAAGCAATTTTCATGAATATGGATGAACTAAATTCACATACAAACTAACCTAAGTAGTATAGCTAAACAATCACAACCAAGTTCATGTCAGCAAATTTCAGACTAGATATGACAGATCAGCAAAATTGGATAATACTCATTAACAATCTAACCATGAAAAAATTTCCTAACATGATGATCACCAATTTTCATGAAGAAATTTTTCCTAAATGAACTAAGCATGATTTTATAAAAATCAAACAACAAACGACAATAAATCAGGAAAATATGAAAACAGCAGGACATCACATCATTGTAACCAAGATTTGTCCTATCAAAAGTGGTCTAAAAATCATGAAATTTTCCCGCAACATAGTGAACATGATGACAAAAAAACTTCATTAAGGGACCAAGTCGAGAATCCCTATAGAAGAAATGACACAAAAATGACAAAAGTCTACCCAAATAGGGGTAAAAATAGGGGTCCGAATTTGACCTTAGGTCCAGATTTTAGTCAAGTTTGGGAAAAATAGAAAAGAGACCTAATGATAAGCAAATAACATGAAATCAATGGCATTGGAAATCTCTAGCCGTGCTTTACAACTTTCTAGAATGGCTCAAGTCCAAACTAGGTTAATTTAGTGTTTTAAGACTGAGATTTCTAAAAGTGCGCGTATCAATAATTAAGAAAACAAAACATAAGCATGCATCATGAGATCTCAAAGTCACTCAAGTAATGTACAAATGACATGAAGAAATTACATGCAACAAATAATTGAAGTGATCATCTAACCCTAAGTTGGCATGTGAAGATGTCATCCGAGTCAATATCAATGTCGAATGACTTAAGACCTAAATGAGATACTTGATGATTTTGGAATGTGACTAGCCTAATTGAAGCATAATGCTCATATAATAAATGATGTTTGATCATGACAATTCACACTTGCACACAAACCTTGTTATGTGTACTTTAAAAGTCAAGAAGACATCAATACAAGATTTAGCTTCTAATAGACTCAAACGGGCATGGTAAAGTGCATATATGGGGTCTAGTCCTACCCTTAACACCGTAGAATGAGCATGATTTCAGTCACCTATGGACATGCAAAAATCTAACGAAAAATCACACATATAAAGCAAGTGATGATGAATATTTTTCGTTAAGAGTCTAAAACCTAAATGAGACTATGCGAGTCATGGAAAAATGGCAAAATAGACACGTGATATGCAAAGTTTATTTTGCTGCAGCACCCTTTTACCTTAATGCATGAAATTGACATACTTAACAATCTCAAAACTTTGCAAATCTTGTGTCAATTGAACATTATAACATGTAGTTTATTCATCATGAAGGTTTTGGGGTTGAACAAGTTCAATTAAATGTTCAATTCTTCCTAATTCATCTCAGATCAAAACAAGGCAGACTGACCTTAGCTTAGATCTGAGTGATTTTGACCTACTTAATCATGCCTAAAAATTCTAAAAGAAATATAGGACATACACCATACAATTAAGAGTAGTTTTCATGAGGAAAGTTCCTTTAAAAATGAACACAAAGATCAGTACAAAAATAGCAAAGTCAGATTTTGTAACTAAAATAGAACCTAGAACAAACCTAAACTACCGCAGAATTGTGCAACTTTGGAGGTATTTTTTTAGGGTCAAATGTCGCTTAATCAGGGTGTGCAACCTATCGATTTGAAGCTCGTGATGTATATTTTCAAAACCTAAAAGGACTCAAACTAAAATAAAATCATTTCGGACCTTATTTTGGCCAAAACAGCAAATCGGTTCAATAGCACGAAAATGTAGATTTAGGCTAAATCAAACTCAATCATCAAAATCATTCAAGAACAATTAATTCACAACAACTCAACTATACTAATCCATAAATCCAACATCAAAACATAGTATATAGTCCTATATTGAACCCTAGCCTCGACCGGTTAATCCGGTCTCACTTCACGGGGTTCGAGACCGAGAAAATTACATTTGATGCGTTTTTTGATTATAATCGCAATCGATCTATGCCAGAACACGAATAGAGCTTGATTTGGCCTCCAAGAGATTGATTGGACTGCAAAACAACTGGATTGAGATGGCTGGATCATTAATTTGCATAGAAAAATTGAAACCGGTCTAAACTAGGCGTCGATTAGAAAAAGGACTGCTTGAGGTGATCTGATGGCTGTTTGACAAAGCTCCGACTGCGGTAGGTCGGGACTCCTCTCCAGGACCGATCAGGAGTAATTGGTGCATTGGAACCACGTTAGATGGCTCTGGCTCGAGCAGTAATCAAGACTGGTTCAGATTGATCGGTTTTGAACACTAGTTGTGGATTGGGCCACCAAAGTGGTTCATTGGTTGTTCTACTGATCCCTAACCACAGCTAGGTTAGGTGAGATTGGTGGGATCGGAATCACCGATCTAGGCCATCAGATCGACGATCGCACCGATCGGAAAGAGATTCGGCAATCGCATCGATCGGAAAGAGATTCGACCTGATCGTTGATTCTTTAAGTCATGTCTCTTGGTAGCTTTTCTAGCAACCTAAGCTCATGATTGAGAATAGGAGGAGCTAAGCAAAGTTTCGATTAGCGGTGCCAATTAAACGACCACCAGTGAGGGGCGAAACCAGTGGCAACATGAAGGGGAGAGAGAGATGGTGATTTGGGCGAGAAAGAGAGAGAGAGAGAAGAGAGAGAGATTTGAAGAGAGAGAAAGTCAATTCCAGAATGAGCTCCTCCAAAATTGGAGGGAAAATTAGTTTCTATACGATCTGCAAATCAGACAATCTTGACTATTGGTTCGATTTGACGGTCGAAATTTTAATCCAATGGTTAAAATTCGATTTCAAAGGCTCAATTATGATCTTAAGGTGTCGGGTAATTAATCTAGTGGATTTGATTTGTGGAAACTCGAGCCAAAATTGAGAATTGCGTCAAAATGTCCAATTAGGGATCAAATTGCAATTTGATGAAATTCGAAGGCCAATCTGCAAAACTTTAGAATATTGAAGATGTAGATGTGACATTGACACCAAGAGCAACTTGGAACCAGCCAGCAAGTGGTCGAACCGGCCAGCATTGCCGGCGGCCAGTTAGACTGGTCAGAGCGTTTCGCTCCAGTTCTACTAGTTTTGGACTGGTTTGGTATGGTTTTGGTTATTTCGCTCACTTGAGACATCCGTGGTTCAAAATTTATGCAATTTGGTCCCTAAAGAACCAAATTGAAAAGAAACATTATCTCATTTGAAAAGAAATTGCTTGATTGTGATTCAATTAAACCAATCAAATTTTATGAATGCGATTTGGGGGTCTTTTATTGACTTAATTGAATGATTATCATGAAAGGCAATGGGTCAAAACCATAGGTACCTTGAATTGAGCCTAAAAGGCTAAAATGATCGAATTGGCAATTTAATGGGCAAAATTACAAGCTGATTGAAATTGAATTCAATTAGCGCCACAATTGCCCTAACTAATAAACCACTCATGTGTAAGATCACTTAATATGTTCAAATTGACCTTGGATTGAAATGTTCAAGCTTATATCAAAAATGAAATTAAGTCTAATATCAAAATTGAACCTAGATTTATGAAATTAAACCATAACCTTGAATGGGTCAACTTAAATTTTGTCAATTGAAACTTAATTGCTTGACTTTCTTATACTTGGAAGAGTAAAATTCTTCAAATTGAGAAGTTCTGATGTGAATTTCCCAAAATCTATTTTGGATTTGGACTTATCTTACGAAAATGAGTGAAGAACAATTATTCGTTTGTAATTCATGAAGAATCGATTTTGGTCCCCTAATTATGGCTCAAAATAGTAAATTATATTTTGACCGGGCAATTCACAAAATTGAATGCACAAGTGGATTTAAAATAGTCTCTAAACTAAATGTCAAAGAAGAAACTACATTTAATTATGACATGAAAGTAATTTGATTTTTGCCCGATTTAGAATCTAAAACTGAGAAATTCAGAAAGTAAGATTCTTAATTGATTTTTGCAAAATTTTCGACACAAAAGTCAAATTAACATTAAAAGAAATGTATTTTTGTATTTTTTTAAATTTTTTTAATCAAAGATTTGATCAAAAGTCAACCCTTTAATTAGAAATTAATTTGACACAAGTAAAATTAAAAATTAAATGGCATCTTTTTGAGTAAAATGTCAATTTTTGACCTGGAGTTAATTTTTGATCAAATGGTTGACCAAAAAGTCTATCCAAAAGTCAATCGTTTGATGTTTTGGGTTTTCCTTGAAAATGACTTGGAAATTGCTTTAAAATGACAACACAAGAGAAAGAATTGAAAAATGACATTTTTTTGCCAAGAAATGGGCTTTGTCGTGATCAAAAACCCGAATCTTAATTTTTTTACCTTTTATGATGTGTCGACTAAAAATCAAATGTCAATAGTTACTAGTTCTTCTTCCACCTTCATTTATTAAACTAGTATGCACAGGTCCACCAAATTCTCTTTTAGGGATTTTTTTGGGATAAGTACACTAATGGTACCATAAGTTGTGTACGGCGCTCACTTTGGTGCCAAAAGTTTCCGCCGGATCACTTAAGTGCCAAATCGGAGGAAAAATGATCACTTTGGTGCCACTGACGACAGATTCCGGTCAACATGATTACGTGGCTTTTATATTTAAAAAAAAAAGTCGAGAAGCATTTTAAACGACGTCGTTTTCCGTCTTCCTTAAGAAAACGACGTCATTTTGCCGTCCTACGTGGATAGTCTCACAAAAATGATGCCGTTTTTATTTTATTTTATTTGAAGATTGAAATTAGGATTTTTTTGTCCACCATTGCTCGTCCGCCGTCCCTCGGCCACTGTCACTTGGCCGCCGTCCCTCGGCCACCGTCGCTCAGCCGCCATCCCTTGACCTCCATCATAGTTGCTTGCCACAGCAAGAAAAAAAAAAAAAAAAAAACGAACATAAAATCCCAAGAGAGAGGGAAGTGTCGACGATGAGGGCGGAGGAGGGGATGGCAGGGCCACGGCCGCCACCTTCGTAGCAGCTGGCTTCGTTGACAACCTCCGCGTCGTTCTAGATCTTCGCGGCTACCATTGGCTGGATCGCTCGTACTTCTGGAGATTCTTCGAGCTTGCGTTTCCTCTGCACCCAATGATATTCCTTGGGAAAAGGCGGTGGTGGGGTTGAGATTCAGGGATTTGAAAGGTTGATAAGGTGATTGAAAATTGGGAAAAACTACTGGGAGAGGGCAGAGGCGAATGCGTGGTTTCTTTTCTGGAAAATTACTGGTGTTGCTGGTTCTTCGCTGCTGGTGTTGTTGGTTCGGCGTTATTGGTGTTGCTGGATCTGTTCGGGGAAGAAGACGACACAAAATGGCATCGTTTGGGGATTTAGGGTTTTGAATTTGGGGGAAAGACACAAAACAACGTCATTTTGGTGTTAGGATGCTAAAATGACGTCGTTTGAAGGCCTAAGTGATCCAATGGAAACTCTGGCGAGCCACATCAGCATAAGAAATTAATAAAAAAAGGCCATGTCAGATTTCCGACTGATTAGATCGGAGTTGGCACCCAAGTAAGCGTTTTCAAATTTTTTAGCACTTAAATGATCCGACGGAAACTTTTGGCACCAAAGTGAGCGCCGTACACAATTTATGGCACCATTAGTGTACTTATCCCGATGTTTTTAATTAGAATCAAATTATGAACCTCATCAAACGTCTAACTTCTTGACCAAGAAGAATTACTAACAATAGTAACAGCAATGTACCAACTGCTAAATAATAATGATAATAAAATAAAACACATACCTCAGCATTAAAATCAATCTCAATCAAACTCAAATGATTAAACATCACATTAAATTCATTAATATGCTTTGATGTACTGTCACTTATCTGTAAGTAACAACAGTGTACCAATTATTAGATAATGAGGATAATGAAATCAAAGCACATGCATCAGCATCAAAATCAATCTTAATCAAGCTTAAATGATTAGACATCACATTGAATCCATTGATTTCCTTAGAAACCAACGTACAATCACTTCATCTATAAGTGAAATAAACATCTCATAAAGTAGATGTTGTTAATCGCAGGGTGCTTCTCATATATATTTGATAGACATCTCATAAAGTAGATCTTGTTGATAGCAGATGACTTCTTATACACGTTATATAGAGCATTCATCAAACCCCAATGGTCTTTTCTTTCACAATGTCAAATGTGATATTATGAGCCAATGTTAGCCAAATAACACCCAAGAGTAGTCTATTCGGCAAGAGGTATGTGCAAAGTCCTTTGATACAGACAACTCTCAATTTGCATCTTCCATAAACCAATCATTTCCATCAAATCTATTGGTTTCCACTTTTCCTTTTTATGTCATTATTAATTTGTTTCAACCCAGCCAAGTCTATATATGATATCAAATGTTATAAAGAGCAATGTATCGAATGATAAATAAACACAAGAAGAAAATGAATCAAACACTAGTTTTTACATGGCTCGGTTAGAAGGACCTACTTCTTAGGGAGAGCAGCACTTGATTTCACTTTAAATCAAGCAATACACTAAAAATTACAACCACACCCAAGTTACTCAAACATTCAATGTTTTCCAGCTCCCAAATAAACCTAACAAGTCATGCAGTATTTATTTATTTATTTTGGTGTAAATATGTGCAAATCATTAATCATATGGGATATAAAAGCTTAGGGGAATTCCCTAACATTTCAAAGAAACTAATTATGCAAGAAGATGGAGAAATGAAACCTCCATATAGTAGTCAATAAAACGTTTGCTTGGGAAAGGCCTACTCTGTTGGCAGAGTGACGCTCTACCTCTTACAATCTTTCGAAAAGTTATGCAGTATTTAGCCCTCACAATTCCTTGTGAAACAATCTCTTTATCTCACAAAGTAATTCACAAATCTTTCCAGAAAATTTATTGGCTTGCACCAAAAGTTTCTCTTGGATACAAGAGAAAGAATTGAAAAATGACACTTTTTTTGTTGAGAAATGGGCTCTATCGCAATCAGAAACCTAAATCTCAATTTTTTTTATCTTTCATTATGTGTCCACTAAAAATCGGGTGTCAATAGTTACTAGTTCTTTTTCCACCTTCATTTATTAAACTAGTACACACATGTCCACCAAATTCTCTTTTAGGGATGTTTTTAGTTAGAATCAAATTATGAACCTCATCAAATGCCTAACTTCTTGACCTAGAAGAATTAGTAACGATAGCGTACCAATTGCTAAATAACAATAATAATAAAATCAAAACACATACCTCAACATTAAAATCAATCTCAATCAAACTCAAAAGATTAAACATCACATTAAATTCATTGATATGCTTAGAAATTGATGTACTATCACTTGTCTGTAAGTAACGGCAGTGTACCAATTATTAGATAATGATGATAATAAAATCAAAGCACATGTATATTAGCATCAAAATCAATCTCAATCAAACTTAAATGATTAAACATCACATTGAATTCATTGGTATCCTTTTAAATCGATGTACCATCACTCATCTATAAGTGAAATAAACATCTCATAAAGTAGATGTTGTTGATTGCAGAGTGCTTCTCATATATATTTGATAGACATCTCATAAAATAGATCTTGTTTATAGCAGATGACTTCTTATACATGTTATATAAAGCATTCATCAAACCCCAATGGTCTTTTCTTTCACAATGTCAAATGTGATATTATGAGCCAATGTTAGCCAAATAACACCCAAGAGTAGTCTACTTGGCTAGAGGTATGTGCAGAGTCCTTTGATACAGACAACTCTCAATTTGCATCTTCCATAAATCTATCATTTCTATCAAATCTATTGGTTTCCACTTTTCCTTCTTATGTCATTATTAATTTGTTTCAACCTAGCCAAGCCTGTATCTAATATCAAATGTTGTTAAAAGCAATGTATTGAATGATAAATAAACACAAGAAGAAAATGAATCAAACACTATTTTTACGTAGCTTGGTTAGAAGGACCTACTTCTTAGGGAGAGTAGCACTTGATTCCACTTTAAATCAAGCAATATACTGAAAATTATAACTACACCAAATTACTCAAACATTCAATGTTTTCCAACTGCCAAATAAACCTAACAAGTCATGCGGTATTTATTTATTTATTTTGGTGTAAATATGTGAAAGTAATTAATCAAATGAGATACAACAGCTTAGGGGAATTCCCCAACATTTAGCTTGGCACTAGGAAGAGGAAGAGTCTCTATCACCCATAGGCCCAATAGACTGATTTAGTGGGTAGCTCTTTTTTAGCAAAGAAACTATGGGAAGGCTTACTTTGTTGGTAGGGTGATGCCCTACCTCTTATAATCTTTTGAAAAGTTGCGCACTATTTAGCCCTTACAATTCTTTGTGAAACAATCTCTTTATCTCGCAAGGTAATTCACAAAGCTTTCCAGAAAATTTATTGGTTTGCACCAAAATTTTATTTTGGATACAATTCAGGAAGAAGGCCTACTTCTTATATAGAAAAGATTTGCATCGAAAAGTGGAAATCCTTTTTGTGAAACCTTCTCCAATTAGGAAACCATTCAAACTAGCAAACATCCTCAAACTAAAAAACCTACTTGCATTGAGTTTCCTTTACGGCTTGCATTTTTGTAAGGTATTTGAATAACTCACACTTGTGCCACTCTTATACATTTGTTATTTGCCGATGATACCATCTGCTTCTTCGAGGCAACGAGAATAGAGTGACAACTATCGGCAGTATTGAATGAGTATCGGCAAGCATTGGGCGAGGCTATTATTCTAAAAAACAGGCGTGCTCTTTGGCATATGCATAGATGGGGCATTTTGCAATGACCTTGAATGATACTTTGGAATTCCACCGACCTGGAATGGCTCGAGCAAAGAAGTCTCTCGAATGGATTACACGGATCGAGCTAAAGGCAAATCGACGGGGTGGAAGGATCGTTCTTCTCCAAGGTAGGTATCATCTTAATCAAATCAGCAGTGCAAGCAATTTCCCCATTCGCAACATCAGTCTTGAAGGGTGCGAATAGTAACCATTTTATTTTTTTAATTTTATATTTTTCTAATTCCTAAGAATAGATTTGGATACAAATTCATTTAATAATGCAATTTTATTTTTCAATTTTTGGGACAATTTTTTAGCCTAAAAATATGTTTTGAATAGAAATGAAAAGTAATTTTTTTTTACTTTTCTATTTCTAAAATAAAAATGAGAAATGATTTTTTTTTTTTCTCATCGCTTGCTCTTGTTGCTAACCAGCTATCCACTTGCCGTCACCCATCATTTGCTGTCATTTGTCAGCCGCCAAACATAAATTTTGTGTCGTTATCAAATGCATATTTTTGCTCAAAAAACTCATCTAGGAAATAGAAATAGAAAAATTGATATATGACTGGAAATAGGATCCAGGAATAGGATGCTTATTATTCGCACACTACCCATCTCTATTTGGAAAGCCATCGACTAACCGATGGCAAGCCTTTGATTGAAATCTAAATTGGAAGGCAAGGGGATTTACTTGAAAAGACGGTCCGAGCTAAAGAATACTCTCTAGTGGGGTTGGAGAAGCATTGCAGCAGGGAGCTACCCACTTCCAGAGCGAACTACACGGCGCATTGGAGACGGGGCGAAATGTCAAAAGATACAGGAAGATGGTTGGCTGCCGAAAGGAATCCGGATGGGGTCCGTGACGGGGCGATATGTCAAAAGATACGAGAAGACGGTTGGCTGCCGAAAGTAATCCTGATGGGGTCCGTATTGCGGTCCCGACAAAAGATTGGGGATCGCTGTCGGGATCACCGGTACTGTTCAGCAGTTCTTACTCAGACGAGATGAGAAGAGCCCTGCTTGATTCGCTGGAGGGCCGTGATCGGAACGAAGGATCCAAACTCGTCAAAGCGGATTCCGAGGTCAGCCAACCAACTTTTCGGTTGATTAACTTGTTGAAAACATTGCTTCTCTCCGAACCGAAAACGAGAGCTCAACCGTCTTGAAGCTTTATCCATCATGAGCTCATGACTAAGGAGTTTAGTCCAAGCTGCACCCTCCAGCTGTGGTGATCGAGTTCCTATTCGAATCCCAACCAACATGCATAGACCCTAATACTTCTCGAAATGACGTGTCGTTTACATTTTCCCCTTTCTCTGTCCTTTTGTTTCATTCGAGCATCGGTGGAGTGGAGCAAAATTATCCAATTAATCTTAAACCTATCATACAGATGTCAATTTAATCATTAAATTTTCAATATTATCGATTTAAATGTAAACCTTTGAGGGAATATATCAGAATTTCGGACAAAAGTTTATAATTAAATGGTAAAATATATCTTAAGCTCCTAGCTAAAAGTTTAGTAATAGCTATAGCCTCCACCTCAATAATCATATCTTGCGGTGATGGAGTTCATATTCAAGTCCCAGCCAACATGCATAGACCCTAATACGTCTAGAAGAAAGCACCAAGACATAGATAATGGCATGCCGTCTACGTTTTCCTTCTCTCGGTCTTTTTGTCTCATTCGAGCCTATATGTGAGGGTAAAAATTATCCAATCAGCCATAAACCTATTGTACAGACGCCAATCCAGTCCTAAAATTTTCCACTTTGCCAATTTAATTCTGAATTTTGATGCGAAATTCTAATTTTAGTCAATCAGGACAATTTTTGCTAGATACAGTCAGCACCAGCCGCTTTATGTGGCACACCGCGATGCCAATGATTTCCAGCGAAAATTGACTGGAAGGATTAGATCGGAATTTTGCACAAAAATTTTATGACTAAATTGATATATTTAGACCTATATTAACATTTATATAATAAATTTAAGGTTAATTAGACAATTTCTGTATGGAGTGCTTTTGTTGTTTTGTGATCTGTCTTCCACTTGTGTCTTTATCTTCACCAACCCCCCGCGGAAACCAGCACCAACGGAGTCGTTCTTCCACATGGAAAAATTCCGCCGCGGTAAGTAGCACGGAAGGTGATGGGAAGCCGACTAACATGTTTGGTGTCGGTCCACTTGTTTCGACGACTAACATGCTAATGGACTATTACCGGACCGGACATTCTCTGCTCTTGCAACCGCGAGCAATCTCGTAATTAATATCCTGACTTAGTAAGCTAATTTTTAATCGGTACCGGCCGCCGTTGACCGTGATGTGGAAACCGGATATTCTCTATTCTTGCAACCGCGACCAATCTGGCACGTAAGGTCCTGACTTAGTAAACCTTATATTTGATCAGTATCGGCTTCTGTTGACCGTGATGTCGAAACCAAATATTCTCTATTCTTGCAACCGCGACCAATCTCGTACATAATGTCCGGGCGTAGTAACCTAATTTTTAATCGGTACTGGCCACTGTTGACCGTGATGTCAAAACAACTTAGTCGCTGGATACTTTGTGACCAAAATCATCCTTACAAGCCGAAAGGAAGAAAGAAACAAAAAAAGGGAATTTTAGAGCAATCTGGTATTGATTTTCACGAAAGGAGATGAAAAAAGAATAGAAAAAGTTTCGTACGACCGTATTTTGTGCATGATTCTACGTTAAACAAAGCGGGCTTTCCCGGAGTTCCGCTTTGACCTTCAGCCGATCACTGCCCCTCCGCCGTCGTCACCACAAACCTCCCATTCCCGGTCGCCGCCGCCTCCTGCAGCTCCCCGATCCCGACTTCAGCGCAGGTGTACGCCACCCTCTTGCCCAGGCTCCGGCCTCTTGCTGCCGCGTCGCGCGCGGCCCCCCACCTCCACGCCCCCGATTCGTCTTCCCTTTCGCACCAGAACACAAGCTCGGGCTTCGAGTTGCTGTACAGGTACAGAAAATTGCCGCTCGAGCACATGCCGATGGATGAAACGCAGTAATTGTCGTCCCGCAATTCCTTCACCAGCTCCTCTGGCATGTTGCAGATCTCTTTGAGCTCGTCCGCCCCGACCGCCGTCGATCCCCATAGTTTCACACCCTTCACGTCCTCTGGATTGCCCAGGAGCCCTGCCACGATGAGGTGGTCGCCGGCGAAGGCGATGACGGAGTAGAAGACATCGTGGTCCGGGCGCAGGTCGTACGGCCCGAACCACGCCCCTGCCTCCGGGTCGAACGCGTGGGTCGCGCTGGTCAGCTTCTCCATGACGTACATCCTCCGGCCGTCGGCGGCGACGGAGAGCCACAGGGATGCGGAGGAGTCCTTGAGCGGGGTGGGCATGGGGTCGCACGCGCTCCACGTGTGGGCCTGCGTGTCGTAAACCTCGACGGAGAGGGGGTCGTCCTCGAAGTCACAGGCGCCGCCGGCGACGACGAGACGGCTGCCGACGAGAGCGACGGCCGGGTCGACCCGCCACGCGGAGGGAGGGCTCGCGTGGCGCCACGTCAGGTGGAGGGGGTCGGGCGAGAAGGAGAGCCGCGCTGGGGAGACCCCGTAGAGCAGCGCCGAGTGCGACGACCGGAGGGGGGCCGACGCCAGCAGCTTCGCCGCCGCCGCCGCAGCCGGCGCGAGCTGCCCGCCGGGCCCGGCCTCCAGGTCCATCCAGATGCGGGAGCGGGGGTCGTAGGCGCGCGTGGAGACGGCGTGGGGCGGCCGCGTGCTCTGGTAGTGGACCAGGAGCCACGGCCGGGGCCGGCGGAGGTGGCAGAGGGAGGAGGAGACGGCGAGGCTCCAGGAGCGGGAGACGCGCGCGGCGGGGACGAGGTCGACGAGGGGCACGTGCGAGAGCGTGAGCTCGAGGACGTCGCCATGGAGAACCCCGCCTGCTGCTTCTTCTCCTTCGTCATCGTCGAGGCTTCCGTGCTTTCGCGCTGCCGCCGCCATTTTCTCTTTTTCCTTTTTCGAGGAAGACGATGAGGCGACGTGCGAGAGCGGGTTTTAAATAGAACCAGGTCGAACGGGTCGGACTCTTTCGTCTCTCTCTCTCCCCCCGCCCCTCTTACTGGATAAGGCCAGCGGCGATTTCCTGACATTTTTTCGTTTTTAATGCCGATAAAATGGAAATGTCATCATCACGTTTTAACTTTTTTGTTTTTTTTTTTCATAAAATAGGAAATTAAAATCTCATGAGGGTCAGACCTGACGCACCGAAAAAGGGAAAAAAAAATGCAAAATTTCCCTCGTACATGTTGGGTTTGAATATATTAGGGGTGTGCATTGGGCCGGGAGGAACCGCCCGAAAGCCAGGGACCGGAACCGCCCGAAACCGGCGGTTCTTGAGGGAACCGGTCCGGTTCCGGGTCCAATTGTTGAGAACCGGTGGGAACCGGTCCGGTTCCGGTTCGTGGGCGGATCCGCCCGCCCGCCCACCCGGACCGGACCGGTACTATTTATAATTAAAAAAAAAAAAAAAAAAAAAAAAAGTCGCGAAGCCCCCTGCCCCTAATCGCGAAGCCCTAATTCGCGTTTCTTCTTCTTCAGCCTTCGATTCTCTTTGTTCCTTTCCTTCTCTTCGTCTTCGATTCCACGGTTCCACCCTGAGTATCCACGCCGCCGCCGCCGCTCCTCCTCCGCCACTGTCCGCCCCCTCGCGCCGGTCACCACTCGCCACAACCGCTCGCTCCTCCCTCGCTCTCGCAAGAACTCTCGACCGAGCCGGCGAGCCCCTTTTCTCGTCACTCAACAAGGTACGAAGCCCTAATTCGCGTCTCATCTCTTGATTCTCTTCCGATTTCTTCCTCGTCTTTGATTATCTCTCTGTTTCTTCCTCAATCTCTTCTCCTCGTCTTCGATTCCTCACCAAGCATCCACGCCGCCGCCGCTGCTCCTCCTCCGCCACTGTCCACCCCCTCGCGCCGGTCGCCACTCGCCACAACCGCTGCTCCTCCGCCGTTGCTGTCCGGCCCCTCGCGCCAGTCGCCTCCCACCACAACTGCTGCTCTTCTGCCTCTGCAAGAACTCTCGACCGAGCCCCTTTTCCGTCACTCAACAAGGTACGAAGCCCTAATTCGCGTCTCATCTCTTCCGATTTCTTCCTCAGTCTTTGATTCTCTCTCTGTTTCTTCATCAATCTCTTGTCTTCGTCTTCGATTCCTCCCCAAGCATCCACGCCGCCGCCGCTGCTCCTCCTTCGCCACTGTCCGCTCCCTCGCGCCGGTCGCCACTCGCCACAACCGCTGCTCCTCCGCCTCTGCTGTCCGCTCCCCTCGTCGACGCTCAGTCCTTTCGTCTTTGATTCCTCCCTGAGCCTCGACGCCGCCGCTGTTGCTCCTCTGCCACTGCTGTCCGCCCCTTCGCATTTGTGCGTCAAAATCGGTTCCATGGATCCACCGGGAACCGGACCGGACCGGCGGTCCGCTCCCGGTGGATCCATGCAAAACGGGTGGATCTCGGTTCCGATTTTTTCGGAACCGGTCCTTAGCGGGCGGTTCCGGTTCTAGGTCGGGAACCGCCCGCCCGGACCATGCACACCCCTAGAATATATTATATAGTTGCTGGACCGAGCTTGTGCGAATGACAGCTTTTATATAATCAATGGCTATGAACCTAACGACATGTATGCCGGTGGTCTTCTCCCAAACGTTGTTTCTCTCGCAATTGCTTTTGCGTATTGGAATTGGTTTCTCTTGCAGTTGGCCAGTAATAAAAAATATCAAATTAATATGGTGTATAATGAAAAAAGAATTGGTCAACATTAAACCGTCTCAAGGATTAGATCATAATCAATAGTACCCAAAAGTCTTACCTAGAATTCCGGACACATAAGTTTAATTAAATTTATATATGTACTCTATCATCCCCTCCTCCTTAACAAAGAGGGAAATCGTGGGGATCGTACACCATTAAGGAAATAACTTTCATATAGTAATTTGTAAAAGTTATTTAGAAATTTTTTTCCATAGATTCAATAACTTTATATGTCACTCCGACCTCATTCAAGCAAAGGTTTTTTAAAAATTATCATCCTACCATCGGTTCCTTGCTATACTTGTGTTATTGTTGGGGTCTTTGTTCTTTTTACTCCCTGTTTAGGCTGTTTGGTTTGCTTTTGCTGCTGTTTTGGCTTTCCTCTGCTCCTGTGCAGGTGGTCTTATTTTATCTTGGCACCCTTTCACTCATGTTGACTATTCTTGTCTTCGTGAGTGTAAGTTCTTGTTGTATAGCTTCTTGCTTCTCTTTGGCTTAAGTTAATATATTTCTTACCATTTACCAAAAAAACCTATCAATTGAAAACTTATGATATAAAAATGAGAATCGTATAATTGTTATGTTATTTGTGTTGTTTTTTTTTTCTGGGAAATTGTTTTAGCATTGTTTAATTTTAAGTTAAGAATTTATTAGATTTTTACTATTAGCTCTAAAGAACAGATTTTAGCTACAACTTCCACAATACAACTATGTCACCACTCAATGAAAATCTTGTCTAATAAATCTCCTAAAGCAACTCTTCAAAGCGAGAGAAATTAGAAAATTCATCGATGCATATCATATGAATGGGGAGACTAAGGCTATGTTTGGTCGTCCGGATTTCTAATCGGGATAGGACTAGATAAGATATGATATGAAATCCTAGGATTTTTTTTATATCCTATCCATTGTTTTGTGAATTTCAGTATTAAAATCGGATATGTTCACATCATATCATATATATTTTTTTTGATATAAATAGCATATCATTATAAATGAATCTAAATATTCATAAATGGAGATGGTGAAAATCTTTCGTAACACTATTCCTTAATTTATTTTAATTTTATTTTTCCTATTTTTTATATTATTTTCTTTATTATTTCTTTTTTCCCCTTTCATCATTATTTAATAAATTGTTATCAAATAGTAAACTATACTAACATACCTAAAATACAAAAATACTTAAAATATATGATAAATATAAATATTTAATTTATAGATTGAATGTTTATTATAAGATAGAATTAAAGTTGAATATATAAATTAAAATAGAATTAAAGTTAAATAATTTTTTATTTCTTAAATTAGAATTTAAATATTATTTATATTGAAATATAATTTCAATTTTGTTAATTTAATAAGTTTATTGTTCGAGAAAAATAACTTTCCTATTATGGACATTAGAAATCCTACCCACCTTTATCCCACCTCCCCCATTGGATAATTTTATCCTGTCTATATTTCCCTTATATTCGACTTTATCCTGTCCTGAGTGAGTACCAATTATATCATATCCCGAATTTTATCCCGATTGCCAAACACAGCCTAAATATACAACCATATCTCCATAGGTACCATAATATAAGTATTTGAGTACATGTCCAACATTGCGTTTATATACACATCTCGATGATTGAGTTTTAGAGATCAAAGTGGTCGTCATCATGCAAAGAAACCCTAACTTATCCATCGGAAATGACACCTTTTTAGGGAAAAGAAAATCGATTATTGGTAAGACACTTTTTTGGTCGGAATTATTGGTAAGGCTTTGGCAGATTATATTATTTGCCTTATCTCCGAAAAAGGCTGTAAATTCCAATTCCAAATTGTCTATGACGTAATCTGTGATGGGTTTATGAGGTAATTGAAATAAGCTAGGTTTTCTCATTTTATTTATTTATTACACTATGCCCTCTATTCAGATGTAATTTGTGATGGCTTTCAGACGTGTCATTTAAAGTAACTTTTAAAATTCAAAGTGGTGAATGCCATATACGTCTATATATATGTACTTTATTTCGGGTTGAAATCATCATTAATTTTCGAACTAATAACCAACATTTCAACCAAATTTTTATACATTTTTCGGGTCAATTAAATCTTTGAACTTGGGTCTTGTTTTTATCTTATTCATCATTTATATTAAAAAAAAGATGTGTTAAAAAATGGACGTGGCAGCCACCATCAAATACCAACTAGACCCAAAACAATGGCAACTAAAAACATCGAAAATAAAAAATGCAAAAATATTAAAAATTCTAAACTTATCCATTGTATTGGTCATCAGAATTCAGGACTTGCCGGACTTCTCCCTTCTGAATTAATTGTCATTTCAGTATTATGTCTAAAGCCTTAGCTTTTGAAATTCATCGAGCTATCAATAAGCATATCATAAGGGTTTAAATATTTAATCTGATGTCCGCGTAACGTGTAGAATAACGGACTGTTTGTTTACTTTTGTTTTTGTTCCCCGGAACAAAAAATTCTGTTCTTTTGTTTCGGGGAACAAAAAAAGAATAAAAATGCGTTTATTTACACTTTCGTTTTTTTTTTTTTTTTTTTGTGACGGGAACCACCGTACATGGCGGGCGGCGGCGGCGTTAACCCGGAACAAAAAATCTTTTTTTTTGTTCAGGGAACAAATTTGGAACATAAACAATTTCTTGTTTCCCAGGAGCACTTCCGAGAAACAATTTTTTTCTCTCATATTTTTTCCTTTTCTTTCTTTTATTCTTCCTTTTACTTTGGTTGGTTGCCGGCCTCTGCCATGGCTGGCGACCGGCTGTTGAGGGCCGGCGACCTCGCCGGAGTGTCGCCGGCCCTCGGCGAGGCTGAGTTCGAGCTCACCCAGATCCAGCGAGGTTGTTGGCCCTCGTTGGTTGATCGCTGGCCATGACCGAGGCCGGCGACCGGCCAAAAGGGAGAAAAAAAATAAAAATAAAAAAGAAAAAGAAAAAAAGGAAAAAGGAAATAATATTAAAAATAAAACAATATTAAAAAGTTAAAAGAAACAAAAAAAATTATACAAGTTTACCAAACGTGTTTTGTTCTTTTCTATTCTAGGAACATAAATTTTGTGCAATTACTAAACGCGTTATTCTATTTAAAAATTGTTTCCCGGAACAGAAATAATTTTTTTTCTATTTTTGTTCTTTGGAACAATTTTTTAACAGAAACTTTAGCAAATGCAGCCTAATACACCAAGGGATCTAGGGAATATTTTTTACAGCAAGTGGACACATGGGATTAACAATTCAAAATTATGGATGTTGCTGCTTTTAAGAAAAGGGTTTTCCGCCCATTGTCTCCTCCATGTTAGCTTCCAAACCCTAACAACATGCTTAAAGAAAAGAACAAAAAAAACCTCAAAATATACTCATTTAACATAGATACTTTCAACTTTTTTTATGTCACAAAAAAATTTAAACTTATACATATATGACATATATACTATCTATTTCAATTCGTTCGAGGTTATCTATAATATATAAAAAAAAAAAGTTCGGGTTATTTTTGTTATTTTTAGGGACACAAAAAAATTATAGATATTTATATTATAGTGTACATAATTTGAAAATTTTGGTGGTGTTAACCTTAAGAGAAAATGGCTTTACTTTCGCCGAGACTTCTCGTCGTATTCAAAAGTCGAACTTCAGTTAGGGAAATCTGGTTGGAAACTTTGAAGCGGTGGAACTGAGACGCTAATTTCCATGGAAATAATAATAATAATAAACAAGACAAAGACAAAGCAGAAGGATTCAAGCCCCCGTTGCTTGGTCCCCGAACTATGCGGGACCCACCGGGTCGGGAGCATCACACGGTCCGGGATGCGTCCCCACCTGAACACCGTCGGCAGCCGATGTGGACACGTGCGGACGATCCCGTGGAAGCCAGCCACTCAACCGCGACCATTGGCCAAAATCTTTTTAATTGCATATTTAGCAATTTTTTTTTTTTTTGGGACCGAAGAAATTCAATTTTATAAAATGGGAGAAGTCTACCTTTGGCTTCTTTTGGCCAATGAACATTTCGTCGATTTCTTATCATTTATTTGACATGTTGATTTCATAATTTGTGCTAATGATTGATATGGGTCTTTTATCTAAACTGATATATTTTTATGTAATACAAGTTAAGCTATTCAAACTTGATTTGACCCAATTCATATAACTAAAATATATTCATATCCATATCAAAACATTTAACCCACTTTAAAGTCTTCATATGAATATGTTATTTGGATAATTTTGTTATCAAATTAAAGAAATAAATTAACTAAATGATTAATATTTTGAAAAACCCCAAACTAATTTTTTGACAATTAAAAATCCTAAACTGATACATTTTTTTATTTATAAATTTACCTCAAATTGGTACATGTTTTATTATAAATTTACCCCAAATTGGTACACTTGTGATAAATTTACCATTTGTTAGTTTTCGTTAAATCTTATTGTCAAATTACTAGGTTAAATAACACATGACAGTTGATTGGTATACTAATTTGAGATTTTTCTCTCCGTTTGTCATAGTTATATAATTTTTGTGATTTTTTGTGGTATTTATTTAATTTAACGGATGGTATATTTTTCACAAATGTACCAATTTAGGTTTCTTAGCAATCAAATAAATTAATTTAAGGTATATTTATCACAAGTGTACTGGTTTGGGTTTTCTTTTTTTTTTAATTGTTAGTTTAGGTAAATTTATCATAGGTGTATCAATTTGAGATTCTTTATGATCAAAAAATTAGTTTGGGGTAAATTTGTCACATGTGTACCGGTTTGGATTTTTTAGGATATTAACCCTTAACTACATAAAATTTGTTAGTAAATAAAATAAAAATCCTAAATAATATAAATATTGAAATGCCCATAAAGAGCTAGAAAAGTATGCATGTGTTGTGATGAAGGTTACGGTAAATGGATGCATTATTGATCCAAGTCAATTTAATCTTCCTTTTTTTTGTTGCCAAATTTATCGCTTAAACATATAATCAGTGTAAATATAGCGAGTGAGAGTTTCTGATTTTCTTCATGGGAAATCTCCCAACGATCAGCAACCATGTAATCCAAAAGGTGAATCGGCAACTTCGCCAATCAAAAACATGAAAATGCTAAATTACTTTAAATTAAATATATGGAGACTCTCATATACTAAATAGTCATCAATGACGTAATCATATTCAGAAAAATTTAAATAAAAAAAAAAGGAATAAAGCAAATTGGAGTCAATCCAACATAAGTTGAGCATTAGATGAAATATTGTTGTTTTCAAAGACTATGCTTCCCACATAATTATCCAAAAAATCATAAACTTATTGTATCAATTTTATTTTAAACCTTTCAATCATACCAATTCAATTCTAAGCTTTTTGACAATTTGCCAATTTTATTTTAAATCTTTTAAACTTGTCAATCTAGTTCTAAATCTTTGAATGAGTTGTTAATTTAGTCTTAAATCTTTTCACAATTTGTCAATTTAGTTTTAAATCTATTAACAATTTGCCAATTTAGTTTTTTCGATAATTTTTTTGAAGCGAAAATAACTAACATGGTGGTCTAATTAGTGTCTACTGTCCTACGTGGTAGGATTGACGCTGGTGTTAGATAATTTTTTACATTCTTTTTTGTATTTCTTATTTTTTTTTATTTTTTTGCCTTTCCTTCTTCCTCTAGCTAGTCGTCGGGCCTAGACAATGGTCGGCAGTTAGCCTTGACTAGGCTAGCGAGGCTAGACCTTGCCTAGTGATAATAAGGTGTAGCCTTGTCGGCTCAACCACTAAATAGGCCAACTAAGGCTAGACAACTGATTATAGGAAGAGGGAAAGAAAGAAAGAAACGAAAGAAATGGAAAAAAAAATTTAAAATTTTAAAATTTTAAAATGTCAATTATTTTCAGCCGATAGGACTAAATTGACAAATCGTTAAAAAAATTGAACTAAATTGACAACTCATCAAAATATTTAGGACTAAGTTATAAAATGTTTAGAGCTAAATTAATAAGTTGTCAAAAAGTTTAGGACTAAATTGGCTAGCATACAATAGATTTAGGATTTTTTGAACAATTTTTCCCATCTCAAACTCCACTCGACGCACTGGGCACTTTATTTACGGGAAGACTATTAAATTTTTTTTCTATTTTTCAAATGGGTTTGAAAATGAGTTAGTTCTCAACTCTTTTAAGACCCATCAGTTGGTAGACATTTTTTCTTGGACTCATATAAGTCCATTTTTAAAACTTAAGGCAACCGATTTATATCTACTCCATTAGATATGAGTTTAAATATGAGTTCTAGACCCATTCACCATCTCTAATTATAGTTAGAATTTTGTTCTCATTAGTACACTAAAATTCTAATGTAAGAGCGTAATAGAAAATGATAAATTGATCAAATGTATTCAAATTTAAGGCAAAAAAAAGACTTATTTGACCAAACTTGACGGCTGTTAGAAAACCAATTAAAATTTTGGCAAGACGAGAGATGTTAATACTAAATTTAGAAAGCAAGATAATAAATCATAACATTAATCTTAAATATTTAAACAAATATTCGATTTGTCTATCTAACTTGTCGGGATGTACTGATATATTACCAAACACGAGCATTTAATGAAATTTTTGTGCAATAGGTCGAAGTTGTCTACTGAGCTTGCTTTCCAAGCAATGGAGACCCTAGATATATGCGGGTCAGAAGGGATTATCATCACGTCAGCATTATCCATTCGAAACTCGGGGAATGCCAGTCCACGGTGGCCGACCGCTTCCATCGAGGAGTACACGATAGGTGAGAAATGGATCAGAAGATAGAGAAAGAGGAGAAAATAGAACAGAGAGAAAGAGCTGCTTTCTTGGCACTTCCTTTTCAGATACATAATAAATAATTGTTTCAATGTTGATGAGGATGCAAGATAAGGATGAATCCGAGAGTAGGGCTTACTTGAACAGGGAGTCGTGTGAATCACATGTCAAAACTCGCATATCCTCCACGGAGTCTTAAGATATTTAAGTTCAAATGCCCGGTGGATCCCCACAATCGACCATGTGAATCTTGCTTGATTATATTTTGTTTGCTTATTTATTACTCCTGAGCACGACGGATGAACATATCATCCTTATCCCCTTTATAAGTGTCACGCATCGTTTCTGTGCTGGTTTGTCTTTCTTTAAAACACAGAACCCATGAGTTTTCCAGCTCCATACATGCTGTGCGCGCGATGACATGCTTTCTTTGAACAGCCAACAAGTCGAATGCGATGGCGACGATAAGTTGTGATGCGAAGAGCAGTGAGGCGAGAGCAGAGATCATATTGTGGTGTAGAATAGGCAACCAAAGATTTTAGACTCCTTATATATTGGCGTGCTCTATGCTAGATTAACTCCAGTCGCCTCGCTTTCCTGCTACATCAAGTCAGTATCAAGAATTTTCTAGGGCTCTCCCATATTTTTTCTATTGACACCTACTATTCATGTACTTCATTAGAAAATTAGGAATCGAATTCGTCGACAATCATTAAACTTAACCCCTAAGCAGGAAATAAATCATTATTATTACGTAAACCCACTGTCACATTCTCATTTTTATTCCCTCTCATCATCCAATTTTAAAATTCGTTTAACCTTGAGGCCACCCCCCATTCACTCACTTTTCAAACTTTTACGTCCCTAACCCTTTGAACTTGCCCCTAAGTATTGATGATCGAATAGGGACAGAATAGGCAAGCAATTGGGGCTATTTTCGTTTAATTAGCATGCTGCATTGCAACTAAAATTTAAACTCCATTTGATTCATGAAAAATGAATGATTTAAACTTTTTTTTTTCAAAAAATGATCACTTGTATGACATAAAAATGAATAGATGAAAAATATTTTTATGATCAACGAAAATTTTGAAACATAAATTGTTATCGATAATGAAAATATTTTTCATTAATTAATTATTTCAATCAATATAAATGATTATTTTTTAAAAATGCTTTTCAAATTATCGATTATCCACATAACAAGTGAAACTTTAGTCACACTCCAAGGACTCCTCTGCCGGCCGTACATGGTACAAAGCATACCTTTGCGCAAAAGGCTTCCTCATTTTACTAGACAATAAAGGCGCGTTTAGTAACGATTCTGTTTCCGAGAATAATTTCTGATCATAAATGATTCTTTTTACTCTATTCTTGATAAAGATTTATAAGTATTTTGAGCCGTTTGATAATCTGTCAAAATTTCGATTCCGAAATAGAATTACGTTTGGTACCGTGCTCAAAATTTCTATTCCAAATCATGTTCTTTTAATTTTAATTTTAATTTTTTTTTTTTACTTTTTCCTTTTTCTTTTCTTTTCTTTTTTTCCTTTCTCTCTCTTATTCTTCTTCTTTAAGTGGTCGATGGCCGGACTGGCGACCGGCCAGACGAAGGTAGCGACATCATTGGAGCATCACCAGCTCTTATCAGCCGAGCTTTGTCGGTGGCTAGGCAGGCCTCGCCGAGTCTGGGCGAGGCCCACCTTGCCACCAATGAGGCTCGACCTTGCCAGATCGTGAGGCTCGCCCAACCCCGTCGAGGCACGGCCTTGCTGGTGGCTAGGCAGGCCTCGCTGGGGTTGGGCGAGGCTCACTTGGCTACCGATGAGCCTTCAGCGAGCTCGCTGCACCCGGTTGCCGGCAATTGACGGTGGTGGGCGAGCCTCATCGGTGGCCAGGCGGGCCTCGTCGGGGTGAGGCCCTTTTGGCCACCGGCGAGGCTCGCCCAGCCCCGTTGAGGCATGGCCTCGCCAGGGCTGGGCGAGGCCTTGTGGAGTTCAATTTAATGGCTTGGACGAGCAGTTCAGTCACCCTTAAGCCCTGTTCAACGCCCAATTGATCTGATCCAGCTCCCTAAAGCCATTTTTTGGCATTTTTTAAGCCTTGGCAAACATTTCTCCTCTGCTTTTTCTTCTCTCTTGATTTAGATTTGGGAGCTTTTCTCTTCAGGTCTAGTTCTCGATTTGAGAGTTTGAACTTTTCCGACCAAGTTCTAAATTTGGGTGCTATCCTCTCCCACTCTAGATTTGGGAGTTTAATATATACGCCTTCGGGGATTCGATGCTCCTCTACTTTGTTCATATATAGATTTTCTACCTTCGGCTTTAATGATGATTATAGGAGTTTCGGTGTATTGTTGAATTACAAAGATTTGCTCCTCCAAATGTTAGATCTGTGTTTGTTTAACCTATTTTGATTGTCTTCGTACAACAATGGTGTAATGGAAGTCCGGTCTAGGCGCACATTGTCAATTGACAGTATTGTAGTTATTAGAGAAGAAATTTCTAGTGCGTGAAAGACAAGAGATTCAATGATCGGCTCTCAATTTTGCTATAAAGATCTATTCTTGTGGAATGAGTGTATGCTTAATTTTGTTGACGCTTCGTTGATCCTCCTTGTTTTCTAGATTTGCGTTGCTTTTTAGTATTAGTATTCTTACTCTGTTTCGATTTGCTTTGTCATGAGCACTATATACTTTTGTATCCTTTTGAGTAATGGATATAATTTTTAAAAAAAAAAAAAAAAATAGGGCCTCAATTCCTTTCTTTCACTCAAAGCAATCACTTTCCCCTCTTTCTATATGTCATATAATTGTTAGCTTTCAAGAATTGGTGTTGTTAGCATTTTGATCTCATTTTGAAGGCAATCCTCAAGAATTTCGCAGAAAGCGGGTACATATCGACAAGATTGGGATAACTTATCGATAAGGTTCTCAATTCAATCTTTCCTTCTTCTTTTTTTCAATAAAATAGCAGTCCTAATGCTAAAATCACGTTAGAAAAATTAAACAAGCATAGTCGTTGCTCCATTTAATTAAAAAAAAAAAAAAGGCTTTCGATGAATATATAGACTCTCATAATGCTATAATCAACCATTTGAAAAACACCAAAGTTTTTTGGAGCAAAAAAATAAGTTAAAAACAGCAAGATATCTGTATATGGCCGTCCTTCTGCGGAAGAAAAAGTATTTTGGAAATATGATTGACAACGTGAAAAAGGAAAAGATTTCTTGGATATTTCTTGATATTTCTCTTTTCGACAATAAAAGTAATTTTTAACAATAAAAAGAAAATAGTGCCTTTAATATATATGGAAAATGCAGTATAAACAAAAACTAAGCATACGAAGTTCTTATGTATGGCAAGTAAAATCCTATATAGATAGAGAAAAACTTTTAAAAAGGAGAATAAATAAGTTTAGGACCGCAAATTTAAATTGCAATTGAATAATAAAGGACAATTTTGTCTTTTTGATAAAAATTAAGTGGATTTAATCATATGGAGAGTAGAAATAGCACTGCCCTTTCATAATATGTCTAGGCTTTTACTTTGTTTTTGCAAGTAGTTTCACTTCAAAATCCATTGCACGAAGCCAACCCATGCTTTGAAATACCACAATTATTTTGTCTAAAAATATATTCAGCTTTGAAAAACCCTTGCACATGCATACACACCACAATGAAGACTCGTGCATATTTTTTTAACATCACTTGCATATTTTCTAGATCACAAACACGCACGGCACATGGAGTCATGCCGGAGCATAAAACGACCACAAAATTTCACCCGATTACGTGTTTGGAAATTTGCAATCATTTTATTTTAAGGAACCATTCGATAGTTGTATTTTTAAGATGTGAGTAGAGAATATAACACTGAAATAGCGTTGTGGGCACGGCAACCCTTGCCCACACATAATGGAACACCCTCCGATACGATTGTGCATTCATCATAGTTTTTTTAAAATTGATTGATGGCGACTTTTTTTTTTTGGTCGGAAACTGAAATATATATTAGATGGGAAACGATTTACATCCTGCTAATATAGCATCCGAGAGAATGATATCGACAAAAGGGGGAGGGGGAAATATAAGCCAGTGTCTAGATGGGCCAATAGATCTGTGAGCTTTAGCGGCCCAGTCAGCCGCTAGGTTGGCATCTCTACAAGCGAATCGAATTGAAAAATTAGGGCAACTCGAAAGAAGATCGTGAAGGGCATGGAAGAGGTGCCTCTCGTTCCGGGGTTGCGGCCGACGATTCCGAAGGATCTCCACCGTTGGAGGCGGTCCGATTCAATCCGAACTCGCGACGATGAAAGCCCCGATTGATCAAATGTTGGAGAGCTTGAATAAGGGCAAATATTTCCACCTGAAAAGCCGAAAGGGCTGGGACTGTGGCCGTAAACATATCGATAAGATGTCCTTCATGATTCCTGTAAATACAGGCGATCGTGCCGTGCTGTTCTCCAGGAATGAAAGATCCATCAACATTACATTTGATAGTGCCTTGAGTCGGAGGTTTCCATTGACGTTCCACACTGACTCTATCATCTTTTCCTCGAGTTTGACAGGGTTGCAGGGACTTGAATATGCGGCTGTTGATGAGAGCGTTTTCCACGACGCAAGTAGGATCAAGGGTCTTCTGTCGGAAGATGGCATCGTTTCGCTGACGCCAAGTTTCCCACATCAGATAGGCAATCTCTTCAAAACTTGGGAGATCCGAGATAGAGCAGCTCTCCGGAAGCTACCCATTCCTCCGGGCGTTGGACGAGAGGTAAGTGAGATAGGGATTTTAATCTTATGATGATTCCAAATACCTCTCGTCCAAGGACAATAGAAAAGAGATGTTCTAGGGTTTGGGATTGTTCGATTGCATAGACTACGGTTTGGGTTTGGGGCAATGTGTCCGAGAAATAAGTTAGCTGGGTCGCGAGAGAATTTTTACATGCTAACCACATAAACACTTTAATCTTTGGGGCTCTTTGTCATATGCCATATCTTTTTCCAGATATGAGCAGGGTTTTGGTAGGAGGATGAAGCCGAGGTGTGAGGGTGACTAAGGTTAGAAGATAAATAGTGGTAACAACTCTTAACTGAGAAATCCCCTGATGTAGTTTCTGTCCACACTATTTGATCTGACCCCATAGAGGAATTTATAGGTGTACTGAAAATTGATTGACAAACCTGGGCATTGAAAAAATTGGAAATGAGATCCTGTTTCCATGTTGAATTGTCTGAGTTGAGAATGTCCGCAACAAGTAGTGGTTCACCCTCAAATGGTTGTCATCCTATTTTGCCTCGTTGATAGCCAATTATCTCGCTCGAATATTGATTTGTGAACCATCCCCCACTAACCACCTGAGTTTAGGAAGAATTGCATCGCGGCCTTTTAAAATACTTTGTCATCCCCAAGAGGGTCTATATCCTAATGTAGCATTTTGAAAAGAGGATTGTTTAAAATATAGACCTTTGAAAAGCTGGCTCCAAATAGCAGAGGTTCTGAAATAATCTCCATGCTTGCCTCCCGAGCATTGCTAGATTGAATAATATCGGATCACGAAAACCCATACCACCCTTTGCTTTAGAGTGCTTTAGATCCGTCCATGCTGTCCAATGAATACCAGCATCATTATTATTTTTGCTCCACCAAAATGCGATATCTTCCTTTCAATCAATCTACGAGTGACATGGGGAGCTTGAAGATGGACATGGCGCGTCGAGGTAACGCCCGAATTACAGCTTTTAATAAAATTTCTTTTCCCCCTTTAGATAAAAGTTTTTCCTTCCACCCGATAACTTGGCATTAATTTTGGCGGGATCCAGGAGAACATCTCACGTTTAGAACGGCCCCAATCCGAAGGAATGCCCAGATATTTGCCATATTTGCCGATCACAGGTATGCGCATTTCTCTGGCTAAATTATGCTGTAGAGTTGTAGGGCAATTCTTGCTGAAAAAAATGCCAGATTTGTTTCTATTGATAAGCTGACCAGTAGCATAGCAATACTGGTTTAGAATATTCATAAGATTCTGGCATTCCATTATTGTTGCTTTAAGAAAGAAAAGATGAATCATCGGCAAACATTAAATGAGATAATTGAGGGCATGATTGGTTGAATTGAATCCCCGCAAGTGGCCTATGCTTCGCTTGGTTGATAACAGTAGATAATGCATTAGCAATCAGTATGAATATGTAAGGGGATAATGGATCACCTTGCCGAATTCCTCAAGTTGGTTTGAAATATGGGAGTTGTTCTCCATTGAATCGGATACTGAAAGTAGTTGTAGTAATACAGGTCATGACCATAGAAACCCAGTGATGTGCGAAACCCAATTGTTGTAAATAAGCCGCAAGAAAGTCCCATTCAACCCTGTCATAGGCTTTTTGCATATCAATTTTTAGAATAAGATTGAATCGTTTTGATCTAGATAGAACCTTAAACTGGTGAAGAACTTCCTGGACAATCATGATATTGTCTTGAATTTGTCTGCCTCTAACAAAAGCTGCCTGTTCTAAATTGATCAATCTAGGTAAGCATGATCTCGAGTCTATTAGCCATGACTTTAGATATAATCTTGTATGCGAAGTTACATAGGCTAATTGGACGATACCGAGATATGCTTTCGGATGCTTTACTTTTGGTACCAAAGTCGAATTGTTTGATTTAAATGAGGATGCATTGAACCCGATTGGAAGAATTCTTGCCTTTGTTTTGACAATAGTTGTTTTGATAATGTTCCAGTGATGTCGATAAAACAGTCCATTAAGACCATCGGGGCGGGAGCCTTGGAAGCACCCGGCTGGAATGTGGCTTGATAAACCTCCTCCTCGGTCACCCGGCATAATAAGTGAGCATTAATTTGTGGTGTGACTATAGGAGGACACTGAATTAGAAATGGAGTAAAGTCTCTAGGCCCTGCTGACTTGTATAACTGAAGAAAAAACCCCATTGTGATATCTTTAAGTTGCTGTGGTTCTCGGATCCAGTTCTGGTTTTCATCCATTAACATACATATACGATTTCTTTGCCTTCTTTGCACTGTACATGCATGGAAGAAACTGGAATTTTTATCTCCCCATGTTAACCAGTTTAGGCGTGAGCGCATCGCACAAAACTGTTCATCCTGATTCCATAACTGTTGTATTTCTTTCCTTATAGAAGCCACTAACTCCTTGTCTCCCACCTGATATGAATTGCTATTATTGATGATTTGGAGCTGTTGCTTTAACTGACATATATGTTGATTGGCATTGCTAAAACGGGATCTGCTCCATCTTCCAAGTTGGTGGGAAACAGTCTTTAATTTGGAAACTAAGGAGGTGGAATTACTGTTCCATGCCGATTTGACAACTTCATTACATTCAGAATGATTGCTCCGTAAAGCTTCATAATGGAATGTCTTTTTTGATTTTGCAGATTGATAGTGAGTATGCGGCATAAGAGGACACGGTGATCGATCCTATCGGGAAGGGCAAAAACTTCGGTAGAAGGATAAGATAAACTCCAGTCCAGAGAGCGAAAGCATGATCTAACTTCTCCTTTACCAAATCGAACCCTCTCGTTGTTGGACCGGGTGAATTCACAACCTTTGCTCTCCAATTCGATTAAAGCACAATCGTTAATCAATTTGCGAAAGGATTGCATTCGAGAAATGTTGTTTGGCCTCTTTCTGTTTTGTTCCATGGAAAAGGAAATCATTGAAGTTCCCAATACGAGATCCAAGGTAGGTAATTAGAAGCATAGATAGTTCGATTATATCCCAAAAATCTGTCGAGTCGATATATGGCGAGAGCATGAAGACAGTGATGTGCATGGAGACGCCAAAGAGGGATCCATTATTATCGATCAACAAAGTGCCGACCATCCGAACAACGGTTACATCATAAAGATCCGTCAAAAAGCGCCGAGACCACCGACCGCCCAACAGGATCTCTCAAAAAGGAATGAGGGAAATGAAAGCGACGTTGTAAGTTCTTCAAAACCAGTTCTGCATTCTTAGTTTCCATTAGAAATACTAAATCGGGCTTTTCAGAGGCTATCATAGCCTTAAGGGATTGAATTGTCAGGGGATTGCCCAACCCCTGACAATTCCAACTCAGTAGTTTCATTGATGACGCGGAGGCTGTTTCGGGCCAGCCTCCAAAGCCCTTTGACAGGTAACATTGTTAGGGAAATCCCTTATGATGTTTTGAAGATGACAAAATAAATCAAAGGCTACTAACATGTTTAATGGTTAAGTAATAGACCATGCGAGATAATAGAACATGTAAAGGATATTGTCAAAGTCGAAGACGGCCGGAAGACCGAACGTAACACATGTCCGAAGTATATCTCAAGATTTCAGACTTACGTGTCAAAGTCTCAAGCGTCGGACTCAAGACTTAAAGTCTAAAGACTCGATTGTAAAGTCTAAAGACTCGAGACTTTACATCCGTATTCGATGAATCGTAACTCAAGCCCAATCATACAACGGCTAGTGATCCGGTTTGGATTCCACATCAAGATTGATTTGATTGAAGACAAGAACTTTCTATACGAAGAAGCTTTACTTATGGAAACCAAGATTTCGTTTGTATGGGCGATCGGAATCAATTTGGGATTTTACCTTTGTCACTCAACGGCTACCAAATCTTCTACATACGTAGCTGTCCAATAGGTATATTGGAAGAAGATTCTCCGGGATGCTTTGTCCAACGGCTAGTTTGGAAGTGGAGGAGTATTTAAGGAGATCATGGACCGATGAGCAAGTAAGAGACGGAGCGTAGAATTTATAATTCCAAAGTCCGAGCAACCTTCGATTATACACTTGTCTTTGGAGAGCTTAAACGTTTGTGATCGTGAGAGAAATACCAAAAGAGTGACTTAGTGAGATAGTGTGATCTACTACTAAGTGTTTGCACTCAAAGTTGTAATCTCTTGTTGATTGCATAGTGGAATCCAGCCAAGAAGGCTGTTAGCGTGGGAGAGCGGACGTAGGCTTGGATTAAGCCGAACCACTATAAATCTCGTGTTCTTATTCTCTTCCCTAACTCCTTTATTTTGTTCATACTAGCACTATCAAACATCAGCCATAAAAACAGGAGTATCTAACAAATGGGATTCATCCAGCTCGGGTAGAGGATTAAGTTTAAACTCATATGGGGAATATCTCTTAGTTTTCTTACTTGAACCCCCCGCTATCTGAGTTCGATGGGTCTTTTGTTTCTTCTGTGAAGTAGTATCATTTAAAGGCACTTGGATTCCTTTTAATTTAGTAATTGCAGGAACCAAATCCGTCGTTCGAGAAAGAGGAATTGGAAGATGTGGTTCATTTAGAATTTCAGGAGGGGGATTAGATTTCTTTGGAGTTGGCTCCGGTGGAGGCAATGCAGGGAGTGGAAGCAGCATAGTTGGAGGAGTTTCAGGTATGGTTTCTTCCATAGGTTCCAGATTGGGTTTGGGGTTGTAAAAGGCATCCCAATAAGGGCTATTCTGTTTGACCTCAGCCCTTAACCACGGGCCATATACCATTGTTTCTCGGCCGTCAAATTGTGTTTCATCATAAGGAAACTCTTTGCAAGACGCAGCATAATGTCCTAGTTTCCCACATGAAAAACAGAAGTGGGATAGTTTTTCATACCTGAAATCAATCCATAGTGCTTTGCCTGCTATACTGATAAGTTTACCTGATGTTAAAGGTGCCTGTAGATCCAGCTCGGTGCGCACTCTACCAGAAGTATCAGGTTTAATCTCCAAGACTCTACCCATATGCTGGACTGCTCGGCTCAACAGTTGAGGAGTGTTCCATTCCAGAGGTAATCCAATCACATGAACCCAAAAGGGGCTTTTAGAGAAATCATAACAGTGTAATGGAGTTTTTGGTTGTGATGGCGACTTTCATCACTAATTTTGTTGCGAAATCCAAAATTTTCTTGAGAATTCCAAAAGAAAAGTCCATTTTCCAAAATGTTACTTTCTTACCTTTTCCATCGTAGCCGCTTCTCCTCTCGGGCGTCGATCTTAGGAAGGTCTACAACATCATCTTCTTCTTCTTCAAACAAAAACTATTATTCCAATTTAAAACATCATGACTTTTATGCCAATTTACATATCATATTGTTGGGGAAAATGTCAATTTTTGACCTGGAATTGACTTTTAATTAGGATTGACTTTTAGTCAAAGAGTTAACCAAAAAGTCAATCCGAAATTCACCCGTTTGATTTTTTGGGTTTCCTTGAAAATGACTTGGAAATTGCTTTAAAATGACAGTACAAGATCAAGAATTAAAAAACGACACTTCTTTTTTTGCTAGAAATGGGCTATGTTGCGATCAGAAACTTGAATCTCAATTTTTTTACTTTCATGACAAGTCGACTAAAAATCAGGTGTCAATAGTTACTAGTTCTTCTTCCACCTTCATTTATTAAACTAGTACGCATAGGTCCACCAAATTCTCTTTTAGGGATATTTTTAATTAGAATCAAAATACGAACCTCAACAAATGTCTAACTTCTTGAACTAGAAGAATTGCTAACGATAGTAACAATAGTGTACCTACCAACTACTAAATAATAAGAATAATAAAATCAAGACACGTGCCTTAGCATTAAAATCAATCTCAATCAAACTCAAATGATTACACATCACATTAAATTCATTAATATGCTTAGAAATTGATGTACTATCGCTTATCTAGTAAGTAGCAGCAGTGTACCAATTATTAGATAATGAGGATAATAAAATCAAAGCACATGCATCAGCATCAAAATCAATCTAAACCAAACTTAAATGATTAAACATCACATTGAATTCATTGATATCCTTAGAAACCGACGTACCATCACTCATCTATAAGTGAAATAAACATCTCATGAAGTAGATGTTGTTGATCGCAGAGTGCTTCTCATATATATTTGACAGACATCTCATAAAGTAGATCTTGTTGATAGCAAATGACTTCTTATACATGTTATATAGAGCATTCATCAAACCCCAATGGTCTTTTCTTTCACAATGTCAAATGTGATATTATGAGCCAATGTTAGCCAAATAACACCCAAGAGTAGTCTATCCGGCAAGAGGTATGTGCAGAGTCCTTTGATACAGACAACTCTCAATTTGCATCTTCCATAGTTCAATCATTTCCATCAAATCTATTGGTTTTCAATTTTCCTTCTTATGTCGTTATTAATTTGTTTCAACCCAACCAAGCCTATAACTAATAACAAAGGTTGTTAAAAGCAATGTATTGAACGATAAATAAACATGAGAAGAAAATGAATCAAACACTATTTTTACATGGCTCAATTAGAAGGACTTACTTCTTAGGGAGGGCAACACTTGATTCCACTTTAAATCAAGCAATACACTAAAAATTATAACCACACCCAAGTTACTCAAACATTCAATGTTTTCCAACTCCCAAATAAACCTAACAAGTCATGGGGTATTTATTTATTTATTTTGGTGGGGAAAAATACCAAAAAAGTCATAAACCTATTGCATTGGTACCAATTCAATTATACAATTTTCAATTGGACCAATTCAATCCTAAACCTTTTTACATTGGTATCAATTAAGTCTATCCATCCAATTTTGGCCGGCTGACGCTGACGTAGACATTGATCGGTGGCTAGACGCTTACGTGACAATTTTTTATTAATTTTTTCCTCTTTCTTTACTTTTTCCTTTTCTTTTCTCCCTTCTTCCTCCTTGGACTGTTCTGGCGGTGGTTGGTGAGAGCCGTAAAGCCCTCGCATACCATTAGTGAGGTTCACGGCCCTTGTCGGGCCTCTCTTAAGGCCGCCGATAAGGTAGTTTCGCTCGGATCTAGGCGAGGCTGGCCTCACCCTGGCCTTGCTGCGGGCGAAGGCAGCCTCGCCTGCGGTTGGCAAGGCCATGGCAGTCATCACTAGGGCGGAGGCAAGGGCTTCTAGGCCGGAGGCTCGCCAGCCACTGGGCGAGGGCCGCTAAGCCCTCACTAGCCGCCGATGAGGGTTGGAGCCCTCGTTTGGTCTTGCCTAGGGCTGTAGGTGAGAGGGCTTTGCCCTGGCCTTATTCCGGGCAAAGGCAGCCATCACCAACCGACGTTCTGGCAATGGCCGCCTTTGCCCACAGCAAGGCTTGGTGAGGGCCGCATTGGCCTCGTCGACCGTGGGCAAGGTCGCCTTCACCCACGGCTAGGCCAGGGTGAGGTTGGCCTTGCCCAAATTGCGAAGCCACCTCGCCGGCCACCCTGGACGAGGCTAGGCGAAGGCCACAACCCTCGTCGACACTAGCAAGGGCTTCACGGCCCTCACCCAGTGGTTGGCAAGCCTCTAGCGAGGCTTGACGGCAGCCTCAAGGATGGTCCAAGGAGGAAGGAGGGATAAAAGAAAAGAAAAAAGAAAAAATTAATAAAAATATTTGGAAAAAAAATCATAACAATTGCCAAATCAGCGTCCGGCTATCGGCTAACATCCACGTCAGCGCCGGCCAGCCAAAATTGGCCGAATAGACTGAATTGGTACCAAATATTAAAAGGTTTAGGACTGAATTGGTTTAATTGAAAAATTTATGACTAAATTAATGCCAATGCACTAGGTTTATTACTTTTTTGGTACTTTTCCCTATTTTGGTGTTGGATAATCAATCTAGTGGGTTTAGTTTGCGAAAATCCAAGTTAAAATTAAGAATTGCGTCAAAATGTCCAATTAGGGATTAAATTGCAATTTGATGAAATTCGAAGGCCAATATGCAAAAATTTAGAAAATTAAAGGTGTAGATATGAAATCGACATCAAGAGGAACTCGGAATTGGTCATCGGAAGTCCAGAACCAACCGGCAAGCGGCTGAATTGGCTAGCACCATCGGTGGCCAGTCAGACCGGTCCGAGCGGTTTGCTCCAGTTCGACCAATTTTTAATTGGTTCTTGATCAAATTTGGTTTGGTTTTGGCTATTTTGCTCGCTTGGGATCTTTGTGGGTTCAAAATTTATACAAATTGACCCATAAAAAGAAAATTTATCTTATTTGAAAAGAAATTGCCCGATTGTGATTCAATTAGGTCAATCAAACTTTATGAATATAATCTAGGGATCTTTTATTGACTTAATTGAATGATTATCATGAAAGGCAACGAGTCAGAACCATAGGTACCTTGAATTGAGCCTAAAAAGCTAATATGATCAAATTGGCAGTTCAATGGGAAAAATTACGAACTGATTGAAATTAAATTCAATTAGCGTCACAATTGCCCTATCTATTAAACTACCCATGTATAAGATCACTTAATATGTTCAAATTGACATCGGATTGAAGTGCTCGAGCTTATGTTGAAAATGAAACTAGGTCTAATATCAAAATTGAACCTAGATTTATGAAATTAAACCATAATCTTGAATGAGTAAACTTAAATTTTGCCAATTGAAACTTAATTACTTGACTTTCTTATACTTGGAAGAGTAAGATTCTTCAAATTGAGAAGTTCCAATGTGAATTTCTCACAATCAATTTTGGATTTGGACTTATCTTACAAAAATGAGTAAAGAACAATCGTTCGTTCGCAATTCATGAAGAATCGATTTTAGTCTCTTAATTAGGGCTTAAAACAACAATTTGTATTTTGACCGGGTAATTCATGAAATTGAATGCACGAGTGGATTTAAAATAGTCTCTAAACTAAATGTCAAAGAATGAACTACATCTAATTATGACAACAATGAAAGTAATTTGATTTTTGGCCGATTTAGAACCTAAAAGCGAGAAATTCAAAAGTAAGATTCTTATTGATTTTTGCAAAATTTTTGACACGAAAGTCAAATTAACATTAAAAGAAATCTCTTTGTGAATTTTTTATTTTTTCAATTTTTTTATCAAAAGTTTGATCAAAAGTCAACCTCCCCGTTTGGTTCGGATTTCAGGAGGCTTTTTTTTGGCCAGGAAAAAATTTAGGTGTTTGGTTTAGTATTTGAAGGTGTCTTTAGCCAAATGTTGGACTTTGAAATGCAAGTCCACCTCTACTATTCATCCGTTGACTTCTTTTTTTTTTTTTTAAATCGATCTTCTTCCCCACACCCCAACTGCCGTTGATCTAAGAATGAGTTTCATCGGATTTTATTTTATTTTTTAAAAAAATAATAAAAACCCTTTGCAAATGTTGGGTTCACCTTTTTTTTTTTTTTCATTTTATCTTTTGACAATCAATAGCCCAACTTTTTATCAATACACTAGAATGATTATTAATTAACAAAGATGATTAATACCACAATAATTAAAAAAAAATTATTCAAAGTTGAAAACAAACCTAAAAGAACCCTAGGCCAAAAGTTGAGCTTTGCATTTAATCTATAATCAAATTTTTTAATATAATTTTTAAATAAATTTACTAATATATATCTTTTACATTACTCTCAACATGAAAATGTAAAATGTTATATAGTCGTGCTTTTTTTTTTTTTTTTACAATTTTAAAAATACTAAAACTAAAAAACTTAATTTGGTCACACTAAAGCGCTTTTCAAATATTTGTTTACCAAACAGTCTTGCATTTTCCTAAAACACTTTTTAGTTATAGTTTACCAAACAGTCTAGCATTTCGGAAAACCCCTTTTGCATTCTCCCAATGGCATTTTCCCAAAACCGAACCAAATTGGCCCTTAGTTGACTTTTGATTTCTTGGTCAGATCTTTGAATTTTTGATAAATTAATTTGACAAAAGTGAAATTAAAATTAAATGGCATCTTTTTTAGTAAAATGTCAATTTTTGACCTAAAATTGACTTTTGGTCAAAAATATTGACGAAAAAGTCAACCCAAAAGTTAATCGTTTGATTTTTTGGGTTTTCCTTGAAAATAACTTTTGTTGCTTTAAAAAACAAAACCAAGAGAAAGAATTGAAAAATGACATTTTTTTTTTTTGCCGAGAAATGGGCTTTGTCGCGATTAGAAACCCGAATCTCAATTTTTGTATCTTTCATGACATGTCAACTAAAAATCAGATGTCAATAGTTACTAGTTCTTCTTCCACCTTCATTTATTAAACTAGTAAGCACAGGCCCACCAAATTCTCTTTTAGGGATGTTTTTAATTAGAATCAAATTACGAACCTCATCAAATGTCTACTTCTTAACCTAGAAGAATTACTAAAGATAGTAACGGCAGTGTACCAACTGCTAAATAATAAAGATAATAAAATCAAAACACATACCTCAACATTAAAATCAATCTCAATCAAACTCGAATGATTAAATATCACATTAAATTCATTGATATGCTTAGAAATTGATGTACTATCACTTATCTGTACAAGTAACAGCAGTATACGAACCATTAGATAATGATGATAATGAAATCAAAGCACATGCATTAGCATTAAAATCAATCTCAATCAAACTTAAATGATTAAACATCACATTGAATTCATTGATATCCTTAGAAACCAACATACCATCACTCATCTATAAGTGAAATAAACATCTCATAAAGTAGATTTTGTTGATAGTAGATGACTTCTTATACATGTTATAAAGAGCATTCATCAAACCCCAATGGTCTTTTCTTTCACAATGTCAAATGTGATATTATGAGCCTATGTTAGCCAAACAACACCCAAGAGTAGTCTATCCGGCAAGAGGTATGTGCATAGTCCTTTGATACAGACAACTCTCAATTTGCATCTTCCATAGTTCAATCATTTCCATCAAATCTATTAGGGGTGTGCATGATCCGGGCGGGCGGTTCCCGACCTAGAACCAGGAACCGCCCGCTAAGGACCGGTTCGAAAAATTGGAACCAGGATCCCACCCGTTTGTTGCATGGATCCACCCGGGAACGGACCGCGGTCCGTCCCGGTTCCCGGTGGATCCATGGAACCGATCTTGACGCGAAAATTTTTACTTTTTCCGGTTCCCAAGTTTTGAGCTCTAAAATTTTCCGTGGATGCTCGGGGAGGAATTGAAGACTTAGGAAGAAATGAATCATTAGGGCTTCGTCACTTTCATTTAGTTTTTTTTTTTTTTTTACTAAAACGGTCAACCCGGTGGGCGGGCGGGCGGTTCCACCCACGGAAGAATCAAAGGCGAGGGAACCGGAAGAGATGGACCGGTTCCCACCGGTTCTCAATATTTTTTTTTTATTTAGAACCGGGGGGACGGCGGGTTCCCTCAAGAACCGCCGGACCGGCGGTCTCAATAATTAGTCCGATTCCGGCGGTCCCTAAAATCTATGGTTTCCACTTTTCCTTCTTATGTCATTATTGATTTGTATCAACCTAACCAAGCCTGTATTTGATATCAAATGTTGTTAAAAGCAATGTATTGAACGATAAATAAACACAAGAAGAAAATGAATCAAATACTATTTTTACATGGCTCGGTTAGAAGGACCTACTTCTTGGGAAGAGCAACACTTGATTCCACTTTAAATCAAGCAATATACTGAAAATTATAACTACATCCAAACTACTCAAACATTCAATGTTTCCAACTCACAAATAAACCTAACAAGTCATGCAGTATTTTTTTTTTTTTTTGGGTGTAAATATGTGAAAATCATTAATCATATGGGATACAAAAGCTTAGGGGAATTCCCTAACATTTCAAAGAAACTAACTATGCGAGAAGATGGAGATATGAAACCTCCATATAGTAGTCAACAAAACGTTTGCTTGGGAAGGCTTACTTTGTTGGTAGAGTGATGCCCCTACCTCTTACAATCTTTCGAAAAGTTATGACGTATTTAGCCCTCACTATTCCTTGTGAAACAATCTCTTTATCTCGCAAAGTAATTCATAAATCTTTCTAGAAAATTTATTGGCTTGCACCAAAATTTTGTCTTGGATACAATTCACGAAGAAGGCCTACTTCTTATATAGAGCAAATTTGCATCGAAAAGTGGAAATCCTTTTTGTGAAACCTTCTCGAATTAGGAAACCATTCAAACTAGCAAACATCCTCAAACTAAAAAACCTACTTGCATTTGAGTTTCCTCTACAGCTTGCATTTTTGTAAGGTATTTGAATAACTCACACTTGTGCCACTCTTATACAATTGTTATTTGCAGATGACACCATCTGCTTCTTCGAGGCAACGAGAATAGAGTGACAACTATCGGCAGTATTGAATGAGTATCGGCAAGCATTGGGCGAGGCTATTTATCTAAAAAACCAGGTGTGCTCTTTGGCATATGCAAAGATGGGGCATTTTGCAATGACTTGGAATGATACTTTGGAATTCCACCGACCTGGAATGGCTCAAGCAAAGAAGTCTTTCGAATGGATTACATGGATTGAGCTAGAGGCAAACCGACGGGGTGGAAGGATCGTTCTTCTCCAAGGTAGGTATAGTCTTAATCAAATTAGCAGTGCAAGCAATTTCCCCGTTCGCAACATCAATCTTGAAGGGTGCGAATAGTAACCTTTTTATTTCTTTAATTTTATATTTTTCTAATTCCTAAGAATAGGTTTGGATAAAAATTCATTTAATAATGCAATTTTATTTTTCAATTTTCGGGACAATTTTTTAGCCTAAAAATATGTTTGGAATAGAAATGAAAAGTAATTTTTTTTTACTTTTCTATTTCTAAAATAAAAATAAGAAATAATTTTTTTTTCTCATCGCTTGCTCTTGTTGCTAACCAGCTACCCACTTGCCATCACCCACCATTTGTTGTCATCCGTCAGCCGCCAAACATAAATTTTGTGTCGTTATCAAACGCATATTTTTGCTCAAAAACTCATCTAGGAAATAGAAATAGAAAAATCGATATATGACTTGAAATAGGATCCGGGAATAGGATGCTTATTATTCGCACACTAAGATACCCATCTCTATTTGGAAAGCCATCAACTAACCGATTGCAAGCCTTTGATTGAAATCTAACTTGGAAGGCAAGGGGATTTACTTGAAAAGACGGTCCGAGCTAAAGAATACTCTCTAGTGGGGGTTGGAGAAGCAAGGGAGCAGGGAGCTACCCACTTCCAGAGCGAACTACACGGCGCATTGGAGACGGGGCGAAATGTCAAAAGATACAGGAAGATGGTTGGCTGCCGAAAGGAATCCGGATGGGGTCCGTGACGGGGCGATATGTCAAAAGATACGAGAAGACGGTTGGCTGCCGAAAGGAATCCTGATGGGGTCCGTATTGCGGTCCCCACAAACGGATGGGGATCGCTGTCGGGATCACCGGTATTGTTCAGCAGTTCTTACTCAGACGAAGATGAGAAGAGCCCTGCTTGATTCGCTGGAGGGCCGTGATCGGAACGAAGGATCCAAACTCGTCAAAGCGGATTCCGAGTTCGGCCAACCAACTTGTCGGTTGATTAACTTGTTGAAAACATTGCTTCTCTTTATCCATCGAACCGTTTAGTCCAAAAGCTGTGGTGATCGAGCTTAACCGTCTTGAAGCTTTATCCATCATTTGAGCTCTCGACCTTTTGTTTCAGGAGTTTAGTCCAAGCTGCACCCAATTTTATTGATTTAAACCAGCTGTGGTGATCGTAAAAAGTAATTAAATGGTAAAATTCTTAAGAGTTTAGTAATCCCAATAACCAACATGGATAGAGTCCTAGCCAACCTAGATACGTCTAGAAGAAAGCACCAAGACATAGATAATGGCATGTCGTCTACGTTTTCCTTTTCTCGGTCTTTTTGTCTCATCCGAGCCTATATGTGGGGGCAAAAATCCAATCAGCCATAAACCTATTGTACATGAGATGCCAATTCAGTCCTAAACTTTTCCATTTTGCCAATTTAATTTCGAATTTTGGTGCGAAATTCTAATTTTAGTCAATCAAGACAATTTTCACTAAATACAATCAGCGTTAGCCGCCTTATGTGGCACACCGCGATGCCAATGATTTCTGGCAAAAATTGACTGGAAGGATTAGATCGGAATTTTGCACAAAATTTTTTATTGACTAAATTGATAAATTTAGACCTATATTAACATTTATATAATAAATTTAAGGTTAATTAGACAAGTTCTGTACGGAGTGCTTTTGTTGTTTTGTGATCTGTCTTCCACTTGTGTCTTTATCTTCACCAACCCCCCACCGAAACCAGCCACCAACGCAGTCGTTCTTCCACATGGAAAAATTCAGCCGCGGTAAGTAGCACGGAAGGTGATGGGAAGCCGATCCCCTTCTGACTTCGTCATAAGTTTGGTGTCGGTCCACTTGTTTCGACGACTAACATGCGAATGGACTATTACCGGACCGGACATTCTCTATTCTTGCAACCGCGAGCAATCTCGTAATTAATATCCTGACTCAGTAACCTAATTTTTAATCGGTACCGGCCGCCGTTGACCGTGATGTCGAAACCGGATATTCTCTATTCTTGCAACTGCGACCAATCTCGCACATAAGGTCCTGACTTAGTAACCTTATATTTGATCGGTACCGGCTGCTGTTGACCGTGATGTCGAAACCAAATATTCTCTATTCTTGCAACTGCGACCAATCTCGTACATAATGTCCGGAGGTAGTAACCTAATTTTAAATCGGTACTGGCCACTGTTGACCGTGATGTCAAAATAACTTTAGTCGCTGGATAATTTTTGACCAAAATCATCCTTACAAGCCGAAAGGAAGAAAGAAACAAAAAAAAGGGAATTTTAGAGCAATCTGGTATTGATTTTCACGAAAGGAGATGAAGAAAGATTAGAAAAATTTTCGTACGACCGTATTTTGTGCATGATCCTACGTTAAACAAAGCGGGCTTTCCCGAAGTTCTGCTCCAACCTTCAGCCGATCACTGCCCCTCCGCCGTCGTCACCACGAACCTCCCGCTCCCGGTCGCCGCCGCCTCCCGCAGCTCCCTGATCCCGACTTCAGTGCAGGTGTATGCCACCCTCTTGCCCAGGCTCCGGCCTCTCGCCGCCGCGTCGCGTGCGGCCCCCCACCGCCACGCCCCCGATTCGTCTTCCCTTTCGCACCAGAACACGAGCTCGGGCTTCGAGTTGCTGTACAGGTACAGAAAATCGCTGCTCGAGCACATGCCGATGGACGAAACGCAGTAATTGTCATCCCGCAATTCCTTCACCAGCTCCTCCGGCATGTCGCAGATCTCTTCGAGCTCGTCCGCCCCGACCGCCGTCGATCCCCACAGTTTCACGCCCTTCACGTCCTCCGAATTGCCCAGGAGCCCCGCCACGACGAGGCGGTCGCCGGCGAAGCTGATGACGGAGTAGAAAACGTCGCGGTCCAGGCGCAGGTCGTACGGACCGAACCACACTCCTGCCTCCGGATCGAACGCGTGGGTCGCGCCGGTCAGCTTCTCCATGACGTACATCCTCCGGCCGTCGGCGGCGACGGAGAGCCACAGGGATGCGGAGGAGTCCTTGAGCGGGGCGGGCATGGGGTCGCACGCCCTCAACGTGCGGGCCCGCGTGTCGTAAACCTCGACGGAGAGGGGGTCGTCCTCGAAGTCGCAGGCGCCGCCGGCGATGACGAGGCGGCTGCCGACGAGGGCGACGACCGGGTCGACCCGCCACGCGGAGGGGGGGCTCGCGTGGCGCCACGTCAGGTGGAGCGGGTCGGGGGAGAAGGAGAGCCGCGCCGGGGAGACCCCGTAGAGCAGCGCCGAGTGCGACGACCGGAGGGGGGCCGACGCCAGCAACTTCGCCGCCGGCGCAAGCCGCCCGCCGGGGCCGGCCTCCAGGTCCACCCAGACGCGGGAGCGGGGGTCGTAGGCGCGCGCGGAGACGGCGTGCGGCGGCCGCGTGCTCTGGTAGTGGACGAGGAGCCACGGCCGGGGCCGGCGGAGGTGGCGGAGGGAGGAGGAGACGGCGAGGCTCCAGGAGCGGGAGACGCGCGCGGCGGGGACGAGGTCGACGAGGGGCACGTGCGAGAGCGTGAGCTCGAGGACGTCGCCATGGAGAACCGCGCCTGCTCCTTCTTCTCCTTCGTCGTCCTCGAGGTTTCCGTGCTTTCGCGCTGCCGCCGCCATTTTTTCTTTTACTTTTTCGAGGAAGACGATGAGGCGACGTGCGAGCGCAGGTTTTAAATAGAACCAGGTCGAACGGGTCGGACTCTTTCGTCGTTCTATCTCTCTCTCCCCCTGCCCCTCTTTCTGGATAAGGCCAGCGGCGATTTCTTGAAGTTTTTTCGTTTTTTAATGCCGATAAAATGGAAATGTCATCATCACATTTTGATAAATTTTTTATGTTTTTTTTTTTCATAAAATAGGAAATTAAAATCTCGTGAGGGTCAGACCTGGCTCACCGAAAAAGGGAAAAAGAATGCAAAATTTCCCTCGTACATGTTGGGTTTGAATATATTATATGTTTTTATTCATAAAATAGGAAATTAAAATCTCATGAGGGTCAGACCTGACGCACCGAAAAAGGGAAAAAAAAATGCAAAATTTCCCTCGTACATGTTGGGTTTGAATATATTATATAGTTGCTGGACCAAGCTTGTCCGAATGACAGCTTTTATATAATTAATCGCTATGAACCTAACGAATGACAGCTTTTATATAATTAATCGCTATGAACCTAACGACATGTATACCGGTGGTCTTCTCCCGAACGTTGTTTCTCTTGCAATTGCTTTTGCGTATTGGAATTGGTTTCTCTTGCAGTTGGCCAGTAATAAAAAATATCAAATTAATATGGTGTATAATGAAAAAAAGAATTGGTCAATATTAAACTGTCTCAAGAATTAGATCATAATCAATAGTACCCAAAAGTCTTACCTAGAATTCCAAATACATAAGTTTAATTAAATTTATATATGTACTCTATCATCCCCTCCTCCAGAACAAAGAGGGAAATCGAGGGGAGCGTACACCATTAAGGAAATAACTTTCATATAGTAATTTGCATAAGTTATTTTGAAATTTTTTTACCACAAATTCAATAACTTTATATGTCACTCCGACCTCATTCAAGTAAAAGTTTTTAAAAAATTATAACACTCAACCTATCAATTGAAAACTTATGGTATAAAAATGAGAACCGTATAAAAGTTATGTTATTTGTGTTGTTTTTCTTTTTGGGGGGGTTGTTTTGGCTTTGTTTAATTTAAGTTAAGAATTTATTGGATTTTTACCATTAGCTCTAAAGAACAGATTTTAGCTACAACTTCCACAATGCAACTATGTCACCACTCAATGAAAATCTTATATAATAAATCTTCTGAAGCAGCTCTCAAAGCAAGAGAAATCAGAAAATTCCTCGATCCATATCATATGAATGTTGAGACTAAATGCACAACCATGTCTACTTATGTACCATAATATAAGTGTTCGAGTACATGTCCAACATTGTGTTTATATACATGTCTCAATGATTGAGTTTGAGAGTTCGAAGCCGTCGTCATCATGTAAAGAAACCCAACTTATCCACGGGAAATGACGTTTTTTATGAAAAAGAAAATCGATTATTGGTAAGGCACTTTTTTGGTCGGAATTATTGGTGAGGCTTCGGTGGATTATATTATTTGCCTTATCTCTAGAAAAAGGCTGTAAATTCCAATTCAATAATGTCTATGACGTAATCTGTGATGGGTTTATGAGGTAATTGGAATAAGCTAGGTTTTCTCATTTTATTTATTTATTGCATTGTGACCTCGTTTTAGACATAATTTGTGATGACTTTCAAACGTGCCATTTAAAGCAACTTTCAAAATTCAAAGTGGTGAATGCCGATAAGCTCTCTCTCTCTCTCTCTCTCTCTCTCTCTCTCTCTCTCTCTCTCTATATGTATGTACTTTATTTCGGGATGAAACCATCATGAATTTTTAAACTAATAATCAACATTTCAACCAAATTTTTATACATTTTTCGGGTTAATTAAATCTTTAAACTTGGGTTTTTTTTTTTTTTCTTATTCATCATTTATACTAAAAAGATGTGTTGACAAATGGACGTGGCAACCAACATCAAATACCAACTGGACCCAAAATAGTGGCGGACTAAAAATATCGAAAATAAAAGATACAAAAATATTAAAAATTCTAAACTTATCCATTGTATTGGTCATCAGAATTCAGGACTTGCCGGAGTTCTCCCTTTTGAATTAATTGTCATTTCACTATTATGTCTTAAGCCTTAGCCTTTGAAATTCATCGAGCTATCAATAAGCATATCATAAGGTTTTAAATATTTAATCTGATGTCCGCGTAGCTTGTAGAATAATACACCAAGGGATCTCGGGAATATTTTTTAACAGCAAGTGGACACATGGGTTTAACAATTTAAAATTATAGACGTTGCTGCTGTTAAGAAAAGGGTTTTCCGCCCATTGTTTCCTCCATGTTTCCTCCATGTTACCTTCCAAACCCTAGCAACATGCTTAAAGAAAAGAACAAAAAAAGCCTCAAAATATACTTATTTAGCACAAATACTTTCAATTTTTTTATGTCACTAAAAAAATTTAAAGTTATACATGTATAACATATATACTGTCTATTTCAATTCGTTCGATCTTATCTATAACATAATAAAGGTTTGGGTTATTTTTGTTATTTTTAGGGACACAAAAAAATTCTAGATTTTTATATTACTGTGTACATAATTTGAAAATTTTGGTGGTATTAACCTTAAGAGAAAATGGCTTTCCTTTCGCTGACATCTTCTCGTCGTATTCAAAAGTCTAACTTTGGTTAGGGGGAATCTGGCTGGAAACTTTGAAGCGGTGGAACTGAGACGCTAATTTCCATGGAAATAATAATAATAATAATAATAAGAAAAGACAAAGACAAAGACAAAGACAGATGGATTCAACCCCACGTAGTTTGGTCCCCGAACTATGCGGGACCCACCAGCTCGGGAGCATCACACGGTCTGGGATGCATCCCCACCTGAACACCGTCGGCAGCCGATGTGGACACGTGCGGACGATCCCGTGGAAGCCAGCCACTCTAACCGCGACAATTGGCCAAAATCTTTTTAATTGCATATTTAGCAATTTTTTTCTCTTTTTTGGGTTTTGGCAAGGCTCCCGTAAAGCTTGCCGGACCTCGCCCAGTTGATAGCCAACCACGGCGCCACAAAGGAGGAAGAAAAAGAAAAAAATAATTAAAATATTAAAATATTAAAATATTAAAAGAAACAACCAAATTATATAATTTTACCAAAGCGTATTTCTATCTCGGGAAATAGAAATTTTTTACAATTACTAAGCATGTCTTATATTCAGAAATTATTCCTGGGAATATAAATAGAAAAAATCATTTCTGATAAAAAATTATTCTCCGAAACAGAATCGTTATCAAATGTGCCATAACTTGCCAAATAGTAGCAATTTCTATTTTTTTTTTCATGGGAGTAAATTTTGAACAAAAATTCGTTTGGTAAATTTTTTGCTTCTAGAAACAAATTTTTATTTTTTTTGCTCTCGAAAATAGATTTAGAATAGAATCGAGAAGTAAAAAAAAGTTGATTATTTGTTTCCGGGAACAATTCTAGAATCAAGCAACCTATTTTCTCTCTTTCTTTTCTTTTTCTTGTTCTTCTTCCCTCTTTCTTCTTCATTTACTACTGTTGCCGTCCAGTGTCGTCCGCCATCCGCCGCCCATCGCCGTTAATTGCCGACAACCGGTTCGGCGAGCTTGCCCGAGGCAAGTTCACCATTGGTGAGGCTCTTGCCTTGGCGGGGATGGGCGAGGCCGGGCAAGCCCGGCCGTCGACGGGGCTCAACCTTGTTGGGCCATCACGAGGTCGGCCGACGAGGCATGACCTCGCGAGGGCCGCAACACTCCGGTGAGGTTGCCGACCCTTGTCTGGCCGGTCGCCGGTCATTCCAAGGTCGACGACCAGCAACTTGAAGATGAAGAAGAAGAGAAAGAAATGAAAAAAAGAAAAGAAGAAAAAAGAAAAAAAAAGTAATAAAATTATTTAAAAATTAAAGGGAAGTGATTTGAAGTAGAAGTTTTGAACATGGTACTAAACGCAATTCTATTCCGGGAATTGAAATTTTGGATAATTACTAAACTTAAAATGCTTAAAAAATGAGAATAGAATAAAAAGAATCATTTCTAATCGAAATTGTTTCCAAAAATGAAGCGTTTACAAACGCGCGTCCTTATTATATCAATTTAATTTAAACCTTTTAATCATATCAAGTCATTTGACAATTTGTCAATTTTATTTTAAATCTTTTTAAATGTATCAATCTAGTTCTAAATCTTTGAATGAGTTGCTAATTTAGTCTTAAATCTTTTAACGATTTACCAATTTAGTCTTTTCGACAATTTTTTTCGGGGGGAAATAACTAACATGGTGGTCTAATTAGTGTATGCTGTCCTACATGGTAGGATCGATCTTTGGTGTTAGATAATTTTTTACATTCTTTTTTGTATTTCTTATACTTTTTAAATTTTTTAAATTTTTTTTTGCCTTTCCTTCTTCTTCTAGCTAGTCACCAAGCCTAGGCAATGGCCGGCAGTTAGCCTTTGGCTAGTTTGGCGAGGGTAGACCTTGCCTAGTGATAGTAAAGTTGAGCCTCGTCGGCTCAACCACTAAATAGGCCGACTAAGGTTGGACAACCGATTATAGGAAGAGGGAAAGAAAGAAAAGAAATTAAAGAAATGGAAAATAATATAAAATTTAAAAATTTAAAAATGTCAATTATTTCCAACCAAGCATGACTAAATTGAAAAATTGTTAAAAAAATTTGAACTAAATTGACAACTTATCAAAATATTTAGGACCGAGTTATAAAATGTTTAGAACTAAATGGGTTAATACATTGAAAAACCCCAAACCAGGTACACTTGTGACAAATTTACCCTAAACTATTTTTTTGACCATGAAAAACTTTAAACCTGGTATACCGTGACAAATTTACCCGACTAACTATAAAAACCCTAAACCTGGTACATTTATGACAAATTTACCCAAAACTAATTTATTCAACTGCAAAAAACCCAAAATGGTAAATTTGAAACAAATATACCCTATGCTAAATTGGATTAATACCACAAAAAAATCACAAAAATTGTAAACGGTGACAAACGGAGCGTAAAATCCTAAATTGGTATACCAATTAATTATCACGTGTCATTTAACTTAATAATTTGAGAATAAAATTTAATGAAAACTAACAGAGAATAAATTTGTCACAAGTGTATCGGTTTGGGGTAAATTTTATCAAAGGTATACTAGTTTGGGGTTTTTGGTGGTCAAAAAAATAGTTTGAGGTAAATTTATCATAAGTGTATCTGGGTTTGAAGTTTTTCAAGGTATTAACCCGAACTAAATTGATAAGTTGTCAAAAAATTTAGGATCAAATTAACATAATTGAAATGTTTATGATTGAATTGGCTCTTATATAATAGATTTAGGATTTTTTGGACAATTTTCCTCATCTCGACTCCACTTGATGCATTGGGCACTTTATTTACCGGAAGACCATTAAATTTTTTTCTATTTTTCAAATAGGTTTGAAATGAGTTAGTTCTCAACTCATTTAAGACCCGTTAGTTGTTAGAAATTTTTTTTCTTGGACTCATATAAGTCCGTTTTTAAAACTCAAGGCAACCAATTTATACCTACTCCATTAGATATGAGTTAAAATATGAGTTCTAGACTCATTTTGCCATCTCTAATCATAGTTAGAATTCTGGTCTCATTAATACACTAAAATTATAATGTAAGAGCGTAATAGAAAATGATAAATTGTTAAAATGTATTCAAATTTAAGGCAAAAAAAGACTTACTTGATCAAACTTGACCGCTAATAGAAAACAAATTAAAATTTTGGCAAGACGAGAGATCTTGATATTAAATTTAGAAAGAAAGATAATGGATCATAACATTAATCTTAAATATTTAGACAAATATTCGATTTGTCTATCCATCTTGTCGGGATGTATTGATGTATTACCAAACATGAGCATTTAATGAAATTTTTGTACAACAGGTCGAAGTATTTACTGGGCTTGCTTTTCAAACAGTGCAGACCTTAGATATACTGTGGATCAGAAGGGATTATCATCACGTCAGCATTATCCATTCGAAACTTGGGGAATGCCAGTCCTTGGTGGCCGACCGCTTCCATCAAGCAGTACACGAAGTTGGTGAGAAATAGATCAGAAGATAGACAAAAAGGAGAAAATAAAAGAGAGAGAGAGAGAAGGAGCTGCTTTCATGGCACCTCCTTTTCAGATACATAATAAATAATTGTTTCAATGTTGATGAGGATGCAAGATAACGATGAATCCGAGGGTTGGTGAGGGGTTAGTTGAACTAGGAGTCGTGCGAATCACACGTCAAACCTCGCATGTCCGCCACGGAGTCCTAAGATAGTTAAGTTTAAATGCCCGGTGAATCCCCACGATACCTCTTTTGGTATATCGAAAGGGTCATGAGGACGCGTCGACGATGTGAATCTTGCTCGATTATATTTTGTTTGCTTATTTATTACTCCGACAGATGGACATATCATCCTTATCCCCCTTTATAAGCGTCGGGCATCGTTTCTGTGCTGGTTTGTCTTTCTTTAAAACACAGGACCCGTGAGTTTTCTAGCTCCATACATGCTGTGCGCGATGACATGCTTTCTTTGAAGAGCTAACAAGTCGAATGCGATGGCGACCATAAGTTGTGATGCGAAGAGCAGTGAGGCGAGAGCAGAGATCATATTGTGGTGTAGGATAGGCAACCAAAGATTTTAGGAAGAGGATTCGTCTTTCCCAATTGAAAAAGATTCGGTTGATTCAGTCGACATACTCGAGTTTAGACTCCTTATATATTGGCGTGCTCTATGCTAGATTAACTCCAGTCCCCTCGCTTTCCTGCTACATCAAGTCAGTATCAAGAATTTTCTGGAGCTCTTCCATATTTTTCCTATTGACACCAAATTTTCATGTACTTCATTAGAAAATTAGGAATTGAATTCGCCGACAATCATTAAACTTATCCCCTAACATCATTATTACATAAAGCCACTGTCACATTCTCATTTTTATTCCCTCTCATCATCCAATTTTAAAATTCGTTTAACCTTGAGGCCACCCCCATTCATTCGCTCCCTTTTCATACTTTTACGTCCCTAACCCTTTGAACTTGCCCCTAAGTATTGATGATTGAATAGGGACAGAATAGGCAAGCAATTGGGGCTATTTTTTTTTTTTTTATTTAGTTAGCACGCTGCATTGCAACTAAAATTTAGGCTCCATTTTAATCGTGAAAAATGAATGATTTAAAAAATATCCTTCAAAAAATAATCACTTGCATGACATATAAAAATGAACAAATGAAAAATATTTTCATGGTTAATGAAAATTTTAATATAAATTATTATAGATAATAAAAATATTTCTCATTAACTAATTATGTCGATTGATATAAATAATTATTTAAAAAAATATTTTTAAATTATCTACTGTGCACAAAACAAGCGAAACTTTAGTCACACTCCAAGGACTCCTCTGCCGGCCGTACACGGTAGAAAGCATGCCATTGCGCAAAAGGCTTCCTCATTTTACTAGACAATAATTGGAGAGAGGTTCCTGTTTTGAGACGGCCAAAAAACCTATGTATAATAGGATTTGTTTAGTAATATTTCTATTTTTTTTGTATTATTATTTTTTTGTTTATTAGAACAGAAAAATAGAAATCTGTTTATATATGTTAAATAATTTTTCCATTTCTCAGAATAGATTAGTGGCCTAAAAACAGAATTTGAATACAAATAAAAAGTAAAACAAAATTAATTTCTTATTTTCAAGAACAAAAAGAGAAACAAGGTCATCTTAGAGAAATAAGCTCAACATAAGTTAATGCTTGTCTTTACACAATTGACATAAGGTCAAGGTGAAACCCACATCCGGATTGAGTCTCCTAACTCGATTTGAGTTCCCATATTTTGCAATAATTTTTTTAAAAAATAATAACTAAAAACTTTAGAAAATAGAAATTAGATTTTGAGTAGTCTTACTAGATTTTAGTGTTAGTTCTAGTTTAGAATTAATTTAGCATAAAAAATTGCAAAAATCTTTTGATGAATATTGGATTTAAAATTGGATAAGCTCTCAAGGCTTTATCAAATGGATTTTTGAATGCCATTTTCTTTTGGAGACAATACTATGTTGTGATAACTTGGTGTTTTTGCCAAGAGAAAACATCTTCTTCACAAGCAGAACGTGAGCGTGATTGAGATCATCACTTTTCTTCCACCACCACCTTCTGCAATTTTGTTTTAATAGAAAATTAAATCTCTGAACAAATCTTTTGCTTTACCATTTATTTGTGGTAATAGCAATTGGATAAGCTTAAAAAAGCCCAATTTCTTATCAAGTCAAAAGAGATCATGAAAGTAGTTTTATTTACAAGGTAGTCTGCTCTGCATTTGGTTCTTATTATGATTTATCAATCAAATGTGATCTGGGTGGTGGCCACTTCCCCCATGCTTTTCAACATACGTATTAGATGTGGAAGCCAACTCGAACTTGGGATTTGGGAAAGTCTTAGAAATTGGGGGTGGTGGTAGACCGGCGATCACCAATTTGCAAAATTCGAGGTGCTCCACCTTTCATGTATGTAGCTTGTGCCGTTGATTAATATAACTGATGGAATATTTTTCCCAATCCGCTTGCGTTCTTGCTTTCTTACACATTGTGGTATCGCACGCTTGAGTTGGCTAGTGTACTGCCGGTGATAGAGGATAATACACAAGGCACAATCCTCTAAACTGGGCTAACTTGGCCCAGGGTCCATCAAATTGTGGCTTGAGCCCTGTGGAGTTCAATTTAATGGCTTGGACGAGCGGTTCAGTCACCCTTAAGCCCGGTTCAACGCCCAATTGATCCGATCCAGCTCCCCAAAGCCATTTTTTGGCATTTTTCGAGCCTTGGCAAACATTTCTCTTTTGCTTTGTTCTTCTCTCCCGATTGGATTTGGGAGCTTTTTTCCTCGGGTCTAGTTCTTGATTTGAGAGTTTGAAATCTCCTGATCAAGTTATAAATTTGAGCGCTATCCTCTTCCAATCTAGATTTGGGAGGTTAATAAATATGCTTTCGGGGATTCGATACTCCTCTACTTTTTTTGTGTACAGATTTTCTACCTTCAGCTTTAATGATGGTTGTAGGGGTTTCGGCATATAGTTGAATTACAAAGAGTTGCTTCTACACATGTTAGATCTATATTTATTCAACCTATTTTGGTTGTCTTCATATGACGATGGTGTAAAGGAAGCTTAGTCTACGTGCACACTGTCAACTGAAAATATTGTAGTTATTGGAGAAGAAATTTCTAGCATGTGAAAGACAAGAGATTCAATGATCAGCCCTGAATTTTGCTAGACAAATCTATTCTTGTGGAATGAGTGTATACTTAATTTTGCCGGTGCTTCGTTGATCCTCTTTATTTTCTAGATTTGGCTTTACTTTTTAGTATTCTTACTCTGTTTCAATTTGCTTTGTCATGAGTTAAGTAGCATTGACACATGACACGCGACACGACATGGCATGACACGTCGACACATTATTTCTAAAAAAATAGAGAATTTCAATACGTTAGGACATATTGTATATTATATGTATATTTTATATATAAATAATAAATTATGATTTTTAGGATTATTTCAATTAAATTAATCGATTCAAATTCGCAAATAAATAAATAATAAAAAATCCTATAATAAATTTACACTAAAAACATAAATCCACCATTTATTAATATTCTTTATTGTTTAAATTTGAGAAATTCAATTCCATTTCAATAAATCCATAAAACTTGCAAAGAAAAAAAAAGGTAATTCACATTCCAGACTTGCGTGTACGCGTCGAAAGAAAAAAGAAAAAACTTAAGGGTAAATTGTGTATCACAGAAAGTGAGAATTAAAAGGGAAGATAAGAAAATATTAGGTTTTTATTCTTTCCTAATTTGTTATTTTTATTATTGATTTTTATTTTTTCACATATATATTTTAACCCTTCATTTATTGAAAATTTTTAAAATTGACCTTGCATGTTGGAATTGTGTGTTGAAAACTTGTATGTCGAAATTCCGATTTGAGTGTCAAAAAAATTGACCAGGTGTCGGATTCTCCAATTCGTATTGGCTAAGTGTTGGAGAGTGTCCGAGAGCATCAAATACGTGTCGAAGTGTTCGATATGACACGAAAACTTTCGGAAAGTATCGGTACTTCCTAGGTCATGAGTACTATGTACTTTTGTATCCTTTTAAGTAATGAATATAATTTTCTTTAAAAAAAAATAGAGCCTCAATTCTTTTGTTCCACTCAAAGCAATCACTTTCCCCCTTTCTATATGTCATAATATTGTTAGCTTTCTAGAATTGGGGTTGTTAGCATTTTGATCTCATTTTGAAGGTAATCCTCAAGAATTTCACGGAAAGCGGGTACATTGGACAGAATTGGGACAACTTATCGATAAGGTTCTCAATTCAATCTTTCCTCTTTTTAAATAAAATAGCAGTCTTGATGCTAGAATCATGTTAGAAAAATTAAATAAGCGTAGTCGTTGCTCCGTTTTAAAAAAAAAAAAAAAAAGGCTTTCGATGAATAAATAGGCTGTCATAATGCTATAATCAACCAGTTGAAAAACACCAAAGTTTTTTGGAGCAAAAAAATAAGTTAAAAACAACAAGATATCTATATATGGCCGTCCTTCTGCGGAAGAAAAAGTATTTGGAAATATGATTGGTAGCGTGAAAAAGAAAAAGATTTCTTGGATATTTCTCGATATTTCTCTTTTTGACAATAAAAATAATATTAACAATAAAAAAAATAGTGCCTTTAATATATATGGAAAATGCAGTATAAACAAAAACTAAGCATATGAAGTTCTTATGTATGGTAAGTAAATCCTATATAGATACAGAAAAACTTTAAAAAAGGAGAATAAATAAGTTTATGACTCCAAATTTAAATTGCAATTGAATAATAAAGGACACTTTTGTCCTTTTGATAAAAATTAAATGGATTTTATCATATAGAGAGTAGAAATAGCACTGCCCTTTCATAATATGTCTAGGCTTTTACTTTGTTGGTGCAAGTAGTTACCCTACAAAATCTATTACACGAAACCAACCCATGGTTTAAAATACCATAATTATTTTGTCCAAAAATATTCAGCTTTGAAAACCCTTGCACATGCATACACACCACAATGAAGACTCATGCATAATTTTTTAACATCATTTGCATATTTTCTAGATCACAAACACGCACAGCACATGGAGTCATGCCAGAGCATAAAACGACCAAAAAATTTCACCCGATTACGTGTTCGGAAATTTGCAATCATTTTATTTTAAGGAACCATTCGATAGTTGTATTTTTAAGATGTGAGTAGAGAATATAGCACTGAAAGAGCGTTGTGGGCACGGCACATAATGGGGGCACCCTCCCATTACGATCGTGCATTCATCATAATTTTTTTAAAATTGATTGATGGCGACTTTCATCACTAATTTTGGTGCGAAATCCAAAATTTTCTTGGGATTTCCAAAAGAAAGGTCCATTTTCCAAAATGTTAGGCCCAGCATGTTTTCACTTTTTTTTTTGTTTATAAACAGAAATTCTGCTTTTTTATTAGAACAAAAAAAAAAATGTAAACGCGTTTGGTTGCATTTCATTTTTTTTGCTTTTTTTGCTTTTTTTCTAACTCAAAAAAGAAGCGATAAACGATAAACAAAAAAAAAATTGTTTCTCGTTCCAGAACAATTTGAAGAAACACTTTTTTGTTTCTTGTTTCTTCTTCCTTCTCTTTTCTTCTTCTTTTCTCTTTGGCCGGTCGCCGGCCTCGGCCTCGGCCATGGCCGGCGGCGGCGCCGCCGAGGGCCGGCGCGCCGTCGAGGGCCGGGCGACGCCGTCGAGGGTCGGCGACCTCACCGAGCGTCGCGCCCTTGGCGAGGCTCGGCGTCGCCGGGCGGGCGAGGCCGAGTCTCGCCATGGCCGGGTGAGCCCGGTGGACGCTCGGCCTCGCCGGATCTCGGGCGAGCTCGAGCTCGCCCGGCCAAGGCAAGGCTCGGCCTCACCCGCGCCGGCTACGCCGAGCCTCGCCTTGGTTGGGCGAGCTCGGGCTCGCCAGATCCGGCGAGGCCGAGCCTCGCCCAACGGCGGCGAGGCTTGGCCTCGCCGGGGGCGCGAGCCTCGCCGTCACCGGGCAAGGTGCCGGCCCCGTCGATCGGTCATTTGGAGGTCGGCGACCGCCGAAAGAAGAAAAATGAAAAATAAAATAAAAATATTAAAAATTAAAAGAAACAAAAAAAAGAACATAAATTAACCAAATGTGTTTCTATTCATTTTTTATTAGAATAAGTTTACTAAACGCATCTTTTTGTTCAAAAATTATTAGGAACAAACACTTTTTTCTATTTCTATTCCCAGGCAGGTTTTGAACGTAAACGTTACCAAACGCACCCTTACTTTCTTACCTTTTCCATCGTAGCCGCTTTACTCCTCTCGGGCGTCGATCTTAGGGAGGTCTACAACATCTTCTTCTTCTTCTTCTTCAAACAAAAATTATTATTCCAATTTAGAACATCACGACTTTTATGCTAATTTACATACCATATTTTTACGTTTTAAAAAAATTCGGGTGTTTCATTTATTTAGAAATCAAAGTGCTTGAGCGTGAGGTGGGAATAAAAAGTAATAATCATAACTAAAACAGACGTTATATAGGAAAAAATTTGGAAAAAATTGCATATTTTGTTTGGTCTTTGAACTTGCTTTATTTTACAACTTGATCCTTGAAATTATAGTTCATCAATCAAGCCCTTAATTTCATATAACTTTTGCAATAGGTTGCCTTTATTGCCAATGTTAGCAAATTAAACCTATCAAATCGATTGGTATCGTTTGAGACTCGAATGTCGAAATAATTATTTCCAAAAGATAATTGTGCTTCCATACAATGAGAAGCCATTGAAAATTTGCTCAATTGTAACTTGGATTAATTCTTCCCGCATTTTGGTCCATGTAAATTGACTATCCGTGGTGCCAATGATCGTCTCCACATTAAACTTGAGATGAGTATTTTTATATAGATACTTTTAGGACGCGTATGATGATCATTTTATTTTTTGTTAGAATTATTTTTTTTTTGTTTTTGGGAATATGTTTGGAAAAAAATCTATTTGATAGCACAATTTCATTTTTTAATTTCTAGAACAAACTTTTAGTTCTAAAATAGGTTTTGAACGAAAATGAAAAGTAAAAATTTTCTATTTTTTTTTAATTTCTAGATAAAAATAAGAAATAAAATTTTTCTCATTACTTACCCTTGTTACTAGCGCGTACGCATTTAAACCATTCTGTTTTAGAAATAGTTTAAGGAACATAAATAATTTTTTTTATTTCTATTTTAGAAGAGTTTTTAGCGAAAATAATAGTTTGATAACGACACAAAATTTCTACTTTAAAAATAGAAATTCGTTTGATAACGACACAAAATTTCTTCTTTTCGGACGGTGGCGGCGACAAGCGACGACCTTTAATTAAAAAGTAAAAATAAAAATGATTTAGTAACAAAAAAAATAAAGAATAAAATAAAATATAAAATAAATCATAAAAAATAAAATAAAAATATCATTTTTGTTTTAAAATAAAAATATCCTTAAAAATAAATTTATTTTATTTATTCTATTTTATTTTATTTTACGAATAAATTTATTTTAAAATGAATAAAAATAAAAAATAAAAATTAATTTACTTGGCAAAACACTCAAGGCAAATAAAAATAAATTTAATAAATTTATTTTTAATAAACTAAAAATAAAATGATAAATAAAAATAATTTATTTAAATAAAAATAATTTATTTAAATAAAAATAATTTATTTAAATAAAAATAATTTATTTAAATAAAAATAAATTTAATAAATTTATTTTTAATAAACTAAAAATAAAATGATAAATAAAAATAATTTATTTATTTTTAATAAATTTATTTATATTTTTAAATGAATAAAATGAATATATTTATTTTATTTATTTTTACTTTTAATAAAATGAGGAGAGGTGGATGAGGAGGAGGAGGTAGAGACGTAGAGGAGATGAGGGAGGACTCACCGAGATTAGGGTTTAGTGGGAAAAATTATTTATGATTTCTCTTCTAGAAATCGAAGTAGAAAATTTATATTTATGATTTCTCTTCCAAATCAATTTACGGAATAGAAATCTATTTTAGAAAATAAAAAGCTGAGTAGGTTTATCGAAATGGGTTTTATTAGAAACAGTACGAAATAGAAAAATTATTTCGGAACGGGAATTTTGGTTATCGTGCACCCCTGACCATCGCCTACCATTGCCCGCCATTGGCTACCGCTCGAAAGGGAGAAATCTTGTGTCGTTATTAAATAAATTTTGATTTCGAGAACATAAATTTTATGTCATTATCAAATATGTATTTTTACTCAAAAAATCATTTGGGGAATATATTTCCAAAACAAAATGATTATCATTTGTGCCCTTAACTTCACCCTTTAATTTGTTCAAATTAGTGAGACCAAGGAGGGATCGAACTGTAAATGGCCTATTTGGTAATGTGCCAAATAGTACATGATTATTTTCTTTTGTTTCTTGAAACAAAACAAGAACAAAAATATGTTTGATAACTTTTTCTTTCTTAAAAATGGACTTTTAAAGAATTAAGAAGTAATAAAAAGTTAATTCTTTATTCTCGAGAATAATTTTATGATCAAGTATTCTTTTTTTTTTCTTTTTCCCTTTTCTTCTTCATCTTCCTTTAGCCGGTTGCCAGCCTCTGTTGGCGATGCTTAGATTGACAAGGTTATAGCAAGGTTGTTGGCCATGGCTGAGGCTTGCGATTGGCTAAATGAAGAAGAAGAAGAGGAGAAAAAAAAAAAAAAAAAAAAAAAAAAAAAAAATGTAATAAAATTATTAAAGAATTAAAAGAAATTCAAAATTATAAAATAAAATTTGAAAATCGTATCAAATGCATCACCAAATATTTTCAAATTCTTAAAAATTTGTTCGTGAAACATAATTAGAATAAACTATTTCTCAATAAAAAATTATTTTCGAAAATAAAATAGTTATCGAATCAAATTACCCTAAAAGGTTCTCGAGTTCTCTAACCCGTCGAGAAGTAACGCAAAGTCCAAGAAGGACCGAATGGAAAAGAAGTTCCCTTCGAGAAGAAGTTCAAACTTCAAACGAGGGGAGGAAAAAAAACGCCAAAAGCTCAAGCCGAAATTACGGTTATGCCCTCGGTCCAGCTCCCCTTTTTCCGTCTCGCTGGAAATTTCTCGCCCGATTCCCAGGAGGAGAAAGAATCGCCCAAAATCCTCATCGCCATCGCCGTCATCGTCGTCGTCATCTTCATCTTCATCGTCGTCTAGGGTTTCTCTCTCTCTTTCTCTCTCTGATCTGATCTGATCAGCTTCTCTCGTCGCGATCTAGAGAGAGAAGAGCGAGGGAAATGGAAGAAGGGATGGAGCGATGGAAGGTGCAGCTCGAGGACTGGGCCGGCCAGCTCCGGGAATTGCTCCACCCCTGCCTCCAGCACGTCCACCAGATCCCCCCCGCCCAGCTCTACGCCGCCATCGCCGTCCTCTCCCTCACCACCCTCTTCCTCCTCTCCCGTAAGTCCGCGCCGCCCCCCCTAGCTGCTGATTTAGCCCTAAATCCCCTTCTTTGGAGGTCGGCATTGCGATGGGAGTAATTTTCCTTTTTTTTTTTTCTTTTTCCTTTTTTGGGGGGTTGCAGTGAGGCTGTTTAAGCGGAAGAAGTCCAACACCATCGTGCTGCGGGGCTCAGCGGGAGCGGCAAGACCGTCCTCTTTCATCAAGTGAGCACCTTTCCACATGCCCCTTTTGGTTTTTGAACAATTGGGTTTTCGGAATCTTGGTTGCAATCGAGTTCTTGAGGGGAATTGGCATTTTGAATTGTGCCTTTATGGCTTGTCATGAAGATGTGGGTTCTACGGGATGTGGTTGGTCGAGAGAAATCGAGTTGAACACTGCTCGAAATGTGTCTTTTTTGGAGCTTATGAGTAGTTTCTCTGCAAAGTTCTGGTCTTGTGGTTTGGGTTCTGGTTAACATGCGAAATTCTGTGAGGAGCTAGATCTCTTGGTAGTGGGTTTTGAATTTGAGGATCCTTCCTTCTTAAATTGAATGCGTGTGGGTTGAATTGTTCGACCAACTTACCCCGTCTGCGTCTCTGTTCTTATCATACTTGTGATAAATGTTTTAGTTTTACTGCTTTAGTGTTTTATTTCTTGAAGACTTTTCTCACCTTCTGATGTCCATGTCAGCTGCGAGATGGATCTTCGCATCAGGGCACGGTCACTTCGATGGAGCCAAATGAGGGCACTTTCATGTTGCACTCTGAGACCTCGAAGGTCATTAATTTTTTCCTATGCTTGCATCTGCAGTATATTGATACTATTTTTGTCATCGCTTTAAACAGCTCTCGATGTTTCACCTTGACATCTTCACCATAGTTATCTGCTGCCGAGATGTCCAGTATCTAGAGATGTGTCCATTTATCTTGAGTTTATCATGCATACCATGTACTTGCTTCGGTGATAGTTTTGTCTTAATGTTGATGAATCCATCTGTCTCCTTCCAGAAAGGCAAAATAAGACCTGTTCATGTCATTGATGTTCCCGGGCATTCTCGTCTGAGGCCCAAACTAGATGAGGCTTTGCCACTGGCTGCTGGCATAGTTTTTGTTGTTGATGCACTGGATTTTTTGCCAAACTGCCGTTCAGCTTCCGAGTATGTACTGCATCCTTCCACATAGTTTGGATTAACTTGTGCTCTTGGCACATTGTTACTGACAGCTCAAAATCTTAAAAATAGGTACCTGTATGATATTTTGACTAATGCCAGTGTTGTCAAGAAGAAAATTCCTGTCTGCATCCTGTGCAATAAGACTGACAAAGTGACGGCACATACTAAGGACTTCATTCGCAAGCAACTGGAGAAGGAACTGTATGGTTTCATATTCTTGACTTTGCTTTTTAGCTGAGATTATCTACTTTATTGCGTGCTTCAAGTGGCATCGATGAGAACTATATTGCCTGCCATAAACAAACTTGATGTTATCATTTAGATTAAATTTTATGCTTTGGCGTACCATTCCCTAGTGTGGTTCACAAACCCAAGATACAGTAATTGTGTTTTTTGTATTGGTAAATCCACATGAAGTGCGATAAATGATATTTTTATAGTAAAATTACAACCCGTTCAAGCTGATTTTCCAGCACAAAAGTTATGTTTACTGTGCTGGATGAGTCTTTACCACCAATTGCACCATGCCTAGAGGCTGTCTAGACAAGCCCATGTTAGATGATCTCCTGAGGAGTGGAAGTTTACGCTCAACTACATTTCTTCCATTAGAAACACAACCTTTTTTCCCAAGTAGGTGTGGAATTCGTGAAAAGTGGTTATACGCACAATCTTTTGTTTATGATCTCTAAAAGCAAGTAATTTTTTTTCTATTCTATCAACGAGTACATTCATCGGTGAATACAGTAAAAAAAATAAAAAAATTCAGAGTATAGAAATGGAGTTATACAAGTCCACAGCACTAATAGAATTATGGCGATGTGGCATGAAGTACAATGTCAAATACTAAGACCTATCTTGATGATCGTGACCAAAACTTACTGGAGACTCACAGTATTGTAATATAAATAAATAAATTCCTCATTCTTGTTGAATGTCTGAGACCAGTTACAAATTGGTATTCTGCTCAATTCTGTGATATCGTAATCTGATTCATGAATACTGCACATATGTACATGGACAACTCGTGGCCTTTGTTCTTATAGATTTGCCTCTCTTTATCGACAGTGACAAATTAAGGGCATCAAGAAGTGCAATATCAGCAGCTGATATTGCCAATGACTTCACCCTTGGAATATCGGGAGAAGCTTTTGCATTTACTCAGTGCCACAACAGGGTTACAGTCGCGGAAGCTTCTGGTCTGACAGGAGAAATAGCTCAAGTGGAAGAGTTCATTAGGGAACATGTAAAGCCCTAACAATGGTACACCTTCAGGCATTAGATGTCCGGTATACTTGCTGTGATTATCAGATGAACATCGAGAAGCTGTAAAATTCCTACTTAGGTGCTTGAGGCAGAGTACAATGAAGAATATTGTTGAGGACAAATTTTTTTTTTCCCCTTCTTTCAGAGGCTTTGACTGCGATTGTCCAAATATGGTAGAATTGATTCTTTCAGTTAGATGAGGCTTTGATTACCCATGGCTCTTCTGGGTACTGTAAAATGATTGTGGATATGGGGTTGTGGTGTCCAATTTCTTCACTCACAGCATTATTCTGTACTTCGCCTTGGACTTTTGGTGCCGTATGCTTCTATAGCATTTTCACTTAGATACACACACACACACACACACACACACATATATATTTTAATGAGCAGTTGGTTGTTTCTTAGAGATATAATGTGAAGATCCGACATATCGATAAGTCCTGTTTCGGACACAACCTACTTGGATATGGGAATTCCTAAGGTCATTTCTTTGAATCAGAAGAGACAATCGGTATCCTTTATGACCTATTACAGGTCCTCTTCCTAATCACTTGCCTTGCGTACATAGGTGCAAGGTCATATCAAGGCTGTTCAAGAAAATAGTGATGTACGGATTCCATGAAATGCTTGTGGCAGTACCAATGTCTACCAACATTCTCATTACATGACCTGAAGATCACATAACAACCTTGCTACACATTTAACTATACATTTGAGACATGTTTCAGTTGCAATGAATGAAATTTCAGGTCCATTTTATGGGTGAAAATGCCATCTTTATGCGATTAAAATCGAAGATGACCCAACCATAATATGATTCCATTTCAACATCTCGATTTTGAAGGTTAACTATCTGGTCTTTTCTGATCCCGGGAAAGTTTCTCCGTCAAACGATCAACAGGTAATGATCCGAGGGGAGCTGACCAGTCTGCCTCTTCAAAGGGATCATCCTCGCAAAAATCATCATACTCATCACTGTCACCGAAAGGAAAGCCATCTTCGCCATAGTCCTCACTTTGAGAAGTAGAACCATCTTCATATGCTGCCACTGAACTACCGGTAGCACGTTCACTTGACAAAACTAATGCAGGGTATGAATGCTCCGTAGCCTGTGTGATGCCTTCAAACTCCTCCACTCTCTTTAAAAGATCATCAGGGCTGAGGTTTAAGTCATTTAGCAACAATGCCTTGCTTGTTTGAATTGCACGCTCCCATAAGGATGTCATTTTAGGGCTAGAAATGACTTTATTCACATCTCTAACCTTGCAAGCATCATCAGTTTCGCCTGAAAATTGATGATCCAGTCAGAACAGAAATATATTATGCCCGCAAGGAAACAAGGAGATAACTGACAAAAGAATATGTATGGCACGACAGACACATAGGAACCAGAAACTATTGTGAAGAGATTAAATAGGGCATTGGAATTAACTAAAAGAAATGATCAAGCTGTTAGCATGCAAACTTCAGATAAGCAGTGAAGATGCCATAAGTTTCACATATACAGACAGCCCAGCATCACACAGTACTGGTGATTTCCTCCATCACCTCAGGTGATGCCGTCAACAGAATTTTGGCGAAGCTCAGGTGAGTTTATTTTTCCCCAATGCCTAGCTACATAGCTTGGAGCTACAACGGGCAATTAGGTTTATGACTTCCCTTAGACAAAACTTCACTCTCAAGGACTAGAAAAAAGTCACCGCTGTCTTTAGTTAATGCATGCATTACATATTATATTGCCTACAAAAGTCTTGCATTAACATTACCTTTTTCAGCAAGAGGAACAGTTGGTTCTGGGTACATAGATTTCCAATCTTTTCCCCTCCACATCAATATCTGTTCATCATCAAAAGAAAGCAGCACACATGGAACCAAATCCTGCTTGAAAAAAGAAGGTAGTGAAGTGTCAAGAAAGAAAGTTTGTGTGGTAACAAAAAACTCTAAGAAACAATGAAGTGAAGCGGATAATATAAACTCAATCTCCAATGGAGACACCCAACAGAAAGATGAACCCTGTGAAAAATGAATTGATCTTCTATTTTGTCCGTAAAATCCTTGGAACTTTTAACTTTTCAGGCAAAAAAGGAAGAACGAAAGCTGGAGTGGATAGATGGACTGTCAGCCAATACGCTGTCACAAATATACTAATGGAACATGAACATAGTAGGGAAAACACAGCTTGTGGGACCTTCTCTTGATTGCAAGATTAAGCCCGGTCTACAATGAGCTCAACTTGCTGGTTATTCTTCCTTTAAAGGCAGCAATATGAATACTTTAAGGCTCTCAGTAAAAATACAAAAAATACTGGATCGCTGGACCGTCCAAGAATGTCTGTGTCTATTGACGGGCACATAAGTCTGATTTCACAAATATATATATATATTTTTTTATAAGTACAGAGGCAAACCGTAAGGCTATAAAGCAAGGGAAATTAGCAGAGAAAAGACAGAATTGTCATCAATTTGAGGTCTTTTGAAATTTCAATAGCATAAATGGGTGCGCCTTCTGACTAAAATGTGAAAGCACCAGGCAATGAAGAAAGTTCTGTGGACAATTAAGAATGACAGACACGGAAGAACAATGCATATGATAGGAATCACGACCTTAAGCTTAGCTCCTAATTTCTTGTAGTCACTAGCATGCATTCCCCGGCAGTCGATCTTCACCAATGGACTTCCTTCGAAAGCATTTCTTACATCCTTTACGAGCGTTAAATATATTCCATTTTTCGCTGCATAAGAGACAAGTAATCAATGGTTAGAACCAACTACATGGGAATTACACAGCCTTAATTTTGCTGCAGAAACATACTCTCGTGCAGATCAGACAAGAAATTTGATGCATAGTGCAAAGTCAAAACTAGAAGCTGCAAAAGTACATACAACCAATGAAAACTCATCAAGATGAAACATTATGAGGGTTGTGAACAAGTTCATAATATAAGATAGATGATCTGAAACGCAGGGAGAATTTTCTCTTAATGCATAATTCAGATCATGCCCTGAAATGTATAGACAAAGCAAAGTGTATACAAATTGATGTATATTTTTTGCACTTTCAGAAGATGTTCACATGCTCATTCAGACAGTCTATCAAGTTAACATGCTAGAGAAAGCAGCGGATTCATCGAACAGGTAACTACTCTTTGTCAGTAAGACAGGAAGAAAAGGAGGTTATAATTCATGAATCTGATTGGTTATAGAGTAGCTGCTCAGACGAATTATTGATCACTTACCTAATTTACAAATTGGCAAAAGATTTTTGCCTCTTTTCCTTAAATTATCGGCTTCAGCTTTTGTGAGTCCTTCTGGAGCTTCCTGAATAAGCTTTGGGTAAACTGGAGCAGCTGGCTTCCAAAGCATCAATGGATATTGGGGACGAGTGCGGTAATTGTAGTTTCTGCCACGGAAAAGATAAACGATGCCGCCGATTCTATGAATGATTCTACCTCCAGTCTTTTCCTAAATCAAGACACTAGTGTTTCAATTTTTTTTGCAATAACCTATAATAATGGCTTTGATATTGCACCAAAAACTGCAGAGATCAAATCGTCGAGCAAATTTCCTAAACCATTAGCATAGTTGAACATAAGAACTCCAATTGGTCAAAGTATAAAAAAGAGCTAAAAGCTAAAACGCATATCCATGCAAATGCGCTGACATGCACATTATCTATTCACACATTGATAAGAAATGGATATTAGGGTACTGCCAATTATCATGTTTATCTTACAAGAGACTCCGGGTAAGTTGGGGAAAAGATGGATCTTCCCTAGAATTTGCTAAAAGCATTGTCTTGCATACAAAAAGTAAGAAACTAAACAACAATTGCATTGATACAATGAAAGACTAAAAGCATTGTCTTGCATACAAAAAGTAACTAAACAACAATTGCATTGATACAATGAAAAATGATCAGTATCTTTCGGGCAGCGCAAGCTGTGAACAAGAAACAGAAATTGCATCAAACTGACCTCGAGATGCTGGCAGACATTATCCATATCCACCGTCGGGACTCCCCGGCAACGGACCTTACAGACTCGCCGTCTCTTCCAATGCGAGTGCACAAGCTCCAGCATATTATGAGTCAGCCCATCTCTACCTAAACCCCATGAACACTTCTCAAAATCTATAAAAAGAACACGAAATGCACCAATCTATATCGACGTAAACTAAAAATTCTAGGACACTAACCAAGATTAACCTGGCGATTATCAGACAAGTGAGGCTTGACCAGCATCTTAATCTCCCACCTCTTGAGGGGCTCCCCCAGGATCTCCTCCCTCGTCCTCCCGTCCTTGGGGCGCTGCCCCAGGTGGAACGGCCCCGGCATCTCCACGTACTTCACCCCCTTCTTCCCCGGCGGGGGCGGGTCGAACGAGTCGAAGAGCGGGATCTTCTTCTTCTTCTCCTTGGAGCCCTTCAGGGGGGCCTTCCCGGTCCACGGCCGCGGCATCGTCGGGGGCGCGAAGGGCAGGAAGGCGGGCTCCCGCATGGCGAGCGGGCGAGCGCTCGGGGTCTCGGAGTAGCTGTACTGGAACTCGAAGGGGGCGCCCGGGAGGAGGTAGGAGACGCCGGACTCGCCGACGACGACGGAGCGGTCGCCGTCGGAGGAGACCACCGGGGAGTCGGGCCTGATGGGCTTGTAGTAGCGGGAGTTGCGGTGGGGGGTCTTGAAGGCCGGGTTGGGAGGAGGGGGTTTTGGGTTTTCTTGGACTTGAGAGGTGGTGGGTACTTGGGGATGGGGATGGGCGGGGAGCGGGTGGAGGAGGAGTTGCCGGTGGTGGCGGTGGGCGGCGGGGGGTGGCGGGTGGAGGGGAGGGAGGGGAAGAGGTTGGGGTTGAGTAGCTTAGCGAGAGCTGGCATTGATGGAGATGGTGGAGGTGTGGGAGGAGGAGGTGGAGAGGAGGAGGGAGGGAAAGGGTGGAGGAGATAAGAGTTGGAGAAGATTTTTGCAGTTTTTTTTCCAGTTGAGGTGGGAAAGAGAGGGAGAATTGTAGTCTTTAAGGTTGGGGAAGATTTTTGCAGTTTTTTTTCCAGTTGAGGTGGCAAAGAGAGGGAGATTCGTGTAGTCATCAAGGGTAAAAAATATAAGGTGGAGAAAAGAAATGAGAAAATATAACAAATGGTTCATGAACTTTTATCTAATATTTAATTTCATTTCGAATTTTGATTTGCATTTGATCCACGACCTTTCATCTAATATTGATTTCATCCTCGAGAACTTTCGATTTGTTGATTTAGTTCGAACTTTCATCTAATGTTCAATTTAGTCCTAATTATTTGAAAATTGACCAATTTCTTTTTTTTTAATTCCAAACTGTTTTTTATAAATAAAAAAAATACCAAACTAGTTTTTTTTTTTGTCGAAAAAATATCACATTTATGCAAAGTAATAAAGGTCAATATTTCTTTCATTTCTCCATATTAAAAACAAATGGAAAAAATGGATAGTAATAATAAACAAATGTGAATCTTGCATTTTGATTTCTTTTTTATATATGCAAATTACTTGAATAATGTACAAAAAAGCCCATCAATCGATTTTTCCCTTTTATGTGAAGTCCATATGTAGATTTACATAATTTTTTTTTTTATGTATATCTAAGAAAGTACATAAAAATAAATTTTATTTTTCACTTAAGTTGAAGTAAACAAAGGTCCATTTTTTTCTCTCTCTACTCTAAGTACATTGAAATATAAGGTGTATTTATTTCATGAAAATAATTTATTTCAAAAGTATTTTCTTAATAATAATCGTTTATATTACTTACAAAGGTCTATTTTTTTTTAAATTTATATTTAAGAGACTAAAGCAATGTAAACCAATTTCGTTAACTTTAACTAACGGAATGATGAAATTAGTCAATTTTCAAATAGTCAGGGACTAGATGGAATATTTATTAATAGTTCAGGGATCAAATTGAGCAAATCGAAAGTTCAAGAATGAAATTGAATATTAGATGAAAGTTCAGGGACCAAATTAAACAAATCAAAAACTCAGGGATGAAATTGAATGTTAGATGAAAGTTTAGAGACCATTTGTGACATTTTCCTAAAAGAAATTGTGGGAGTTGTGCTGTTTTTATATTTTGATGCGAGGGCAAAGAGAGATATCTCCTCCTCTCTCCCCTTTTATTTATTTATTTATTTATTGAATTTTTGTGTTTTGGCCACCCTTTTGATTTAGAATTGAGTATCACCAACTCGCATCCTCTCCTTCCCCCATGTTCGTCTTGATGAATAAATATTTTTTACCTCTCAATTTTCATTTTCTTTCCAAACAAATCAGTTCTGGATCCTTGACCTTTTCTGTCATTCCTGATCTTCACTCTCCTAACCAATGTCAAAAAATGGTATTTCAATCAATTTTTGGATGAATAGTAGATATATTGTACAATTGAATTATGAAATTGACATATAGACTGATGTAGTGAACATTTCAACAAATGTTTTCTATTCAATATCTTTTAAAAATTCATCGCATTATTGAATATATCGATTCGTTGACCAATTTTGAGTGATGACTAATTGTATATGATTATATTATTATAAGTTAGTAATGTTAATATTCTGCCTAATTGGATGAGGTGACTAATTCTAGAGAAGGTGAGTTTCCGAATCTCTTTTGAAACTGTTTGAGCCATATTTCTATTTTGCTTAACCCGTGAGGAGAGATTTGAATGTTTACTTATTTGTTGAACCATAATTCCTAAGGCCAAGGGCAAAGTAAGAAGAGATGCTCCATTGACTCAACTTGCCTTTTACATAGAGCACAAAGAGGTTCAGGTAACATTCTTCACTCATACAAATTTTTCGCTATAGAGAGTCCATGTTGACATATTTGTCACTAAAATAATCTAGTGTTTGGGGTTGCATGTGTATTTCAAATTCTAGTCTAGAAATTTCAAGGGATGATGTAGAGGATGAAGCCAAGCTCTGTTTTCATTTTATCTCTTTAGTTTTGAGTAAGTTGTAGCACCTCTTTACCCACTATTTTTATGACCCAGTGTAAGTCTAGATCAATTGGTCTTGTAGTGATTGGGTTCACAGAGGAATTGTGATGATCTTTTGAATTGTGTCCTCATCAAGTAAGCCATTTGGCTTGGCTATATCCCATGTGCTCTCTATGTAATTTAAAAGAGCTATTACAATCTTTCGCTCATCTCTTGCTGCTAGTTATCCTATCACTCCTCGATTTAGCAATTAATCTTCCCCAATTCTAATGTTTTCCTTTGATCCTACCATCCACTTAACTACATTGGAAATAGCCCCTCTCCCTACTAACAGGCTTTGCTAACCCCAAGAAGGCCCATTCCCTCTTTTTGCATGCCAAAAGTCCCTACAAGGGAAATAGACTACTCTGAGGACTTGGCTCCATAAAAATGAATAATCTCGCATCATTCTCCAAGTTTGTTTGTCAAGCATGGCTTTGTTGATCGTGAGCAAGTCTTTAAATCTCATTCCTCCATGATCTTTTTTCAACTTTAAAGTAACCCAATTTTTCTAATGTATTCCTGCATGTGATTCATTATTTTTCCATCGGGAATTTTCCTTTTTCCATTCTATTGCTTTACCAATAAAGAAAAAAAAAGAAATTGGAATTGTGAAAATGGATGTAGTATATCACGAAATTGCTTACACCAATGGCTTTAATAAAATCTCCTTTCCCACCTTTGAAAGTAATTTTTATTCTTCTAGCTTCATATCACTCCTAAAATATAACCAAACATTTGTTTCTTTGTATCCTCCAATTAGAAGGCATTCCTAGGTACTTATCTATTCTCTCTAATTCTAGAATTCACAATCTATGTGTCATATTTGCTTTTAGGTGATGGAGGTAGCCTGCCCCAAAGAAAATCCCCGATTTGTTGAGATAAATCTCTTAGCCTGAGACAAAATAGTATTGGTGCAATGCTTTCGCTAAATTTTGACATTCTCGGATATTTTCACCTAGAAAAAAGATGAAATCATTCTCCCATACAAGATGCGACCGGGTGGGATAATATTTGCTCAATTGAATTACCACTGCCTTCTTCATTAATAAAAACAGAACATTCGCCACCAATGTGAACAAATGAGGGAGAGAGGATCACCTTGTCTTAAATCCCCAGAAGGTTAGAAAGCAAAAAGGGTTCATTGACGAATTTTACATTGAATGAGATTGTTGTCATGCATTGCATAACCAACATTATCCATTTTCATTGAACCCCAACTTATACATATAAGCTTCCAAAAAATCCCACTATATTCTATCATATGGCAAAAAGGGTTCACTGACGAATTTTACATTGAATGAGATTGTTGTCACGCATTGCATAACCAACATTATCCATTTTCATTGAACCCAACTTACACATATAAGCTTCCAAAAAATCCCACTATATTCTATCATATGGCTTTCTTATATCCAATTTCAGAATTGCCTGGAACCTTTTCCACCTCTTCCTACCCTTTAGATATTGCTAAATTTCCTATACTATTGAGGTATTATCTGGAATTTGCCTACTACTTACAAACACACTTTGTTATTGTTCAATCAAGTTTAAAAGCCAAGGTTTGAGCCAATGGGCTAGAATTTTGGAGATAATTTAGTAGGTAGATTTGCCAAGGCTGATGGGACAAAGTTGATCTAAGGTTTTAGGGTTTGGGATTTTTGGGACAAGAGTAAAACTTGAGCGGGAAAATTCCATTAGAGTATTAAAACATCAGTTTGAATATCTTCCCAGTGAAATTGTAAGCATTTACCATTAAACCAATTTCGTCCAGGAGCTTTCAATGAACTCATTTGAAAAACAATCTTTACCTCTCTTTAAAAGTTACTTATGCTGTTAATTATTGATTCACATCTCTTTCTACCAATGTAGAAATACGTTATAGCATTGGGTGAAAGTTTCTGGCCTAATTGATTGGTACAACTTTTTGAAATATTCAATTATCATTTGTTGCAACCTTTCATTATCACGGATTGATGGGTCATGCTAAGCTTTTAACAAAGAGATCTTATTTCTCAACCTACTCTAGATTGTTATCGCATGGAAGAATTTAGTATTTTTTTCTTCCCTCTTCATCCATTGGATTCTTGATCTCATGCCCCAATTTGCATCTTTCTTTGTAAATTAAATCTTGACATGGTTGAGTTTGAAATTTCTTGGAGTTCCTTCTTCAAAAGAGTAATTTTATGATTACAGTTTTGAAATAGAGTTAAGCTCCATTTTTTCAAGTCCATTGCCACTTTGTTTAGCCTTCTTGGTAGATCTACATTTATCACACTAGAGGATGACCAAGATGTGTTAACTGTTTGCTTATATGTTATGTCGTTGAACCAAAATTCTTCTATTTTGAACTCCCTTCTTTTTTAATTTTTTTACTGGATTTTCAGTGTTGGCCAACAAAATAGGGTTGTGGTCGAAACCAATAGCTGGCTACTAGATACTTAATTCTCTATTCAAAATTATTGCTTGATCTAGTTTTTCTTTTACAAAGCCATCTCCCTCTCTATTATTTGCCTATGTGAATGCATAGCCTTTGCAATCAATATCAATTAAACCACAAGCGTTTAAGCAATTGCAGAGAGGTATCATTCTATATTGTTTAGGTTTCCTCTTTCCTACCTTTTCTCAATGGTAAAGCACTTCAATGAAATCACCTAAACAAACTTGAGGAAGGTTGTTTATATTTTTGATTGCCTTTAAATTGCTACATAGTTGGAGCTTTCTTGGAAAGTCATTTGGAGCATGAATAAATGTGACCCACATATGTCTCATTTTTCCCACTTTTTTATATATCAAGTCCACCAACAATGTCGAAGTAAAATCAATATATAAATGAAAGAGATCACCCAAAAAATGGCTAGACTCCATTAATCCCCATTGAATTTATCACAAAGAGTGTTGAAATATAAATGCTTCTTTACTCTTTTAACTACCGCTTTCATTTTATGTTTCCAATAATAAAACTAGTTTGGGCCTTTCTTGAGCCATCAAGGCTCTTAGATTCTGGTCTGTTAAGGGAGTGCCCGGCCCTTGATTGATCCAACTTAAGAACTTTATTTGTCACCCGAGGGCTTATTAGGGCTAACCACCAAAGCCCATATTTCGTTGTTTTCAAATATATAAACAGGAGTTTCAAGTAATTGGGTCTCATCCATTTAGATGAGAGTTGGAGATGGGGTTTGATTAGAGTTGGACCCCCCTGTTATTTAATTGAGGGGGTTTTAGGTTCCTTGTTGCACTTTTCTTTTATGCTTTATGTATTGATTTGTTCTAGCATCATGCCCTTACCCTTTTCTTAGGTGGGTTTTGTGAGCAAAAGTATTCCCTCCTCCGCATTCAAATTGAAATATTTCTGTGCATTGTTTTCAGCTTGTTGAGCAAATAAGGGTTTAGTCCATTGCATTTTTGATTTTCTCGTAGGTTGAGAAGGACTTGATTGAACTACCTCCACCGGCAATTCTCATTTTTGGTGTATTGGAGTTTCAAGGATAATTTCTTGAGGTCTATTTTCATTCACTCCTTTTGGTAGACCACTTTCCAGAAAGGGCTATGATCCAAATTTTCCTTTTTTAGCCAACTCCCAAAACAACTTCCAATGTTCATCGTAAACTTTCCTCATTATGAGGAATATCAAGAGAGAAATTTGCATAGTGCCAAATTTTACCACATGATTAGCAAAAGACATGCAATCTTTCATATTTAAAAACAAGCCAGATCTTCTTGCTATTATGTCGAGCCAAATACTCCACTTTCAGTTTGTCATGAATATCCAACTCCTCTCTTGCTTTCATAATTTTTTTTTCACTACTCTTGGCACTTTCTCTAGCGAGCTAGTTATTTTTTCAATAATTTGAACAAAGTTTCATTCGAGTGGGAGGCTAAAATTCTTACCCAAAAGGCACAAGTTTTGAATTCATAATCCTTGGGGGGCGGGGGGGATCTGGCTCCCAAGGTTTCAGGAGTAATAAATGATTTGAGAAAGACTAGGGTCCTCCTTCTTGTCATGACCCGTTCTCTCCGCCACCTGGCCCTCAGGGAGAGGAAGAAGGGAAATGTCAAATTTAGGAGTACTTGATCACGGGAGTTACCTCATGGTTCTCATCCACGGAGACATTATAATCTTGCCTTTCGAGTGAACCTCTTGTGAGTTCTCTCACATACGGTCGCCAACTCTTCCAAACTCATACCTTGCATGATAGTGGAGTGTTGTGATTCATACCCATACGGACAACACATCTCGAGAGAAAAAGTTGGGTGTGGATATCGGATTTTGGGGTACCTTTACCATAATAACGCTCTCAATAGTACGCTTCGCTAATGAGGATGATATCACTTTATCTTTTAGGGTACTGCCACATCAAGTGTACTAAATCTTGGTAACACTTATCAAGATCCATAGCCCTTGTGACGAGTTCAATTATTCGGTCTAATTATTTAAGTCAACCTAGAAATAAGACGGGAGTCACCATTAGCCTTGTTTTTGAGGGATCAGCTAGAAAACCCAATTAAGGGTCAAGAGTGGTTCCTTGATTTTTACGCAACTAGATATTTAGGTTTGGGGACTTGGATTATGCCAATATTTCTATTAGTGCTCTTTTGGTACCTAACCGATATGTTGTGTTACTTAAGGTGTCTACGTATTTTTTTTTTTTTTTACTTTTTCGGGATCATTTATCTTAAACTAGGTGGCAATGTGTGAAAAATCATTTTCGTGCCATTCTATTTCTAAGGAAAAAAGAAAATAATAAATTGAATTGAAAGTACACGATGGTAAGTAATAACCAATGAAAGTAGTAAATCTATCATGTAATTCTAACAAAGATAAAAAGGGAAATGAAATAAAAGGACAAGAAAGAAAGGAACTCGCAACTCGTCAGGTTTTTATACAAACAAGAGAAACTCGATACATATATTGGGGATGAATGGTATAAAAGCATGGTCGGAATAGACATCGACCTTCCTTCGTCTTTGTGATCTCTTTATATTTGGGTTCCTAATCTTAACATGGTCTAAAAATTATAACTAGGTACATGAAATGAAAAGAAACGATCATACACATAAAAAACAACCAAAATCACGATATAAGGCCAAGATCAATCAATCGAGTAAAACAAGGTTTTAAAATTAACAAAATTTAAGCCTTGGGGGCGGCCTTTGTAATTCATGCGTAGGCTCCTCTAGACACTTATTTGATTCATTTTCCCGACTTATAGCCATTATTGACCATTTGTATTATCTCATGGCCAATAACGCTTATAAGTTCCTAATAAAGCATTTCATATGATTCCCAGGATTTCCCCTCGATATTACACATTGCTCCTAACATACATTTAGAATTCACATGCATTACATGAATTAAACATGCATGCAGGCCTTTTAAGCCTTATTTCCCGATCAATCAACCAAGGTGAGTGAAACATTGGCAGGTCACAAGGCATGCGTCAATCACGGGTACAAGTATTTCTAATGAATGCGGTGATTATATATATGGGGGGAGGGGGTACATGTGATGTTTCAAAAATAGGTTTTGAAATCATTGAGACATTTTTGAGACAAGATGATGTCTCGGCTATGGAATGCATTCAATTGTCAAGGCTAGTTTAGGACTCGCATAAATGCACTTATAGGCATTGCAAACATTTTGAATACGGTCCGAACCGTGACTTTCACAATGTCAAATTGAGTATTGAAAAGAATTTGAAGACATTTTAGACTAAGGAAAATCTAAGCTATGGAATGCATTTAATTGTTAAGGTTAAATCGGAGCTCACATAAATACACTCACAAACATCACGGGTATTTTAAATATGGTCCAAATTGTGATTTTCCTAAGATAAATCAATTATTGAGAAAAAGGTTTAAAAGACTTGCTTTTGGAAACATCACATGTACCAAAGTGGTTTTGAGATGCCATTTAGAAGATCAGTTTATTAAAAATCATTTGATAATGAAAATTTAAGGATTTGAAACAATTTTTATGAAGATGATATACCTTAATATCATACAAAAATTAGCTTAAAAAGCCTATTTAAGTAATCATAACCAAAGACTTATAACAGGAATTTTCAGAGCAAGCACAGCAAATCAATAAAATTGGGTGATATCCATTGATGAACTAGCTATAAAAAAAATTACATAACATGCAAAACATAATATGTAATAACTTTTGTGAAGAAATTTTTCCTAAACAAGCTAAACATGATTTTATAAAAATCAGATAACAAGCAATAACATATCAGAAAATTGCCAAAACAGCAGAACACCGTGTCATTGCAATCAAGATTTAACCTACAAAAAGGGGTCTAAAAATCACGAATTTTTTCCACAACGTAGCCAACAAAGTAACAAACAAACTTTATTGAGGGATTGTCTCAAAAATACCTATCAAAAAATTAGTACAAAAATGGTAAATTTCTATCTAAACTGGGGCAAAAAAAAAAGGACTGGAATTTAATCCTTAGTGAAAGTTCTAGTCTAGATTAAGAAAAATAAAAAATGGACCTAATGATGAGAAATTTGCATGAAATCAACGGCATTGGAAAGTTCTAGGTGTGGTTTACAACTTCCTCGAAGGCCCCGGGTTCAATCAAGGTCAACTTGATGCTCTAAAACCCAGGTTTCTTAAAAGTGTGCGTGTTAGTCACTAAAAACCAGAACATAGACATACATTATTAAGCCTCCAAATCATTCATGTAATGCACAAATGGTATGGAGATCACATACATGGCTTAGAATTGGATGCTACAAGTGATTAGGGGAATCTTTTAACCCTAAGTCGGCATGCGAGAACATCAAACAATTCAATATTAATTCAAATGATTTAAGATTTATAGTGACATGCTTGAAGGTTCCTAAGTATAACTAGCACAATTGTGATATGATTTTCATATACGAAATGACATTCGAATATGGTGAGCTACATATGCACACAGGGTTTGTAATATGTAGTTGAAATGTCATGAAGGCAATAACGTGAAATTTGGCCTCTAAGAGACCCAAACAAGCATAAAAATGCATGCACATGACAAGATTTTAATCCTACAGTAAGAGCTGAGAGCATGCATAGTTTCGATCACTTAAGGATATGTACAAATCCAACCAAAGATATGCCATATGGAATGAATGACAGCAAACATTTTCCGTTCAGAACTCAAAACCTAAATGCGATCACATGGATGATGACGAAAACGGCAAAATAGATGTGCAGTATTAACTTTTCTAGTTGCCGCAGCACCCATGCACGTTTACATATGCAGTTGAAATATCAAATGATGTCAAAATCATACAAATACTACATCGAAAGAAAGCATATGATATATATTTTATTCTTCATGAAGGCCCTAAGGTCAAGCAAACTCAATTTCATGCTTAAATTTGCCTAAATTTGCCTCAGACTAATGCAGGACAGATAGATACATACCTAGATCTTGGAGGTTTTGACTTAACAAAACATGTCCAAAAATTCTGAAAAAATAGAAGGACATTCTTGAGACAATGAAGAACAAGTTTCATGATACAACTTCATCAAAAAATGAACACAGAAGTCAGGGAAAAAATAATAAAAAGCTGAGGCGGACTAAGACAGTACCTAAAGAGCATCGAGAATATATAGAAATTGAGCATATCGTAATATATTTTTCAGGAGATAAATGTTGGCTGTTCGGGCCATGCAACCTATTGATTCAAAGCTCTTGGATTCTATTTTCTATGTCTGAAAGAGCTCGAGTCGAAATAAGGCTATTTAAGGCATCGTTTAAGCCAAAACAACAAGCATACCACAGACGCACGATATTTGTAGATTTAGATTCAAATCAATCATTCAATCAAGAACTTGCATTCAATCAATCTTCAATTTCAGCAAATCATCGATTAAGCTAATCAACAATATATCTAATCATTTTATGAAACACTAAGTACCAATCCTAACTCCGGTTAGTTATTCTAATCTCACTTCATTGGATTTAAGCTTAGAATATTACATATTGTATGCTTTTGTTGATTCTTAACCTAATCAGATGAAGCTTTCTTGCCAGAGCATAAACGAACCTCTAAGGGACTTCGGATGGATCTCGTGGATCGTCAAAAAGCTAGATCAGGAGCCGATTGAATCGGCGGCATCGATTCACATGATCAAAGACAACCAGTCCGATTTGGATTGGCTTAAATCACCGATAGAAGAAGAGGCCACCGGGGGTCTTCAGTGACCAATCTGCCAATCCTCGACCACGGCGAGGTCGGGGACTCTCTTATGAAGTGATTCGTGGTGATCGGAAGCACCGGAGATAATGGGATTACTCTGGTTTGTACTAGAGTTGGCATTGCTCCAAATCCGACTGGTTTGGACCGTTGGGAGGGAAATCGATCGATCAAGGGCCTACAGTGGAGATCTGACTCACCTCCAGCTACCTGAACCTAGAGCACAAGCTGATGAAGGAGGCTAAGGTGATCGGAGGAACTGAGGATCACTGCTGATCGTCGATTTGGGGATCTAAAGTAGAATCGGTCCACTCGGATTGGTCTTGAAGGTTGCTGGAGAGAAGAGATCATCGGACCTATTCTAGCGACCGTTCAGCTAAAACCCAACCACTAGAGGGTCAAGGACTCATTCAAGGGAACAACGAGATTGATCGGATGACAAGCCAATAGCTGCCGGCCATCTATCAAGCCTTTGAATCGGTTGGAATCCGTTCTGCCACCGATCTTCTTCACTGCAATTGAGGAAGATTGGACGGATGAAACCAAACGCCTTCCAGCCTTGTTGCTGTTCTAATCTGGGAGAGGAAGAGGTCAAGACCACCAAGGGGGTTGGCGGTGGCCGGCAGCTTGCCGTGTAAGGCTGATCATAGCGGAGAGAGAGAGAGAGAGAGAGAGAGAGAGAGAGAGAGAGAGTCGGTTAGGGAGAGTGGGAAAAGAAAGAGAGCAGAGAGAATTCGGTTCAGAGAAATAAACTTTCTATAAAATGAGCCCCTTTCATTTTGGAGGGAAAATGGTATTTATACCATTCTCAAATCGGTTGATCTTAACCATTGGTTCAATATGATGGTCGAAATCCTAATCTAGTGGACAAAACATGAATTTAAAAGTTTAATTATCGTCTAGAGGTGTTGGGTAATCGATCCAATAGGCTCGATTTGCGAAAATCCGAGCTAAAAACGAGAATTGCACTGAAAGGCCTAATTAGGGTTCAAATTGCAAATTTACGAAATTCGATGGTCAGTTTGTGAAATTGTGGGAAATTGAGGGTGTATAAGTGAAATTGGCAAGGTGAAGACCTCGGAACCAATCGTTGGAGCTCCAGAACTGACCAGCAAGGCGCCGAATTGGCCTGCATTGTCGACGGCCAATCAAACTGATAAGGTCGGTTCACACTGGTTTGATTGGTTCATGATTGGTCTTAATCAATTCTTGATTGGTCTTAATCGGTTCTAGCTGGTTCACGTATTTTGGCCCTTATGGGTTCAAAATTTATACAATTTGATCTCTCAAGGACCAAATTGAAGAGAAAAGTTTCACGATTTGAGAAGAAATTGTCCAATTGTATTTCAATTAAGTCAATTAAACTTCAAAAATGTGATCTATGGATCATTTATTGACTTAATTGAGCAATTATTATGAAAAACAATGGACTAAAACTATGGGTATTTAAAGTTCAACCTAAAAGGCTAAAATGAGCAATTTTGTAATTTATTGGTCAAAATTGCAAATTAATTAAATTTAGTCTAATTAATATTGCAATTGCCCTATCCAACTAATTATCAATGTGTAAGATCACCTATTGTTTTCAAATTGACTTTGAATTAAAGTGCCGAAACTTAGGTCAAAATTGTATTGGGGTTTAATATTAAAATTGGACAAAGATTCATGTAATTGAATCTTGGTCTTGAATAGGTCAACTCAAATTTCTTCAGTTGAAGCTTGATGGTTCGGTTTTTTAACCTTAAAAAAAATGAAATCCCTCAAACTGGGAAGTTCTAATATGAATTTCTTGAAATTGACTTCAGATTTAGACTTATTTTAAGAAAATAAGTGGAAAATAATTTTCCGCTTGTAAGTCATGAATAATTGTTTTTAATTCCCTAATTAGGGCTTAAAATGGCGATTTGTCTTTCAACATGGCAATTTGTGAAATTGAGCGCATGAGCATATTTAGAATAGTCCCTAAATCAAATGTCAAAGAAGGAACCGCGTTTAAAATAAAATAATTTTATTTTTGGCCAATTTAGAACCTAAAATTGAAAAATTCGGAAAATAAGGTTCTTAATTGAATGTTACGAAATTTTCAACATACAAATCAAATTGACACTAAAGGAAATGTTTTATGAATTTTTAATTTTTCTAATTTTTTGGTCAAAGGTTTGATCAAAAGTCAGCCCTTTAGTTGACTTTTCCTAAAAATGTTGATTTTGAGCCAAATCTTTAGATTTTTGAAAAATTGACTTAAGAAAAGTGAAATTAAAACTAGACGGTATCTTTTTCAGTGAAAAGCCAATTTTTGATCCGAGGTTGACTTTTAGTCAAAGGTTTAACTAAAAGTCAATCCAAAAGTTAACTATTTGACTTTTTGGATTTTTCTCGAAAACAAGTTAGAAATCGCTTAAAAATACTATTTTGATCGAGAAACGAGTTTTGTCGCGATCAGAATCCCAAATCCCAATTTTCTATTTTTTTTTTAATGTGTCGACTAAAAATTAAGTGTCAACACTTTCAACACTTGATTTTTTATCTTCATCATTGTTGAAAGTGAAAGATATTAAGCCATTTTCCAGTGGTTTCATTGTTATATTCTCATTTCTATATGCTTTCTTCATTGTTGTCTGGAAGGCTTGAAAATTGAAGTTAGGGTTTTGATAAAGATGACCCACTAGGCAAAATTAGCATTCTAGAATATTTTCTTCCAAAAAATCTTCAACTAGAATAGTAATTTTCTGTTGATGCAGTAACTTACGTCTAGAGACTCCATCTTCTCCTGCCATCATCGTCACATTACATAGTGGGACAAAAGTAGCAATAATCGTTGAAGAAAGTGGTTCACATGGAAGACGATCTCTTCTTGATGGACGAGCTGCTAAATAGTTAGTGTTTTAAGGGCTTTAGCAATAGAGTAGAAAAACACTGAATGTTTCCCGGCAGGCTTGTCGGGTGGGAGGGGAGAAAGGTGGGTGATTTGGGCATTTGGAATTGTTAGGGTTGGGGTTTACGGTGGAATGAGGAAAGGAAGCCGCACCTACACACAAGGTGGAGGATAGCTACCCCAAAGTGGGAGAGGCAGTTGAAGGTTGACTGAAATTCTATTAGTTGCTTAACAAACAAATTTATTACTTTTTGCCACAACCCTTGAATTTGCTGCCAATTATCTTTAGTTTTTCCAGAAAAAACCAGAATTCAATTGAAAATTCAATATTTTAAATATTTATGCAATATTTTTCTAATAAGCATATGATTTATTACGATATTAAAAAGGGAACCCGTTGATTATAATTCTCAACTTTTATTCTTTATCTTCCCTCTGCTAAACCAAATCTCTAGTTTTCGTACTAAAGGAACAATAACAAAAGAAGAAATTTCAATTTGCCCAATGGCTAATGGCTATGATGGTCAATTTACGGGGTATTAAAACAAATTAGAATTATAGAGCACCTCGAGAAACTTATCATTCTAATCCCAACTCAAATCCCCCGCTCGTGATGATATCTTCTAAAAAAAACCAACAGAATTTAATCGTCAAATATTTAACAGTTGCATTTCTCATCATATGGCCTTTAGATTTTTTTTTTTTTTTTAAATTCGTTTTTAGCTTTTCCGTGTACTCTGTATATTTTCCCAACGGTAAAATTTACAAGCATTTGAATCTTCTTCATGTCTATTAATGGATCACTTTAATCCCAATGATATTCTCAAGCTAACACTATACACACACACACACACACACACACACACACAAATATATATATACATATTTGTGTATATCAATATATGTACATATGTACTATCTCCTTATTATAAAGCATGTCTAAAAGATAATTTCAACCTCAAACTTGTCTAGGTAAAATTCACAATAGGCACAAGATGCATTTCGATGGCAAACTAGTAAACTATGCATACAATAGTAATTTATAAATTAATTTAATCTCTAACTCTTTGAATCATAATTCCTTAAATCTTTAGAGCTTTTCAAACTTTTCAAACTTATATATATATATATATATATTTATAAATTTGATTGGCATATTAAATTCCTTTCCATGTCATAAAAGGAATTAACGCCAAATGAAAGCACAACCATTTTGTTGTCACCAAAATTTTAACACGATTTTCAAACATACCAAATAAATGTTTAACATCTTGGTCGCGCAATAAATCTATCATTCTCAGTTCCTAGTTACTCAATTGATCTTTACGGCTTCAAATATATTACAAAATTGCCATTACGGCTATATTTTGTTGCGGCTATATTTTGTTGAAAAAAACTTAATTTTTTCCATCGGTCTCTTCCAACCATCTGTTTGATGCATAACCTTAACTGAGCTTGGACCAAACGAGAAAATATTAGGTACCTCGGACGAAACGGGATTCACGTGGCTTTACACTTCAAGGTTCCTGCAATAATTTTCTGGGGTGGGCCCCCTTCTGCACACCCCCGTTTGACTTGGCATGCGAGCAACCAATCACGCGACGCCTCGCGACGCTAAGGAAGGTCCCACTACGCAACAATCACTTCAAGCAAGAAATTATAGAAAAAGGCGGCGACCTTCCTTTTGTATTGACCAATGCAGGCGACGACTCCGCCGCGCTGTCACCGTCGAACAGTCTGGCTATGTGGTCTCAGGACAAGCCCGAAACGGAGCTTAAATGCGGAAAAACATGTTTGAGAAGGGGAACATCGGAAACTTCTGGCTGGTGCGGAACCCGCAGGCGGACGCACCGAGGAAAGCAACATTTGTCGCCTGAGAGAAAAAACCTTGTGGAGTCCCGAGCTCAGTGCGGATCAGCGATAGCTTCCGGATCGTGTGAGTTTCTGTGTTGCTATCATGCTAGTCAACTTTCTTGGATGTCCTGCGTTTCTTTCTTTGCTTTTTGTTTTCTCCTCTGTTTGTTTTTGTCTTCTGGGTCGTCGGCAAAGTTGGTGGGACCGACTTCCTTTGAATTGCTTGCTCTGTGGTTCTTGATTGCTTCTGCGTGTCTCCGACATCCTCCGTTTCAACCACTCGCCGCTTGGTATTTTTTAGGCCATGCTTGTGCTTTTGCTTTGGTTTGTTTGACACGAGAGCTCCTTGTATGTTAGTTCTTGCTTGAGCATCATGGATTGCTGGTTTACATCGTCCACCTGATACTTCTGATCATGGAAACTTACGGTTTCTGGTTCTCCCCGCGTTATATTGCAAGCGAACTGAACAAACTTTAATAGGGCGCACATCACAGATTTCCGCTTAATGTTTTGCATAGTGGGTTGAGGCTCAAATTCTGGGAAACAGTAGAAGTCGTGACGCTGCGGTAATTGAGTAGAGCCGTGGAAATGGAAAGGAAATGATCTATAATTTCTTGGTCACATTCATTCTGGTCTGTTGGACCTCATCAAGTGTAAGTCTTCTGCTTTTACTAGAGACTAGATGCTTATAACCACGATCGAGGATCGTTTGATCGCGTGGTGTGTTTACCACATGAATGCTTGTCAGAAGTTTTATCTGATGAAAAGAGTGACTTAAGGTCTCTCAGATCTTTTTCATCCTCCTAAATACATAGTCATCATATAGAGTAAAATGTCAAAAAGAGAAGCAGTTAGTCTGTCTGAGCCCCCAGTTGGATCAACTTCGTGCCAGAGTTTGAGACCATGATGGTTTGGATTTTGTTATTTGAACACAATTTTACCTGAAGAGCATAACAAATTGTAGACAAAGATTACTGTCTGGCACAACAATGAGTGTATTTATCTCAGGATCCGCCTAATGAAATAGCACCAGTTTAACTCTTTAATCCCTTATTGGGTCTATTGGTCTGCCTCAAAAATATGGTCACGATTCAGTCACCTATTTGCACGAAAGTTTCCATTGTTTATGTTAAATCCAGCAACTGTTTTACTGATTGGAAATGTAATCTTGGCATTTCAGGTTGCTTGGGGCCTTGATTGGTTGTTCAAGTTCTAGTTGGTAACCAAGTGCTTCTACACAGATAATCGAAAATTGGAAATTGCATTCAGGTTCAGAACGAGATGGGGTCTGAAGGGCCAAAGCCAGTCACAATAAACGTAACTGGATTCAAGAAATTTCAAGGTGTCCCTGAAAATCCCACAGAGACTATTGTTAATAATCTGAAAAGTTTTGTAGAGAAAAAAGGGCTACCACCTGGAGTGACTTTTGGGACATGCACCGTACTAGAGGCTGCAGGTGATGGTGCACTTCCCATGCTTTTCAAAGTTATGGAATCTGGCATCTCGAGTGATGGTTCGACATGCGACGCACAAGTTGTGTGGGTTAGTTTTGGATGCTTCTTAACTATTTAATGAGAGACTGACAAGCAATGCATATATCATGATAAGTTAACTGCTGTTGGTATTTCTAATTAGTTATATTAGCCTCAAAGTACTAATATAATTGCAGCTCAATCAGTATTATTAACAGTGGCTCTTTCATTAAGATCGACTAAGTAGTGATTGTGATGATCTTGTGATGTTTCTTTGAATGTGCATGTAGTTTGCAATTAGCAAAAATAGCCTTAAAGGGCTAATATAATTGCAGCTGAAGTAGTACTAGTAACAGTGGCTCTTTCATTAGGATTGACTGAATAGTGAGTGTGATGATCTTGTCACGTTCCTATGAATGTGCACGTAGTTTGCAGAAGGTTATCACAGGGAAGACAACTTACTTGAATATTCTAGCTTTAGTGATTCGAAAGTACAGTTTTAGTTAATGTGAATGCGACTGTATTTGCAGCTTCACTTGGGGGTAAATAGTGGTGCTCATAAGTTTGCCATTGAGCGGCAGGCTGTTAATGAAGCCAATTTTCGTTGTCCAGACGAGCTAGGATGGCGACCTCAGGTTGAGATGCCTCTCTTTGCTAATCAATGCGGCCTTGTTCTCTTGCAGTTGTTTGTCCTTGAGATGGGGCTCTTACAATTTCCCTTTTGCTTCTTTCAGCAACTTCCGATAGTTCCTGAAGATGGCAAGATTTCTCGAACAAGACAGGTTTGTGATAAATTCAAACTCTGGAATGGAATTTGCTGATCTTCTTGCACATATAACCAGTGTAATCCACAAAGTTACCACTCTTCTCTAGAAAGCACAATACTCAGACAGATCTATTTGATGAAAATTTGGCTGCAACAAAAATTTTATTCCTGCTGGGTGAGTCACTGCCTTGTGATCTGTGCAATAAAACGATCCATGAATGAGTCATCACAGCAATGGGATAACGACACTAGTGATCCTAAACTTTTCCATAATATTCAATGTGGTCTTGGAAATCTTTTTATTTTTGTTCAACCTAATTCTTGAACTTTCAAGTTCAAGAATCCACTAAATGTAGTACTTCTGTTGAAAATTCTAATGACGTTAGTGACATAACCATAATTTCTCCTAACTTGATGTTAGATTCATGTCATTATTTTGGCCTGTAAATGCTGATGTGGTATCAGTCCACGTTATATAAATACACATAATGCGGCAGCACACTTATGGAAGAACTGCATTGAGTGAATCTTTGAAATTTTAGGGATTAGATTGAATAAAAAAAGGTTTAGGGATCACATTAGATATTGAAAAGAAGTTTAGAGACCAACCATGTCATTACCTCTTATAGATTACTTTCCAAAAAATATTGGCATTCTCTATGTGAATTATTTTGTGAGAAAGCACTCATCGCCCTACTCGCTGTTTGTTATTTCTGGAAACATAAACTGATTACTTTTCAGCTATATACGAGATGTAATGTTGTTTCTTGTCTGCGACCTCTAAACCCTGTATTCGACATTCTTGTCATGCCATTCTTGAAGACTTCCTTCTCCACAAAAGCAATCCTTGAGTTCTTGAAGAAGAAGGGCTATGATGTAACTCTTTCTGATGACGCTGGTCGGTTCGTCTGCAACTATGTGTACTACCACTCTCTTCGGCTTGCAGAACAACGGGGTAGCCGATCTCTCTTTGTGCACGTTCCTCCCTTCTCAAGAATCGATGAAGAGACTCAGATGAATTTCGTAGCCTCCCTTTTGGAAGCTATTGCATCATCATGTTGACGTCCAGATGAAATGTATCCGGTGTTCTTTTTGGTGTCGTTTTGTTCTTCTGTCTGTGATCTGGTTGGGTATAAGAAGCAATTGCACGAACGATCTTCTTGCAAATTGTAAAAGGATTCACGTTGTATTCCACCAGTACTAGGGACTCATCTGATTTTCAGCAACTCTTCTTGCCATGGCCTACAACTTCAGATCATCATCTACTGTTATTAAAGATAGGAGAGTGTAAATGGGGAAACAAGGAGATGAAATTGGGAGACTGATGAGTTAGTGAGGAGTTGGTCAGAAAACTTTGGGTTGAAGTTGAAATTTCTCAAGAAGAACTGATGTGGAGACAATCGGGATGGCATCGAGGTGTGCCGAAGATATAATGTTCAATAATATAGGATTTAGAATTTAGAAAAATTATGTTATTATGTTTGATCGCTTGGCTAATTGAAGACGTATGAAATGTCCTTGCTTTGCAAGTTTCTTCAGGATTGCTTCAGTCTAGATCAAACATCTGATTATGATGTTGACTATTTGAATTTCGTATTTTAGGTAAGTGTGTATACCTAATTTTTTACCAGGATTTGACCAAAAGTTATTTTGGTCAAAATTCCAGTGAGGAGGCGCAATTGGGTGTTGCTCTGCAAGAGCTTTTTTTTTTTTTTTTTTTTGGGCGACACCCCATTAAACCAAATCGAGCTTTTGGGCGTAAACCCGTCTGTGACGCCGCAGAACGTCATCCACGATACACATCTCTCTCTTTTTTCTATATTATTATTATTTTAATAGCATGCGGAAACTTGATAATTTTTTCTTTAGAATCACGAGTAAATGTATATACACACATGCACGATTATAATACAACTTTAACACATCATTCAAATAAATACAAAATATAAAAGTCCCAGTTCAGCCAACTAATATCTCTACTTCCATCTTATTCCACAAACGAGCCACAATCTGACTTAGGGATTGATGGTTTTGGGCATCGTCTTATCTCCTTCATTGCAATAATCTAGTGACCGTCCTATAAATTGAAAAGTAAGGTATGAGCTAAACCCAATAAATGAAATATCTAGTTTTAAATTAGAAAAATCTTCTAATCACTTTACTTGATATACACAAAGTGAATGCATAATAATCCAATAAATGTGATAAAAACATGATTAGATTTTACCTTTCCCATTTCATTTACCACAGAAGTCATCAATCAACAATATGTCCATTCAGACTTATGCATGTGCACACCATGTCTCATACAAACAAATAATTTAATTAACGTTTGGTTTTGCACACAACAATGTATTTACTCATTAATGTTTCGTCCTTTTGAACTCTTCCAGGACATCTCAGCTCATGAGACATCCAAACCACTGGGGCATCTGAACTTTGAGGTATGCTGCAAACTTTCACCACGAAACATTCCCATCACAGGGGCATTCTGACTCTCGAGGCATTCTGAAACACTACTTGGGGCATCCCAACCATTGAGACATCCAGCAAATTTCCATCACGGGGCATCATCATGCACCACTATATGAGTGACGGAATCACATTAATCTCATTTAAGTCATAATATATGCATACTACAAGCAAAATACAATATCTCAACTCGATTTAATGCATTAGCCAAATAATCGCATATGGAATAATATATAGTTATATTCTAGTTGTTAAAGTCTGGACATCCAAATGAGTACATTTTGAGTTTGGACATTGAGTAAGTTCTAGTCATTAAATTTGGTCAATCACATGGATATACTTTGAGTCTGAATGAATAAGTGTATTTTGGATGTAAAGTCTGAACATGCAATGGGTACAATTTTGAGTTAGAACAACGAGTACATCTTAGTTGTAATGTTTGAACAATCAAGAAGGTAATTTATGGCTTGATAAAAGCTTATAAAAAAGAAGAAGAACATATCTAATAATGAATAGATTTACAAATGGACAAGTTCAATATTGGATATAATCAATAAATGAATAGATTAGACAAGAAATAGATTCATATTCAGTAAAGTCTATATGAATTAATGGACAAATTTATCAGCAAACAAATTCACAAGTTGGTAAATAAATTCACAAATGAACAGATTCGATCAAATGAGTAGATTCACAAAGGGGCAAATTCACACAAATTTAGTAAAATCTAGTATAATAAATGAATAGATTCAGACATAGTAAATTTTGCTAGAGAGAATGGACAGATTCTATCATAGAAAATTCTAGCAGAAACAAGTAGAACGAACATATTTGGACTAGTAAGATTCTAGCATAATGAACATACAAGAGGACATCAAGACAAATACGATAAAACGAATAGCTTATAATTATTTAGAACAAATCAGAACGAAGTAGAATGAACACGCAATGGTTCATCAGGACAAATATGGCAGAACCGTTAGATTCTAACCATTTTGAATGAAACGGAACAAAGTAGAATGGACATGTAATGGGTCATCAAGATAAACCCAGAATGAAGTTGAATGAACATGCAATAGATCATCAAGATAAGTATGACAAAACGACCATATTTTGTCTGCCTGGAATAAAGCAGAATGAATATGCAATGGGTCATCAAAATAAATATAACATAACGAGGAAATTTTGATTATTCAGAACAAAACATAACGAAGCAGAATAAACATGCAATAGGTCATCAAGAGAAATTTGATAGAATGACTAGATTTTAACTACCTAGAACGAAGTAGAATGAACCTAGACAAGATCATCAGGACAAGTTTAATAATCACCATACCCAAAAACATTCTTGTGCATTTCAAACAACCTACCGAGATAGAAGTATTAAGTAGATTTAAACTAGCTTAATACTTAGAAACTTCACTTACCTTGAACAAGCGTGACCCACTAATTTGCCTTTACTGTTTTTTTTTTTTTTGGTAAGAAAATTTGCCTTCACTGTTTTGTAGCTTTCGAACAAGAAAATCTAGCTCTCTGCTTCTAGGATCAAAACATGAGAATAACACATGCAAGATTACTTGAGATTTTGGAAAAGTAGAAATAGGGTTTATGGCCAAAGTAGAAGAGTTTTGTGAAAAAAAAAAAATAGTTAAGAAAGAATGATGTCTTCAATGCGAAATTTCAAGACAAATTCTTATACGTGGCCAGGGGAAATGCAAGAAGAAATGAGTCATATTGGGGAAAATCATGATTTAATCCGTAGGTGTCAAGTTTAACAATGAGACTTCTTCTTAAGGAGACACTTAGGGCCTGCATGTTTTTGTTCTTTATTTCTGTTCTTGAACACTTTTTTTGTTTTTTGTTCGAAGGAACAAAAAGAATGTAAAACGCGTTTGGTTGCGTTTTATTCTTTTTTTTTTTTTTGTTAGAACAAAATAGGAACAAAAAAAGAAACAAAAATTTTTACTTCTTGTTTTGAAACAATTTTGGAGAAACGTTTCTCTTCTCTCTCTTCTTCTTCTCTTCTTCTTTTCTTCTTCCTTTTTTTCTTTTTTTCTTTCGCCGGTCGCCGGCCTCGGCCATGGCCGGCGACCGGCCGTCGAGGGTCGGCGACCTCGCCGGAGCCTCGCCGGCGCGGGCGAGGCTCGGGCTCGCCCAGATCCGGCGAGGCTGCCGACCCCGTCGGCCGGTTTGAGGCCGCAACCGGCCGAAAAAAGAAAAATAAAAAAGAAGGGAAAAAATGAAAAATAAAATTAAAAAATTAAAAAATTAAAAGAAACAAAAAAAGAATAAAATTTATCAAACATGTTTCTGTTCATTTTTTTATTTAGAACAAGTTTACCAAACGCTTTTTTTTATTCAAAAATTGTTCCCAGGAATAGAAACACTTTTTTTTTATTTCGTTCCCTAAGGAAAAAAAAAAAGAAATAAAAACATGCGCGCCCTTAGCCATCCAAACCCCATTTCAAGAACAAGTGGCTCTCACCAATTTTAATTGAAATTTTATGAGTAAAATATAGTAAGAAAACATAATCCTTCTTCTTTCAACGTCATTAACATGAATGGATCATCATTATTATTAATTAACTAAATTTTATACAATTAATATCAACTATCACTATTAAGACAACAATATTTAATTAATACCACCCTACTATTAGTGAACACATAATTCGACTACCACATTGGACTTGGGATGACTTCCGTTTATAGAAATTATCCGCTGTGTCCCACAAAATTTATGATTCGACTAAAATTACCACATATTCGTCCAAATACTAAGGCAAATAATACTTAGCTTCATAATCTAAGTATTATTATCATAACGCAAACTGCTAAATATTACAATATTACAATTACAAAAATTTCGGATGTCACAATTCTTCCTCCCTTAACAAATTTCGTTCCTGAAATTACATGATCACTCGAATAGATATGAATATTTCTGCTTCATATCCTCTTCACTTTCCCACTTCACTTCTTCCATATTATGGTATTACCACAATATTTAACTAAGGGAATGGTCTTGGCTCCAAGGACTCGTTCCCTTCGACCTAAAATTTGTATTGATTTCTCCACATATGTTACTCTCTCATCTACCTCGATCGTCTCAAAATCCAGTACATGTGTAGGGTTTGCCTCATATTTTCTCAATATTTCCTCAATATGGATAGCTGAAAAATATCGTGAACATTGGAAAGTTTGGGTAGTAGTGCTAACATGTAGGTCAAGTCATCAATCTTTTCAAGAATCTTGAACAGCCCTATAAACCTTAGTCTTAGTTTGCCATTCTTTCCAAATCATGATATCTCTTTTGTCGGTGACTCCTTTAGAAATGAGGGTCATCAACATCAAATTTCAATGGCTTTCGGCATTTATCTACATGACTCTTCTATTGACTTTGGGTAGTTTTGAGTTGATCCCAAATCACTTTTAGTGATTTGTACTAAATTTGGTCCTGTCAATCTTTTTTCGCTAAATTCATTCTAGTAAATAGGAGTTTTGCAGGCTCTTCTATATAATCCTTCAAAGGGAGCCATGCCAATACTTTACTGGAAACTGTTATTATAAGGAAATTTTACCAAGTGCAAGTGTTCATCCCAACTGCTTTTAAAGTCTATCACGCGTGCTCGTAGCATATCCTCTAAGGTCTAGATAGTTCTTTCTATTTGACCATCAGTCTAAGGATGAAAGGCAATATTACACTGAAGTTTAGTCCACAATGCAGGTTGGAGACTTCGCCAAAAGTTCGCAGTGAACCTTAGGTCTCAATCGATGTGATAGTTATGGGTACTTTATGTAGTCAAACGATTTATTGCACATATAATTTTGCATACTTTTCCAATGTATAGTCTACCCATACTGCTAGGAAATCTTAGTCAAAGGATCCCCTATTATCGAAATGGAATCGTGACTTCTTGATGTCCTTGGTAATCCTTGAACAAAATCCATCATCATGTGCTTCCACTTACATTTAAGTATTTCCAGTGATTTTAGCAATCCACTAGGTTTACAATGTTTTGCTTTAACTTGTTGACATGTCAAACATCTTGAGAGATATTTGGCGATATCAACCTTCATTCTATTCCACTAGTAATGTTGATGAAGATTTTGATACATTTTTGTACTTTTCAAATGTATACTGTAATTACTTCGGTGAGCTTCTGACAAGATTTCATTCTTTAAATTGGCATTATTGGGCACACAAAGTCGTCCATGGAATCTTAGAGCGCCATCTTTTGACACCAGAAAGTCTGGTCTTTTTCCTTATATAGCATCTCTTTAGATCTTTGAAATCTCATGATCTGTTTGTTGCAGAGTCTTGATTCTTTGTATAACTTCTAACTCAATTCTAAAAGTAGTATATTGGAAAGACTAATTATATCAAATCTAACTTCGGAATCTCGAGTCTCTTCTAGTAAGGTCCATTATTTGACCATCATATGCGAACCACTTGAGTAGACTTTTGGCTAAGGGCATCCGTGACTTTGTTTGCTTTGCCGGGATTATACAGAATTTCACAGTCATAAAGTTTTAACAATTCTATCCAATGTCTCTACCTAATATTTAGTTCTTTATGGGAGAATAAGTGTTTTAGACTTTTATGGTCTTCGTAGATTTCAAACTTCTTTCCATATAAATAGTGTTTCTAAATTTTTAATGCGAATACAATAGAAGCAAGTTTTAAGTTATGAGTTGGATAATTCAATTCATATGGCTTCAATTGTCTTAATGTGTAAGTAACCACACTTTCATGTTGTATCAAGACACACCCAAGTTCTTTATGGGATGCGTTAGTGTAGATTACAAAACCTCCAAATCCTGATGGTATCGTAAATATCGGAGCCAAAGTTAATCTTCTCTTAAGCTCATCAAAACCTTGTTCACACTCCTTCGACCATTCAAAATTTCACGTCCTTTCTCATTAATTGAGTTACAAGAACTGCGAGGCAAGAGAATCCCTCCACAAATCTTCAATAGCATCTAGCTAGACCCAAGAAACTTCGAACTTTGATCATTGTTGTTAGTCTTGGCCAATTTATCACTTATTCAACTTTTATTGGGTCTACAAATATTCCTTCACTTGTTACTACATACCCCAAAAGTACTACATAGTCCACCAAGAACTCACATTTATTGAACTTTTTATATAACTTGTGCTCACGAAATGTCTGAAGCATAAGTCTCAAATGTTGCTCATGAACTTCTTGTTTCTTTGAGTATATAAGAATATTATCAATAAATACTATTGCAAATTGATTTGAAAACGGCTCAAACACTCTATTAATCAAACCCATGAATGCTGCGGGGGCATTGATAAAATCAAAAGGCATAACTTATAACTCATAATATTCTTAATGAGTTTAAAAAGTCATCTTTGGAGTATCTTCCTTCTTAATTTGCAATTAATAATACCTCAATCTTAAATCGTTCTTGGAGAACACTGAAGCCCCTTGAAGTTAATTAAATAAATTATCAATCTTGGGCAGTGGATACTTATTTTTGATCGTAACTTGATTTAATTGTCGATAATTAATGCAAAGGTGCGTGGACCCATCTTTCTTGTTCACAAACAATATAGGTGCACCTTAAGGCGACGCACCGGGTCTATAGATTTTTAAGAATCTGAATCTTCTACATATCTATTAATGTCATATCTATCAAAACAAAAAAGATCATTAAATCTCAATTATATTCTCAAGTAACTATATCTATAGTTACATGCATATCTAAAAAATGATTTTAACCTCAAACTTTTCCCGATAAAATCCGCAAAAAGCACAAGGTGAACAAATTAACTATCTAACCCTTGGGATCATAATTCATAAACTCTCTAATATATTGCAAAACAAAATTTGTCTATTAATGTTGGAGTGGTTTTACAAAATTTGATTAGCTTTGATTGAAATTAAGGTCTGTTAAGTTCCTTTTCACGTCATAAGAGGGATCGACATCAAATAAAGGCACAGACAAAATAAAATAAGAGGGTCTGTTAAGTTCCTTTTAACTATGACAATATGATAAAATTTTCCAAATGTACCAAATAAAATACACAACGTTTTGGTCGTGCAATAAATCTGGTATCCTTAATTCCCATCGGACAGCTATCTTCTAGTTCCATTGCTCTTCACAGCTTGACGTGTTCTACAGAATTGCCATTATGACTTTATTTTGTCAATATAATTTACTTTTTTCATCAGCCTCGTTCAACCAACGATCTTTTCGATGCATAATTTTAACCGAACTTGGTCCTAACGGGAATTCACTTGGGATGCCAACGAAATGGTCTCTCGTTTTTGGTGCGATCGAATTCAGTTTCTATCTATATTTTTGGGATAAGTGTAATAGAAGTCCTAAAATTTGTTATGAAAATGCAATTGACTTTTAAAACTTGCAAAAAGTGCAAACAAGTCCTAAAACTTGTCAAATTGGTTCAATTGAGTCTTAAAGTTAACATCGTCAAACTTACTAACAAAAAATGCCGACGTGGTGCAGACGTGACATTTTAACTAAATTTTCATTTACCACATGGCTTTTTTAATTATTTTTTATTCAAAATTAGATTTAAAAACTAAAAAAAGAAAAGCTAAAATTTATTTTAAAAAGCGTAAACAAAGAAGAAGAGAAAATGGCAGCTCCTTCGCCACCGTCGCCGCCCATCGCCGGAGGGGATGGCGACGGTCACCGCCTTGGGCGGAGGTCGCCGGCCGTCGGCCCAACTAAGGTGAGGTCTCGTTGGCGCCAAGCGAGGACTCGGCGATCGGCGACCTCCGCCCAAGGCCGACCCTTCCGGCAATGGGTGGTGGCGGCGGCGCGACAAAGAACGGAGGAGCTGCCTTTTTTTTTTTTTTTTTTTTTTAATAGTTTTTTAAAAATAAAATTTAGTTTTTAAATCTAATTTTTTAATTGAATAAAAAATAATTAAAAAAAAGCCATATGGAAAATAAAAAACATTTAAAATGTCATATCTCGCGCTTACGTCGCATTTTCCGTTAATAAGTTTGACGGTATTAATTTTAGGACTCAATTGAACTAATTTGATAGATTTGATTGTAGTTTTTGCAAATTTTAGGATTCAATTGTATTTTTGTAACAAGTTTTAGGAATTTATTGTAATTATCCCTATATTTTTCAAGGTCCCGCGATAAATTTTCTGGGTGGGCTCCACTCTTGTACACCCCCGTTTGACTTGGAATGCGAACAACTAATCCAAGGTCCCCTTCGCAATAATCACTTCAAAAAAAAAAGAGGGAAGACGGCGGACCTCCCTTTTGTTTTGGCCAATACTGACGATGACTCTCCGCCGCGCCGTTCGCTGTCGAGCCGTCTGGCTTCTTGTCTCATGTCCGATGAACCCAAGTCCCAAAATCAGACAACCCCGAAACGGACGTACGACAGAAATGGAAAAAACATGTTGACAAGTGGAAGATTGGGAAACTTCCAGCTGGCGCGGAAACTACGAGCGTACGCACCGAGAAGAGCAACGTTCGTCGCCGAAATAAAATTCCTCGTGGAGTCCCGAGCTCAGAGCGAATTAGCAAGACAGCTTCGGATTGTGTGAGTCTCTGTCTGCGTTGCTGTCGTGCTGGTCGTCCTTCTTGGATGTTCTGCGCTTCTTTCTTTCATTTTGGTTCTCTCTTCTGTTTTTTTTCCCCTGGGGCGTTGGCAAAGTTGGTGCACTGAGTTCCTTTGAATTGCTTGCTCTGTGGTTCTTGAATGCTTCTGCGCGTCTCCGACATCCTCCCTTCCAACCACTTGCCGCTTGGTATCGTTTAGGCCATGCTTGTGCTTTTGCTTTGGTTTGTTTGTCATGAGAGCTCCTTGTATGTTAGACACAGTTAGTTCTTGCTTGGCGATCATGGATGAGTGAGTTTTGAATTCTGAGATATGCTGTTAGAGAGTAATTAGAGAAAAAAACCTGGGCATTACACGGATCACCACAATCCATATGCTTAGAGAAAAGTTTCTTATGGCTCATAATTTTCAACATGTTCTCTGCTTTGATTGACAGTTTACATTATGCACCTGATGCGTTTGATCATGGAGCTTACGGTTTCTGGTTCTCCTCGTGTAGCTCAGGTTTGGAAATCTTATTTTGGCATTTCAGGTTGCCCGGGATCTTGATTGGTTGTTAACCAAGTGCTTCTACACAGATCATCAAAAATTGGAAATCGCATTCGGGTTCAGAACGAGATGAGGTCTGAAGAGCCCAAGCCCGTCACAATAAATGTAACTGGATTTAAGAAATTTCGAGTTGTCTCCAAAAATCCCACAGAGACCATTGTTAATAATCTGAAAAGTTTCGTCGAGAAGAAAGGGCTACCGCCTGGAGTGATTCTTGGGACCTGCGCCGTACTAGAGGCTGCAGGTGATGGTGCGCTTCCCATGCTTCTCGAAGTTATGGAATCTGGCATCTCGAGTAATGGTGTGACATGCGACGCACAAGTTGTGTGGGTTAGTTTTGGATGCTTCTTAACTACTTAATGAGATCGACCAGCAATACATATATCATGACAAGTTAACTGCAGTTCCTACTTGTAATTGGTAAAAAACAGCCTCAAAGGGCTTATATAATTGCAGCTGAAGTAGATCTAGTAACAGTGGCTCTTTCATTCGGTGGTGAGGGTGATGATTTTGTCATGTTTCTCTATATGTGCATGTGGTCTGCAGAAGGTTATTACAAGGAAGACTGGGTAATTTGCTATGCTTGCTTCAATTTAGTAATTCTAAAGTACTGTATATTTTGCAGCTTCACTTGGGTGTTGTTGGTAGTGCTGTCAAGTTTGCCATTGAGCGGCAGGCGGTTAATGAAGCCACTTTTCGTTGTCCAGACGAGCTTGGATGGCAACCTCAGGTTAAATTGTCTCTCTTTGCTATTTAATACCGCATTGTTCTCGTGCTGCTTTTTGTCCTTGAGTTGGTCCTCTTACAATTTCGCCTTTGCTGCTTTCAGCAACTTCCAATAGTTCCTGAAGATGGCGAAATTTCTCGAGCAAGACAGGTTTGTGATTACCCCCGAGCACTGTGATGTAATTTGCTGATCTTTTTGCACATATGGCCAATGTAATCTACAAAGCTACCACTATAGTCTTCAGAAATCACGACACTCAGACTGATTTATTCGATGAAATTATGATTGCAACAAAGATTTTATTCCTATCAGGTGAGTCATTGCTTTGTAATTTGTGCGATAATGACATCAAGATAATGAATTTTTTTTGTCAATGTTTAATGTGGTTATGAATTTTTTTGTTCTATCTAATCCTGGACTTTTAAAAATGCACCGTTATCGTCCTTCCCTTAAAAATTTTAGACTGTTAGTCTACAAGATCATATTTTTTGTTAATTTGACATTAGATTTGCCACACTATCGTCACGTGGTTTACATGTGGCTTCCACGTCATATTACTCTTATTGGTTTGGCCCAAAAAGATAGGCACAAAAAGAAAGAAACAAGGATTTGTCATATTGGAAAAAAATGAAGTGACGGTGAATATCCTTATTTTCGCTCAATAAATGCTAACGTGGTGACATTCTGTGTCAAATTAATGCGAATGATGTAGCGATACATTTAATGGAAGGACAATATTGAGTGGATTTCAAAAAGTTTAAGGATTAGTTTGAATAAAAGAAAAAAAAAGGGTTTAGTGAGCACATGGGATTACCCTCATGCATTAGTTCCAAAAAATGATGGAAATTTCCATGCATTTATTTTGAGATAAATCCCTCGTCACCCTACTTGCATTACGTTATTTCTGGAAATGTAAACTGCATAATTTTCAAATACATAAGAGAAGTCATGTTGCCTCATTTTTGCGACCTGTAAATCCTGTATATTTTTGACACTCTCTTCACATCATTCTTGAAGACTTCCTTCTCAACGGAAGCAATCCTTGAGTTCTTGACGAAGAAGGGCTACGACGTGACCCTATCGGATAATGCTGGCCGTTTCGTCTGCAATTACGTCTACTATCACTCTCTTCGGCTCGCGGAACATAGGGGCAGCAGATCTCTCTTTGTGCACGTTCCTCCCTTCTCAAGAATCGATGAGGGGACTCAGATGAATTTCGTAGCCTCCCTCTTGGAAGCTATTGCATCGTCGTGTTGACGTCGAGATCATCAGGTTTTGGCTGTTCGAAAACGTTTGCTGCTTCTTGCTAATTGTAAAATAATTAATGCTGTACTCCGCTACAAGGGGCTCTTGTGATGTTCAGCTACTCCGCCAATAGCCTCTTATCGTCATCTCTTTCAACTCATCAATTCAAACAATCCATGTTGTACTAGACGAAGCCAAGCTGACATTTATGACGGGTGAAGGACAAACCTCCCGTTGCCTTCAGGATATATGATATATTCTTGATATGCGAGTTTCTTTAAGATTGCTTTAGTCTAGATTATAAATTTGATTATACCGTTGCCTATTTGGATTACGTATTTTAGGTGGGTGTAGGCAACTAAATTCGATTGGGAATTTGACCAAATTTCGATTGAAAGTGATCATTGTCAAACTTCCGATCGGGATGTACAATTGGGTGGTGCTCTTTGAGAACTTTCCGACCACACCCAATCTGATCAAATGGGACAATCGATTGCTGGATGTCACAACTTGTAACTGCCACCATCTGATCTTGATAGGATTAGAAAAGACATTATTTTCAAAGATTAGGTGATAAAATATGTAAATTTGGTTGCAAGCTCTCCAACTCCTCGAGAACCATTTCGGTCGGAGTTTGCTCGAGCAAGATATCTTTGGACCTTAAGTATTTGTTTGGTGTTTTTGCACCTTGACTATTTGTTTGGGAGAAAATATTGGGGTCGCAAGTGATGTCGCGTGGTATTTATACTAGCTCATTCAATGAGTGACACATCTTGCTCACTGACCCCACCTGTCATATCTCTCTCCTCTCTCTGACCCTTTCTCTCCCTACTATGCAGCATTCATCTTCCTTGTCAATCTACCATTGCTACTCTTCATTTTGGACACGGTTTACTATGATCAAACCAAGTGAATATGATATTTGATTTATTTCCTTATTTCTGCATATTTTATCGTTCGATTGCTTGCTTTCGCAAAACCTCTTGTATGAAATAAATTGCAAGACGAACCAATATTTTTTCATCAAATAATCCAATGAACCGAATTATCATTGCCTGTAACATCATGTTTTTTTAATTATATTTCAAAAGCTTACAAGAGTGGGAGACTTCTCGCATTCTGAAAGATCTTCATACATATCCTTTATCTACCGGTAAAATTGAAAGTGAGAATCATTCTTGAAAAGAGAAGATACTTGAAGTCGGGGATCATATTGTGCCTCTATGTGTTCCTTGGAGCTAAATTCTAGGCTCCTGACCGTGACAAGCATGCTCGAACAAGTTTCATTCCAATGACCTTGAAGAAACTTGAACAGTGTGGTCTGCCGTATCATTGACAAACCAACTAAAGTTGTTAGATGTCAATTTGACCTCCTTCATGAGTCTAAAAGCCTCTCTGAGTTCAACTATTCTGCCCCCTTGGTTGTTCACCCCCTCCATAGTCAAATCTCACATCGTTGCATCTTCTTTCCATGAGCGCTGCTTCTGTGCTGCCGGCCAACTATGTCAATTTGACCTCCTTCAAATATGTATATTTTCCATCTCTATTTGATATCTCTTCATTCGATTGGCAAAGTATGGCTATTGTAGAGGTGGCGTAAGGAGTTGCTCCTCCATTCACGTTGCGAGCCCTTGGTGGGTATGAGAATCGGCTCAATCAAACTTTGGATAAAAGAGAAAGATTAAAGTTTGGTCAAAAGTCAAAGAAAAATGCATAATTTAGATTTAAAAAGATCAATTGAAAGACGGTTTTAAGCAAGCTAACCTGCTATTGTCATGCAGTCACAATGATGGTCCGACATTACAGGTCTGTTTGGTAACGCTTCTGTTCTAGAGAACCATTTCCTTTCAGAAGTAGCTCTTTTTATTTTTTTATTTTTTTATTTCTATTCCCAAGAACAATTTTTCAATAAAAACGCGTTTGGTAATTTCATAAAATTTCTATTCTTAAAATGAAAAAAAGAATAGAAATGCGTTTGGTATGATTCACAATGCATAATTTCTTTTAAATTTTTTTTATTCTTTTTTATTGCCGCCACTGTCAATTGTCATCGCTCACCGCCGACCGCCACCATCGTTGACCATCACTGCCAGCCATTGGCGACAGTCCATTGTTAGTGGTCATCAATGGCTGGTGGCGATGGTTGGCGATGGTAGCCATTTGGTGGTAGTCATCGGTGGGTGGCGACAACGGTCGTTGGCGTTGATCGGTCGATCGGTCGGCTAGTCGATGGGTGGCGGTGTCAACCGTCATTGGCGGTGGGTGCGGCAGTCGGCGATGACGGTGGCTGGCGGAGGTGACGACGGTTGGCGGTGGCAACGGTAGCTAGATGGCAAGCGGTGGCCTCAATGGTCATCGGCGGTGGGCCGTGGCGGGTGGTAGCGGTGGCGATGGCGGCGGGTTGGTGGTTGATCGGTAGGTGGGCGGCAGGAGGCGGTTGGCTGACGACAGCGGGTGGCGGCGGAAGGTAGGTGGTGGCGGTCGACAACGGAGGTCGATCGGCGACGGCACTGGACAGCGGGGGCAACGGCGAAGGGAAGGGGCAGCAAGGGAGAAGAAAAGAAAAAAAAAGAAAAGAAAAATAACTTATTTCTAGAAATTATTTCTAGGAATAAGAATCTACTTTTTTTTTTACTTCTTATTTCTGTTCCAAATCTTTTTTTTTTTTTTTTTTTATGTTTTTGTTTTGGGGAACAAAAGAATAGAAATTTGGAGAAATATAAACGTTACTAAACAGGGCCTACGTTACCTCGAAGCAGCATGGGCCTAGCTTGACTTTAGGCTTCAAAACTTTTTTAAGTTTTTTACAATTTGCTATGATTGTTTTACCAAAGTCAAAACTTTGTGTGCGCCCTAATCTTCCTAAAGTAGAAAATTCACATGTGCAAATCATAATAATGTCAAAATAATTGCGAAATCATGAAAGCTTGTCATTATACTGCCAAGTAGAATTAATTTTTTGATAGAAAATTGGTCATTATTTTGTCGGAAATTAATTTAGGAAATAGCCATATTTTGTTAGAAAATAAGTCATTACGCTGTTAAAATTAACGTAGCTAGTATCTGATTTATTGAAGTATTGTTGTTATGCTACTGATCTTAAATATGAAGTCATGAGGGGTTTAGGAGAATCCATGTATATAATTCTAATTGTGGTGCTAAAAAATTGACTTCTTTCTTTGAAAAGGTTTTTTGTTCCGTCACCCGTGCAATCTTAGAAAGTTCTTTCAGGAAAACTCTAAAGACAGAAGCTCTAAAAATTCTATTATTTGTGACAAATCTAAATGAGGAGAAGAGATCCCTATATATACAAGTACATATCTAATTACAACTACACATAATAGTGGAGGTTTTATCTCGTCATTTACTAATTGCCTGCATTTATTACAAGAGTGTATATTTGCAATATTACTCACTCTTGGGAGAGTTCTAAAATACTTATGAAAACACTAGGATTTAGAATTTTCGAGGTCCGTCCATTCTTCATGGATCATTTACAGTCCTTCGTACTGAAAACCTCTCGGCCGTGACACAATCATGTCCAATGTGTTTTAATCTAGCATATTTTTTGTAGCCATGTCTCTTGAGTTAAGAGTTCTCTTGAGTTAAGAGTTTGAATGAAAATTTCTAATTCATGATGTCATGGTACATGATAATAATAGGGATCCACAGAACGACAAGTGATGTTCTGCGTTTGTTATTCGAATCTGGCGAGAAATTGCTGTTTGTTTTTTCTCCAAGCATGCATCAAACCGATGCCTTTTGCGCCATATGTCAAGGGGCTCATGCTATGAACGCACAAAATATTAAATGCACCGGACGGACATGCACATGAAGGTTAGGTCAACGCACTAGGAACGGGAGTTGATACTCTTTGAAACATTCTTAGCTGTTCTGTGTCGGTAGTTGCGATCCATTGAGCGGCAAGTTTCATATAAAACCACAAGTTTAAGCCATAATCGGGAATTCCCTATTTTGCCATATGGGATGCGAAGAGAAGCTTTGCTAGCATTTGAGGTACGCAGTACGTTCACGATTAGATGAAGCTTTGGTATATGCATATGTATTGCCGATCCTTATTGTAGAGTCCATTTTGTACTATTCTATGGCCGGGTGCAGTGACACGAGGCTTTTATGGTTCCTCATTGGATTAATTGTCTATCATAACACATCGAACCCAAATTCATTCCATTATAAGTCTTATACCAAGTGCTTGGGAAGAATTGTCCAAATTTTTTTAAATTTGCTGTGTTTTTGATAATTTAATTATAAACCTTTTAATTATGTCAATTGAATATTAAATTTTTTTTCATATTTTGCCAATTGAATCATTCTAGTTAATTTTAATTGAAAATTGCTGATATCAACGTTGATCGCTTTATGTAGACGGCAGCCAATGCTAACATAAATAACTTAAATATATTTTGATAATTTTTGATAATTTTTATTAATTATTTTCTTTTTTTCATTCTTTACTTTCTTTTTCTTTTTCTCTCCGCTGGCCATCGTTGGGCCTGGCCAATGGCTGGAGGTCGCTGGCCTCGGGGAAGGGATGTCCAGGCCTAGGCTTGCAGCTTGGGTTGGCGAGGACGAACCCTCGCTCGATCTGAAGAACATGTGAACAACCAATCAGGCGGTGCCACGGGCTACTAACGAGGGCCCGCTACGCGACAGTCACTTGCAAAAGGGAAAATTGTTTTGGTCAATACGTCAGATCATGTTCCCAAGCCACATCCACAAGCCCGAAAAGCAAACAGAATAGAGAGACCCTCCTTACCCTGAAAGAAAAACGTTGTGGGTTCCCGAGGTCCGTGCGAATTAGCGACAGCTTCAGATCGTGCGAGTCTCTGTCGGCGTTGTTGCGGCCCTCTTGCCGGTCATCTTTCTTCCATGTTCTGCGTTGCTTCCTTTGAATCGTTGTCAAACATTTATTGTCTTTGCTCTTGGTAATTAAGGGGTCGAGGAGAGAAGGGCTTTTTCAGCTTTGCCCACATGGGTATCGGAATCATGTGCATGATAAAAATTCCTGAATATAGAGTAACGGTGCAGACTGGACTTCTGCTCCTATGTCGATGTTTTTCGGATCATTTTTGTGTTCTTTTCTGGGGGCGATGGCAATGGCAATGGCAAAGGCGGTGGACTTCCTTTGAATTGCTTGATCTGCATGGTTCTTGACTGCTTCTCGGTGTCTCCGACATCCCGCGTTTCAACCGATTGCCACTTGGTTTTTGTGTAGACCGTGCTTGTGCTTTTGCCTTGTTGGTTTGTTTGACATGAGAGCTCCTTGTATGTTAAAACTGCATTAGTCCGTACGTGGGGGATCTGGAAGAGTGACCCATATGGGCCAACGATTCTGATTTCTGGGTCTTACTATCTCTCCCTAGAAATTGTTTTTTTGAGTAGGATGTAGTCCAGTTGTCCTCACAAGTCACCAAATAATAGAAAAGAATTATAGTGTAAGCTTCACATAATTCTGAAAAAACTAGCTATACTGGAAGGATGTTCACATCATTTAGTAATTAGAGAAGACCCTTGGGTATTACCTGGATCACCACAATCCCTAAGTCTAGAGACAAGGTTCTTATGGCTTGTAATTTTCAACACAATCTCAGCTTGGGTTTGACGGTCTGCATTGTCAATTTGATGCATTTGATCATGGAGCTTGCGGTTTCTGGTTCTCCCTGTGTTATATTGCAAGTGAACCAAGAAGAATCTAATAGGATGCATATCACAGACTTTTGGCGTAATGGGTTGAGGTATATATTCTGGGCAACAGCAGAAGGCATGATGCTGGAATAATCGAGTAAAGCTTTGCGGATTGAAAAGGACATTTGGTAGATGATCTGCTGGATTCGCATACAGAAGGAATGTTCTATAATTCCCCGATCACATTCATTCTGGTCCATTGTACACCATCACGTGCATGTCCTCTGCTTTTGCAAGAGACTAGATGCTCTTGACCGAGATCAAGGACTGTGTGATCGTGTGGTGTGTGAGTGGCTTACATGAATGCTTGTCAGAAATTTTATCACATTAAAAAAATGACTGGAGGTTGCTCTCGGATGTGTTTTGTCATCCTGAATTCATAGTCATTTATATAGTAATGTCATAAAGAGAAGCAGTTAGTCTGTATCAGCCTGCAGTCGCTCTCAGATCTATATCATCCCGAATGGTTTTGATTTGATATTTGAACACAATTTACCTTATGAGCATAACAAATTATGGACAAAGCTTGCTGTTTGGCACCATAGTGAGTATATTTATCTCACAACCCACCTGATGAAATAGCACCAGTTGAACTCTTTGATCCTTTATTGGTCATTGATCTGCCTCGACTAATATGATCCCGATTCAATCACCTGTTTGCACAAAAAATTGCATTGTTTATGTAAAATCGACTACTGTTTTACTTATTGGAAATATAGTCTTGGCACTTCAGGTTGCTCAGGATCTTGATGTTCAAGTTCTGATTGGTGACCAGGTGCTTCTCACAGATCATCAAAATTTGGAAATTGCATCCGGTTTCAGAACGAGATGGGGTCTGAAAAGCCAAAGCCCCTCACAATAAATGTGACTGGATTCAAGAAATTTCAAGGTGTGCTTGAAAATCCCACAGAAGCCATTGTTAATAATCTGAAAAGTTTTATTGAGAAGAAAGGGCTACTACCTGGAGTGACTCTTGGGACCTGCACCACACTAGAGACGGCAGGCGATGGTGCAGTTCGCAAGCTTTTGGAAGTTATGGAATCTGGCACCTTGAGTAATGGTTCTACGTGCGATGAACAAGTTGTGTGGGTTAGTTTTGGATGCTTCTTAATTATTTAATCAGATGAACAAGCATTAAAGATATAACTGAAGTTGGCATTTGTAGTTAGCAAAAATTGCCACAAAGTGCTTCCATAGTTGCAGCTGAAGTAGATTTAGTAATAGTGGCTCTTTCATTAGGATTGACTGAGTAGTGAGTGCGATGAATCTTGTCATGTTTCTCTGAATGTGCATGGCTATTACAAGGAAGACAAGTTAATCAGATATTCTTGCTTTAGTGATTATAGAGCACAGTTTCAGCTCCTAAGGATGCGACTGTGTATTTGCAGCTTCACTTAGGCGTATATCCTGGTGCTCCTAAGTTTGCCATTGAGCAGCAGGCGGTTAACGAAGCCACCTTTGGTTGTCCAGACGAGATGGGATGGCAACCTCAGGTTGAGATGTCTCTGTTTGCTATTTATCACCGCTTCGTTCTGATGCTGTTCTTTGTCCTTGAGTTGGTGGTCTTACAAATTCGCTTTTGCTTCTTTCAGCAACTTCCAATAGTTCCTGAAGATGGCCAAACTTCTCGAACAAGACAGGTTTGCGATTACCCGTGAGCACTTTAATGGAATTTGCTGATCTTTTTGCACATATAACCAGTGTAATTTACAGGGTTGCCACTCTAGTTTCTAAAATTCACTATTTGATGAAATTATGACTGCAACAAAGATTTTATTCTTTCTGGTAGAGTCATTGCTTTGTAATCTGTGCAATAATGACATCCGGATAATGACATGAGTGATTCTAAACTTTTCTTCAATGTTTAGTGTGGTCATGGACTTCTTTTATTCAATCTAATCCCGGACTATCAAAAGTGTCCTGATGTAGTCCTTCCCTTGAAAATTCTAACATTGTTAGTTTACGTGATTATACTTTTTGTAAATTTGATGTTAGATTTGACAGAGTACCGTCATGGTTTATATGTGACTTCCATGTCACATCTCTCATATTAGTTTGGCCCAAAAGGATAGTAAAAAAAGAAATAAACAAAGATTTGTTAAATTGGAAAAATGAAGTGGCAGTCAATATCCTTATTTTGGCCCAATAAATGCAAATGTGGTCACAGTCTGCGTCGTCAAGTGTCAATTTGACGCACACTATCATTATGTCTGTGTCCAATTAATGCACGTGATGTGGTGACATATTTAAACGAAGGACTATATTGTGCGGATTTTTGAAAGTTCAAGGATTAGTTTGAATAAAAAAAAAAAATGGCCCAGGGATCACGTTGAATATTGAAAAGAAGTTCAAGGATCTTATTACCATCTCATTACCTTTATTTAATAGTTCCAAACGAAATGTTGGAAATTTCTATGTGATTAATTTTGAGATAAGTCTCTCATTGCCCTACTTGCAAGACGTTATTTCTGGAAATGCAAACTGATTGGTTTTCAAATATATAAGAGACGTGATGCTGTCTCATGTTTGCAACCTGTAAATCCTGCATTTTTTTTGACATTGTCTTCATGGCATTCTTGAAGACTTCCTTCTCCACGGAAGCAATCCTTGAGTTCTTGATGAAGAAGGGCTACGACGTGACCCTATCGGACGATGCTGGCCGTTTCGTCTGCAATTATGTCTACTATCACTCTCTTCGGCTTGCAGAACAGAGGGGCGGCAGATCTCTCTTTGTGCACGTTCCTTCCTTCTCGGAAATCGATGAGGAGACTCAGATGAATTTCGTAGCCTCCCTATTGGAAGCTATTGCATCGTCGTATTGACTTCGAGATCATGAGGTCTGGCTGTTCGAATGTCTTTGCTGCTTCTTGCTATTTGCAAAGGAATCCACGTTGTTGTACTCTACCTGTACAAAAGACTTTTTATAACTTCTGATCATGCTCTCTTTCAACTGTTTCATTCAAATAATACATGTTGAACTAGACGAAGCCAAGCTGATATACATGATAGGCGAAGGAAAAACCGCCCATTCATTCAGGATATATGATATGTTCTTGATTTGCGAGTTTCTTTAAGATTGCTTCAGTTTAAGATTAAGAATTTGATTTTGTTGTGGCCTGGTTGGATTTCGTATTATAGGTAGGTGTAGACACCTAATTTTGATCAGGAGTTTGACTGAAAGTGAGAACTTTTTGATCACACCCAATGTGACCAAATGGGACTATAGAGTTGTTGGACATTGCGACTTATAACCGGTGCCGTCCGATCTCAATGGGATTGGAAAAATTATGATTTTTGCAGATTAGGTGATGAAATCATGAAATTTTGTTGCAAGCTCTCCATCTCCTCAAGAACCACTTGGCTCTTTTCGAGGGATATCTTTGCAACTTGATCGTTTTGTTTGGCCCAATCTAGAAAAAATCCTTGATCCCGACCCTTTTCTGAAAAACCGACGGTATTTGTTGAAAGTTGAAATCGTGACCTTTCAGTGGACGTGAGAATTGGGTCAATCAACCTTTGAATGAAGCAGAAAGATTAAAGTTGGGGCAAAAATCAAAGAAAAACACATAATGCATATTTTTAAAAAATAAATTAAACCACGGCTGTTAAGTCAGTCAACCTCCGACTGATGATGGCTCGACGCTACGTCAGTGCCGAGGCCCAGCACGGGCCTAGCTCCACCTTGCGCGAGGCCAGGCTGAGCCTGCACTTGCACGAGGCCATTTGATCCGTGTGCAACTCTTTCCCATTGAGCAATTTGTAATGATTGTTGTCAAGAGCCAAAACTATTTCGTTCTAGGTAAAGCCCCCCTCTTTCTAAAGTAGAAAATTCGCATGTGCAGATTGTAACAAAGTGAAAATAATTTGGAAATCATGAAACCCTGTCATTATACTGCTGAAGTATGTGAAGAAAATGGATTGACAGAAAATGAAGAAGAAGAAGAACATTGATGAATTGAGAGTGTTTATAATTTTGCTGTATTTTAGATTTCATGAACAGTCGAGTAATGCATTCATCTGAGCTGACAGAAAATGAAGAAGAAGAAGAACATTGATGAATTGAGAGTGTTTATAATTTTGCTGTATTCTAGATTTCATGAACGAGTAATACATTCATCTGAGAGCTCAGCTCTTCAGTTTTCCTTTTCTTCCCTTTATTTATACACCATGATCAAAAAGCAAAAGGAAGAAGAAGATGAAACAGAATTAACATGATGAAACAGAATTAATAGATTCTGTTAATCTTATAAAACCGAATAACTATTTTTCAGTAATAAAGCATGTGGACACGTGGGGCTCTGAATTGTGCTTTTGATGGAGGCCAGAGTCGAGCTTCTGACTTCATTGTCTCTGTTCTTCTCAATGACTCCATATGCACGTGTAGTTGTAGCTGTCGACACACTTGTAGCAGCAGCATATTCTTCAGGCTTTGTTTCCTCATCCTTATTCACTTCCACGAACTCTGTTTTCTTATACTTCTGATCCTTAACAAAGTAGAAATAAAATTTTGATAGAACGCTGGTCATTATTTTGTTGAAATTAATTTAGAAAATGGACATGTTCTTCTAAAAAAAGTAAGCCATTATGCTGTTCAAATTAGCGTAGCTATTATTGGAATTATTGAATTGCTGTTATTATGCTCCTGAACTTAAAATATGAAGTCGTGAGGGGTTGAGGAGAATTCATGTATATTATTCTATCTGTGGTGCCTAGAAATTGGACACTCTCTTTGAGAATACTGACTACTTCTACTGTCATGCAATTACGTTGAGTGTGCTTTAAATCTGGTAGATTTGTTGTAGTCATGTCTCTTGAGGTAAGAGTTTGAAAGGAGAATTTCTGATTTATGATGCCATGGTACGTAATAACGCCAGGGATACATACAATACCAATTTGTTTTCCCCTATGCATCTATCAAACCGCTCCAATTTGCGCCATATGTCAGGGGCTCCAAATGTTCATGTGGTACAATGCTCTGTATTGAATTACGACAAGATGAACTTGGATACGAAGCATTACATTAGGGCATTGACTTCTTGATAACCTATAACAAAACCTCTGTAACAAGTGCAATTGGCAACGCGTGTTTAAAAGCTGCAAAGGCATTTGCATTCGATGTTAGTAGAGCACAAGCCAGGAGCAATTTCCTCCATTTTTTGTTGATTAAGTCAATGGTCTTACTTGTAGAGCTAAAGTGTACTTGCATTATGTACAATGAGTTGAGCATGGTCTAGATGAGTAGTTTCCATTCTAGAATTGGGAATTGCCACTGAGGATTGGTTACCAAGAATTGCGGTTGATTTCACAGATCCGCCTAGCAACCAAACTGCCAGTCCGATTTGGTAATCTGATGAGTCCATGGAATTGGTCCTATCAAGTTTCACACGTCAACACTATAATATGCAACAAAGAATTACATAAATAAAAAAAACTGATTTTCAATTACAAGAATTGACAAAATTAGTATGTTATGGAGTGTGTAAGCAAGAGACCACACTCATCGAACTTGTTATGAATGGCCAAAAACAGACAATGATTCAACATAAAGACTAGTTAGTAGCCTAAGGATTGAGAATTTTTCATTTTTTAAGATTAAAATTATATATATTATTGCTCTAGTCCGAGTGGATGGTTCCACATTTGGAACCAGGAACCGGATTGGTTCCCTAAAGGAATCATTGGTTCTTGACGATTTTGGTTCATTTACACACCCCTCCAATGTTTCTAATGAGCTTTATAATTTTTCATCATCTTCTAGAATGTTCAAAATGGATACCCGAGCAAACTTTCAATCTCTACGTCCCCATTTGTAATTTCACTTTGCACTCGATTCTTATCCAACCATCTCCGGCAACTCCACATCCTTTTCTTCGAAGAACTCAACTCCAGTTTGCACGCGTGATAGGCTTTAGAGTTGCCTCAAACACATATTGTCCCTCCTCCTATAACATTTCTTTATGAACTACTTTTTGACACATCTTTCTCAGCATAAGAATGAGATGCATAGAGTTGCGGACATGACTCCACATTCCAAAGCTATGGTTGGAAAGGGCCTAACTGTGGAGAGATACGTCCGGTCGTGGTATATTCGGAGCATGAAACACCTGGGCCTTTCATTTCCTTCAGGAGCATCGATGAAGTGGATTACATGATGTGGCCGATAAAAGCGACGAGAATGTGATAGACGTGATCAAGCAATGTCCATACAAAGTTTTGGTTCATTAATATCCACTTGTAGGGAGATCAGCTAGAAGCACCGAGGGGAATTTGATTGTCGATTGCCAAAAGAGACCAGGAGTGCTATTTGTGGAGGTAGTGTCTGATGTTGACATTGGAAGCCTAGTATGACTGTGCGGCCTTGGAAATTACCCCTTAAGTTAGCCTTACTCACGCACACTTACAAGGATCGTAAAACGAAAAATTCTAGAGATAAAAACTTTGGATTTTTGTTACTTATTAGATGATATAAATAATGGAGAGGGAATCTTTATATATACAAGTATAGTCCTAACCACAATTGTAGATCTCTCATTCATCTAATAATGGAGATTATATCAACTACTTGTATTTATTATAGGAAAAATCCAGGATATTGTACATTTATAATAGTGCCGGCACTTAGACTATTGTAGAGAACTCAAAGAGAGGACTTCTTGGATATTCATGGCCCTTTCATGCATGGGAAACTTTAGATCGTGTGTAATCAACCAATTATTGATTTTGATGTTATAGGATGCATTTAGAGGTTCATCCGATCTTCTTGAATATTCATACAGACTATTGATTTTGGATACGCTATTCTAAGTTCCGTACATGTTTCACATAGAACTTGAAATCTACATGTTGGAATTGATTCTTTATTTTTTGGAATTTGAAATCTACTTTGCATATCCTAGAACTTGGAACTGTCGATTCTAATGTCTACCCAAATTTCACAATATTATTAATTGAACAATTGCAATGAATTAAAACCCTTAATGATTACCACTTGCTATTACAATTTACGGACCATAAAGACATATGAAAAATATGAATATTAATAAAATAACAGTTTTAATGATAAAATGGAAGCTTAAACTAGTGTTTCTAGATTATACATTCACCCATTGAATAGTACGAAATATCTCAAGATCGTACAGAGACATGAACTAAGAAAAATATTAAAACTTATTTCACGTTCTAGATTACAAGTTACAAGTTTTAGGTTCTTTGAACTAAAAACCCAAAACCTGCCTTACATATGTTGGAACCTATAACCTACAGGTTTCCACTGGTCCAATTCTCAGGTTCTAGGTTCTAATCTAGAATCACGCTCACCCCTAATACAAACCCCTCGACAAAAGATGCACCAGAAATTGCACCCATTCTGACCTCAAAGGTGATCAATCTTTACTTCATGCATTTGACTTCAAAGCATTGCCCACTAATCCCAATTTCCCAGCGCCTTCAAACTTTTGAACTAGAAAGTGCTAAATCTTGAACTTAGAAAGGTGTACTTACAATTTAGCTGAAACTTTGTTTATTTCACAAAAAATGAATAATTTGATAATATAATTGCTTAAATCTTTTAAAATTATTAGTCAATAAAAAATGTTTGTATTTTTAACAACAATTTATGTCTAGATATATTTGTGGATAATAAAAATACCTTTTATTCATTCTTTTTTTTTTTTGAAGTATTCAAATGATTACCTTTTGGAAAATATTTTCCATATAATTCATTTTCCGTTAAACAAACACAACCTTAGTGATTCTTAGTGATTTTTCTTTTTACAGGTTCCATTGAGGGAAAAAAAGAAGAAGATCTATGTAGGTGATTTTCACTTAATTGGAGTCATCAAATGTTGGTTGTGGAAGGGGCTAATGGTCAATTTATAAGTGTAAGAGAAAATCTCACCTCAAAAGTTAGCTTTAATGGGGTAGGGCTTTTCCTCATGCTTATAAACTAACCATCAATCCCTTTTACAATTGATGTGGGGTAACCTCAGTAATCTCATTCTCATACATTGGACCTTGAGTAATTATGTGAGTAATTTCGTTAGTGTTGTTAAGAGCTTCAAGAGTAAGTGTTAATACGCAACTAACTTGAAGGAAATGGTTACCGTCGCTGTAACTTGTAAATTATCCAAAGTTTGTCCCTTTTTATAGTCACAAGCAATCTTGCCCAGGCGGCGTTGACAAGAAGTCAGAAATTTATAACTGAAATCATTTCATTATGAGATATTTGAATAATTATGTAATGAAAAGAAATTACAAAAATAAACCCTGCGAAAAATTACGCAAACATGTGTGAAAAGATATTGATAAATAAAAAATTGCACACTTTACAAGGTGCCTCCTCACCCACGTTGGACGACACCTTCCTCTTCGTCCTCAACTCCGTCACCTCCATCAGCAGCCCCATTGTGCTCCCAGGAGAGGGAGTACTTCAACACCTCGCTCACCGTCACGCGATTCATCAACTCCTTAGCCGTGAAGGCCAAGATCGTCTTGCTGCATTGCCGGTTGCTTTGGGAAAGCAGCCTACCGAGCCGGATTGGAAAGTTTATGGCCGGTCTGGTTCTCGTCGGACCGCGATCTCGTCGATGGTGGCATTAATGGCCTCAGAGATGTGGTCCTTGTTGATGGGGATGACTTTGCCGTTGAACTTGAGGTAGAGCTTTAGGCGATCAGCGTAAGGTTTGCCTTGAGGTCACATGATGCGAGGGATCCCGTGCAAATGCTGTGCCATCTTGTCAGGTTGGTGCCGGCGAGGAACTCCAGGGACGCTCAACCTGCCGGAGGTTTGGTTGCTGACGATGATGCTGGGGAGTTGAATTTCTTCCTCCATGACCATTGAAAGTTAGTGGTATTTTATTAGAAAAAAAAAAAGTTTGGGATAAATTTGGATCTAGATCTAAAGTTGAGTAAGTTCATTCAATAAAATTCCCACTACCATATTGGATATAAAATCAAAGAAGTACTATGCTTACATTTTTTTTTTTCAGTTTCTACCAATTAAACAAGATCTATATATGTAAATACTATTTTCAGTAGTTATCTAAAAAAATAAAAATAAAAAGAAAATGGTATTTTTCCATTTTAATTTATTTACAACTATATTTGAACTACATTATAAACTACTAAAGATTTATAGTTGCAATATATTCACTTGATTAAATAATTTATTTTTTGGTTTATAGTCTTTTATCAACAATTTCATATGATACTTAATATGTCTTTGGTTTTTGTAATTTACATTTGTTCTGGTAGTAGATATATAATTTTATGCAGGATTTTCAATTAAAATAAGTTTCTATGCATAATTTCACATATTCATTACCAAAAAAAAAAAAAAATGAAATCAATACCTTCTATGTGGGGAAAAAGGCACTAAAAGTGCCATGACTTTCACATGGCGTTTACTTTAATATCAAAACATTTTGCCCGATCACTTATTAAGTGTTACATTGGTGGAAAGTTTACTTAAGTGCCTATTCTAGTGAATCATTCTACATGGCTTTTCAAATTAATTTTTACTTATGATGACCTTTTTGAAAAAAAAATTTAAGTTCAAGGTAAATAATCTTTGAGTAACATGGCAAAGAAAGGGGTCAAAATGACTTCGTTTTGATCCTTTTGTTCTCCAAATTTATTTGAAACGGAAATCCTAAATTCTGAAAAGGGAAATGGTCTTCCAAGAAGCTTGAGTAGTGGATGGGTTCAAGATGAGATCAAAAGAGGAGAGCTTCAAGTTTCTGAGATAACAAAGCGAGGATTGGTCGAATCGGCTTAATTGAGATCAAAATGATGACGGCTCTAACAACGCAACGCAGGGAGTTACGCTTAATTTAGGCAAATGACAAAGAAATTGCTGGTTTTGGGACATAAATCACCAAAGGCCTCGCCGGAATCTTGCAAAAGCAAAGAAATTGAAGAAGATGGAGATGGCACGCTGGGGGCGTTAATGAAAAATAACCAGCATCTTCCTTCACCGAGAGAGATCTCTCTTCTAGGCCATTACTTTTTTTTCCCTCTCTGTTTTGCCGATTCCTCCGTTGTTCCTAGTTCAGCCCTCTTTTTGTTTTTACTCCGACCTTCCACTTTTTGGCTTTTACAATTTTGCAGCTCCCTCTCTCCAGTTATTTTTTTTTTTCACTTTTAAACATGAAATTGAGCTACTTGTGATGCGCCTACTTTTCATTGTAAGATTCATCTCAAAATTTTGGCTCAAATTTGACAAGTTTTTTGAATTAGGGTTGAAGAAGAGGGGACTTAGTTGATTTTGCCGATTTAGGATTTTAAATTGGGACAAACCATGCTAAATATCATCACTTGGGCACAGATGTTGAGTCAAGTTCGAAAAAAATAATAATATATTGTCACGTTTGATTTTTGTCACTCCAAATTGGAGGGATACTTAAGTGATTGCTTTCTTCAAAAGTGGTACTTAAATGATTTTAAAAAAAAAATTGACATCAAAATGAGTGTTGTATGAAAAATGGAAGTAAGTGAGCTATTAGATTTTGATTAACAAAGGGAAAAAGTACAAAAAAAAAAAAAAAAAAAAAAACCATCTATGTCCACTATAACATATCCACTCTCGTGATGTCTCTCTTAGGCCTTGCCTAGTCGGGATCAACTTTTAACATTTAGCTAAATTCTCATTCCAAATATAAGGCTTTCTAGAAGAGAGAAGGTGCAGTTTTTATAGTATGTCCACTTTAATACATTTACTCTAAACTTTTTCTTGTAACAAAAAAACTCTAAAATTATATCTAAATGACACATTAACCCTCTGTTAGTGTTATGTCAGATAATTTTTCAATCAAAATAATGTCATTTTTACATGTTAACATTGCTTGCTTTCCAACATTCATAAATGCAGATTTTTAGTGATATTCATTGATGAAATTTTGATGGAGAGGTAAATATGTTACACAGGTACAAGTTTTGGTATAAAAAAAAAGTTTAAGATACATGTGTCATGGTAGGTATAGTTTAGGGTTTTTGGTAGTTTTTTGCCTTAAATAAAAAATAAAAAGTAATTTAAATATGCACACATCAAATAGCACAAATGTGGTGACAATTAAAAAAAAAGCTATGATACAATTGCCATGGGTTGTGTAGCGATATGTGTAACTAAAACATGGACTTAACATCAATGTCATGAAGTTGTATTGAAACGATGTAATTTAGAAAAATTAGCTCATCAACATGAACTCCCAACAAAAATAAAAAGAAGAAGTAACAAAAAAATTTCTAGTAAAATTAGCGCTTTAATTTTTTTATTTATCATCATTTAAAATGAGTTAATTTACAATAATTTTATATCTAGGTATTTTTGTGGATGATGAAAGAAATTAACAAAAATTCATTTCTCTAAAGCGACTGACATGACCAAAAGTGGAAAATTCACCTACTTTTGTTGTCTCCGTCTCCGTCTCTGTCTGTCTCTGTCTCTGTCTCTGTCTCTCCCAGTCTTCAAAGGCCGTTCCCTCAGATTTTGTTCATGTCTTTCCACGTTAACCGATTTCTGTAGACATCAACCGTCAGTTTTCGACTTTAGAATTCAGTCAAACAACCGGTGATGCCACGCAAGAGCTTGGTTCGCCTTGTAAGAACAATTACAACCCTTACCCCAAAACGCATGCCCCTTCGCGCGCCTGCTCCTCAAAGCCCACCTCGTGATTATGTTTACTTCATGAACCGAGCGCTTGATGATTTGATTAAATCGGGAGATGTCGGCTCTGCCCTCGACGTGTTCGACGAAATGCCAGCCCGTAATGTTGTCACTTATAATTTACTCATTTCTGGGCAGGGCCGACATGGGTTCGCAGAGGGGCTCTGAGTTTGTACAGTACTATGGTTTCACAAGGAGTTGAAGAAAGTGCGCAGACCTTTTCGACCGTACTGAGTATTTGCACGAACGGGGGTTTTTACAGAGAAGGGACGCAAGTTCATTGCAGGGTTGTTTTGCTTGGATTTAGTTCGAATCTGTACATAGGCAGTGCCCTTGCTGGTCTTTACTTGCATATGGGTCTCGCCGATGTCGCTTTGGTGATTATCCGAGAATTGCCGGAGCGAAGTTTGGCTACATGGAACTTGATTTTACGTGGATTTTGTGATGTGGGTCGACCAGATCTGTTGTTTGAATTGTTTGGTGAGATGAAAGTTGACGGCTTTGAGCCAAATGGGCTTAGCTTCTGTTATATGATTAATGGGTGTGCTACGGAGAAGCTTGTAGATGAAGGCAAGCAACTGCATTGTCAGGTGATAAAGGCTGGATGGGCAGGGTCTCAAATTTTTGTTGCAAATTCTTTGGTGGACTTCTACTCCAGTTGTTGGTGTCTAAATGATGCAAAGAAATCATTTATTTCTGTTCCAGTAGAGGATGTGATTTCTTGGAATTCCATTGTTTCTGTCTATGCGGGGCACGGGTTATTGCTTGATGCTCTTGAATTGTTCTCCAGGATGCAATTCTGGGGGCAGAGACCTTCTGTCAGATCAATTGTTGGGTTCTTAAATTTATCCAGTGAAACACGGAATATTGATCTTGGGAAGCAGATTCACTGCCTTGTCAAAAAATTGGGTTTTGATCAGGGGAGTTTTTATGCTCAATCTGCTCTTATTGACATGTATGGAAAATGTGGTGAAATTGAGTACTCAATTTCAGCATTTGAGAGTCTTACTGAGAAATGTATGGGTTGCTGTAATTCACTAATGACGTCTCTATTGCAATGTGGCATGGTAGAAGATGTGGTTGAGTTATTTGGTTTTATGGTTGGTGAGGGGGTTGGTTTTGATGAAGTCTCTCTTTCGACAATGCTCAAAGCAATATCGATGTCTGCTTGTGGAAGCTTAACGAGCACTGATTTGGTTTGTGGTTGTGCAATAAAATCAGGTTATGAATCAGACACTGCAGTTTCTTGTTCTTTAATTGATGCATATTCAAGATGGGGTTGCATAGATCTTTCCCATGAGATCTTTGAGAAAATGGTTTCACCAAATGTCACGTGCTTCACGTCGATCATCAGTGCCTATGCCCGCAATGGAATGGGAAGAGAAGGCCTTGAAATGCTTGATGCCATGACTAAAAGGGGTCTAAAACCTGATGAGGTGACCTTCTTGGCTGCCCTATTGGGGTGCAGTCACTCGGGGCTTGTTGAAGAAGGAAGATTCCTTTTCTATAATATGACATTCCATCATGGGATAAACCCGAACCGGAAGCATTATTCGTGCATGATTGATCTTTTAGGGCGTGCAGGGCTGCTTTCTGAAGCTGAAGAACTGCTGAAACAGGCACCAGAGGAAGCTGATTGTGCAATGTGGAGCTCATTATTGAGAAGTTGTAGGGTCCATGGGAATGAAATGGTTGGGAGAAGGGCGGCAGAGAAGTTGATAGAGTTTGAATTGGGAGATCCTGCTGTTACGCTTCAAGTATCAAACTTCTATTGTGAAATTGGGGAATATCAGAACTCAATGCAAATAAGAGAAATTGCCATGGGGAAGAAGATGACAAGGCAGATTGGTCATAGTTTAATAGAGGCCAAGACTCGTAGCCAACATTAGCATCTGGAACTGGCTGCACCATTTGTGGAAGTCTACATCTACTTGATTAGTTTGCTAAGGCAAGTATTCTTTTGCTTGAAGCCTCGAGTATGCATGGGACAGTAGTAATATTGGCCATTGGCCTTTCGGTCCCGACTGAATTGACCGACGTCTCTTTTTATATATAGCTAGTCACTGTTATAGGTCATTTTATCTGTTCTTTCTTTAATTTCTCTTTCCTTTATGGTGGGGTAAGCATGAAGAGTGCCCATTTGATTTCAGTGACCTCTTACACAATGTACATGTTTGTGAAGAAATTCATGCATATTTGAAGAACAAAGAGCCTTGAATATGATTTCTCTCTGTGGCAGATTTGATAAATAAATATATTTTTGGTGCAAAGTGGATTCAATATTTTATTGCTCTCTATTGTGGGGTGGAGGAGTAGACTTGAATATCCATAAGCTTTTTGACTTATGTTTCTGCCTGCTGGTTGAAGAAGAGTAAAGCAAGGACCAGAGAATTTCCCTTGTACTTTAAGTGTGGAAATGCTCCCTTACCCCTTCATATACTTCCAAGCCAAGCCAATGCCCCTTTTTAGAGAGCTAATCTGCTATTATTAATTTAAAGTGCATGGGTTCACTGCATTTTATGCAAACCAGTCATCTTGGGAGCAGTTAAGAGTGAAAAAAACTATGGATAGATTATTTATTTTGTTTCTTAATTTGTTGATGGTGGTTCATGCAGCAGCAAACAAGATTGAGTATGGGAAGTTTAGCATTCTTGAAGAGTTTGAAAGTTTGCACGTTGAAGAGGAAAATGAAGTCGAAGATCCAGATATTCCATCATGGGCTGGCCAACGTGATGGCAAGGTCCTGGTGAACGTGGATAGCTTCGGGGCAGCTGGAAATGGAATATCTGATGATACTCAGGTGCATATACATATCGTCTCTGGTATTTAGGCTCTAAGTTTCAAGAGACTTGCTAAGAAAATGTGCTACATATTTGTCCAATGCTTGCTCGAGGAAACTGAATAAATCATCAACCAGTAGGAATAACTGAAATTAGAACAAGTGAGAGAATTGTCCAATAGTATGAAGTACAGCATGTCTAGCAGACTGGTCACTGACTTATCTAGTATTTAGCATCCAAAGTTATCAGTTTTTTCAGTCCAATTGCTTATTGGTATAGGCCTTCCTAAAGGCATGGGCTATGGCCTGCGCAACACCAAAAGCTGTTTTCCTGGTACCCCCAGGACGCCGTTATCTAGTCAATGCCACGCGATTCAATGGACCGTGTTCAGATAAGTTAGTCATACAGGTATCTGTTTATCTTCCAAGTGCTATCTTTAAATGTTCTATTATCATTGCAATCTTTTGTATTGTTCTTGTCGTTCTTAATGAGATAAACTCCGCCTGGATTTTCTTTGACTAAGAATGAACCTATTGGAATTGCAGATAGATGGGACAATAGTTGCACCTAACGAGCCCAGTAATTGGGATCCAAAGTCTGCACGAATTTGGCTCGATTTTTATAAGCTAAATGGAGTTCTTTTCCAAGGCAATGGCATTATTGATGGATCAGGCAGTAAATGGTGGGCTGCATCTTGCAAAAAGAACAAAACAAATGTATTAATTTCTTCACTATACTTGATATGATATTTGTCCCAGTTTTTTCAAGATACTAACTTCAGTCTTTAATTTGTGTTAACAGCCTTGCCGAGGTGCACCCACGGTAAGGATCTTTTTCCATTGTCATAGGCTCATAGTGCCTATATAGAAAACAAATTCATGGCATGAGATTTGTTTTTGCCAGCCATACGTGCAGTTAATGTGACATGAGAGGTTTTTGCAGGCCCTGACAATTGATTCTAGCTCATCCATAAAGGTGAAGGGACTCACAATTCAGAACAGCCAACAGATGCATTTTGTGATTTCCCGCTCTGATTCAGTTCGGGTGTCTGGAGTGCTAGTCTCAGCTCCAGGAGATAGTCCAAACACTGATGGAATCCATATCACTGAATCCACTAATGTTGTCCTCCAAGATTGCAAAATAGGAACAGGTGACTAAATTCCATTTGTCTGCTCATTTCTCAATGCATAAATGATGAAAAATCAATGCTTATGTTATTTTGATTAACGAGGCATATTGGTTATTCAAAGAAATATTGTAATGGTAAATACATTCAGGAAAATAAAGTATGGCGCTTCTTGTGTGACTTTCAGGAGATGATTGTGTCTCCATCGTTAATGCTAGCTCCAACATTAAAATGAAGAGAATATTCTGTGGACCAGGACATGGAATAAGGTACAGTATTAACATTCTTCTTTAGATGAATGCATCTAGTGCCTTTAACCAACTCACAGGAGAACATTTTTTGGCAAACAAGAAAATGCAAGCCTTTATCATCTGAATTTGGGTCTTGATTTTTTTTCTTTTACTTTATCATCTGCGATTCTCTTAAATAGCATTGGAAGCCTTGGGAAGGACAACTCAATCGGCATTGTCACAAAAGTGGTCCTAGACACAGCATTCCTTAGAGAGACCACCAATGGACTGAGAATAAAAACTTGGCAGGTAAAACTCTGAAGCATAGTTAGGTTAACTGACTTATTTCAGCTTCAGGCATTCATGATTGCATTTCTGAGCTAGCTTCTTCAAACAAACCAAAGGATTGATTGGGGGCCTCACTCATCCATCATATAAAGGACACTTGGTCAAATTAATTAAGACAGTGACTCTCACACATTCGCTGATTTTCTTTATAGGGTGGATCTGGTTATGTCCGTGCAGTCCGGTTCGATAATGTGAGGATGGAAGAGGTTGCGAATCCAATCATTATTGACCAGTTCTATTGTGATTCACCAACTGCCTGTCAAAATCAGGTAAAGCTCCCAGGTGTTCATCTATGGCTTTTCTGTGGTCACACTACAGTACCTTGCCAAAACTGACTTTTCTTTCTTGCCATATCCCGGACCATTGAAGACGTCAGCTGTGAAAATAAGCCAGATAATGTACCGGAACATCACTGGGACCACGAAGAGTGAGAAGGCCATGAAATTCGCTTGCAGCGACACCTTTCCATGCAGCAACATCGTCCTCAGCAATATCAACCTGGAAAGTGAGGATGTGACTGTGGAGACATACTGCCACTCCGCTGAAGGGTTTGGCTATGGTGTTGTGCATCCCTCGGCTGACTGCCTCAGTTCACAAGATAAGGACTTAATTTCTATTGGCTGGGCTCAGGAAGCTGCGACTGTCCGACCTATCGATGAGCATATTGTTCACACTGAGCTCTGATCTTTCTTCAAGCAAGTCTTTTGGGAAGGAAAAAAAAAACTTTCTTATATAGTTACATCAATACTAAAGATTGGTAGGAGAGTGGTAGTATTAACTATTGAGGGTTGTTAGAGAAGGTTTGAGACGCCCAAGTAAATTTTCAAGGGAAAGGGAGGGTAATATATAGTCAATGCTTAAACTGCAGTGCAATTTATTCAAGAAGATATCCAATTTATGATTGGGTAATACATATGCAATAAGATGGGAAAATATTCTTATGAATGAGATATTACACAATCTTACTACTACTAAGGCCTTGCTTTTCCCTTTGTTTTCCCCTAGGATTACTGTCAAATTCTAGCAGACATTAGAATTACTCGTGATGCCCTTTATTTTCTTTTTTGGCAAGTTTTCATTCTCTATTCGATGAGCTATAAGTTTGCCAAGAAGAAATTACTTGTAAGGTACTCATGTCAAGTCTTGGCATTGCTACTAAGTATGTGTGGTTGGCAAAAACGTCGGCTGTTGAGCGAGGATCAATTCATTCTCCGCTACAGCAACAACGAAAGATAAACCAAAAAAAAAAGACACAACATGTCATAAGACAGCCATGAACATGCCTCTTTTTAAGGCCACCGGAAAATGCAGAAATAGTGACTAGCAAATATATGTTAACACGTTGAACTAGTAACGATGCATGAGATACTTTTTCGATCTGTTGATTCAATCGAATACTTTTTTATCCAAGACTAGAAAATAGCGTCTTCATATTTTTTCCGTTTGGCTGCTCTACCATTTCGTTATCAACCCAGCATACACCTTACGATATTGTACCGGGATGCCAAAAGATTCCCCTCAAATTTCAAGTTGCATCTTTTAATCTAGTGGATTAAGTATGGTTTCCATGTATTGAAGTTACCAAAAATGTCCTCAACCTACTATACTTATGCCAATTTAGTCGTAGACCTTTTAATTTGGCCAAGTTCATGCTTCAATTTGATCAATTTTTGCTGGAAATCGCTTATGTGAATGTCAGCCATCTTATGCGACATTGCCGACATTGACATGGACAATTTTTGCATTTCTTTTTTTTTTTTTAAAGTTTTGTTTGATTTCTTGAATTTTAAATGATTTTTCTTCTTTTCTTTTTTTGCGGTTGGCAAGGGCCTGACAACCTTGTCGGCCACTGGGTGAGGGCAACACTCACCTAGCCCTCTTCAACGATCGCTTGAGATTGACCACTGTTGAAAAGAAAGGAAAAAAATAAAAAGGAAAAAAAAGAATTTTTAAAAGTTATCAATGTTAATACTGGCCACACCAAGATGCCATGTCAATGCTTTCTAATCAAAATTAGTCAAAATGACTATATTGACAAATTGTTAAAATGTTTAGAACTGAATTAACATGATTAAAAGATTTATGATTGATTTGGCATGGATGCAATACGTTTGATTTTTTTGGTAATTTTCTCTAATATAGTGACACCGAGGTCAAAAGTTTAATTAAGTTGGAAAGGCGACTAAAACTAATTACAGAAACGGGAGATTTCAGCATCACTTCCGGTAAGGCATAATACTCTCAAGATCTTTTGCGAATCTATTGCTTCCATTCCAAGTGACTTATCTTCAACCAAATCAGAAAGTGGGCTTGAAATTGATTCCCCATAATAAGCTTAGGAGATTAGTTGGCATCAATCATGAAGGGCGACTTTGTCGGTTGATCCATCGTCCTTAGCTTATGGAAAAGCAATGTTAATTTGCATTTAGTATAAATGATCTCCTTGAAGCTTCTTTTTTTTTTTTAATAATTTAAAATATAAGTGAGAAGATATGACTATTTAAAAACTCATGAAATATCTTATAAATCTTGATTTTTTCTTTCTTATTACTGATGATATATAGCTTGTGTGGTATTGTTGGACGCGCCTGTTTGCTTCAATCTCCCACTCATGTCTATATATGCACATGTCCAATCAAGACTCTGAAATCAAAAGTGGAGCAAGCCTTGGATTAAAGGAGAAGCAAAAGATAAAAAAAAAAAAAAGGAGGTGCAAGAAAGAAGTGGGTCCAACCTCCAACCTGTTTAGGAAACGAAGAAAGTATGACGTCTTTTAGTGTCTCAAAGGCAATCCGTCAGTACTGAGGCTTTAAGAAGGGGTTTAGTTTAGTTTTGAGTAGTGCTGTGCAAACAAATCAGAGCGCCTTTTTGTTTTTCCAGGTAATGATGCACAAATTGGGCATCTTCACGGGTAGCCGATACACGCACTTGATGACACGGTTTTCCCGAGCTCTCCTAGGCTGGCTCGGACCTTTTCGTGGACTGAGCCGAGCTGCAAACCACAAGCAAATGACTTTAGGAAGGCTCTTCAATGCTTATGTCAGTACATCAGGATTAGTAAAGGAAAGGAGAGGACTATGAGAGAGGATCTGCTCAGAGAAAGCCGAAGAAACAGCAAACGCCAGGGGACTTCCCTGGTGGGTTCTGAGGAGTCTTTGTGGGCGATGCGCGCTCAATGGGCCTTGGGAGCGGACTAAGGCATTATATCACCCAACAGGGTAAGGAGCTGGGCTAACCTGATCGTAGCGTGTATGGCTGGCTGCCTGGCCGAGCTGAAAACATATTTTGTCAATTGTTTTTTACACTTGTATCGTTCCACAATGTATATGAATTTCTAGCGCGCATATGATGGCGTTTTGCATTTGGGTGATTTGGGCACACGCACTAGGAACTTAAGCCCAAGTGCCAAGGATTCAGGCACAACCTTTGTGAACTCTGGGACTCAAACTTGGGTGTGGGGACCTAGGCATGGGGATTGGGTTTCCATGCCCAACCTCGATGGACTCGGGCAAGCGAGCATGGGGGCTCGTGTACGTGAGCACCAAACTATGGTCGCAGGCTTGGCCTCGATGTATCAAGGCCTGGTGGTGGGGACTCGATCTTGGATGGTGGGAACTAGCGTTAGAGTTCCTATGCCCAAGCATAGAATTTCTAGTTGAAGCGTTGATACGTGGTCACATTTTGGAAAATGATTTCCAATTTTTTAAAGAGGAAATCATGTTCTTGAATTTAGTACAAAAATATTTTTCATTGATTAATTTTCCTAAACGATCTAACTATTGGAAAATGTTTTTTGCAAAATAATCGGAGCCCAAATGGTTGTCAATATGAAAATATTATTCATTGACTAACTATCAAACGATACAAATGATCGTTTTTAGGAAAATATTTTCAAGTCATTTATTTTTTTGCAAAAGAAATAGAGCCAAAGAGAATGCATTATAGTAGTTGTTGGAGCTAAGAGAATATCTGTATTTATGCCTCCCATGAGGCACTCAATTCGTTGTGTGATTACTAGTGTGGCTAAGATAAGCACCAAGGGTGATGGGGAACATTGATAATTCGAAGGTCGTACACTTGGGCTCTACCTCCTTTCCCACACATTATACTCTAGGTTGGTCTAAAAATGTTCTTTGAATTTCGTGCGATGTTGTGTAGAATATAAAATCATCATATAAATACATAGGACCAGTAAAGAACCGAAAATATTTATATAGTTTAATCTGAGCGCTATAACCTATTCCCCTGAGAGAGCCATCGCAAATTATCCCCTAATTAATTGGATAATTGCTTACTAACTCAACCATTTTCCAGCCCTAAATTATATTCGAAACCATCGTGTTTTTGAAGAAAGCAACTCAATTTGAATGCAGAACTCACAGCACAAAATTCACCAGGTTCATTACTCCGTGCATTCAATGAAAGAGCTCCATTGGTAGCTTTCTCGAAAAAATCTACCTTTTCTCGTGTCGCTCCTTCATAAAAAGCTATTGAGCCGGGTGGAGAAAATATTGAGTACATGAGTTGTAGCCAATTGAGCAAAATATTAATCTATTTTTCTTGCGATACGTCTTGTACCTAGGCCCACAAGTCATAAATGTTTAAAACTCTCGCAGCCCCTTTCTCTCTCTTCACTCGCTTCACTCCACTGTTGTCAGACACCCTCTCTCTTACTTCCATTTTTCTCTCTTTCTGCAAATAGAAGTGTCATAGGAGAGAGAGAGTTGGAATTTTATATAGAAAATTTGGAGTTTGAGAGAGCAAAAGGAATTGAGGTGGTTTTTCCAATGAAAGGAGAAGGGAAGACGGTCATGATGAAGTCGAAACTGAAATTCGGCTTGGTGGGTCTTGACTCAAGACTCTTGAGCGGAGCTTGAAGAGTAAGAAGAGGCGGCGTCGCGTGAAGACAATGGAGGGAGAGAGAGAAGGCAGAAAGAGAGAAAAACGGAAGTGGGTAGGGAGAAGATGTCTGACAACGGAAGAGTGAAGCGAGTAGAAAGAGAAAAAAGGCCTGCGAGGGTTTTAAACATTTCTGACTTGTGGGCCCAAATGCGGCACGTGTTGCAACATAAATACGTTAATATTTTGCTGAGTTGACTATATTTGAATACCCAATATTTTTCTAGTGAGGGCAGCCAAAAGGTGAAATTCCTTTTGTATGACCATAAAGAAGGAAAGTGAAACTTCCACTATACTCTTTCTTAGATAAGACTAACAAATTTGAATAGTAATTAGGGATTGATGGTTTCAAGTTTGAAATAGGTTCTATATAGAACTTGGAACTTATTCGTTAGAACAATTTTTCATTTTTTTGAAGCTAGAATCTACTTTACATATTTTAGAACTCAAAATTATATCATCACAGGTTCTAGTGTCTATTTAGATTCCACGTATATCATTTATTGAACGATTATAGTATTTTCAGACTTTTATCCTACCTCCTTGCAATGCGTGGGAGTCGAAATCCACTCTTGAAACTAATTCGTCTCCACCTCAATTCCCTTGAGAAGGTGGAGATTCGAACTCCCCACCTCCCCATTCCATGTTGGAAGGGTGGTCACTCGGATAAACCCTAGTGGTTACTTATTACTATACTTCATTGACCATAAAGACACATAAAAAATATGATCATTAATAAAGTAAAAGTTTCAATTATAAAATGGAAGTTTAGACTAATGTTTTTATATTATACACTCATTATTGAACGGCATAAAATATCGCAAAATAGCACAAATTCAAGAACTAAGAAAAATATTAAAACCCATTCCAAGTTTTAGGTTAAAGTTTACAGATTTCAAGTTTCGGGTTCCTCTAACTAAAAACTTGAAACCGACACATTGAAATGAGTTTTTCATTTTTTAGAATCTGGAACCTACCCTACATACCTTGAAACTTGGAAACTACAAGTTCCATCGGTCCAGTTCTCCAGCTTCAAGTTCTACCCTAGAATTATTCTCGTCCCTAATAGTAATCTCCAACAATCCACTCTTGATATACAACTAAAGAGAATTCTAATGCAATTATAATTTTTTTGGATTTTGATCCTAATAGAATCAATTTAACAAATCAATTTACATCCTCCAATTAGATTAGGTCTAGGGCTCAAACTTGAGAGAAATCTTGAGACTTAATTTAATAATTCTTCATCTTGACTCGATGTTTGCAAACAAAACATAGTGTTCAAAATTCATACCGGCTCTTCCAACGCTCCAACAGACACTCATTTTCCACAAATCAGCGATTTTTTGTCAAAATTAACCTAATGGGCTACATTGTAAATAATCAAAGGGTGTAGGATTGAATGGGCTGCAATTGAAAAGTTTAGGATGAATGGCCGCTTTACAATAGAATTAGGATTTTTTGAACAATTTTCCCTTTAATGGATTCTTTTTAGCACTTCACTAATTCACTACTACAAAGCTGCTCTACGATTACATTCGAAGACATCAAGTCCTTCCTTTAAGAGTGAAAACAAAATTACAAGAAGATAATTACTTAGGATATGCGCAAAGTTTGGTTTTTTGGGGTAGAGACAAGCCTAGAAGGCCTGGAGATAGCAGATTGAAAAGACATATTAAATTGAGGTCAAACATTCATATTCATTGATGTTATCAATACGGTAAGTGGGGCACTACAGGAGAAATCATCCAAAGTACAATCATCAAGGAGTTAAGGTGGCATTTGCAAGCGAGTGTGTTGTTACTAAAGCAAAAATAGTTCCAAGGGAAAATTGTCTAAAAAGTCTTAAACCTATTATATAATGGCTAACTCGGTTCAAAACTTTTTAATATGGCCAATTTAATTCAACATTTTAATGATATGCCAATATATTGCTTTTGGCCAATTTTAGCCAGAAATGGTTAACATGGATTCTGGCTATTCTATATGATATGATCGACACTAGTGTGGATAATTTTTATAATTTTTTTTATATAGTCATTTTCTTTTCTTTCATTTATCTTTCTTTCTCTATTTCCCTATGCTAGTTGGTGGGGCCTTGTGATGACCAAGATGCCCTTGCCTCCCCTAGACCTAACGAAGGTGTTGTGGCCCTCTATTAGATCTAGGTTGCCCTTGCCTCTAGCCAAGGACCTCCACAAGTCATTGTCTAGGCGTCGGATTAGCAGAGAAAAATGGGAAAAAAAGAAAAAGGAAAAAGGAAAAAAATGGAAAAAATAGTAAAAATTGCAAAAGTCTTTAATGTTATTATCGGTCATGTCACGTATGATAGTTGACATCTACGTAATGATCACTAGTCAAAATTGGCTGAAATGATTAGATTATCGTATTTTTAAAATGTTTTCAAACTTCACATTGAAAAGTTTAGGACTGAATTGGTTATTGTGCAATATGCTAAACATGCGTTAGTAGTCATTATGAGTTCATTGGGTAATAATTGGGTGGTTGACTATTTTATCTTGTGATTTCTCATGGGCATTATTTTACTACCTATCATTGTCTGGAGGGTGGTAAGGTGCTTATGGAAAATGATGTTGCTTGCAAAGTAGTAAGGATTAGGATAGTTCATATTAAGATGCACGATGGAGTCATGAGAGCGTTCACTAACATAAGATATGTATTGGAGTTAAAAGATAACCTTCTCTTGTTGAGTGCTTTTCAGGTGCTCTTGTACCATATTTTTGTTGGGAAAAATATGGTTTCGAATTGGATAAAGCGATTAAGTTGAATTTTGAGGCGTGATATTACTTTTTTTTAAAGATTTATTTGCTCCACAATGTTATTAATGATCACTGTCAAATTTCCTTTAGAATACAATAAAGTCTCGAAAGACTAAATAGCAATTATAGTACTTTTCTAGGGTCTCTCAAGGGAAACAATTGAAAATAATAGCTTTATATTCTCTCGAAAGGAAAAAAAAAATAGAAGAAGAAGAAGAAGATCATGATTGGACATACACGTTTAGTAATTTATAGCAAAAAAAAAAAAAAAGTTATATACGAGCAGACACAATCTTCCAATGATTAAGAAGTTATGTTTGAGCAAGTACAAATTCTAAGATAACCATTTGAAGAAATAATAAAATTCGGAATCAAATAAATAATAAATAAATAATAATCATAACTCTTTCATAAATAGTCGTATTATTTCAATGGGACTTTATGGTTAATTTTTATAAAAATAAATTCAAATTTTAATAAATAAAAGTAATGATAATTAATTAGTACCAAATCACGTCCTTGTGCACACTTACACCCTTTTGACATGGGACAAGGTACCTAATAGTTTGTTTTACAAATAAAGTACCAACAATTTCCGCTAAAGATGAAATTCTAAAGGTCCATTCTAAAGGTCCCTCTACATGTGCTTACTGTGGCACGGGAGAAGAAAGAGGGTAGGTTATATCTCATCTTGCAGACCACCATGATTTGCTCATTTGCTAGATTTGTCAATATTTTAGGTTAGGACATAACATAGTCATGGCATATGAGACTTGGCACATGGGTGAGAAGGACATGATATTCTGAGTCGGAGAGGTCTAGCAGGAGGTCACCGGACTGAGAAGCTGGTGCGTCAACATGCATATAATTAGATATAGTCCATGTCTTGTTCTTTGTTATTTTTTACTGGTTAATTATGGTAGCACAAAGTCTTCTACGAATGTAACTTGATCCATGACCTCATTCAACTATTCTACCTTTACAAGACGATAGAGATTCATTTAGCAGTCTTTAAAGTTGCTTCTCGATCATCATTATGTGATTATAATATGATGCCACACACTCAAGTACCTTATTTTTTTGGCACATATTACTAGAAGTGATCACTTTCTGAGTGGGTGGTGGGCGGTTGCCACCTTAGAATTGGACCACCCACTAAGTAACGGTTCCACAAAACGGGAATTAGGAACCGCTCATTGGTTCCCGATTCACTCAGAATGACCACCGATCCGATTTGTTCCTAAGTGTATCTGTGGAACCAGTCGTGTCCTACAGTCTAATCTATTTTTAATAGCAGATAGCACAGAACCAAAAAGTCCCGGAAGAACGCCATATTACCCAATATCTTGAAAATGAGGTTTAAAAGATTTTAGAAACCGCCCAAAAGTACCCAGAAAAAAAAAACAGAGAAAGAATGGGACATTACTTAAAGTTGTAAAGCAATCTCTACCGCTCTAATGGATTTCCAATGGAGACGAAACGGTTCTACCTTTCTTTTGTGAGGTGAGGTAATCAAGAGATGTGATTCCTAAAGTTGAACTGCTCGAATAAGCTACTGAAGGCTGACTGACCAAAGCGGGTCTTTGGAAGAGCAAATGTGAGAGAAACCAACTAATACACGCACACTAATATATGTACTGGTCCGGTCGGATGGGCAATTCCACCTGGAACTGAGAACTATACAGGTACTCACAAGTTATTGAAATCAGGAACTGCCTAGAATCAACTAGTTTGATCCGGTCTGGTCTGGTTCAGGCAGTTCTTTGATCTTTTGCACACCTCTATATAATACATACATATATATTCGTATGTCCATTGCATAAGTACGTCAATACGTTTGCATAAAGCATAAGCTGTGAACACGGTGTGTTATCAATTGGCTGATGCAGGGGATGTTTTAAACGCCACAGTAGGCCTTGGCAGAGCACACATCCTTGGGAACGCTGTCCTGGGAAAAATAACGGAGCAACCCATAATGACCGAATGCTTTGAACTTCAATGGGTTCTCAGAATCTGCTAAGGATTTCGATTGTTACATGTGGAATATGAGCAAGCCCAGCGAGTACCTGGGCGATTGCTTCTCCTTGAGCAACACTTGATGCAACGGAGAATGAATCCTTCCGTTGCTCCATGCCTGTTCAACAGCGGTTGAAACATTTTCCAGTACTTAAGTCAATAGAGAGACTCTCATAGACAAGATGTCCTGGATCCTTCACCAAATAAGTATGAACCTTCTGAAGGATCGCCGTCATTTTAGAAATAGAGCGAGCAAGCTATGTTTGATCCACACAGACAAGAAGAAAATGAGGGACAGGTGGTATCAAGTTGTTGACATGAATTTGAATCGACATGAGTTGAGATTGGTTTAAGTCAACTCAAAAAGAATAAATTCATATAGAAGTAGATAAAATTAAGGAGTTGTCACAAGAAGACAAAAAAAAAGTTTATAAAAACTGAGAAGCATTGATAATTTGTAGACGATAAAGAAGAGTTAAATGTAAAAGTATCAATAAATTACTAACAAGACGCTCAAAAATCATGTGATACATAAGTTCATATCAATATTTTTTTTGATATTTATCAAACTCTTGAAAAAGTGTACCAATTCAAAAAAAAAAAAAGGGTTAGAATCATCCTAGTTAAATATCACTAGCATATTCACTGGGGATTGCCCCATCCTAGTGGGCACCTTTTCCACATGAAATGAGGGAAGTGGGAAGTTTGATTCTCTACTTTTTTAGGGGGCTTGGGAGTAAGAATTTTTAGGTTCAAGTGTTGGGTTCGACTCCGCAAAAAGGCGAGGCAACTGCAAAGAGGTAGGTTAAAAGTGAGTGAGTTGAAAGTTAAAGTAAGACAGACAAAAAAAAAGAAAAGTCACTGGCATTACTTTATTGTTCGTACATAAAAGTCATTTCCTGTCTCATTCATCTAAAGTCTAGATGAACTTGAACATAACATTGGATTTAGGGAAATATAGGTACCCCTAATGTGTGTTCACTTAATAAGAACTTATATTCTTGTGTAACCTCCCTTCAATTTGTGGTTGAATTTTTTCTTCTCCTATTCCCCCAATAGGGCCAAAAAAACAATCACCAATTGCGTAGATGAGAGAGGTAACCACTTCAAAATAGGGAAAAGTACTAAAAAGTCATAAACCTATTGCATTGGTACCAATTTAGTCCTAAACCTTTTCACATTGGTACCAATTTAGTTCATCCGGCCAATTTTGGCCTGCCGGCGCTGACATGGACATCGGCCGGTGATCGTGACACTATTTCCACCAAAGTTTGAGGCTTCCTATGAATTTCGTGACAAAATTGTAAAGGACATCATTCATATCATGGTTAGTGATAGACTAAGTATTTAACCAAGTATGAAATTCCTCAAGTCTTTCTGGCCATTTATGGTAAGGGATGTCATCGATGGTGAAAAACTATTTTGAAGCCATGGACACATGGTGTCTTGGATTGTTCTGAACAATCTCTGGCTCGGAGTAATTTGATTCCATTTCCTGATTTGGAGGATTAGCCATGAATATAGATGAAGTTATTGGTGGAATAGGAAGGGAATCATCGTCAGGAATTGAAAAGGATGAAGATGAGGAAAATGATACTGATTCTGATTTAGTATTAGAAATGGCAGGAACAGTTTGTTCGGCTGGGAATAGAGTCTGATCATTTGGAAGGGCAAGATCAGGCTGTTGGATAACATGGTTAGGTTGTTGTTCCTGAGTACCCAAGTCCTTTAGAAAAGATTCTAATGGATTGGATAACATCATCTGATCTGGTCTTTCTTTTATGACAATTGAACTCAATTCTGTGGGCATTTTCTCTTTTCCTTTGTCCTTCTGTAGATTTTTGAGACAATTACGCATTTTTGCCATATCTGGTTCTTTTCTGAAAGAATCTTCTGGGATGGTAGCAAAAATAGATGTCTGTGGTGGTGGAGGTAAGTACCCAGTTCTAAAGTAGTTGCAAAAGGATCAAAAGGTTTGAACCTTCCTTATTCAAAGAGTTGAATTTGCCTTTTGAGCTTTTCTATCTCCAGCTTCGGGCTCTCAAGATGATGATACCCTAGACGTTGTCCTGATTCCAAGGCATTTAGCCTCTTTTGGAATTCAGAAACCATTTTCTTGGTGGTCTCATCATACTTTCGGAGATTTTGTTGCACATTTCCAATTCTGGAATAAATTGCTTTGAAAGCATTGTTTTGTGCTAATAGAGTCTCGGATTGCCAATTTAGGACAGCTTTAGCAGCATGAGTTCTTCTTTGTCTCTCATGTTCATCCACATCAATAGGGACAGGTATCTTAGGAACATGACGGTATCTGCCTTGTGGATCAATGAATTCTTCTGGAGCAGGAAACGAGAGTTTAGAACTTTCTCGGACAAGAGGAGGAAAGTTTGTATCATGAAACATAGCAATGGAAGAAGTGGATGGTGTTTCTGCTGGGACCTCAAGTGGGTAAAAGTGTTTCTTAGCCCACTTTAAAATTGGCTTATAAAACGGGGAGAGAGTTGGTTTTTTCTGAGGAGGAGATGATGGAGGTGGTTTTGGTGGATCTGGTGGAACTTGGGGTGTAGTACTGAACTCTAGTGGTGAATAGGAAACCATGAACTGGTATTTATCACACTCACCAAGAGTATCAATGGATGGATCTTCATTTAAGTACCTTTGGTATATGGGATCTTTCAGTTTTTTCCTTTGAGGTGGAGGTTTGTCATATGGATTTACCTTGTTCAGGAGAATTTAGGCAATAAGAGCATTGGCAAAAAGGATCCCAGAAACAATGATCATACCGGTCTTTGTAGTAATGGACAGGATGTTCATCACCATTGAAATGTCGAACAAGCTTTTTTGGATTGGCTCGAAAATTGATTCAGGAACACATGGTTTAATCATGAAAAGGGTTTGGAAGATAGAAGGATTTTCTTCCTTTTCCTTGCCAAATTTGATGGAAACAGTTTCATCTTTTTTCCGAACGAACTCAGAGTCCGTAGATTGGAAAGGCTTGTTATGCTGGTGTAGTTTTTTGTAATTGGTGATCCAAGTCTCCGGAAGAAGCTTGGCCAATGTATCATTTGGGATCTGTCTAGGAACATGGATACATGATACTTGATCATTCTGCATGGAGATGAACAAAGTATCTTCGTTACCATTGTTGAAGTTTAGATCTAGAGCATGGTTCTGCACGCGATAAACCATCTGGTAATGTAGTGTTGCAGCTATTGAGTCAGCGGTTTGGGGGGCTCCAGTGAGTTGAACTTGGACTTTTAAGAAAGAAAGTAGCTGAGGGTCTGAAAGAGCAATATTGAAATTTGGATATAAAGTCACGAAAACTGTTCCATCATTTAAAGTAGTTTGAACAGTACCAATGCAGGCATGTTGGTACTGTAAAAACCTAGTATCCAACAACGCAATTCGTGTCACAACTAGCAAACCTTTACGACCATGGAAGGTAAGAGCAAGATGAACATCGCCATAATGGACATGAGTATATCCTTGCTGAGCCTATTGTCTGGGAAACTCTGGAGGGATCTGAAGAGTAACAAAGTACTCATTTTCAGTAGCAGGAATGGGGTGCTGGTCGAATTTGGAGGACTGGACGTACTCTTTGACTTGCTTTGGGGTTTGGTGAATAAGTTGGCGGATGGAGCGGATAGGTGAGAAAGATGCGTGTGGTTTGGCAAAAGTGGAGTAATGGTTCATGAGGGGAAGTTGGGTTTCAGAGATCTTGATTTCATCACTAAGAGAGACTTCATAAAGATAATCTATCTTAGAAGCATTGAAAACACGAAATTCTAGAGAGGTTGAAGATGAAGGAGATGAAGTAAGAGAAACGGGTGCTTCAAGGATTTCTGGTTCTATGGACATGATATGAAGAGAGATCTTTTCAGCACTTGATTCTCCTACCAAGCGCATGGAACGAATAACATTACAAATGAAACCATGGCTCTGATACCATGAATGGATCTAAACTTAGAATCAGGGAGGACGAAGTCAATTTTCTGCAGGTATGCCTTCCCAGTAGTGTGCGAACAACTCCCGTTAAAGCCCTTATTTTATTATTTTAAAAATATTTTTTTGAATTTTTTTTTTTGAATTTTTATTTATTTTTTCCTTTTTCTTTTCTTTCTTCTTCCTCCTTGGACTAGTTTCGGCGGTGGCCGGCGAGGGTCGGGGCCCTCGCTCGGCCTCTCCTAGGGCTGTCGGCGAGGCGGCTTCACCCGGATCTGGGTGAGGCTAGCCTTGCCTTGGCCTCGCCGGCCGCGGGCGAGGGGTCGGCGAGGCTAGCCTCGCCGGATCCGGGCGAAGCCGCCTTGCCCATGGCCTTGGGCGAGGTCGAGCGAGGGCCTCGCCCGGCCTTGCTGCGGGCGAAGGCGGCCTTGCTCGCGGTCGGTGAGGCCAACGCGGCCCTCGCCGAGGGCCTTGCCGTGGGCGAAGGCGGCCATCGCCCGCGGTAAGGCCGGGCGAGGCCGGCCTCGCCCGTGACCCTCGCCGAAACGGTGGTGAGGGCCGCGACCCTCGGCGCAGGCGAGGGCTTGGAGGCCCTCGCCTAGTGGCCGGCGAGCCTCACCGGAGGCTCGTTGACCACCGCTAGAACACCCAAGGAGGAAGAAGGAAGAAAAGAAAAGGAAAAAAAAAAAAAAGAAAAGAAAAAGGAAAGAATTAAAAAAATCAAAAAAATATTTAAAAATAATAAAAATTGCCACGTCAAGTCTAGTCACCGGCCGATACCCATGTCGGCACTAGCGGGTCAAAATTGGCCAGATGGACTGAATTGGTACCGTTATAAAAAGGTTTATGACTGAATTGGTCTAATTGAAAAGTTTAAGACTGAATTGGTACCAATGTAATAGATTTATGACTTTTTTAGTATTTTTCCCCTTCAAAATAAGATAAATTTTTTTGATCAAGTCAATTGATGATAACTCTATAAAAATAGAGTTATTTTACCTATTTTAGGCAACAATTAATGCATTATCTATGAGAAAATATTTGGATTTCCTTCGATTATTTGAATTTTCCTTGTTTATGCAGAATAATGAGATATAGAGATGATAAGGAAAAGAATGTCAACTATCAGGAATTCAAATAAAAGCAAGAGTGGAAGATAGATATCAAATCGGAAATTCTTGATTTTGTTCCCTAATGTTATCTGCAAGCGTTGGGAGATAGATATCTTGGATATATCCTATAAATAGGAAGAGAGAGCAACTAGGGTTTTTTTTAGAAGGGGGGTGAGATCGTTTTTCATTCTTCGAGTTTTTTCAAGTATTTTGAAGAGAAGACAAAAGTGGTGACAGAATTCTTGTCCTTTGATTCAAGATGATGGGTTTGATCTATATTTTTATTTTTATTTCTTATTCTACTATGTTCTAATTTTCTTTTGTTAGGGCTACGATGTAGCCTAACCATGATGATATGAATTTCATGATTTTTATGTTTTACAATTGATTTCATTCATGTGAGTTATATATTATTGTGTTTCTTGCTTTTGAGTGACTCGGCCACCACTTGAATGATCGATGTGCATGTTTGAGCGAGAGGTGATAATATGCAATTGCTCATTATAATATATAACCATGAATTAAACGTGGGTAGAAATATACCGCGTTATTTGTGTAGCTTTCGGTGATAAGGTGATCCAAAAGACTCATTGTAAACCGGAATATTCATAGTTTTTAATGCACTCATGTTTATTTTAATTCACATAGAGATATAGTGGATTAATAAGCTGAGTAGGTTTGCTATACCTAGAGATAGGATAGTAAATAGATTAGGAAATTCCGCTATCACATGTTTGATATCGTTCTTGTATTCACAACAATCTGAAATTCATATCTAGTTGTTATTGTGAAATCGGATGCTCTAACATATTTATCTGATTGATTTTACTGCATTTAGTCTTCAAGTTTTGTTTTTGATTTATTCTAAATTATATTTTGATTTGTTAGATAAATTTTAGAATTAATCTATTTTAGTATTTAATTAGTTTATTAATGATCGATCTCCATGGGACGATACTTTTTCTCATCATTATATTACTTGTTCGATACGCGTGCACTTGCGTTAGAATTTTACGAACAAGTTTTTGATGCTCTAACATATTTATCTGATTGATTTTACTGCATTTAGTCTTCAAGTTTTGTTTTTAATTTATTCTAAATTATATTTTGATTTGTTAGATAAATTTTAGAATTAATCTATTTTAATATTTAATTAATTTATTAATCATCGATCTCCGTGGGATGATACTTTTTCTCATCATTATATTACTTGTTCGATACGTGCACTTGCGTTTAGAATTTTACGAACAAGTTTTTGGCGCCGTTGCCGGGGATCGTTTGTTTAATACTAATTAATATTGATACCAGATAATTCTAAATTTAATCTAGCTTTCGTTTTGTTTTATTTTTCAGGGTGTACATCGGTTTATGACACGTAGCCAACAAGGGAAACATGTTGAGCTTGATCCAGAAATCGAGCGTACATTCAAAAGACGACTAAGAGAACAGAGAAATCACGCTAAGATGGCAGACGGTGAGAATGAAAATCCACGTTATGCTGCGCCAACAGTTCAAGGCACCACATCAAGTATCGGAAGACCTACAATTCAAGCAAACAACTTTGAGATTAAGCCGTCACTTATTCAGATGCTTCAACAATCGGTGCAATTCAGTGGGCTGCCAAGCGATGATTCAAATGCTCATATCGATGCTTTTCTTGAAATCTGTGACACCATTAAATATAATGGAGTTACAGATGATGCTATTAGATTGAGATTATTTCCATTCTCTCTTAGAGATAAAGCTAAAAGTTGGCTTTCTTTTCTTTCAATTACTACATGGAATGATATGGCTCAGAAATTTCTTGGTAAGTTCTTTCCACCTGCAAAGTCTGCGAAGATGCGTAACGATATTACTAATTTTATGCAGATGGATAATGAATCATTAAATGAAGCATGGGAAAGATTCAAAGAATTTCTTAAGAGATGCCCATATCACGGACTACCCGTATGGATGCAGGTGCAAACTTTTTATAATGGCTTTAGTGCAAATCTTCGTTCTATGATTGATGCAGCTGGGGGACTTTAAATAATAAAACACCAGAGATGAAGCCTACAATTTATTAGAAGAGATGGCGTCCAATAGTTATCAGTGGCCTACTGAGAGATTACCAATGCGAAAAGTTAGCGGAGTTCATGAAGTTGATGCTTTTGTTGCAATTGCTGCACAATTTGAAACACTCAACAAAAAGCTAGATAATATGAGTGTTTCAGCCATGAAAATTCACAATTTGACATGTGATTTTTGTGGTGGAGGACATGTTAGCACATAGTGTCAAGTAGGTAATACTTTCAAACAACCTAGTGAAAATTCTAACTTTGTTGGGAATTTTAACAGTCGCAAGAATAATCCCTACTCCAACACATACAATCCGGGATGGCGCAATCATCCAAATTTTTCATGGAACAATCAGAATGTGACGAGACCACCGGGATTCAAACAATCAGAAGAGACAAAGTCAAATTTGGAAGACATAGTCACCAAACTTGCTAACACAACTCATAACTTCATCAAAAGCACGGATGTGAGATTTCAAAACCAAGAGGCTTCAATCAAAAATCTGGAGATGCAAGTGGGTCAGTTAGCAAGCATGATGTCAGGAAGGCAACAGGGTTCTTTGCCGAGCAACACAGAAAAAAATCCAATTGAAAACATAAAGACTATTATCCTGAGAAGTGGTAAACAAGTAGGAGAAGAAGAGATTGCCAGAGATAAAGAAGAGGTGATCAATAAACAATCAAAGGAGACAAACAAGAGTAAACTTTTTCCGAGATAATCCCAAGCCATATGTGCCGCCAATTCCATTCCCTCGCGACTCAAAGAAGCACAAAATGGATAAGCAATTTTCTAAATTTCTTGATGTATTTAAAAATTGCATATTAACATTCCTTTTGCAGATGCTTTAGCGCAAATGCCTAGTTATGCAAAATTTTTGAAGGAGATTTTGGCAAACAAAAGGAAACTGGAGGATTATGAAACCGTGAAGTTAAATGAGGAGTGTTCAGCCATCCTACAAAACAAATTGCCTCCGAAATTAAAAGATCTAGGGAGTTTTACTATTCCTTGCACTATTGGGGATTCTTACTTTGAAAAAGTATTATGTGATTTAGGTGCAAGTATTAATTTGATGCCTTATTCTGTTTTCAAGAAATTAGGATTGGGCGAGGTAAAAGTAACCACGGTGTCACTTCAACCGGGCGATCGATCAATTAAATATCCGAGAGGTATTGTGGAAGATGTTTTGGTAAAAGTTGACAAATTTATCTTTCCCTGCAGATTTCATAGTTCTTGACATGGAGGAAGATTTTGAGGTACCACTTATCTTAGGTCGACCTTTTCTAGCAATAGGAAGAGCTTTTATTGATGTACAACAGGGGAAGTTGATCCTTAGAGTTCAAGATGATCTTGTTTCATTTAATGTTTTTAAAGCAATGAAATATCCATCTGATGATAATTCTTGTTTTAGAGTTGAGACAGTTGACAAGTTAGTGAATAAGGTTTTTCAGGAAAATATTTTTGAAGATCCACTTGAAGCATGTCCGATTCGACTAAGGGACAAAGATATTCAGAATGAGGAGATAAAGGAGTACGCAAATTTCATGGAGGCAATTCCACCATATTTAAGGCAAAAGGCAATTAAATTTGAAGAGTTGGGACAACACATTATAAAGCCTAAACCATCAATTGAAGAGCCTCCAATTCTTGAACTCAAACCCTTACCTTCTTATTTGAAATATGCTTATTTAGATGGAGTTTCTTCTTTACTGGTAATTATATCTTCTTCTTTGACAGGTTTGATGGAGGAGAAAGTGCTCGAGTATTAAGAGATCATAAATGTGCAATTGGATGGAAAATAGCTGATATCAAGGGAATTAGTCCTTCAATTTGCATGCACAAAATTTTGATGGAAGAGCAATATAAACCCACTATCCAACCTCGAGAGGTGTTTGAACCTCGAAGATGCAAGAAGTAGTGAAAGCCGAGGTAATTAAGCTACTTGATGCGGGTATCATCTATCCTATCTCCGATAGTTCTTGGGTAAGTCCTGTACAAGTTGTGCCAAAGAAAGGTGGTATGACTGCTCGAAAAACCACAACAATGAATTGATTCCAACTAGAACGATTCTTGGGTGGCGTGTGTGTATGGATTACAGAAAATTAAATGATACCACTAGAAAAGATCACTTTCCTTTACCATTTATTGATCGGATGTTAGAAAGACTTACGGGGCATGAATTTTATTGCTTTTGGATGGATATTTGGGGTATAATCGATTCCTATTGCACAGAAGATCAAGAGAAAACTACTTTCACTTGTCCCTATGGTACTTTTGCTTTTAGAAGAATGCCCTTTGATCTTTGTAATGCACCAGCTACTTTTCAAAGATGCATGATGGCTATTTTCTACCGATATGGTTGAAAAATATATTGAGATTTTCATGGATGATTTTTCCATTTTTGGCCTATCATTTGATTCTTGTTTAAATAATTTGGCTTTGATCTTACAAAGATGTGAGGAGACTAACATTGTTTTGAATTGGGAGAAGTGTCACTTTATGGTGCAGGAAGGAATAGTGCTCGGGCATAAAATTTCTCGAAACGGAATAGAAGTCGATCGAGCCAAAGTGGAGGTCATTGCAAAATTACCTCCGCCAACATCCAGTAAAACTTGTCGAGGATTTTTGGGGCATGCAGGATTTTACGGGCGATTTATAAAAGATTTTTCAAAATTGCTAAACCTCTTTCTAATCTTTTGGAAAAAGATGCTCCTTTTAATTTTTCCGTTGAATGCATGCAGGCTTTTAACACTTTAAAGGAGAAGTTAATATCAGCATCAATTATGACAGCACCAAATTGGGATTTACCTTTTGAGCTGATGTGTGATGCTAGCGATTCTGTAGTAGGAGCTATTTTGGGACAAAGGAAGAATAAAATTTTTCAAACCATATACTATGCCAGTCGAACCTTATCAGGTGCACAATTGAATTATTCAACATTAGAAAAGGAACTTTTGGCGGTAGTATTTGCTTTTGATAAATTTCGTTCTTATTTAATTGGCTCAAAAGTTATAGTTTATTCTGACCACTCTGCTCTTAAGTATTTGCTTGAAAAGAAAGAATCAAAACCCAGGTTGATCAGGTGGATTCTATTGCTGCAATAATTTGATTTGGAAATCAAAGATAAGAAGGGGACTGAAAATCTAATTGCAGATCACTTATCAAGAATTTCAAATTCAAAGGAAGAGGTAAGACCAATTTTGGAAGAGTTCCCTGATGAGAACATTTTTTCCATCAAGTCAATTCCTTGGTATGCCGACTTTGTAAATTATTTGGTAAGTAATGTTCTTCCTCCCGAATTATCATATTAATGTAAGAAAAATTCTTTTCGATGTTAAAAATTATTTTTGGGAAGAACCTTTCTTGTTTAAAGTATGTACAGATCATGTCATAAGGAGATGTGTTCCAGATGAAGAGAAGGCAAACATTCTACATCATTGTCATGATGGAGAGACAGTGGCCATTTTGGTGCCACAAAAACTGCAGCTAAGATTTTACAATTTGGATTTTATTGGCCTACACTTTTTAAAGATGCATACTCCTATGTAGCTTCATGTGATAGGTGTCAAAGAACTGGAAATATTTCAAGAAAAAATGAGATGCCTTTAAACAACATTATTGTGTGTGAATTATTTGATGTTTGGGGTTTGATTTCATTGGACCCTTTACACCTTCTTATGGAAATTTATACATTTTAGTGGCTGTGGAGTATGTGTCTAAGTGGGTAGAAGCTGTAGCATTGCCAACAAATAATGCTAAAGTTGTGGTCAAATTTTTGAAGAAAAATATTTTTACCCGATTCAGCACTCCTAAGGCAATCATAAGTGACTTGGGGACACATTTTTACAACAAGCAATTTGAAGCACTTTTGAGTAAGTATGGAGTCACACATAAGGTTGCAATCCCTTATCATCCTCGACTAGTGGTCAAGTAGAGATTTCAAATAGGGAAATCAAGAGAATTTTAGAAAAAAAAGTGAATGCCTCTAGGAAAGATTGGTCAATAAAACTTGATGATACACTTTGGGCCTATAGGACAGCGTTCAAAACTCCAATTGGGATGTCTCCTATTAGGCTAGTGTTTGGAAAGGCTTGTCACTTACCAGTGGAATTAGAGCATAAAGCATATTGGGCATTGAAATTTCTGAATTTTGATATGCAGTCTGCAAGTGAAGAAAGATTATTACAACTGAATGAATTGGAGGAATTTCGCAATGAGGCCTATGAAAATTCTAAGTTGTACAAGGAGCGTACAAAAAGATGGCATGACAAGCACATATTCAGAAGAGAGTTTAAAATTGGTCAAAAAGTCTTACTTTATAACTCTCGTCTTAAACTTTTTCCAGAAAGTTGCGATCTAGATGGTCTGGTCCTTTTACAGTTACAGGTATTTCCATATGGAACAGTTGAAGTTGCGCATGACACGAGGGCACATTCAAAGTGAACGGTCAACGTTTGAAGCCCTACTTTGAAGGTGGTTACAACAAGCGTAAGACCACCATTGAACTTCATCCTCCGAATAGCGTCATCCGAGATAGTTTGGCTGAAAACTATAAAGCAAGCGCTTCTTGGGAGGCAACCCAAGCATTTTAATTATGTTTTTATTTATTTTTAAGTTTATGTTTTGCCAAAAAAAAAAAAAGATTAACTTTTCTCTATTTTATCCAGGTTAATTTTTAGGGAGCACCTTTCAAGAGTTTAATCATCAAAGTCATCTATGGACTTATCCTACAACCAGGGGAGTTTTCTTCTTCCTATTTCTATTTTTCGTATTGAGGACATTACTTCATTCAAGTTTGGGGGGGGAGAGAGACAAATTTTTGGATAATTTTTTAATCATGATTGCTTTCCTGGTTGTAAATTTTTATGGTTCTTAGGAAAATTTAAATTTTATTTAAACTTGCAATTGATGTGTAAGTTAATCTTAATTCTGATTATGTTGATCCACTTATTAAGCACTAAAAGTCCTATTGATTTTTGATTGGATAATTAGCTTACATTAGTGGAGAGAGGAATGAAAAGCAAACCTATGAGATTTGGTCATAATTATTGAGAATTTTTGAGAGGTTGCATGTTAATGTGAATTTATTTGGATTGCATATAATTCAAAAAAAAAGATGAGGACTTTCACACACACACTTGGATCATATAGTTAGAATTGGTCTTAACTTATAAATTGATTTCAATGTTTGGATGGAATTTATGTTTTTCTTTGAATTGTGAATTTGAGCAATTATGGAAAGATGTCATGGAGAAGGTTGTTAGGTTGAGTATGTGTTATGTCTTGATTTTGCTCGAGGACTAGCAAAATGTTAAGTTTGGGGGTTTGATAACTCTATAAAAATAGAGTTATTTTACCTATTTTAGGCAACAATTAATGCATTATCTATGAGAAAATATTTGGATTTCCTTCTAATTATTTGAATTTTCCTTGTTTATGCAGAATAATGAGATATGGAGAGGATAAGGAAAAGAATGTCAACTATCAGGAATTCAAATAAAAGCAGCAGTGGAAGATAGATATCTTTCTTGATTTTGTTCCCTAATGTTATCTGCAAGCGTTGGGAGATAGATATCTTGGATATATCGTATAAATAGGAAGAGAAAGCAACTAGGGTTTTTTTAGAAGGGGGTGAGATCGTTTTTCATTCTTCGAGTTTTTCAAGTATTTTGAAGAGAAGACAAAAGTGGTGACAGAATTCTTGTCCTTTGATTCAAGATGCTGGGTTTGATCTATATTTTTATTTTTATTTCTTATTCTACTATGTTCTAATTTTCTTTTGTTAGGGCTACGATGTAGCCTAACCATGATGATATGAATTTCATGATTTTTATGTTTTACAATTGATTTCATTCATGTGAGTTATATATTATTGTGTTTCTGCTTTTGAGTGACCGGCCACCACTTGAATGATCCGATGTGCATGTTTGAGACGAGAGGTGATAATATGCAATTGCTCATTATAATATATAACCATGAATTAAACGTGGGTAGAAATATACCGCGTTATTTGTGTAGTTTTCGGTGATAAGGTGATCCAAAAGACTCATTGTAAACCGGAATATTCATAGTTTTTAATGCACTCATGTTTATTTTAATTCACATAGAGATATAGTGGATTAATAAGCTGAGTAGGTTTGCTATACCTAGAGATAGGATAGTAAATAGATTAGGAAATTTCGCTATCACATGTTTGATATCGTTCTTGTATTCACAACAATCTGAAATTCATATCTAGTTGTTATGGTGAAATCGGATGCTCTAACATATTTATCTGATTGATTTTACTGCATTTAGTCTTCAAGTTTTGTTTTTAATTTATTCTAAATTATATTTTGATTTGTTAGATAAATTTTAGAATTAATCTATTTTAGTATTTAATTAGTTTATTAATCATCGATCTCCGTGGGACGATACTTTTTCTCATCATTATATTACTTGTTCGATACGTGCACTTGCGTTTAGAATTTTACGAACAATTGATCAAATGGTCATAGAGAGTAGAAGTTAGCTAGGTGGTGGTCCGGTGGACTCAATGGGCCTTTAGCTTTGTTGCTATACGATACATATCATCAAGAGTTGATTTCGAAGTGCCTTTTAAATGGAAACAAGATCTCAAAATGCCTCCTCTAATAATGTCTCAATTAAGTCAATGTGTGTCACCCCAAATTCGTTTTGTCACAAATAAGTTTACATCCAAAGCTTGGGTTAAGGTAACACGCACAAATCAAAGGCCAAGATTAAACCGGTTCACAAAACTAGCATAGTATATCATGGATCTCTTGGTATCCGAAATCCCACAATCATGCTCTTGGATTAATAAAAGATATAATGATAAGACTATATTGTATGCTAGTAGATAGACAAATGGTTAATTCAATTGAGTCAACTTAACTCTCGTTTTATGCCATGAAACTATTGTAGATTCTAACTTTTCATTAATCTTTCTCATATCTCTCTAGAAGCTCATTTGGCTAACTATAGCTAAACTATAACTATGTTGTGTCATAACTATTTTCTGAAGTATTGTAACATTTATGTTTGGTAATATATATTTCATAGTGGCAAAAGAACACCCAAGTGCCACAACTTGGCAAAAGAGAACAATAATTGCCAAAATTTCCAAAAAAATACACTTAAGTGCTAAAATCGGAGAATAAATGAATATTAGAGTGCTAATGGCGAGAGTATTCTACCAAACAGCTAATGTGGCTTTTTGTGGTGAGAATTTTAAATGATGTGATATCTCTTTAAAAAAATTTATCCGCATGGCATTTTAATTAATTTTAATTAATTTTTTTAAAAATCAAATTAAAAAACTAAAAAGAAAAGAAAAGTTAAAATATATTTAAAAAAAAAAATTGCAAAAAAAAAAAAAAAAAAAAAAAAAGCAAGGATCGGCGATGGGTGTTTCCACCATCGCCCATCGCTAGATGGGGCTAGGTGGCTGGCCTTGCCTAGTCCTAAGTGAAGGCCGACCATTCATACTAGGCTCGGGCTTGGGTGCCTAGATTTGGGAGACACCGGCAACCATCGCTTGGCTAGGGTGAGGCCTTGTTGGTCCTTGCCTGGGGTTGGTGAAGCTCACCCAAATCGTCACCTAGATTTGGCAAATCTTCATTAGCCCCAAGCAACCCTAAGGGAGGGTCGACGAGGCCTCGCCTAAGCTTGGCGAGAGTTGTTGGCCTTGCCTAGGGTCGGGAGGCCTTGCCCGAGATTGGCGAGGTTGCTGGCCCTCCTCACCTTGGGTCGAGTGAAGGCCAGCCAACCTCACCCAGGGCCGTTGACAATCATCGGCCCCTTTGACAGTGGGTGGTGGCGAATGCAGACGACGTTGTTTTAGGGTTTTTAATTTGGGGGCAACATGGAGGATGACGTTGTTTTAGACAAGAGTTACTAAGTGTATATTTTGGCGAGTCACATAGACCAGTTTTTTTAATAAAATAATGTCGTGTCGAATTTCCAGCAAGCCTCTTTGGAGTTGGCACTTAAATGTCTAATTTTTATTTTAAAAAAGTGACACTTAAATGTATCTTTTAGAAATTTTGCATTTATATATCCCCTATGCTAAGTAGTGGCACTTGGGGCATTCTTCTCTCATTTTATAGTTGCAATACCTCAAAATTGTGTAAGGCAACTGCTCAATAGCAGTCATAACTTTGTAGTTACTACAATCATGAGGTACTTGCTAAATACCTTATGAAATCTAAAGCACCCATTTTTCATGACCCAAACTATTGCAGGGTTCGAGTGCATTTCCAACAACCCAAATCATTTGTTTGATTCCTTTAATTTTGGGAAAATTTTAAATAAGGACCTACAGTACCATCATTTTCTTAAAAGAGGACCTAAAGCGAAGTTTATCTCAAATAAGGACCTAAAGTGCCTTTATTTTCTCAAAAGAGGACCTAGAGTTGAGTTTGTCTCAAATAAGATTCAAAATGATCATTAGTCTCAAAGAAGGACCTCATTTGCCGGCTAGTGAATAAATGCATCTCCGATGCATATTCCAGTAACTTGATTAGGGATATTTTTGTCATTTTTTTTTAAAATTTTAAAATTTCAGTTGTCTTGTTCTTTATTATTATTTTTTTTTTGGGTCAATGGTGGCACTGTTCATCATCTTCTTCGTCCCCTATTCATCTTCTCAAGAACATCGGACTTGGGAAGGGCCAGTGAGCGCTGGCCATTGGTGAGGATCGGCAAGGGTTGGACGCCCATCGTTGGCAATAGGCGAGGCCCGTCGAGCTACGGGTGAGGGCTTGCAAGCCCTTGTTAGCCCTTATTAGTGGCCGGTGAGGTGGGCAAGCCTCGCCTAAGGGCCGGCGAGGGGTGACCTTGCTAATGGTCATGAGGGGCGACCTCCCTCGCCTCCGCCCATTGCTCCACCAACAACCTCGTCTTCTGCTAGGACTATGACTGGGATGCCCGCGTCGCTTTCTTCATCCCTTCCTCCACCACCACTCCTAGATCAATGACTTCTTTAGCTACCCATTTTGCCCTCGAGGACCTTCTTGTAGGGCCTCATTTGACGCCCCCATGACCAACGAGGGCTCGATGGCCCTTGCCCGCTCGAGGAGATGGGCATGGAGCCTTTGCTCAGCGCCGACGATGGGTGTCGAGCCCTCGTCGACCCTTACCAGCGGCCGGTGCTCGTTAGCCTTTCCCAAGTTCGATATTCTTGATCTAGGCAAGAAGAAGTGAACAGGGGACGAAGAAGACAATGAATAGGGCAACAAAAAATGAAAAAGAAAAAGAGAAAAGGGACGGAAATACTATAATCAGGCCACCAGAATATACATTGAAAATGCATCTATTCACCGGCCAGCAAGTGAGGTCCTTCTTTGAGATTAAATGACTACTTTGGGTCATTATTTGAGACAAACTTTACTTTAGGTCCTCTTTTGAGAAAATAATGGCACTTTGGATCCTTATTTGAGACAAACTTCACTTTATATCATTTTTTGAGAAAATGATGGCACTTTGGGTCATTATTTGAAATTTTTCCTTTAATTTTTTATAATATTTGCATCCATTGTCCTTTTGCTAATATATACTGTGACATCCCGATTTTCCAATTCTATTTTCACTAAATTGAGACGGGCATTTCGTTGGCACGCATATAGTTCATTTCCTTGAGTCGGCCACTCATGTGAAAAGTAGTCTATCAGGTAAAGTTGTTAAAAGTTTCCAATGCATCAGACTCGAGAATTTGACCATAAAGTGACCTTTCGACCGAGCTAATCTGCAAGGGTTATTACGGCATAAATAAAAATCGATTAGAGACCGGAGATAGGTTGACTCCACAGGGGCATGTGATTCAGTGTGGGTGATTCCACCAGATCGCACAATTCTTGTCGATCGGCACTAGATCGACTTTTCTATCGATTGGGTACCCTGTGTTCGTATTTGAAATCTTGAGATTATCCCGACAACCGAAAGTCGCCAATGTTTCAAAGATGTACATCGTGGCTTGAGATGATCAACCACAGGTCAAATGCATGAAAATTTCTAAAGGCTACCCGGTAGGTTGGGCCATGCTAGTATCGTGCCAAAGTGAAATTAACTGTGGAATTGAGATCGAATTCAGAAATTGGAAGTCTGGGTGTGTCACAAATTATTTCCGGATCATTGGCTTATCTTCAGAAGATTTTTCATGTAATCAGAATTTTTCAGAAATTAAATCAGAGAATGGCTATTTTGGCTCGAGAAATCAGTAGGCCCACCTTTGGCCTTACTTTTAGGACTTAAGTTGGTTTTATGGTCAAGTGATTATGTGAATGGAAGTGTGATGACATTGGATTAATTTTATGGATTTCAATTTGATTCAATTGGAAGAGAATCAAGTGGAATTGGAGAATTGGCCGTACAAGATTTTATGCCCCGGCGGAAAATAAAATGGACCCATTTGAGAATTGTTGTGGGAGGTTTAGAGATAGTGGAGTGTGATGTCATGCATGAGGTCATGGTGGGCCATTTGTGTGGATTAAAGAAAAAGAAAAAAGGAAAAGGAATTGTCCCATCCTCCTTCTCTCTCCTCCCTCTCTTCTTCCTCTCTACTGTGCGACCCCCCCTCTCCATCTTCTTCTCCTTCTTCGCACACCCAGCAATGGAAGAAGCGGAATGCAGCAGGCCCTAGCTCCGTCCGTCGCCGCCTCACGCCGCGCACCGTCGCCGTTTCGCCTTGGCCGTCGCCCTCCGTCTTCCCCTTCCTCTCCCGTCGCGGTCTCTCTTCTCCATCTCCCTTGACTGCTTCGAGACCTAGCAGCAACCAGAGAAGTCCCGTCCGAAGCTGCATGCCAGCCGGAGGTCTCGCTGTTCGCCCATCGCCGCCGTCGCGCGTCTGCCTCGCGCTCGCCCGCGCCTGGCCGCGCGCCGCTCCGCCCGCTTCGCCCAGCTCGTCGTCCCGAGCTGCTGTTCAGCTCGCACAAGAGCTGCCGGAGCTCGTTCGTCGCCGCCGTGCACCGGCGTTTGTCGCCGCCAGCCACCGCCGTAGCTCCTCCGCCCACTCCCGACCCCAACCAGCCCCGGATCTGCCCTCCTTCGCCCCCAACCAGCAGCAAGCGAGAGGAGAAGAAAATGGGTATGCAGCGGACGTTTGGCCCATTTTGGCCGCCTTCCCGAGCCCAGATGCTCGGCCCGCTTTGAGGAAAGTTGTTCTCCTCGGCGTCCCCGTCGTTTTGGTCCGCTCGGCTCGCTAATCCGGTGAATTTAACTCACTAAATCTTGATTAGAGTGTTAATGATGCCATAAGTGTGCTTAGTTTAAATTAAGTAAGTTTATGTGGGTGGATTAGTATATTTAATTATAAAGTGGATTAAGAGGTTGGTTTATGTTAAAGTGTGTTTAAATTAAAGGTTAAAAGAAATTATTTAAAGTTAAGCCTTGATGTGATATAAAAGGATTTTAGTTTTGAATTATTTAAGTGCTTCGAAATTCTGGAAAATATAATATTATTTTATAATCCGAAATTATTAAAATATTATTAAAAAAAAACGAAAAAATTATTTTTGATCCCGGTCGCTTAAAATTTCGTCTTTGGTCGCTACGGTACATTCGGATTTTGAAATTGATGATTGGAATTATAAATTAAGTGTGGATTTCGAAAACTATGGATATTATTATTTAATTAATTTTCGGAATAAATTTAATTATTTATTAAATTCGAAAATTTTTGTCGGGACCCTAAACTCTCAGAATTTCGTGCCGATCGCTGCTGTGTATTTAGAATTTGAATTTGATGATTGATTGTGGCAAATTGAGTGTGATTGCGATAGATAGGGATTCTTTATAAAATCCAAGTGTTGAAATTGATGGGAAATTGGCTGTGATTAACCACCTATTAGAGGTTGTGCCCAGTGAGGCCGTGATGGACCACCTATGAGAGGTCGTGCCTATTAGGGCCGTGATGAACCACCTAAGAGAGGTCGTGCCTAATGGGGCCGTGATGGACCACCTATGAGAGGTCGTGCCTAGTGAGGCTGAGATGGACCACCTAATTAAAGGTCGTGCCGAGTGGGGCCGTGATTGCCACTGGTTATTAAACCTTCCTATAGGGCCGTAATTGAGAGTAATGATTGATTTGCTAGAATGACATGTAATCGGCCAAATCGATTGATCGCTGAGACGATCCAAGTGATTGAATTGTTCTGATGATGTGATTGTGCCATGGTTGTTTAGTTATCATAATTGCACGTGGTTGAATTATATAAATTGTGTTAACCTGCAGATGAAGGCTAATGCGAGATAAGTCTTCTGTGTGATGTGGCTAGGCCACCCGGGGTGTATTTTCTTTCTAATAGGGGTTTAGGGGTTGAACTTGCGATACATCGTCTCATCCCGGTTGTGGGATTAAAATTTCAGTCCCCCGGTGGACGGAGCGACCGGATAGCTTTGGTTGGCCTTGAGGAGTTGCGAGAGGTGAAGTCATAAGATTGGAGAACGTGTCCGACTTGTAGGTCGTAGGACAATTCCTTTTTAAGAGCCGGTCTTTTGTAGACTTTTGGCCGTAGACCTCGTTTTGTAATTCCGTTGAATTATGAAAGTGTTATGTTGTGGTTTTGCTTCCCGCTTTTCTATCCCGTATTTTATTGTCGGGGTTTTATAATATGCTTCCGCATGTGCATTAAAGATATGATTGGGTCGGCGACACTACCTGGGAATGTCGCATTTGATCGACCGCAGTGGGATGTGCGCGCGCTCGGGGTTCGGGGAGTGACATATACGAAGAGAGAAAAATTACCCATGAGAAGTTGTGAGAAACTTCAAATATTTTTCCACATCTTATTGGGGTGTCAGTGTAGTTAGATATGGATTTGTTCTTGATAAATAACTAGTGGACCCATCTGGGAATTGTACTTGATTGGGACTCAAATGGGTCCAGGAATTGGTGGGCCTATTCCTCATTCTAGATTTTAGAGTGGGAACTAGCCCATTCTAGAACCAGTCATCCCCGCCATCAATGCTAGATAATATATCACATGCATTTTAGGTATCTTTCTTGTATGTACATATATGTACTAGTCACAATCCAAGGAGATAGCCAGAGGGTTTCTATACGAAGGATTGTGATTATCCATAAATGAGCAACCCTTAACTATCTCCTGAAGTTCTAGGGTTTTCTTGAGTATTCTAGAATATTCATCAAAAAGGACGATTCGATAATTGTATACTTATGTAATAAATGTGGATAGTTTGATAGATTAAGAGATATAATCTCTACTGTTAGATCAAGATTACGGCTACGATTAGCATTCTACTTATATATATAGGGGCCTCATTTTCATTTATATCTTATTCACAAATGAAATACAATTCCAAAGCTTTTCTCTATAGAGTTTTTCTCTTTAAAAACCTTGTGAGTCGAGTGAATGCTATTGACTTAGGAAGAAATTTCTAAGGCTACATGGGTAAGGGAACTCTAGATTAATCCCCGTGACAAATTGGTATCGATTTTCTCTTATGTAAAACTCTATTGTCCCGTAATACAAAAACACGGATTTTTTGCACATGCTGATGAATTCAAAGAAGTGTTATTATAAACATAAAAGAAAGAACCCATGGATAAGAGGACTTAAAAGTCTGTTAGGGAAAAGAAATAGGGTTAATACCCTGAAAAACCCCAAACTGGTACACTTGTGACAAATTTACCCAAAATTATTTTTTTGACCACAAAAAATCCTAAACTGGTATACCTTTGACAAATTTACCCTAAACTGGTACACTTGTAACAAATTTACCCTATGTTAGTTTTTGTTAAATTTTATTCTCAAATTATTAAGTTAAATAACATGTGACAGTATACCAATTTAAGATTTTACGCTCCGTTTGTCACGGTTTACAATTTTTATGATTTTTTTGTGGTATTAATCCAATTTAGCATAGGGTATATTTGTTACAAATTTACCAGTTTAGGGTTTTTTGGATCGAATAAATTAGTTTTTGGTAAATTTGTCATAAATGTACCAATTTATGGTTTTTTATAGTCAGTCGGAGTAAATTTGTCACAAGTTTACCAGTTTGAGGTTTTTCATGGTCAAAAAAATAGTTTGGGGTAAATTTGTCACAAATGTACCAGTTTGGGGTTTTTCAGGGTATTAACCCAAAGAAATAAGAAAATACTTGATGAGATCACATCATAAAGAATGAGAGGGATCTGTGTGGCTTGAAAAAAAGAAGACGGACACGCGTCAATCAAATAACTACCAATTCATTTTAAGTGTCGTGAGTAGATTGAGTCAATAGGAGGATTCAGACATGCTAAGGTTCCGTTTGTTTCGCTGAAAATAATTTTTGGGAAAATAATTTTTGGATTTTCCGGTGTTCGTTTCACAAAAAATGAATTCCTTGAGGAAAATGTTTTCCATCAAAAGAAAAAAGTCTTCTAAAGTAGGGGAAAATGTTTTCCACTTTTGAAAAGTGGAAAACATTTTCCTCACATGAACTCTCTTATCTCACATCTTTACAAATCCTCACTTCTTCCTCCCCTTTCTTCTTCTTTTCTTTTTTTTTTATTCGAATTATTTTTTATTTTTAATTCGAATTATATTTAATTTCCTTTTTTTTTTTTTTTTTTGTTTTCCATCTTCTTCTTTCTAGGCTAATTGTCAAACCAGGTGAATCTCAAGCTTGTCAATCTCAAACTCGTGTTAGTCGATCTGGTGAGCCTCGAGCTTGACGCTCACGCTCGCCAATCTGGTAAGCGAAAAATATTTTCCGTACTGAATACCGAAAAATATTTTCCGAAATATTTTTAGGTTTTAGCCGAACACTTAAAATATTGTCATTTTCCTGGAAAATGACTTTTGGGAAAATATTTTCCGGAAATGACCCATTTTCCATGAAATGAATGGACCCTAAAAGTCATCGCCATGCCCACTATTAAATAACTATGCTAAAATTTTTGGGTCTAAAGTGGAGGCCCAACGATACATATGCTTGAATCATCTGCAGACCATGTACACAGAAGAAAGACAAAATTGCATAGGACTATTCTGCAGCAGCCAATTCATAGTTTAATCGTTCTTCAAGGAAAAGAAGCAAATAGTTGCTAGAAAAGCAAAAGAGTTTATCCACTTGCTTTTGTGATTAGATGTCATTTTGTGACAAAGAAACACGTTAGTTTTGCAGATTGATACGATGCTAAAGTCTAACGCCTTTGGACATTGAGCACCTTAGTGAAAATGGCAAAAACGAATGCGAAGAGCACTATGAATCCTATCATCAATGTGGCGATAACATCTAGAAAATCTTGTTGATAAAGTAATCTCTCATGTATCTTCAATCATGCTTCCGGTGTCCTTGAACCTATTCTTCAAATCACCGAACCGAGAGACCGCCAATCCATATAAAGTCCAAGAAACCGGGCATGCTAAGTAGTATCATCTGCACCAAGTAGGTATCCTATGTTAAATAGGAAGTCATGAGGAGGTTCACAAATCAGGAATCACACTTGATGTTGAAAACAAAATTGACAGAAACATGAAAATTGATGGGTTGCTATAGAACTTACAGTACTCAACACAATGAACCTCGAAAAGAGGTTCCATATGGCGTAGAATGCAAAAGAGACGATGGAAGCAATGTGGTGGTTTGGGGTCATTATGTGAAATACACTAATGTGAAGCACATGAAAAACAAATACCAGAAATTTTTTGCAATGGTCCATTTGAATCCACTCATTGCGTAAATTGTGATACCATATGATATGGCTCACATGAGAACATATGGGACTTCATTCAGAACTTACGAGATAAAAGTTAATCACATAAGCAACTTTTCATTATTGGTTCATGCGTAACACTATCTAGAATAAGCATACTTAGAATCATTTCGAAGCAATTTTACCCGTCTAACGCGTATGGTAGGGCCGAGTATATCCCTACAGCTCACTCTCTATAGAAAACCGTTCTCTCCACTGCTACAACTGGTTGTATAGAAGCCGCATTTTGGACCCCAAGGAAGGCGACAGCCGCATACATAGATGCCATCGCATTGATCAAATCTTGACTCCTGCAAACCTAACATTCAGAAGCACGTAATTTCTAGAATGAATGAGGCAGATACTGCAGATTATAACTTCATACTCTATGGTAAGCTTTGAATAAATGCACTTATCAATATGGTTATACTTAACTCATATAATGATACCATCAAATCAAATTTTTATGCCATTGTTTCAATGCTTTCTCTGTCACCACTCATGTTGTCATTCTCAACCAAATGCATCTTATTTACAACTTCTTTCACATAATTAGCCTCACATTCTTGAAAACCTTCCTCAATTTGAATGTGTTTTATCAAATTATCCACAATTAGGTTCCCATTGTGGAAAAGTTCCTTATGATAATCATTCCAAGATGAAAGCAATTTTGAAATAATTGCATTAATTTAAAGAGGTTTAGAAACTTCAATCATAAAATCTTGAGTTTGGCAACAGATATTTGAAGTTCCTTCACTTATTTAGAGACAAATTTCCATTAGTCATGACCAATTAAAATATTTAAGAAAAGTAAATCTATTCATACCTCATTTGCCAGTATTACATTTGGTATTCAAGGCAGTTTAAATGCTTCCAGATTTGTGTAAAAAAAAAAAAAAAATTCATATAGACGATTTAACAAAGCATTGAGAATCTTTCCTTGACACCATATACCATTAGTCTCTTCTTTCCAAAATAATGCATTTCGAGATACCATTACTTCACTTAATGTTCTTGGATCTTCATCCAAGTGAAATAATATGGCAATTTATTCACAACATTTTCCCTATCTTCTTTCTTTTACCAAAAGTCACAAAATTAGAATTGAAATCTTTCATTTTCTTCACTTTTTGACTTCTCCTCAACTCACCTGGAGAATCAAGCATTTTTCTTTTCCTTGATGAATGATTTCTTGCATAAATTGTTTCGTGAAAAATGAATAAAAAAAAATATCTATTTTCATTAGTGAAAATATAAAATGGTTATTGATAATAAAAATAATTACTAATTATTTTATGCAATATAAGGAATCATTTTCGAGAAATATTATTTAAATAATTCATTTTCTGCTAAAAATAGAGCCTTAGTTATACCGACATGCCGAGTATTTTAATCTCCTTTTCTGGACTTCCCACCGCACAAATCCCTGGGCTTCACGTCTATGTTCACGTTTTTCTTGAAAAAATCCGAACGATGGATTCCGATCGGACTCTTTTGAGTCATGCCTTCCACGGTAAATTATGCTCTAATCACAAACAAAATGATTGATATTTTGTGCATCTCACGGGCCCGCAAAAGAAGCTTCTGATTGGATTTTCATGAGATCTTGCCTTCTATTAGGGTGTGTCCAATTTAAAATAATCGTGAATTTAAATGCGTACTTTTTATTTAATAAAGCTTCTGATGTGATTGGAAGTTTTGAGATCTTTCCTTCCATATTAATTAGAATGTACTACGGTTTGAGGTCCGATTTAAAAATCACCCTTCATCTACATCTAACTTTATGGTAATTATAAAACTTTTGACTGGATTTAATGAGATTATACATCCCAGTTAAAGATTTAGCATATTCGAAGGGCGATGAATACTATAGAATACATAACATTCATTACGTGCATACATGTGCTGCTCTCAATTTTCTCTTCCGTAAAATTCTACTATCTTGTAACCCAAAAATATAGAATTTTTTTCGCATGCTAATGAAAACATCCATAGAAAAAACCTGTGTAAAAGGGCTTAAAGTTCGCTAGGGAACAAAAACATAAAATAATTGACAAAATCATATCATAGAAAATAAGAGGGATGTGAGTGGGCCCCAAAAAGAGACACGTGTCAACAAAAGAATTAGCGAAATTTCATTTCAAGTATGGTGAGTAGATTTGATCAGTAGGCGGGTCCAGACATTTCAGGTCGGGCATTGAGCTAAAAGTCATCGCAATGCCCACTATTATATAAATATTCGAAAATTCTTGAGCCTTAGTGGAGGCCCAAGAATGAAATTGCTCGAATTATCTGCAGACCATGCACACAGAAGGAGGACAAAATTGCATAAGGACTGTTCGTTTGTTGCAGCAACCAATTCACAGTTTAATCCTTCTTAAGGAAAAGATGCATATGATCGAAAAGATGCAGATAGCCGCTATAAAAGGAGTTCATCTACTTGCTATTGTAATTAGATGTTGTTTTCTGACAGAGATGCTTTTTTTTTGTAGTTCGATGCGATGCTAAAGTCTACCGCCTTTGAAAATTTAGCACCTTGATAGAAATGGCAAAAACGAATGCGAAGAGCACTGTGAATCCTATCATCATTGTGGCAGTCATGTCCAAAAAATCGTGTCGATAACCAAAGTAATCTCTCACATATTCTTCCACTGTTCCCCCAGTGTCCTCGAGCACGTTCTCTAAATCGCCGAATTGAGAGACCACCAATCCGTATAAAGTCCAAGAAGCCGGGTTCGCCCAGTAGTACCATCTCCACCAAATAGGTATCCTCTGTTAAATAGGAAGTCATGAGGATGTTCACAAATCAGGCATTACACTTGATGGTGAAATCATAATCGGCAGAACAATAAAATTGATGGGTTGTTATAGAACTTACAGTCCTGGCACAATGAACCCCGAAAAGAGGTTCCATATGGCGTAGAATGCAAAGGAGACGATGGAAGCAATGTGATTGTTCGGGGTCATGCCCACGGCCATCATACCATAATATGTGAAATACAACAATGTGAAGCACATGAAGAACAGATGCCAGAAAAATTTCGCAAGGGTCCATTTGAATTCAATCATTGTGTAAACTATGATACCATACAATATAGCTTGTATGAGAACATAAGGGACTTCAATAAGAACCTACGAAATAAAAATTAATTGCATAAGCAACTAATATCGATTCTCCGACCAAAAAAAAATATCGATTCATGCATAACACCATTTAGAATAAGCATACTCGGAATCATTTGGAAGTAATTTTACCTGTGCTAATGCGTATGGCAGGGCCGAGTACATTCCTGCAGCTTGCTCTCTATAGAAAACCGTTCTCTCCACTGCTACAACTGGTTGCACAGAAGCTGCATTTTGGACCCCAAGGAAGACAATAGCTACATACATAGATCCCATGGCATTGATCAAATCTTGACTTCGGGTCCTGCGAACCTAACATTAAGAAACACACAACTTCGAGAATGAATGAGGCAGATATTGACATTCTAAGCAGAACTTACGCTTTAGAGCCGAGGTCCCAGAACATAGTCCCAAGAATTAAGGCAATGAAGATGGTGAAGAGGAACCGAACAGCCGTGTACGACGGATTCCGCCAGTAAGACCAATGTTGCTTCCATAAGCAAGCCATTAATTGGGTGAAAGTTGACTGAGAATACTTAGTCGGGAAATAGAGGTCCTTAGAATTTGGAGGAGGTACGCTCAACTCTTCAATCAAAGCCTTGTTTCTCCTGAAAATCACAAAAAAGTTTTTCCACTGACATTTTACGGGTTAATGGCAAGACTAAAATGGACCTCGATCTATGCGATAAACCCACCTGTACAAATCTGAGTTTTTGTATAGATCAGAAAAATCGACACCCAAAGCGAGTTCTTGTGCTGCGCTTGTAACTTCGAGCATCCAAGTTGCTGGATTATAGCCATCTTTGATTTTATTAACTCCTTGGATCCCCTTGATTTTGAAGATACCATGGTGATTCAAGAAGCAAAAGAAAAGGACAATCGAAGCCAGACTATATAAGTGAAACAGTCTGTACCTCAAAATACTCTATTAGATGAGAAGAATGACGACCCAGAGGACCGACGTATATCTCCTGCCCCCCTTGTTTCAATAAGAAAAGCTGCAGAGCAAGTGAAAATGCAACAGCTTCCAAGTTTGAGTGCGCTGTAAACAGATTTTTCGTATTTTGAATGTGTTGACACAACTCACCTCATCGAAAGCTTCAAATATATCAATGCTCGGTTGGTGAATTGTGCATACAACCGTTCTCCCTGTGTCCACTGTATTCCTAACTGTTCTCATGACAATAGCAGCAGCTCTTGCATCAAGCCCTGAGGTTGGCTCGTCCATGAAAATGATGGAGGGGTTTGCGACTAGTTCAACTGCAATGGTCAGCCTTTTGCGTTGCTGGGTGGATAGACCATCCACACCAGGCAAACCGACCAAGGCCTGTCTCAGCAGATTTAGCTCCATAAGCTCCATGACTTCCTCAACAAACAGCTACAACATTTTTGCCCATTAGAAATGATTTGAATTAGATTGATCCTCAATTAAACTACATAGCCAACAAAGCAGCAAGCACTTCCACAATTTGTTTTGAGTTAAGAAAGCAATCCTGGTAGAAATATTTTCTGGTAGCAGATGCAAACCTTTCTGGTTTGGTTGTCCAAGCCAGGAGGCAAACGCAGCCATGCCGAGTAAATTAAGGACTCGTAGACGGTGACATGAGGTGAATGGATGTCGTCTTGTTCACAATATCCAGAAATCCGAGCAAATGTGTCTTGATTCTTTGGATACCCAGAAATTGTCATGCTGCCTTTGATGTATCCTCCGATTTTTCTCCCAGCCAATACATCCATCAGAGTAGTTTTACCAGCACCGCTAACGCCCATTATAGCTGTAAGAACACCTGGCCTAAAAGCACCACTAACACCTTTCAAGAGTACCAATTTATCCTTGAGAGCACCTTGACTCTTCATTTCCTGTCAAGATAACAACAAACACATAGTAATACTTCAGATGAACATTTGAGCTTCAACACTTATAATCTACTATGATGATGTATCGATAAATTATTATCTTCAAACTTTTCATAACTTAACACAATAACCTGTGGCATAACAACTGAATAGGTTATCTCGTCAAAAGTAATTGAGTGCTGCTCAAATGGGAGCACCATTCCTCTTTTCCTATTGGTTGTAATGGCCATCTCGGGCCATGTAGGTGTAGACTCGGATAACCTTCCTATAAAACCCAATAAAAAAGATAGACAAAGAAGTAACATGAGTCCCTGATGGATCAAAGCCTTTTGTTCATCCCTTTGAGGTCTTAACTACTACTAAATGATAGAAAATGAAAAGAAACCAACTACTAGGACTTTATACCTAATCCATTTTTGAGACTAGAGCCTTGAGATTGCAACTGAATTGATCTTCCCATTCTATTAACGTTCTCGTTGCCCTGAGGATCATCTGATTTTATTGTCTGGGATTTGCCAAAGGCTGCATTATCACATGAAGCTTGAGTAGGTGAGCTCTTGTTGACCAAAACTTCAACACGAAGAAAAGCAAAGGTACGTACGGTTGAGAAGAGCAAGAGCCACTGAAAACCCAAAGTTGAAGAGGATGATGAACCCAAACAATGCCCCAACTCCTATCCAATACCAGTGTGCTTCAGTGAAGAACCCACGAGACTTCAAAACTTGAATTCCTAGGGATTCGTTTGTACTTGAATTTGGGGGAATCTATTACAGGGAATAACATGAGGAATCAGTGAATTAGAGATTTATACCTATGAAAGGTCAAAATATTGGCATTAAGCATCTACAAGACTTTACCTTATCCCAGTTCGATCCTAAAAGCTCGTTTACTACTATTGCATTCTGCGCATACATTATAGGAGATATCCAAAAGCCCCAAACCCACCATTTCTTTATGTTCTCTACAATTCAAAGAAATCATGATTAGTACTACTTATGAAATGCAAGATAATAATAATAATAATAATAATAATAATAATAATAATAATAATAATAATAATAATAATAATAATAATAATAATAATAATAATAATAATAATAATAATAATAATAAATAAATAAATAAAAAATAAATAAATAAATAAATAAATAAATAAATAAATAAATAAAGAGGTAGAACTCAAGTATTTGTATGGGTGCATTTGATTTGACTTTGGGGGAATGTTTTTGAGAAAATGCAAAGTGCTTTGAATTAAAGGAGGTTTTTGAAATACTAGTATTTTTTTTTTTTTTTTTTTTTTTTTTGTAAGTCGCGCAAATGACGAGGTGAAGAGTTGAACTCTGGCCTTGTGGGTGGCTAGCGTGCAACTCTACCATCTCTCGCCACCAACGGGGTGGGTGAAATACTAGTATTGTTTGTTAAAGTGTATTCTAAAAACACATTGGAAAGCAACTTTGAAGTAAATGTTATTTGGTAAAAAATGTACTTTTTAAAGGAATTTTGCTTTTTTTTTTTTTTCAAATAAAAAATCTTAAACTATTTTATAGTAGAACTCACCGACGATAGCTCGCCAGTGGCACGCTAGCCACACACCACTAGTTAAGGCAAAGTTAGAGTTTTCATGAACATTTTCGGAATTATGAAAGTTGAGCGAGGGTAAAGTTGAAAGAAAAAAATCTATTTGCATTTCAGAAATACAACATTCCAAAGTATCTCCAAACCTATCCTAGGCTAAAGGCCTTTAGAGAATTTTGGAGATGCAATTGCATCTCTTCAAAGGCACCCAAAAATTTTGCCAAATAACGTTTGCATTTGCCTAAGGAGCTTTGAGGCTCCAAGGGATTTGCAAATGCTGAAACAAACACACCTAATACCTTGAGAAAGAACAACTCCGCCCAATGCAAAGAGTGTGAGTAGCACAAACGACCCGAATGTATTGGCAACGATCAAGTTTCTCCCAAGTGCCGCGATCAATCGAAACAATCCAGAGGCCATCTGATTAACGGCCACAAGCAAAAGATATTGCTTGAACAACCTGTAACATAATGTAGATAGTAGAATGTCTCAACCAGGACAACGAGATAACAGTTTCCATCTTACCACTAAAGAATAATCACAATTCTTTTTACCTTCCAACATTTGGATCATATCCAATGACGTAGTAGGTGATGAATACCCAAACTGCAACCTCCACAAATGTGATAGGGATTTTTAGAATCCAGATTGGAAGAGCATATGCCCATGCCGGATAGAAGCGGAGGTCTCTTTGCTTGTAGAAAATCGGGAGCTTGGCAATGGTCATCGAAAGCTCCGCCATTCCATTGAACATGATCGTCATCACGGTGAAGAACAAGGCACCAATATAAACTCCTCCATCAGTTACGGTATCCCGATGCATCTTAGTCCGTAAGAATAGGGTCATCGTAATAAATGCCATAATTGTGAGCTAATAAACAAGTAATATCAGTGTATCAGACAATTCATGGTTAAAGCGAACTGAAAGAGCATGACGTAGGCATTTACCTGAGTGATCTTGAAAATGTAGACAAACGAGTTCCTTTTCATAAGCAAATACTCTCTTGAAATACAAGCTTTCAGCAAATCCTTCGTTCCAACACCAAATCTTTTGGTAGTCAAAGCGGCCGGGTGGTTCTTGCTCTTATCAAATGGAGTGGAAAGTTCATCCCCGAGTTTTCTTCCCACGTGAAATGACTGGAATGCCTCCGCAAATTCCCGAACTGTGATAAAAGTGTAAGGCTCATCTTTACGTACCCAATATTGATATTGATCTTTTCTTGATGTTACCTATGGAAAGGTAGAAAAGTACTTTATTGCAATAGACTTCCTACGGATAATATCTTTTATCTCCTAAAAGTTGAAATAAAATTTGCATATTTTTCCATACTTCCTGCAAGAAATCAGCAACACCCTTCCTCTCAGGGCATTTGAATCCCATGGATTCAAAGAAATCTAGGACGAGTTCTTGTGGTCCCTGGTACACCATCTGACCATCGGATAGGAGAATAATGTCGTCAAACAAATCGTAAGTCTCCGGAGTTGGTTGGAGGAGAGAAATAACTGCCGTTCCATCAAGAGTATGAATAAATTGTTTCAAGGAGTTGACAATTTGGTATGTCGTCGAGCTATCGAGCCCAGTTGATATCTCATCCATGAAAAATACCTTGGCAGGCCCAACCAGCATCTCACCTAGAAATTACAAGTTAGAGAATTTAAAATTTTCATTGACTAAAAGTTTGATATACTTCTAATTCTAACCTGTGGTCACACGCTTCCGTTCTCCTCCAGAAATACCCCTCAACATTTCATCTCCGACCATTGTATCAGCACATATTTCCAGCCCTAAAATCTGTGGAGAAAACATGTGCATTAAAGTTCTGCTACTTGTCAAGTGCCTGCATGATTTTATGGTGATTCTTGTCATAGTTACCTTGAGGATATAATCAGTGACGACATTAGCCTCTTGACCTTCTGTCGCTGCTGCCTATGGGATTATACCCATTGCATTAGAAAAAACAAACACCCCCATTGTTCTAAGAATTCAAAAACAAAGTAACTACTTGCTGGAGTCCGACTCAAAACCATTACTTCCTCATTAGTTTCTTCTTATGGATTACTTAATTCATTTCCTTTCTTTAATTGAAAAACGAAAAACAACTCTAAGCTCCCCTTGTTTAATTACCTTCATGAAGATATCGATATCAGGATCTGGTTTTATATTTGCTGCTTTCTCTCTTCTTGACAACTCTGACAACATATCTGTCGATATCGGCAAAAGAATCAGCATTTCTTATTTGAAAAAGAAAAATCATCTAAGTCAAACTCAAATATGACTTTATAAAATATAAAAGTATCAAATCAAATTTGCTAACCATATCGTGATCCTACTCCCTGACATCTTGCAGAGAAAGCCAAAGTTTCTCTAACTGTCATTTCTCCTATGTGAAGATCATGTTGACTTATGTAAGCCGCCGTTCTTTGAGGCACAAACTCATTCAAGACATGTCCATTGTAAGTTACCCTTCCTGTTGTCTAAGGAACAATATTCACTCTTTCAATATAATTGGATGATATTTTGATGTATCTTATAAAATTTGAAAATCCACAAAAGAAGGGATTAAATTTGATAAAAGATGACTTGCATTTACCTTTAGTTTAGGATCAAGCTTGCCAGCCAAAGCTAACAAGAGGGTGGTCTTTCCTGAATCAGGTGGACCAAGAAGCAAAGTCATCCTGCAACATTGTCCATCCAAATGAGAATAAACTTGCCAAAAAAGAAAAGTAAAGCTAATTTTGTACCATTTTAATCAATGGAAAAAGATGAATCTGAATTCAGTTCAATTCGATTTTATTTTCATTGAAAGAACGAAAATATATTAATCCCAAATCAAATTTGAATTGGTAATCCAATCAACATTTTTAAACTTCTTTTCAACAAGAATGTGACAATTTTTAGTTGGGACCTTTGATTGATTACATGGCATGTAATGCATTTATAGAACATAGTGCCAAGCTCGGAGATGGAACCAAATCACACGTGCTAAAATAAAGTTCAATTCAATTCAATTTGGAGGCTTGAAGAACTAATTTTTGAGGTGGTTTAATTTGCTTACCTGCCAGGTTTGATGATCCCACTGACATCTTGAAGGATAGTCGAGTACTTCTTTCTACTAGGAAGTATGTGCATAAAATTCAAGAAGCCCTTGTAGAAAAGGAAAAAAAAAGGGAAAGGTTAAACAAAGAAACCAATCAAAATATCCAATCAAATTTTTTTGTCTAAAGAAATTTCCATTCATTAAGAAAATGATACCTGATAGGAAATCCCAAAAGTCACAATATTAAGACACGCTTATGGAGTTCTAAAACAAACCAAAAACTAGAAATCAAGGTGCATCATTAGAGCATGCTTGACAAAAATAATCTTAGTCTTGTCCTTCCAAAATAGATCTGTGACTACATCCAAACGAAAAGATTGACGGCTAATCACCAAGTCACATAGCATGATCAATGATAAGCACATGTTGGGATATCCATCCGTAGTTACAAGTTTGCCTTTCAGTGCTGGGCGCTTTGGTTCAGTGTCCTCAACACAATTACCGTACAGAGACAACATAAACATGTTGAAGAAATTTAGATTTGATGCCTATGAAAGTGAGTCCTATAGCCAATGCAAAGTGCCAAAGCTTTGAAGTTAAAGATGTTGAATGAGCATAAATTTGACATCGAAGTTGCTATAAACACCATTGAAACAAGAGATGGAATATTTATTCATTAAAATTCCAAAATCTAGAATTAGATCGGAGAGATAAGCTCTTAAGTATAAAATCGGGAGAGTAACAAAAGAAATAAAAGGAAAAACAACTTGGAGGAAATAGAGAGATTTAGGTCAAATCCCTCCCCTCTAAAATAGGAAGAGATGAGAGAGAGAGAGAGAGAGAGAGAGAGAGAGAGAGAGAGAGAGAGAGGGAGGGAGGCTGGGAAGGTGGAAGAGAGGTGGTTGGGAGAGGAAAGAAGTGAACATCCAACCAATTTACTAATTATCAAATTAGTCAGAAAACCAATATGATCTTGATTGCAAGTTATGGGACTTAAAAGTATGAGACTTGGACATGTGGTCTATATTTTATTGGGTTCCCCCACCTCAATAGCTAGCTAGTTATGGGACTTAAAAGTATGAAGCTTGGACATGTGGTTTATATTTTATTGGGTTCCCCCACCTCAATAGCTAGCTTTTGCGCTATCGTTCTCCTAAAGTCAATATTGATTGATACAACAGCCATCTACCATCACTCCCAATTGCAATTGAGTGGCGTAGGTGGTGACATCAATATTGTAGTGTTTCCTCATGACTTAAACAATTAGTACAAAAGCAGCCCTATTTGTGTGCCGAGATTGGGAGCATGGTTGATTGTTGCAATCCTAATTGCAAGGGATGAGACTCAAATCTCACATATATGATGTGGGCTTTGATGTGTGATTTATATGACCTCGGGCTCTCTCCACACTTCAATAGCTAGAGAGCTGATGCCATATAAATCACATATTGAAGTCCATATTGATGAGGATCCAAGTTGTATACTTGAATTTGGATCCATACAAAAATAGAGCCGCCCTTTTGGCTTTTAAGTTCCACACTTTTAGATGGTTGCTAGCTTACCTCTAGGATACTAGTGCAAAAATAAATGATGGTGGGCAATGCTTTGCCTCCTTCATGAGCCTCTACCTCCACGTTCAAATGCTCAAATCTGACTTCAATTGTAGGAAGTTCAATTTCAACTCTGCAACCAGATTCACCAAAACCACAATTACTCAAACATAAAATATATAAATAAAAAATGGGTAAAAGCCACAAAAAAAAAAACCTAATTTTACTTACTGAGATATATTTATCCCTAAACTTATTTTATGATACAAAAACCCCAAAACTTGCATCCATGTGATACATTTATTTCAAATTTATATAGTGTCATGCATTTACCTTAAATTTATTTTTTATGAAATTAAAAATCTCAAACTTTTTTCGATGACATCGAAAGACCACAAATTTATATCCGTGTGATACATATACCTAAAAATTTTGGAGATTTTGGTAATCACAAAAAAAAAAATTTGAGTAAATGTATCACATAGGTAAAAATTTGAACTTTTTGGTGTCACAATTTTTTTTTTTTTGGTAAATGTATCACTCAAATAAAAGTTTGAGATTTTTGATATTACATAAAAAAAAAGTTGCAATAAATATATTATAATGGATAAATTTTATGATTTTTTATATTATAAAAATTATTTTAAGATAAATGTACCACCCGCACAAAGGTTGTGGCTTTTATAGTTTCTTCTCGTTAAAAATTACATCCTGAAAGCACTGGGAAAACCTTATCGGGAAATAGACAAAACACGTATGAGCCATGCAGGCACAATTCCCACCATCCTGGACGAGAAAATTTTCACTGACAAGAGGTGGTCTGACATGATAAGGATTCTCTTTCGTCCTTTGAGGGTACCTAACATTTTCTCAGGATTTTCCTCGGAAGTCGGAACCAAACTCTATGCCGAGGCGTGCCAAAGTTGGCAAACAGAGGTTTCAGAAACAGAGCAAACAGAGACAGTACCTATCAATGCGGTTCCTGAGCTTCAGCAAGAACCTCTCGTTGTCCCCCTCAGTGACCCTCACTAACCTCTCAATCAATCTCTTCCTCTCATGAAAGCCCAGGTTCCGGATGTCGATCTCATTAGCACCGCCGCCGGCTGTCAGAATCCCTTTCCGGAGGCGCTCGAAGGTGGGGAGTTTCTGGAGAGCAGCCCATCTGAGAGATTCTTCGTCGTCCTCGTCGCACGAAGACCTCGAGACCACGTCCATCGTCGTCGCATGGTACTTCTGCATGGTGGAGCTGGTCGCGCGCAGGCTGTTGCTCGCTCTGTATATATCTCCTCCTTCCATGGATGATGAGGGTGTCTGTTAACGCGTTGCTCTTGCTCTGTTTTCAAGACACAAGAAGTAGAAGAAGAAAAAGAAGAAGCTGCTAGGTGACAGCGTTTCGTGTTCTGTTTAATGCCGATGTGGGGCTCGTGTGATTACGTACGAATAGTTGCTATATCGAGCTCATAAGTTTCGAGCATTGTGGTCCTAAGTAGGAGAGAGACAGAGGAGACAAGATGTGAAATCAGTTTTGACCAATGGACAGACGCGCATTAAATCTTTCCAGGGTGGACGTTCTTGTGAGAGTCCGTGTTGGCTAAATTTCATCCGCATTATACTCATGCTGCCGACGTTTGCCAAATTTTCCCCATACATTCCACGTGAGGAATTCGCATTTTATTTGCATCACACTTCGTGTCACATTATTGGCCACATCAACTGAAATTAATTGGATTCAGTGTCAAGGAACTTGATTAAAATACTAGTGAAAGTAAAAGGATTTAATAAACGAGATAAAATTACAAGAACTTAATTAGAGAAAATGTGAAGAGTATAGAGAACAAAAGGCAAAATCATTTTTTTGAAAAGACAGAATAAATTGATTGGGATCCTGGGGATAATTGCAAAGTTATCTCCGTTATAGTATTTGTTGACATATAAATTTTGGCATCCGATTTCGTAATTCATTGTATAAAAAATTAGGGATCCACCTTAGTCCTAACAAAATAAAATAATTGCATATAGATCAATCCATTAATTACATTTGCATTGGATCGACGATGCATGGTAAATAGATTTGGGCTCAATGAAGCTTGTAAGGTGAAGAATTAGACTGAGCCTGTAGAAGCATAAAATTCAAGCCCGATGAATTCCCTGCATGGCTGAAAATTGCATGTGCCGCATATGGACAATCAAAATTGGAAAATCGGATAGCTATATTATGCAACTGTCATGAGAATTCAGCCATAAAATGAAATGTGAAGGGAAACCTTGGGCACATATAATCGGCCAGGAGCAGAATATAAGAACATTCACGTGCTTGAAGCGAGAAGGATAAAGACATGCGGAGAGGGCAAGAAAAGAATTTGAATGAGGTATTATCTTACATGGGGACATATATTTGATCTCGTTATTTGAGCAGTGTATTCTTTTGATAATATTTACCGTTCATAAGGAAGGAAGGTCCACAGTTTGTCTCTTTCAATTTCTTTATACAAAGAAAGGATATATTGGTCAACATGGATAACATATTGAGTAATTTATTGCTTGTCTTAAAACAAGAAAGTGCATGCTGTCAAGGAAGATTCCGCGCGTCCGTAGGCGTGAGCGGGAAGGAAAAAACAAAGTGAAGAAAAGGACAAAAATATAACATTTCAAGCATCCAGAAGAGGAAATAAAATCTGCTTTCTTTCCTTGATGGTTCAAGCCCTCTCCCCAAAAGGGACCTCAGACGAGGGAAGGGAGACTCTTTGGGAGCGACACAGTTCACTGACACGCAAAGAAAATAGAAATAAAAAGAGAGAGGGAGGGGTCTTCTTCTTCCTCGACAGACCACGACCGAGCTCTCCTAACTCCACGGCCCAACACTACTTTCTGTCTGAGGCGTTTCTTCTGTTGATGATCTGGCGGCGCCCCAGACAACGAGAAGCCGTCGTTCCCGGTCCTTGTTGCCTCCTGCCGCCACAACGAGCGGCTTACCAATGTTTCGCACAACGTCGCCACTGTTTTCCTGTCTAAATTGCGACAGCTTGGTGACTCTACTGTGACTTAATAAATTCACAGTGAACATAGGGAAATTTTCTCTTTAAAAAGAAAAATGATTTCCTCTTCTGGATAGGGAGTTAGGCATTTATGGTGTTTCCCTTGGTGGGCCTGCCATGCTACTTTCAAAAGAGCTCCAAAGTCTAAGATCACATCTAACCAGAAAAAAGAAAGAAAAAAAAAACCTTTTATGTACATCTAATTTTATGGCAATTATAATATTTTTTATTGGAATTAATGAGATTATACCTTAGCATATTTGAAGGGGCACAAATACTATATTATAAATAAAATTCGCTTCAAATCTCTTTGTCGTATGTCGTACATACATATATTTCTATTGATTTTTCGTGTAGAATTCTACTATCTCATAACCTAAAAGCACGGAATTTTTGCGCATGCCGAGGAAATTCAAGAAGTGTTATTATAAACATAAAAGAAAAAAAAGAAAAAACCTTTGGGTAAAAAGGACTCCGTTAGAGAAAATAAATAAAAAGCTATTGACGAAATCATGTCATAGAGAATATGAAGGACGTGTGTGACCTCAAAAAGAAGAGGGACAAGTGTCAATCAAAGAATTAGCAAAATTTCATTTTAACTATTGTGAGTAGATCTGATCAACAGGCAGATTCGGATATGTCGGGTCGGGCACTGGGCCAAAAGTCATCGCCATGCCTACCATTATATTAATATATGAAAATTTGTGGGCCAAAGTGGAGGCCGAAGAATAAATATGCTTGAACCATCTGCTTGTTTGTTGCAGCAACTAATTCAAGACAAAGACCCATATGATTGAAAAGATGCAGACATTTGCTAGAAAAGCAAAAGAGCTCATCCACTTGCTATCGTAATTAGATGCCATTTTCTCACTGAAGCACGCTTATTTTGCGGATCATCTACTTGCTATTGTCATTAGATGTCGTTTTTCTGACAAAAACAAACTTATTCTGCTGGTCAATCCGACGCTGAAGTCTTTCGCCTTTGGAAATTGAGCATCTTGATAGAAATGGCAAAAATGAATGCGAAGAGCACCGTGAATCCTATCATTTCCACGGCGATCATGCCTAGGAAATCATGTTGGTAACCAAAGTGACCTCTCCTGTATTCTTTCACTATGCTCCCATTATCCTCGAGTCTGTTCTTTAAACAGCCAAACTGAGAGACCACCCATCCTTATAAAGTCCAAGAAACTAGGCATGCCCAATAATACCATCTCCACTAGATAGGTATCCTCAGTTAAATAGGAAGTCACAAGGATGTTCACAAATCGGGCATTACACAAGATGTTGAAAACAGAATCAGCAATAACATGAAAATCGACGGGTTGCTATAAAACTTGCAGTCCTTGGCATGAGGAACCCCAAAAGAGGTTTGTATGACGTAGAATGTAGAGGAGACAATGGAAGCAATGTGGTGGTTTGGGGTCATGCCCACGGCCATCATACCATAGTATGGGAAATACAATAATGTGAAGCACATGAAGAACAAATACCAGAAAAATTTCGCTTTGGTCCATTTGAATTTAATCATTGTGTAAACTATGATACCATATGATATAGGTTGCACAAGAATGTAATAGACTTCACTCAGAACTTACAAAATAAAAGTTGATTACATAAGCAACTTTCCATTATTGATTCATGCACAACACTATTTAGAATAAGCGTACTTGGAATCATTTCGGAGCATTTTTATATGCTAATGCGTATGGCAAGGCCGAGTACATCCTTGCAGCTTGCTCTTTATAGAAAACCGTTCTCTCCATTGCCACAGCTGGTTACAAAGAAGCTGCATTTTGGACCCCAAGGAAGACAAGCTGGTTACATAATTGAGTAGAAAAATGCACCTGTTTTGGGATCCAAGCTGCATTTTGGATTCCCCAAGGAAGACAACGTAAAAACAGTAAATTACAATATCAATTAATTTAGTCTACATTAGGAAAACTCTTACATTCTCCCACTTGGACTATATTAATTGAAATCGTACCGTATGTGCGCACATTTGGTCCAAAGATAATTCTTAATAGTCAATCCTATCGCATAAAGTCTTAAACACCGAATTATAGCGGTAACTGCATGTATACACACAGAGTCTTCCATGGTCACGAATGTTCTCAACTTTATGATATGGATTCAATATGGTAGTGTGTCAAATGGATAACATCTCTCATGGAGAGATCCCATTTGTCAGTCACCATTCTCTTACCTTAGGTGTCACAAAAAACTTGTGCCACTAGAGAATGCTTTATGGTTCCAATGAACCCACATATGTCTTGTCCTTATGGTTAACCTTTCTTTATGTATCACAAGACATATGCACAAGGCTAATAACCGGATGCCTGGATGCCCCTAGCCTTCACTCAAGGTTTATACAATCCCTTGAGACTTTATCAATATGTATTGAACATAATAACAATACATTCAAAAATATTTTATTGAATGCAAAAGTTGATACATATCAAACCGTTACAAAGTGTAACGAACACAGATGAAACCTTTATCGGAGTAAAGCCAAAATAGCTCTCACTAAACAACAGTATCCGAAAATACTCCTAGGCCCATGCTAATGACATGTCATTCAAATACACATGGGCGTAGGCCTTTAGTTAGTGGATCTACAACCACATCATCTGTGAAAATATATTATATTAAAACGTCACCTTTCTGTACCGTTTGCTTTTGGTCAAAAATTTTGACCACCATATATTTAGACCCATTGAGACCTCTGTAGTAAATAAATAATACTACAAATTTGTTATCTCAATACAACCGTATGGATCTATCCATAAAGTTAAAGCGATCAATTCCTTCATGAGGTTCTGGAGCCTAAAAGCCCAAGTAACAGCCTAAAAGAATGTTACTAACACTGCTTACATAGTAGAAGATGACATAAAACTTTATTTATTGCACTTTTTGCTAACATAAATATGTATTCCGTTATTGATATTATATCATCCTAACAACCAGCAAGGTTTACATCTAAATATCCTGCTAACTGCAAGAATTGAACATGTCTGTAAATTATCATATAATCTCTTGTCTTCTTTAAGTACCTTAAAACCTTCTTGACAGCAACCCAGTGATCATGTCCTGGATTTAATCGATATCTGCCTAGAAGTCCCGTCACAAAGACAACATCCAGTCTAGTGCAAATTCGAGTATACATTATACTATTAAGTGCACTGACACAAGGTACTCCTTTTAATTAGATTTTCTCAATATCTAAATAAGGACAATATGATAGATTTAGTCCATCACCCTTAACAACGGGAGCAATTCTGGCTTGCAATGATGTATATTGAATATTTCCAATATACAATCAGCAAATGTCCTCTGAGAAAATCTAATATAATATGGCAAAAATAATCCTTACAGACCTCAGTACAAATGATATAAGATGTCTCAAGATCACAACTTGTAAGCAAAACATCATGTACATAAAGTATGAGAAAAAATAAATTTCCTCCCACTGATCTTACAAGTATATTGAATTACTTTGTTCCCAATTGAACAAAATAATAACACTATAAAACTTTAATAATATTGTCACGGAAACTTGCTTAAGACCATGAATTAGAACTTTTTAGTCTACACACAAGTTTACTTGAATGCTGCAAAATCATCAATATAGATTTTGTATCTATTTGTCGTAACTCCATATATAAATAAATAAATAAATAAACTATTAATGCCGCATTCACTCGAAAGAATCTTTTAAAGAAATAGTTATTTCTTCACTATAAACAATCTACCCCTCTTTCGAGTAAAAACTTTAGTTACCAATTTGGTTTTAAATTCCACAATCTTTCTTTGAAATTCTTTTAGTTTTGTACGCCAATTTGCAACTAATAAACTTGTGATTTTTAAATAAGTCAGTAAGTTTCTAAATATGTTTCATAGATTGTATATCGCATTTTTATGATATCTAATCACATACTTAATTGATAATAAGAAACAACATTTATATAAGTTGTTAAAATAACAATGTAGTGGATATTATAATCATGCTCTCACAAATAGACTATATAGTATGATGATATAAGCGATCGTCTTTCCCTAACAAATCTCCTTAATAAACGCAACCACTTCATTCGCACTTGAGAGGTATAAGAAATTTCATTATAAATTATATCAAGAATAGTACTTTGAACCTCAACAAATTTAGTCTATGGTACAGGAGATTCCATAATTATCTGTATAGGTAAAGACAAAAAATATAGTAATCTCCATCATACTATTATCTTTAATAGTACGAGAGCGGACTATCCTCTACAATTACATCAATCTTTAGAAACTTTAGAATATGTGATTCCATAATTCTTGTATCTTCTTTAGAGTCTTAAAATCAAATACCCTTTTGAACAATCTAGGTAAGATACAAAATAATTTCGAGTGAATCTTTTGTCAGAATTTTCAGACATAGTAATTAAGTTACCTTCCCAGAATCTACCAAGTATTTGACAAATGACCCTTTAAGCTATTTCGCATTGTCATATTTGCCAAAATACTCATGGCCACTGTTAAATCTGACAATCTTTTAAGACTAATTGTAATTGTTTTATTCTTTATCTCGGTCATTTTCCTTTAAATAGAAAACTTTCGGAAACAACCTTTTAACCATATACGAGATGCATATGTCATTAGGATTTAAACACAATTTTTGCATATGTGTCCTAATTTCAATATCAGACAAGATATAATTTCAAGCAACTAAGACTTCCATCATCTTATAGCAGTGCAGTCCGCAGGCAAACTTCTTTTCAAGTGTTCCAAAATGGAACGCTTCATGGACAGTAAGCAAATTCAATTGCTCTTTTCTCAAGCAACAAATCATATGTCCACAACTTAAAATTTGAAGTAGTAAAAACCTCAATAATAATGAAGTTATAATTACAGAAAAGGTGACTGAAAACCAAGCAATATATATAATTAGCATCATGTGAGTACTGTGTAACTTGATGTATAAGTACACATCCAGAGAGTTACACGCATAATCATATAATCACCTTTGGGCAGAATACATGACATGCAGTTGTACACTCCCCACATGATAGCGGTTATGAGAATATATTCTAATCTTCGTGAATTCATCACTTTTGGGCAGATGAACCATTGGGATCAGTCAATCCTCTACCACACCATCATGTATTCCTCCATGAACTAATACACAATCACCTCCTTTGGGAGTATGACCACGCATTAGACTAGGAGACATCCCAATCATCATACGAGACCGAAATTTCTCAAACCCAATCAAGCATGCCACTTTGGCGGTCACTACTCAATTGAATCATTAAAATTCTCTCATACCAGGGATATAAACTTTACTCCTCACATACACCATATACATGTGATTTTAACTTTAGTAATAGGGGCAACATATCACCAAAATCACATATCATGCTAATTACATTGCTTTATTAATTAATAAAAATTAATCATATATATATATATATATATATATAATGAACCTGAAAGACAGATTCCAATGAGATCACCGATTACGGTATCATAAGAGAATTCTCATAGAAGCAAGCATCTTGTGCACCCCGATTACTGATTACTGAAACAACATTAAAAGAATGCCGATCCAAAGGATCCCTCATAAGTTAACATCAATAGCAATACAGGGTACTCAGTTGATAAGCTTGATAACTAATCAACTATTGCTCATGAGTTTCATATAGCAAAACATGACTCCAAGACCAACAACTGATTTATTAATCAATTTTAGGTAACAAATATCATTACTAATCAATCAGTGGCCTATTAATTGAGTCAAATCAGAGAACTAAATATCTAAAATTTAACAGTAGATACTATTGCTCTGTGTAAATATTGCCATACTCATTTACCATAAAAAATATTTAACTTGATAGACATTAACCAAAGTGACCAAGCCGCATACATAGATTCCATTGCATTGATTTAAATCTTGACAAATCAGGTCCTGTACAAATTAGGGCAAAAACTTTATGCGTTCAAGCAAACCTAACATTCAGAAACCCGTAACTTCGAGAATGAATGAAGGCAGATATTGACATTCTAAGCAGGGCTTATGTTTAGAGTTGAGGTCCAAGAACATACTCCTAAACATTAAGGCAATGAAGATGGTGAAGAGGAACCGAACAGCCGTGTATACGGCGAATTCCGCCAGTAAGACCAATGTTGATTCCATAAGCAAGCCATCAACTGGGTGGATTGAGAATATTTAGTCGGGAAATAGAGGTCCTTAGAATTTGGGGGAGGTATGCTCAACTCTTCAATCAAAGTACTGTTTCTCCTGAAAATCACGAAAATGTGTTTTCGTAATGACATTTTAAGAGTTAATGGCAAGACTAAAAGATGGACCTCGATATATGCGATGAACCCACCTATACAAATCTGATATTTTGTGTAGATCAGAAAAATCAACACCCAAAGCGAGTTCTTGTGCTACGCTTGTAAGTTCGAGCATCCAAGTTGCTGGATTATAGCCATCTTTGATTTTACTAACTCCTTGGATTCCCTTCATTTTGAAGATATCATGGTGATTCAAGTAGCAAAAGAAAAGTACAAATAAGCCGGACTATATAAGTGAAACAGTTTGGACCTCAAAATACTCAATAAGATGAGAAAGATGAAGAACCAGAGGACCGACATACATCTCCTGCCCCCTCGTTTCATTAAGAAAAGCTGCAGAACAAGTAAAAATGCAATCGCTTCTAAGTTTGAGTGCGCTCAAAACAGATTTCGTATTTTGAATTTGATGACATAACTCACCTCATTGAAAGTTTCAAATATATCAATGCTCGGTTGATGAATTGTGCATACGACCATTGTCCCGGTGTCCATTGTATTCCTAACTGTTCTCATGACAATAGCAGCAGCTCTTGCATCAAGCACTGAGGTTAGTTCGTCCATGAAAATGATGGTGGGGTTTGCGACTAGTTCAACCGCAATGGTTAGCCTTTTGCATTGCTCGGTGGATAGACCATCCACACCAGGCAAACCGACCAAGGCTTGTCTCAGCGGAGTTAGCTCCACAAGCTCCATGACTTCCTCAACAAACAGCTACAACATTTTTGTCCATTAGAAATTATTTAAATTAGGTAGTTAGTTAGATTAGATTAGTGATTTAATTAGTTAATTATGCATGTTAGGTGGTTAGAGTAGCATAATTAAGGACTAGATAAGTTGTATTATTTATCTAGATTGGTTCGGGAATTTGCCTAACTCGTTTCGGTATTTAATTAGGCTTTTCCGGCCTAAGTTAGTATTTTTGGTATTTAAATTGAATTATTTAATTAATTTTGATAATTATTTAATTATTTATTATTTTCCGGAAATTCGACCGGGATAGCCGGTGACCGGAATTTCGTGCTGATTGCGATGGTGTGTTCAATTTATGCAATTGAGTATTAATTGAGTGATGATTGGAATTTTGGTTAATTATTCCAAAATTTGTGGATTTTGATATTTATTCAGAAAATCACGGGTGTCGGGTTTTAACATTGAAAATAGTTTTATATATTATATAAAACAGTGGGATTTTAAATTATGGAATATCAATTTTTCTTGTTCGATCTAATCATGTACTCACACACGATTATTTTACCGTGTATTTTTAATACGAAGAAAATATGCTATGTTCACCAATTTAATTGAGGTATTTGAGTGCAATGCATGGTGTCTAGGGCCGAGATTGAATGGTCGTGTGTTGGTTAAGAAAAATCGTCCCAGGCTGTTAAGCTGGACGTTATCCCTATATGGGACGCCCCTAGACAATGGGAAACCGGTCGCAGTAGATTATGGACCCTTACTCCTTCAGGAAAGCCATCTGATAGAGACTTAGCCGTGCTCAATGGGGTGAAACGACGCCTGGCAACGCCAGAAGACCACCGAACAGAGAGTAGGCCATGTTATATGCCAAGATCAAAAACTAGGAACGCATGATTAATTGAGTTGAATGTGTCGAATTATGGGATAAAATTGTGTGGCACGATATGGAACGTGTCATAACGATTTGGGCCTATAATTAGGACCTTTGTGCTTGTTTGAATTTCGAGTGTGGCGTTCTAGTTAATTGAGCTTGATTGCTGCTCATGCTTTCATGATATTTGTGATATGAACTGTACTGACCTGTAGGGTGGATCTGAGACGAGGTAAGTCTCTATGGTTGTGTAATTGTGTGGCTAGGACGCCTCTGAGCGTATTACTCTCATAATTGGGGTTTAGAGCGTGAACTTGCTGAGATTTATATCTCACCCTGTCGTGAGCTCATTTCTTTTTAGGGCCGTAGAGTGGATGATCTAGAACCAAGCTGAGAGGATCCAAGGTATAGGTCAGATAGGACAACCTCATTTTGAGAACTAGTCTTTTGAAGTCTTTTGGTTATAAACTTTTGTACATTACTCAATATATTTATAAAAGCATGTTTTGTTTGTGAATCTGTTATCCTGTTTTTCTATCCCAAGAAGGTTACTGTCGGGGGATTTATTATTCTCGCTTCTGTATGTGCAATAAAATGAAATGGTCGGCAACTCATCTTGGGAAGTCGCAAAATTTTATCGACCATCGAGGGATGGGTACGTGCTCGAGGATCGGGGCGTGATAGGTCATGCGGCGACAAGCTGCGGTCAGTGATCCGTGAGTAAGAAGTAAAAACGAATAAATACAAAAAATTATAAATTGTACCAAACGCATTTCTATTTTTTTATATTCCAATAATAGAAATTTTGTATAGTTACCAAACACATTATTTTACT